>CM053791.1:49968648-51199273 GCA_028749045.1 Cupressus sempervirens
ACTATAGTTTTTTTATTAATGAGTATAATATTTTCTTTAATTAATAATTACTTTAAATGAGTCACTTTGGATGCTGCATATAATGAATAAATGAATGAAGGAATTTTAATGATGTCCACATGACCAATGATCTATGGGACTAGGAGACAATCAATTGATATGCCTACTAAAATTGCTCCAAGTTAACTTTTTTGTTGTGGATCCACCTTAAGAAAGTTATTGTTTGATGTAATCTTACCTCTTTAAAAAGTTCATTCAGATTGTTCCCCTATAAGTTGTCTTCGTGTTGGTTGCGAATGACATCATAAGCCACACATTCTTTGATAAAGTGTCACTTTGTTTTCAACACCCTTTGCTGCAGATGATTTCCTCTCACACCTCTTTCAAAATATTCCATCTACTAATTTCACATCTCAAATGAGAGAGTTGATCCTTACTTGAACTATTAAAATTTTAGCCTTATTCTTTATCACCATGTTCCTATATGAAATTAAACATAATGAACTTTTTTATATCTATCCATTTGATCTACATGACACTTTTGAATTTCTCAATCACCCATTTGTTTAAGCCTTATTCTTTATCACCATGTTCCTATATGAAATTAAACATAATGAACTTTTTTATATCTATCCATTTGATCTACATGACACTTTTGAATTTCTCAATCATCCATTTGTTTATCTCTGAAGTGTTTGAGCCGTTGTACAGATTCAATTTCCATTAATCACTATTAATGCTTCTCATATGTGATCCCTTGCTCAAAAAGTCATTAATTTTAGCCTTATTCTTTATCACCATGTTCTATATGAAATTAAATATAATGAACTTTTTTATATCTATCCATTTGATCTACCTGACACTTCTGAATTTCTGAATTTCTGTATCTTTAAAGTGTTTGAGCCGTCGTACAGATTCAATTTCCATTATGTTTCTCATATGTGATCCCTCGCTCAAAGGAGTCATTAAAATCCTTCATTCATTCATGATTTGTGCTAAAGTATTTTTTGTAGCCAATGGTCCTTCGACTACCCACAAACATTTAAAACAACGTGGAGCATTAGGTCATCGTTCATTTGACGCGTAGTCAATCAACTGCTTAATCCGTTTTTGCAGCGTTGCTACCATCAAGGTTGTAAAACCGGTCGGTCCGGTGATTCACAAGAAATTCTTTGTTAGGGAGATGCCGAAATTGAATCTGGCAGAAGATAGGAAGAGCTGATTTTTTTTTTTCTCTACAGTCGCTTCAAGAACAACAGGAATGGCAGGTACGGGGAAGAGGAGGGCAGGTGATATAGCCTTCAAGGCTTTTACGGGTGTCCTGGGAGTGATAAGCATTTACCTCGTTGCTAATTTTTCCATCAATCTCTACAATGGGATTTCCTGGCACAATGCTCAGACAGTAAGTCGATCTTTTATCTCCACTTTTACTTGATAACAAGCAAGATTACATCAAATATTTAGTTGATTTTGGGACGATTTTATTACTTTGGGCATTAGTTGCTCTATTTGGGTTTCAGGCGATACTTAATGTTTTTTCCAAGTCAAGCAATGTGAAAGTGTTTTGTAGTTTTTTTATAAGACTGCTAAGGTATATAGGGTTTAGGTTTTAAGGCACAGGACCGCGTGTTTGCGTCAAATTTGATCTTGCGATGATCAGAACGTAAAATCTGACTTATACCCTCCTGTACACCAGGATTCAAGGCCGCTGAAGAGGAATTTCTTAACAGAGATTACATGTTACATATTAGGCACCATGGCTCTGTCGATCCCATTGGTCTTGGGATTGAGTCCGAAGCACATAAAGAATTGTCTTTCCCCATGAATAGTAGGAGACTTCAAGAGATTATCGCTACCGAATTGGTCATTGGCAATATCTTTATAGATTTAGAAATACGATAGCAGCAAAAGCAGGGGGAATAAAAACTGCTAAAGAAATCATTGATTTTCTCATTCATCAAGTGTAAACAGTTCTCAAAAGCTTTCCTATAAACCTGGCAAAGAGTTTGATATTAAACATAAATTATTGATAGCAACCTAAAGCCAATAAACAGCTGACTGAAGATTATTTATAACTTACTATGAGAGCGAACCGGGACTCTTTACAGGTACACAAATCTGGTTATTGACTTATTTTAACGTTCCTTTTAAGAAATAAGATAATTTGATGGACTCCTAACATACATCTACATAGTAGATTATGCAGAAGCTATCCTTTGAAAACAGTTCTTGGACTCCCCTAGCCGCCTAGCTATAATCTAGGTTTCCAACATCATTGGACACCATTTGAGATGCAATTGTCTTGTTACCCTCAGAAAGTTATAATGCTGAACTTCCAGATATTTGAATCCTCCTCTAAACTATTAGACATTAATTCTCACATTTATGTCTATACCTCCAATGAAATATAGTTTCTCCAATCTTGAAATTCCTTAGACCATTGAGCATCTTTCTACCCTCTATTACGTCCCCCTGTCTCCAAAGTTTTGGCTTCAAAATAGGAGAAGTATCTCATCTTCAATGAAGTAATCAGCACTATCAATTACTGCAGGTCTCATCACACACAACATTATATGCATGATTATTTTATTAATGTTTTACCCAGAAAATAAGATAAACAACAATAAACAAAATGAAGAACTATAAGACACAGCAATTTATCTTGGGAAAACCCTCCAACTTGAGGGGAAAATCTCAAACACACCAAAAGATATCTCTTTTATTAATTAATAGAAGTTCGAGCACAATGCTTTCAGCTGCATACCATGCTTATCACACAAAGCAATCATATATATATATATATATATATATATATATATATATATATATATATATATATATATATATATATATATATATTGAATTAAGAGATGCTTCATATCATAACTGAAAGTCTCTTCATTTTCCAAAAGCGAGTCTCTTCATATTTCGAAACGCATGTCTCTTTGCATGTTGTATGTCTCTTCATATAATAAAATGTTAGATGTTTAGGATGAGACAACTAACACACCTTGAATGCCATATCATGCTCACTTGTTTTTAAGAAAGATATAAATGAATATGACAGAAATATCATCATAAATCTCTTCTCTAGCAGTATCAGAGGTAAAGATCTCTATGGCAGCTATAATCTTCAACACTCCCTCTTAGCAAGAGAGAGATCTTTAGTATGACAGACACACATAGCTTCAACCAAAAATGTCAATAACAATTTCTCATCATTTATTTTCTCAATAAAACATTGTTATCTCAAGATAACACCATTCACCATAGCTACTTCTAGAGGGTGAACCATAAAAGCATAAGATTAAAGTCATGGAGTCAGACAGACACATGACTTCCACCATGCTTGCTCTTAAAGTGTGGATTCACCATACCTACTTGCAAAGGGTGGAACGAGGGCTTTCACCTCAAACTTCTCTCAGAGAAGAATGCATTTCCACCATGCCTACTCATAGAGAGTGGATCCACCATACCTATGTGTAGAGGGTGGAACGAGGGCTTTCACCTTAGACTTCACCCAAAAAAGACGCATTTCCACCATGCCTACTCAGAGGATGGATCCACCATACCTACTTGCAAAGGGTGGAACAAGGGATTTCACCTCAAACTTCTTCTTCATAGAGAAGAACTCATTAACATGTATAATAATAACTGAGATTCTCTCTCAAGGGAGACTCCCTCTTAGCAGGAGCAACTTTCTCATTGCTTTGATTATCACAATATGAGAGTTGATTCCAAGTTGACCAAACATGGAGCTTTAGTAGTCACACTACAACACAAGCTGTCAAGAATTAGGCATTCTCCCTCTGTCATGCAAGCTCCCTCTAAATCTGATCTCTGCAGCTAAATAGTCTCCCTTTGAATATCATTTCTTCATCTTTAAAGTAACTAATCATAATAACAACCTGTATATGATCTTCCTCTGTAGTGAAGATATCTATCACCAATTCAATCCCATGACTGCAAGTTGTGTCTCCATGTTCATTTATATAGTCTGCATGACTTTGTATGTAATCTCTCATCATCCCATTGCTTCTTGATCCGTCTTGCAATCAAGAGAGATTAAGAATAATGAAGGAAAAGATAGAGATCAATGCTAAAAGCATACACTATTCCCAGTGATATATATATATATATATATATATAATTCATGATCAACATTCAAAGGTGTAATCATAGAATACTCATCTCTTTGTAGTCTAATCTTCCTTGAGATGGAATCCAATGTGTACATAAATATTGATCAAAACACAATAATCTCTTCTAACAATATAGGAAGGATCTCAGAACACTACTCACACAGAGCACGATAAAACTTATATGTTGCAGTTTAATGCTTCCTACTTAACTTTAATAACTATTACGAGACTCAAATACAAATGAATATGATTGCATGCATGACAAAAACATGCACCAAACTGTCTCAACATTATTCGCTAAACAAGACCGCTAACCGATTATACACAGGTCAAACGCAAGGATGACTACAAATGGAAACTGTGATAAATCACAAAATAAAGAAATATCGATACCCGATAATCACATTTAAAGTTCTTACACAGAACTAAAAACTACTGCATACGGCTCATATACAGAGCATATAAAATTGACAACAAAAAATCTATACTCAAATGAATAACTTCTGAAGTTTCTCCAATGCATTTGATACTTGGAATCTTCAATATATTGAATAAGCTTTGCTCAGAATAACAAAAACGAGAGTTGCCAATATTGAATAATGTGACTATTGAATAGAAGAGTAATCATGCATGAAGAGGCCTTTTACCGTTGCAACCTTACACATTAACATAGAATATGAAGAGTCACAACTTTTCAAGCAACAACAAGAGGAAGATGTTCATTCCTTACAAATTATCGAAGAAGCTTGAATTTAAAAAATGACACTATAATAAAGATCCGTTTATGTTCTTGTAACCGATGAATGCACATGGCTTTTCACATCGATGCCAAAACATCACAAGAAGAATAAGAAGAATACATGGCAAGTCTGAGACAGCAGTAACATAAATGGATAGAAATACTCCCGACATGAGCAAACAATCTTAATAAAAGATATCACACAACAGCAAGGAAAGAGCACGATATAATGAGAAGTGAGCAACCACACAACTCTTGCAGATAAACAACTCAAGCCAAAACAAAATGAGGAAGCCAGACAGAATTGAAGGTGACTGGATCATCAAAGGTAATGATCTATGTAGCTGCTACCAACCTTCAATACATACATGTTGCCTACTCAATACTTGTGCAATCTTCAAGAGATATACAGATTATGGAACAAGAGAATTCTTTTATTTGCTGTTATCTAACCACTCTGAGACCATGTTAATGTTTTGCCTAGAAATAAAGATAAACAACAATAAACAAGATGAAGAACAATAAGACACAGAGACGCAACAACTTTGGAAAACCCTCTAGCTTGAGGGGAAAAACCCAACCACATTAAAATATCTATTCTATTAAATATTAGAAGTTTGAGTACAATGCTTTTAACTAATACCATGCTATCACACAAAGCGATCGTATATATATTGAATTTACACAATCTTCGTATCATAACCGAAAGTCTCATCATTTTCCAAATGCGAGTCTCTTCATATTTCAAAATGCACATCACTTTGCATGTCGCATGTCTCTTCAAGCCACTTCAAGGAAGAGAAACACACATAATAATTTAACCAATTGAAATAATTACATATCCACTTGTGTAAACATAAATAGTCTGAATGAATTTGGAATTAAAAGGTTACATGTCCTTAATGAGGTAGGATCTTACAAAAGAAAGTAAAACTCAAATTCTTACTATACTGATTAGACATGCGACATGCGACATGCAAAGAGACGTGTATTTCGAAATATGAAGAGACTCACTTTTGGAAATCCAATGGATCTTTTTTGCTGATTCAGGTTCCCTTGCTTTCCCAATTTTGCTAAAAACATGTATCAATATCCTCTATAGGGAGAACCTCTTCCACCCTTCCCTTTTCCTTCATGCTCTCCTGTAGCTATCCAGGGACCTCGGATAAATCCATATCATCATTCATCTGCCCAGTTTCATCAAATCTACTCAATGCTGAGATGACCTCATCATCTACCTCTTGAGTGCTGGGATTAGGCAGCCTCATGCCATCACCCAAATCCACTACCAACTGTACTATAGGGGAGGATCAGAATATCGTTATATCCTGCTGAACTAAATGCATGAATGAAGCTGCCTCCTGACTTTCCTGATGTAAGATCTCTGTATCTCTGCCTTGCACTGAATTAGCATCCAAAATATGTGTCCATCTCCCTAGTTGATGAACTAGGAATAGGAGTAGGTGTGGTGAGCTTGTGCAGCTGGCTTCCAAATTCCCTATTGATGGTCCTACCACGTGATGCTCAATTATGGATTGGGGGGTGAATCGGTATTCCACAAACTTTTGCCCAATTATGGATATTATTAAAAATCTTATAATTTGCATATGAAAGTAAACTGATTAAGCTGAACAGTAAAGACAACCATAAAATAATGCAACACATAACACCATATTTTGTTTACTAGGGAAACCCTGGCCAAGGGAAAATCCCAGTGGGGATGGTACCTACAGAATGATCCACTAATTAAAAAGTATTTGGTGAAAGATATTGACCTTGTTAGGAGTCTATTACATCTGTATAGTGTCTCGGTCCTTGTTAGAAGCCTCAACCCTATTAGGAGTTGTTATTACAATTACAGAAAGTATGCAAGATGAGCCCATTGCCCAAACATGCAATATACAATAGTGTTCTTTAATACAAGAGATAAAAACCTCTTATTGCTGCTGATATCCTCAATATCTGATTTGTCTTTGCTGCACTTCACGAAACTGATCATAAAGCCGTACTGCTCTGATCAAAACATTGGAATTTGCATCTCAAACAATTATATACTTGTCATGAACACCATACATAACTTCGCATTCAAAACTTTTCTTTTATATCCCGTTATTACATATTAATCTGCATTGTCAGCCTTCATATCTTTTTACATTTACCAAACTACAAAATTAACTCTTGCTGACTTAAGGTTAACATCTAGGATGTTGTCCCTAATTAATCAAGTAATTATTTTGATGAACAAAATAATTTCTTAATATAAAATACTTGATTTCATGCTTTTACCCTGTTCTATCGGCTCAAGACTGTCACTTTAAAACAGTAATATCTTCGTTCGTACTGACCATACAACCTTGCGCTCATGGATATAGGATCTTCATACACTGTTCTATCCGTACCTTAGTGTGCACATGCCATAAATACCTATGTGAATTGTGCTGATCAAACTAGTGTTTTTACTAATAGATAGACTCTGTGATACTTGGACAATTTTCTAAGTCTTCAATCCAAAACTTCATCTTTAAGATCTGCTCACTCAATCTTGATTATATTTTTCCATAAATGACAACGTCACATTATGTAACCTAGCCAAATTCTCAACAATATCCTCCTTTGGCATTGATGGCAACACATGGGAAAATTGGCTAAGTCCCAAATACAACATTCCAAAAACTTGTAGTGGCCTTTCAAAATCTTCAAAAACTATGGATCATATATCATCATACATATGGATACTCCCCCTTTGACTATACTCTATCTTCTTTACATACTTTATTCTTTTATTACTCCCCTTCACATATCATATTTTTTACGTACAATTTTCCTCACTCATCCCCCTTTGACATCAATGACAAAAGTAGTGACAAAAACTATATACATGTCAAAATTTTGTTACCTTCAATCTTCATGTTGAGTTTGATTTTCTCGCAATGCAATCAGCAAAACATGCTTTCATTTTCCCAAGTATCTTGGATTTCTTTTGATACACTGATTAAAGTGCACAATCCGTAAGACGTCACTTCAACTACATTTAAATCTGAATATACAAATTTATCATATAATGTCTTAGTCTTAATACATTCATCAAGCTGCTTCTGTACATTACTGATCACCAAAGTCAAATGTTCTTTCAACAATGAAAATCTTCTGATGATTCTCTCTCTCTTCAGCTCTATAAGGCTTATATCATCATAAATCTTTTCAATTCTGCTCTCTAGTTCCTCAATCTCGGTGTGAGGTAGCTGTAACTCATTGACTAAGTTCTATAGCTCTGTCTGCTTCTCTTTCAACTTCTCATTCACATCCTTGATAAATTTGTATGACAAGGTGCATTGTCCATACAATGTTTTTCCTTCCTGTAAACATCTTCTTATCTCTTTGATACAAGAGTCAAGTCCTGCTAAATCCTTCCTGATATTTCTGCACATTGTATCATATAATTGTGTATCATGCGTAATCTGTGCACTTGTAGCTGCCACTTCTGATAATTGAGTAAACTCAATATCAAAAGCCTTAATCAATTCTTTTGCTCTCATTTGAGGATTTGCTTCATTAACTCTTAATGGGTATAACACTCTGTAGTTTCTCAGAAACTTCCTCGAATGTTTCTTGTAAACTTTTCACTCTTTTATTGTTCTCAAAAATCTAGTTCAAAGATGATCTCAATCCAGTCTGATCATCATCATCTCTAGATAAATTTCCCAAAACTGATTCCAATGGCGACCTTGGTGTGTTGGGTATCTCTGTGCTCTTGACTGGAGTTGCCAGTATGATGTCCTCCTCATGCTGAAAAGTGACTTTGTCAACCAAAGTCTCAGTATGTGTCAACTGGGGTACAAACTAAGATGTTTCATGGGTAATCACCTTCCTATTTCCTTGCAAATTTTGATCAATTTTCTTAAGTTTATCGGCCAAAGTGGCCAAATCATGATTCTTTTTCTCCTCTTCCTTCCTTTCTTTTGCTTCTTCATCTTTCTTTTCCTTTTTCTTTTCTTTTTCTTTCTTCTGCTTTTCTTCTTCTCTCATCTTCCTTTCTTCTTCTCTTTTCTTCCTTTCTTCTTCCCTCATCTTATTTTCTGCTTATTTCTTCTTCATTTGTTCTTCTCTCTTCCTCCTCCCTTCTTCCTTTTCTTCTTCAGAGCTCATGTAACCTACCAAATTGTCAACAGATGGCCCATAATCCTTGAAAGGATCTTTTGCTGCGTCCACTGTTATGCTAGTGCTGTACACTTGCATTGTCTGTCCCAATTGTCATTTGTGGCATAACAAATGTAGGTGCTTCTGAAATTTTGGTAGTTGTTGCTTTTGTCATCTCTGTATCCTCTGTTTGTGTCTCTGTTGTAGTTCTTTGTGGACTAGATGGCTTGAGTTCTGCCATCATCTTTATAATTGTTGCTTCTGTCTCTTTGTTGATTTCCTCATATTTTTCTCCCATTATTAGAATAGCCTTTGTCTTGTTCCTTAACTAAGGTTCAAGATTTTCCAATAATCTCTCAAGGTGCTCATCATCTTCAACTTCGAAAAGTTTTCTTATCAAGTTTTCTCTTATTTTCTTGTCTTCCTCTTGATCTCTTACTCTTCTATTAACAAGTCTTGTAGACAAGTCCTTAGGAATAAGACATTGTATATCTAAAATTTTCTTGCCACTCTATATCACGTGCCTTATCACTGTATTTTCTAACTCAAACTTTTCAGAATTACTGTGCAATTCATAAAACTTGTTCAATTGGACAAAATTACCATCATCAATGATTGATTGCGCTGTTCGATTTTTCTATCTTAGGCTTAAGTGCCTTTCTTCCTTTGCTCGCACTTTTTGGTTGGTTTTTCTCTTGCTCTTCTTGCTCAGTATCTTCAGGGACATCAAATTGTCCTCTCATTTTCCTGTTCTCCTCAAAAGTCATCAAAACTTTCTACTTTTTACTAGGCCTGGCTGCCATCTCTTTTATTCTCTTCTGTTTTGGAGTTACTATTGGTTCTTGCTTCATTTCTGCCAATCTAGCACACTTCCTCTTAAACTCAACAACACTCACCTCTTCTTCTTTTTCGCCTCCTTGCTGTATAGGTGTGCTAACCGATGGAATAACTAGTGTGGATTGTGGTTGTACCTGTGAAATGTCTGCATAAGGAATAGCTGATGCTTTAGCCAATGATTTTGCTACAGTTAAACCTTCTGCCAATGGATCTGGTGAGGGTCCTACTGCTGCTAGTGGAGTCACAAACATTATGCCTTCTCGTCCACTCTTTTTCTTACCTGCTATTGTTTGTCTCACTGCTGATGATTCCTCAGGAGTCCTTTGTGCCTCGTCGATGATCTTCTTCATAGGTTCCTCTACCTTCTTCTTGGCTACTGCATTAACTCATCATAGGTACCAAATCTATCAAATTCTTCATCTCTATCAGACTTAAGAATAGCTTTCACATATCCTTCAATATCTGCTTATGTAACTTCATACCCAAGAGGGTCAACATACATCATTCTGGGTTGAAATGCTTCTATGTAAGTGAAATCAGTGTCAACTACAAAATAAATTTCATTTTTGTATTTGCAGACTACAGATAGTGGAATTATGTATCTCTGCTTCATCTTAGTTTGAAATGTCTTCATTATCAAGTCTGTGTTGCTCTCAATCTTCTCAATAGGGTGCCTCTTATACAAATTTGTTATCTTTTCTATAGTACACTTATCACTGTTCATCAACTCCGATATAGGCATGGATGGAAATCTATTCATCAGGTGGAAAAACATATATGTTACTAATGATTGGAACCTGAACTGACTGTTTCTTACTTTCTTTATCCTCTCTAGGTTTTCAACCAACTGTGCTCTCAATATTTCACACAAGTTCACCTTAGCTTTCTCAACACACATCATATAGGTTGCATGAATGAAACCTGCTGCCATATCATCTTCTCTAGAATTTGAACATATCTTTGATGCCATGATTCTGCTTATCACAATTCCTCTTCCATTATATTCAGACTTGGTGTTTTCTAAGAAAACTTTCTTTACATTCTTCTCGTTAACAGGTATAGAACCTTCATTGCTCAAACCAGTCACCTAACCAAAACTTTCCATCACGAATCCTCCTCAATATGATCTTGGTCCATTCTTCATTATCAAACTCATGGAAAAATAAGTACTTGACTAGGTCATTTTGTTCTAGGTATTCATATCCATCTTTGAAACTTGTGTCCTGTTTGTATATGAAGTCAAATTCTTTAGCTATGTTTCCTTCTCCTACAAATTCATGCTTACTCCTTATATAGCTTCCAACATCTTCCAAATACATAAATCCTGTCCGGAATTATAAAAAATGCAACTGAAGGATATCTTCCAAGGATTTGATAGGGTTTATCTTCATCTTAGGTTTGGGTTCATCCTCAACATTGTGAATTAATGATTTATCCATCTTTACAGTAAATACTGAACTCAATTTTACAAATTCAACCTTTTGAAAATCCGTAAAATACCTCAATTTTCACAGAAGTATGGTTTGCTGGTGAATTCACTTCAATTTCGCCTTAATAGCCTTCGATTTGTTCTCAATTTTCTTCTTAACTAATCACATGTTTAAATGGTACTCTCAAATCCAATTTAGTTCCTTAAATCCTTTCCTTTTACCTACTACATTAATTGCGCAAGTATTCAATCAACAAAAAGTTGTTTCTGTCTATCAAAGAACTTCTTTTGCTTCACACACTCACATATAAGCTCCAAATCTTATGCGCTCTTCACCATATGTAATGCCCCGCCCGGAGATCCTTGGAAACAAGGATTCAAATCAAGCCAAGATATTTTTTTTTACAAGTATGAATGCGCAAGACAACATCATACAGGGATCACAAAGATCGCAACGGAAGACTTCAACACAATCCCGACAACCAACGAATCTCCGAACGCCACTACCCAACTGACACACCCAAACAAAAGCCAACAACCACCACAACAAGATGAGCGCACAAGAAAAGACCACTCATCAACAAAACACCAAGCTGGGGTAAAATGCAGAATCCCGAAATTTGGCTAAGCTTGAAATCTTGAAGCCCTGAAAATTGGCTAAGTCTGGATTTCTGAAGCCCTGAAATTTCCTAGAATCCATAACTTATCTTTGAGAAGTCTGAAACCTATCTCAAACAATTTGTCGCATATATTAAAATATATCTTATACTTAAACGATATATTTTAAACCCCTAGGAAATCTGTTTTGAACCAGGAAGGTGTAAGAACCAAAAGGGTGTCCAAAACCAACTTCCGAACTTTCATCCGATAAGCCTAGATAGCCCCTGCTTCTCGCGCGAGAAAGAAAACTGGTCTCGAGTTTCGCGCGAGAAAGTGCGCACTTCGTGCGAGGATTCACATTCTCGCGCGAGAATTCCTATGCGCCGCGCGAAGATTTACATTCTCGCGCGGGAAGTCTATTCTTTCGCGCGAGGAAGAAACAGTCTCGCACGAGGAAGAAACAGTCTCGCGCGAGGAAAATACAATCTCGCGCGAGGAAACAAATCAGCGCGACACAAAACACAAACAAAAAGCTAAACAAACAAGGAAACCTCCACACTGGGGAGTACCGGATCCACTAAAATCGAGGAATGAACACTCGAGAGCATTAACAGCAAGGAAAGAGGAACATCTAACCATCTAAAACATAAAAGCAAAGCACATACTGAAATAAACATCGCAATGAACAAAGATACATCTCAGAACTAAACAACCAAATAAGTGCGCGGTTCCTCCCAACCGTCAATAGCATCATAAGACCATTGTGGGTCCTAGCCATCCCCCACGCGTAACATCCCAAGCCACCGACCAAATCGTCGGTACTGTCGTAATAGGGACGTCACTACTAAAAACATGCAACAATATAAGCACAAGGAAATCTAACATGCTAGTGATAACGTATAAGATAATCCTACAGTAGATAACATCACCTATCACATGCTAAACAGCAGTAAGCAACAGATGTACTACTAAATCAAATAACATCATCTAATCATATGCTAAACATCATGATAAGGGAATGCGTCAAGTAAACTAACATCATCTAAACATGATATCCAAGCATTCCAATGAAAGCATAAATCACAAGAAAGCATACTCTGGAACCCGAAGTACCAAGTGAAGACATCCAGCAACGGTCGCACTAGGACAAAAGATCGTCTCTGTACACCGATTCCTAGCAGTGGTGAAGGTAGCTACGCCTCCCAACCACGTGGCACCCGTAGGTCCACACCCGCCGTGCTGATGGAGATAATGATCCAACCACAAACACACATAAAGCACAACATCCAAGGCTAACACTCACGCCAGATAGTATGATGGCTGAACCAAGAACCTAAGACAATGCAAGGAGTACAGGTCCTGGTCAAACACTCAAAAGGCTGCTATGTAGGGACTGACATCATGGAGAGTCGCTTGGCGTCAACAAGCCCAAGCTAGTATAGGCAGCTACTCTTCTCAACAGAAGGCGCACAACCTAGGGCAGCTACTCTTCACGACGGAAGGCGCACAACCCACACATTTTAATTATCTTGTATTTATTACCACCCAAAGTTTTAATTTAATTATCACTTATATAAAACTTCCTCTGCCAACCGGGAAGTAGTCACCAGGTTACAGGATAGAAGCCCCCTCCATATGCTACCCTACCCTACCCAAGCTCATCCTACGACAAGTGCCCGTGGGCATGCATACTCCCATCCCAACCCCAATGATCATAACTTCCGACAAATCCATGGAAGATTGGGCCTCGCAAGTCACCCAACAAATGTACGCGTACGTACTCGTGTGTGGCGCACCACCATCACGAAGACCATAACACAAGGACAGGAATGAGAACACAATGCAAAATAAAACACCCAATTGAAAGCAACTTAAGAGGACGGATTCTACATGAATCCTAAAGCCAATAAAACCATACATCATGAAATCACTCAATCGGCCTCAATTCGAGAGTATGGATTCTACACGAATCCCAATGATGTAACAAGACCAAAAGTCATGAACTCACTCAATCGGCCTCAATCCGAGAGTATGGATTCCACATAAATCCTAGCATTCATGAAACAAAAGCAAAGGTTCAACAAAACCCATAACAAGTATAAAATCACTCAACCGAACACAACGTCGGGAGTAGGGATGCAACACGCATCCCAATGCAACATAAAAGTGCAAAAGTGGTCTGACTGATATCCAAACGGATCATCAAGGTCCATGACCCACATTGTGCCAAGAAGACTCGAGAAAACAGGGCGGCACACAAAACGAGGTAAAAATCCCAAAAATTTGGAAAACTACAAAATTAAAACCCATTTGGCCTTTGGGTTCAAAAACCCCAAAAATCCAAAAATAAATGAAATCGGATACCGTATGCAAAAATGGCCAGCATAACGGCGTAAAATCCCAAACCCTCATCTCAAAAAACAGAGAAATGTTCATACCCGCCCAACCGAGTAGAACTAGCATACAGAAACGGAGGGGAACACTAGTTCTCAGCCTCCAAACAAACGGCTACCAAAAACAGAAGCAGAAATGGAGCAGAAACAATAAAACGGGAAAGCCCTACCTCACAGCCAAAAGGGCAAAACGGGAATCTGAACCATAAAATAAATATCCCGCAGAAGTAGCTGAAAATCGCGGCAATCCAAGGTTTCCCCGAGCTGGATCCAACGAGCCCAACCTCGCGACGATCCCACGCCCGTAGCTCCCACAACGAACAAAACAGTAAATCCTCATGAAGAGGATTTTGGGTTTTACTCTCCAACTTTCCAATTTGAAAGTGAGAAGTGAGGAATTAAATTCCTTTTTGGATATTTATTCACTTTTCGAGTGAATAATCGATTAGGGCAAATAACCAGCCAACCTAGTTAAATCCCGAATCGACCCAAACGAAAACAGGCTATTCCTATAAATAGGAATTCATTTATGGCAAAGCTGCCAGAAATATAAAATAAATCAATTAAAAAGCCCGAAAATCCAAAACACATAAATCTCCTTAAACAACTTTCGCGACAATGCGAACCTCTAAATGCACAAACACGCTTACTGGTCTAATCACATAATGCAAATGAGTTCGGATTTAATAATCACCGAAAGGTTTAATTTAAACATTTTAATAAAGGATATGTCGACCATACAAGGACGACATTGGTAAAATATGAAGGGCTGAATCACTAACTCCATGTGCCACTGTTAGGGATATACATCCTGCACACTAAACAACACGATCAAGTACAATTGCATATAATAACATAGCCGAAGCAATAAATGCATTAAATCACCTAATTTAACCATTTATTTAATTATATTAAAATAATCTATTTACATCACTCACGTTCGCATAAAGCATAATAACGTAGGAATGAAGTAAATAACCATAGCATTAAATCCATCACATAACATAATCAGAGGTATGTCCAAATACCAGATAACCAGATATCATCATAAAACACACTGTCATCTCAAAATGGCATCATCATGCAATATGATTAACTGAACATCATAGTAGTCTAATATCTATGATACTGGAATCAAAGAGTAACATTTGACCCTCGGGTCATCTCAAATGTAAACATAACATAAGAACAGATATCTCTCAGATCAAAATAAAACAAGGTAAATGTCCACAGCACATAACCCAATAAACCAACAAGAACAATCCATTCTAATTACTTAAGCATTTAATAATGATTGATTACTTTGCATTAAAAAGGCATTTAAAACACATAAGCAAACACAGTCATAAACATGACTAACCATCGCTACAGGAACCCAGTCCAGTGTAGCATGGTAATAGTACACAGTACAATCTCTGCACACATCTCAGGGTAATCACGGAACAACCTCATGATACCACATCGATCCTGGTAATCACTGGCACAAACCTCAGTGAACCAAAAATCACATCATAATCTCAAAGATCAGTCAAAAGCATAATCAAAGCAATTGATACAGAAACATAAATCTAAACACCTCAACTGTGTAGACCACTCAGGGTCACAATCATGATCCATCACAACAAAAGATCAGCAAGGTTGCATCCATCAGGATGACACCTAGAAGTCAAATGGGAGAGGCACTACACCATACCTTCCTTACATCCTTTTCTACCTCATACTAACTTTGCAAGTCTCAATTCCTACTCTAAGGTATTCTATACTAATCTAATGCTAATTCAGTCATATTAATTGATGAAATAAACTGCTCAATCAGATTGTGATTGGTTGGTGACTATAACTGACTTCAATCTGTTCTCAGATGCTTCACTTCACTGACTTTCCAACACAACAAATGAACTTGTTGGTTCCTTTGCTTTAACAAGTGATTCATCAAGGTTTCCCTACAAGATCTTTCACATGTTCTCTTTGATTGTTACTGTTATTCTCATTCCTTCTATTGTTCATATTCCTTCTAGAATTAGGGTTTCTTATGTTATTCCTCATCTTGTTAGGCATTCTCATATTTTTCATCATACAATATCTTGTTGTATGTCCCATGTTGTTAAAAATCTGACAAACTATAACATTGTTTTCATATCTAGGTCCTGACTGAATGATCTGTGCTCCTCTAGCTATATGCCCAAAGTTGTTGCACTTATAACACAATGTCATTCCTTATAACATTGGCTCATCCAATAGGTCTATTAGCAGTAGGGTTAGTGCCTCTAAACATTCTTCTGTTATCATTATTGAATTTAGGTTTCTTAGATTCAATAGCTCTATGACCAAAACCATGACAATTATAACAATAACCAAAAAGGGGTTTAAATGACTTACCTGTATTGGCCCTCTTCATGTGACCAAATTCATTACATGCATAGCATCTTCCTCTAAATTGGTTCCTCACTACTTTAGGTGATTCAACTTGTTCAAGTTGTTTAGGTACATCTTCAGATTGATTTGACTCGACCTTGTTCAAATATTCTTTTTCTTGCTCGAGTTGTTGGATCACAATATTTGGTTCCTTTGTAACCTCATTTTTTCTTAGATGATTCTTCTTCAAAATATCTAAGACCAGTCTTGTCATAGGAGGGTCTTTGTGTAAAAATCTGCTCATCAAGTTTTTCAATGCTGGAATATAACTTCTCAAGATGTAACTTAGATTGTGTTACTCTCCTTTAACAATTGTATTATTCTTCTCAAGTTTGATGATTCAAGTTTAGATGTTATCTTCGCGAGTTTAGATATCAGATTTGCATTCTCAGATTTCAAATCTGATTCAATCTTCTTATCACCATCCTTTAAGCTCAACTTTAGATTTGTAATCTCTAGCTCATGCTTCAGGATCTCATTCTCTTTCTTAAGCCTTGAAATTTTGTTGCAATCCTTGGTCTGATCTTTAGACTCTTTCTTAGATCTAAGATGTTCAATCTTGTCCTTCAGCTTCTCAATGTAATCTTTCACATCTTCATACTTGTCTTTCAAATTATCTCTTTCTTTTGAAAGTACATCAAGTTGTTCAAGAGCTTCTTCTAGGTTCTTTTGTAACTGATTCATATCCATAGAGATTGTACTCAAGTTGTTAGGCCTTCTCTAAGTAACTGGGCTTTGATACCAATTGTTAGAAATAGGAAATATTGGGAAGGGGGTGAATCAATATTCCACAAGCTTTTGCCCAATTATGGATATCATTAGCAATCTTATAACTTGCGTATGAAAGTAAACTGATTAAGCTGAACAGTAAACACAACCATAAAATAATGCAACACATAACACCATATTTTGTTAACTAGGGAAATGCTGGCCAAGGGAAAACTCTAGTTTGAGGATGGTACCCACAAAATGATCCACTAATCAGAAGTATCTGATGAAAGATATTGACCCTATTAGGAGTCTATTACATCTGTATAGTGTCTCAATTCTTGTTAGAAGCCTCAACTCTGTTAGGAGTTGTTATTACAATTACAGAAAGTCTGCAAAATGAGCCCACTGCCCAAACATGCAATACACAATGATGTTCTTCAATACAAGCGATAAAAACCTCTTACTGCTGCTGATATCTTCAATATCTGATTTGTCTTTGCTGCACTTCACAACACTGATCATAAATCCGTACTACTCTGATCAAAACATCAGAATTCACATCTTAACCAATCGCATACCTATCATGAACAGCACACATAACTTCGCATTCAAAACTTTTCTTTTATACCATGTTATTACATATTAATCTGCAGTGTTGCCTTCATACCTTTTTAGATTTACCAAAACACAAAATTAACAATTGCTGACTTAGGGTTAACATCTAGGATGTTGTCCCTAATTAACCAAGTAATTATTTTGATAGACAAAATAATTCCTTAATATAAAATACTCGATTCCGTGCTTTTACCTTGTTCTATCAGCTCGACACTATCGATTTAAAACAGTAATATCTTTGTCTGTACTGACCATACAACCTCGCACTCATGGATTGACGCAATACAAGGCAAGAGAATCCCCAAAGGATATGTCCAAACCCCCAGCAAACAACCACACATCGGAAATACAGCAACAAAAACAACAATAATGCAAGATCTGATACCAAATCAAAACTCTTTATTCATAGATATAACTGATTACATGCAATATGCTTGGCTGTAAGGCCTTCCGGGTTAGGGCCAAATACAAATAGTGATTACAGTATCAGTTCTACAAGACCCAACAAAATTCACTTACAAACTTGATTCCAGCTAGTGCAGATCCACAACTAGATAAGAACACCAAGAAAATCCACACTTGTACCCTCAGGTCTATCAAGCAAATCCTCTGGTTCTCAAGCCACAGCCCTAGCTCTTCAAAATTCACATCTGCATAATCCCCTTCACTCTAGCTCCGAATGAATTCTCCAATTATGCTAAAGACTCCACAAAACCCTTTAATTTATACCCAAGTCACAAGTCGGCCTAGTTCATTACAAACTAAGTTAAATCCCTCACATTCAATATATGTTGAGCCATAAGTTAGCCACAACACAAATTAAATACCCATACATAAATTAAATGCCAAAAGTTGGTTCATAGACAATTTTTCATGAACAGAACCAAAACCAATACTAGCACTTGGCACATACTGGGACACTCAGCATCCACTAGGAGCTATAGTAACTTGGCATCCACTAGAACAGCTCGGCAGCAATAGAAAATTGGAAACCACTCACACTCGGCTCCAACAAGCAGGATTGCAAAAAAGCCTAGGATGCTCCTGCATCATGGATATAGGATATTCATACTTTGTTCTATCTGTACCTCAGTGCGCATGTGCTAGAAATACCCCTGTGAACTGCGTTGATCAAAATAGTGTCTGTACTGACAGATAGACTCTGTGATTCTTAGACAATTTTCTAAGTCTTAAATCCAAAACTTCATCTTCAAGATCTCCTCACTCAATCTTGATTATATGTTGCCATAAATGACAACTTCACATTATGTAACCTAGCCAAATTGCTGACACATACATGCTATCCAAGTCTGATACAACCCAGTTGTGAGCCGCAGAAGTAGAGTAATAGATTTTTAAGGCTGTACTACCTGGGCCTTCCAAAACAGTGTCATATCAGTCTATAGATCGAATGAAATAGTGCCGATCGTGTCTGAGATGGATTAGAGATCTGCCATTCATGAAGGGCAGCAAATATACAGTGCCGTTCAGGTATTTCGGAGTGGTTTTAGAACTGTAGAAGTGGGACAATGAACTTGGTATGTTTGTAATGGTTTCATTGTTTGGAGACGAGATTGCAATATTTGTGAGACATCACTGCTGTTGTAATTTTCATCTAAATTATTGATGAAATCAAAGTTTATGCATGCATTGGAATCTGTTTTGGTTATATAGACTTGTGTCCTTGTTAGTTAGTAACAGTAAACAGCATATACATCTGCACACTGAGAACAAACTAGAAACCAGTAGTCAGCTTGCAAGTCAACTGTTTGATAAAATTATATCTAGTGGAAAGGCACAACCTGGTTTAGAACATGGGGTGTACTTACAATACCATCCTCTAAACTATGAGGACAATTTATTATCTAGTGGTCTCCTGGCTCATGAACTTGTATTTCCGAATAATTCTCAATGTAGCAAAGAGTTGGAAATTCGTAAGTTCCGTAGTTTAAGATGTGTCTCTCTCAACCTCAGAGAGGAAACAAAAAGACATCTCACAGCCTGGCAAATTTTTTTTTCCCACTCCACCTTACAAGCATTAAAATAGAGGACTTTTTTCAATAATTTTTTCTTGTACTTTTTGAATATCCTTACGCTCTTTCAATTGTTTTCTCAAATCATTTTGTAATGGTCTTAGCTTTGTGTACATTTCTTCATGTATACCTATCTTACAAGCATGCCAGGAGCACCTATCTTCATTCATCTTTTGTTGTGATTCCTCTCAATCAGATCATTGCATCTTTTCATCTTTCAATTGAATACATGATTTTTCATGGATCTCACTCAATACATTTAATCAAGTAAGCCCATTCTTTAGAATGCAATGGTGCTTTTTCATGGTTCCTTTTCTGTGTAGGAGAAAATTTGATTAGCATTCCGTAATTCCTCTTGGTGTCACTACTATGTCTTCTATTTCAGTCTCATGATTTTCATTAGCCACTATATTGTCCACTAGTGCTATCCAGGTCAAACTGACCTGTAATTTGTACTCCAAACTTGTAACTCTTTGCAGTGATCAAGAGTTTTAAGGTGTTCAATAATGCTTCTGTAAATATTTTCAGTGGATAAATATTAAGCTGTACGGATCAAGTAAAAAATACTTTTTGTCCAAACATAAATTTGGGAATATTACAGAGTAGCAAGTATAACTTTAGCTGCTTTATTGCCAACAATAGGAGAAAAACCAAAGAACAATTTATCTAAAATGAATTTGTCTAATCTTGAAAATATATGTTTGCTGCATTTTTTAATGTTTGACCAAGTAAACCAAAAATCTCTTTGGTATCCTGCTTATAGCTAGATATTGGGTCAATAAGGTTCCTTTCTATAAGAGCTATCAGATTTACACAATCCATCAGTGTTGTGTTATGTTTTCTGGCTTTGATTGTGTGAACAATTTCTATGTCAACGTTTTGGATCACACTCTGTGATCCATCATCAGGATGCATGCAAGAGAAGAGAAGGAGAAACGTTGATGTAAAAATTGTTCACACAATCAAAGCCAGAAAACATAACATGACAAGATTCCTTTCTGTTTAAATTTGGCCATAATATATTTTCACTACCTAATTTGCAACTACCTTTTTTTTATCTTTGCTAAATTCAACCATGCAGAAATCTCCATCAAACATGCTTGGGATATTTTTAAGATTATTGGCCAGGCAATTCCACAAACATGTTAGTCTCTTTGTAGTCATGTCAATATTCAATCTACTTTGGATTGGCATAGCTTGGTGTCAAGTGATTTTTGCTAGGTTTGCCATTGTATAGAGGGTTTCAACTTTCAACATGTCATTGAGCTGGAAGTGGGATCTAAGCCAGTCATCACTACCCCTTATTGCCACCCTCAAAGGCGCAAGGAAGAAATTGAGAAGGCATTTAAGGAATTATTAGATATGAGACATAAAGATCAAGCTCTAGTGCATTTGCTTCTTCCATGGTTTTGGTCAGGAAGGGGGATTGTACTGTGAGGATGTATATCAATTATAAGGCACTGTACAAAAAAACAATAAAGGACTGCTTGATTCCCAAGATCAGCGAACTTCATAGGGCAATATATTTCCCAAGGTTGATCTTTGATCATGTTATCATCAAACAGGGCTCAAAGAGGAGAATGTGCACAAAAAAACCTCTAGTGATCACGCCTTTTGGCTTGACAAATGTGCTGGCCACTTCCTATCCTGCATGTGGTAGTCACTAATCAATTGATAAAGTTTATGGTTGTTTTCTTTGATGATATACTTTTGTATAGCAAAAATTGAGAGGATTATTTGAAACATATAGATGAGGTGCTTGGTATATAGAGCAACAATCATTCTTTGCTAAGGCATCTGAGTGTGAATTTGGGATGGCACAAATTTTGTACTTAGGGAATTAGTTTCCGAGGCTGTGGATTATAAAAAAGATCAGGGCAATTTAGATTCACCTTTGCCGAAGTCTATCACATTTGATAGGGTTTTACGGTCTTGGCATCTATTATAGGGGGTTAAGGGTTTTCACAGTTGGCTGCACCATTAATAGATTCAACAAAGAGGGGAACCTTCTTATGGACTGATTTTGCAGAACGAGTTTTTGGTAAGCTTAAGTAATATGCCCTATTTGGGCTTTTCCTGATTTTCACTTCCCTTTGTGTTGGAGTATGAGTTGTATCTGTTTTGATGCAAAATAAACATACATAGCATTTGAGAGTACGAAGGTCAAGGAGATGAAATAGTTCCCTATGTACAAGGAGGAGATGTTAGCCATCATGCATGCCTTGGCCATGTTAAGATAGTATTCAGTTTGTGTAAGTTTTGCTTTGAAGATGGATTGCAATAGCTTGAAGTTCTTTCTCAATCAAAAGGACTTGAATGATAGGTAGCAGAAACAGGTAAGTTAGAGGGTCATGATTTTGACATTGAGCATGTTAAAAATCAGAATAATTATGTTGCCAATATAATCTAGGAAACCATTTTGGTGCTCAAGTCCAATATATCTACTGATTGGAAGGTTTTTATAAATGTGTAGTATGCTGAGAATGCATTTCCTACTGATATTTTTTATGGAAAATTACAGAATGATAGGTAAAGGGTGGTTAATGACCTCATTATTTGTAAGTATATACTAATCTTATTCTAGAGACAAAGGTGAAGGAGAAGGTTTTGGGAGCACACCATAATACACTTTTGGGCCATCGAAGGTACTATATTCTTACAATCAAGTGAGTGTTTTTCTTGAAAATGACTCAAGGAGCATGTCCCTCAAGATCAAGCTCCTAGAAAGAATGCTTCAGTGTTTTTTCTGATAACAAATTTGCCTTATAAGTCGAGACAAGTATATTTATTTATTTATTGGCTTCCATACCTTGTTAGGTGTTTAAGAAAGCATTAGCATGACAAGCACACCTTTAATTTTTATTAAGCTTAATGCTATTCTATACAACATATGTTCTAATGCCTGAGGCAGCATTACTTTTTTGGATGACAAGATTCTGATCAAGCCTGTGGATTTATGCATTACAAGCCATGGTGAATTTTGAGTAGATTTAAGTTAGATTTAGGAAGGCAGTATACCTGAAAGCCTGGGTCTTATCTATGCATTCTCTGAATTTCATAAACCAACTGTTTACGACAGTGAAAAATGGATGAGGCATTCTGTCAAAAAGTGAAGCATTGACATGCAAAATGTACATTTAACTGGTCAACCAACATCTTTGCACCCATTCTTCCATCATAAAGTTCAATGCATGCTCTGAAATTTGAAGTACGCAGACAAGCTATTTGCCTAATTATTAAGAAGTATCATTTTGGTAGTTATGTTTTCCTGTAATCAGTCCTAATCAACTTGTTTAATATGGTACTCTGGCATGCTTCAATTACACTATAGAAGCTGAATTGTTATACTGCACTTCTAGGATACAAGAACTAGGTTCCCAATGAAATGTTCTATATTTGATCAATTTGACCGTTTCAATGCCCATGAAATTTTCCTCATTGATATTCTTCTACAAAATTTTCCCAATCAAACAGCCCATGTTTATCCAATTGAACCATCTGGATATCCTATGAAATTGTTTCTCATCAACTTTTGTGTATCTAGAATTTTTATACTTGCTTTTAATGTTTTTATTCATACTCAATATAAGGTACCTATCAGTGATGAATGGTGCCTTGCATAACTTGTTATGACCATTATCACATTGTAGCTTAGATGCTCTTTTGAATAGCTTGTTATGTTTCCTTTTTGCTTTGGGACATCTAACTACTTGCACTTACAAAACTATCATCTTTTTTGTTATCGTAGGTGGTTTATCTTTTTCTTTTGGGCTGCTATTGGATGTCTATATATCTTATTTTCTATTCTAAGCCATAATAAAGCTTGCATTCAAGTTCAATCATGTAGCTTACTGGGGAAAGTATCACCATCAAAAAAGGCTGTTGCATTAAAATTTCTTGACATGTAAGAACGACTACCTTTGTATTGTCTGCTAACATTAGAATTGCATGTGTACAGAAACTCCAGAAGGAAGAAACTCACGACCAAGGTGAATGATATGTTGCTTATCAGAAAGAATTGGGACAGGCAACATTCTACAGATAACTTTGGAGAATATCACATGGTGTAGATCTTTAAGAATATTATTTTAATACCAACTTGGAAACATTCTATAGATTACAATGGAGAGTACCACACGTTCTAGAACTTTATTTGAATATCATTTTAGTACCAACTTGTACTCCTCATCGTTGCTAATTTTCCTTCATGCAGAATCTAGTGGGCACGAAGATAATAAACTTAGAATGTAACGTGAGACTGAATAACGATTTGTGGTCGTCAACATTCTTTTTAAGATGATTTTATTCTTCTCATAACTGAATAACTGATATACATTTTCATTATCATCTTTGGTAATTGAAGACAGTGAGATCCATATCATCATAAATCTGTGCTAGTTAAATAAAATTGCGCCACAAATTTATTTAAGACGACTTTATTCTTCTCCCTCTCACAAAGAGAACAGTGTTCATTTTATAAGTAGGAGATAATTTCCACAGCAAGTCAAATTATGGTATTGCTATCAGGATTTAACTGTGAGATTTTTGAGTCAAACTCATTGACCCATATCTCATGAGTAGTGATTCAACATGAATCCATCTCTCATGAGAATAAATGGAACACTTAGCACTCATTGGATCTAGGTGATGCTCACAGGGGTGAAGCACCGGGACTTCCCGGGAGGGTCACCTAGATCCAATGAGTGCTAAGTGTTCCATTTATTCTCATGAGAGATGGATTCATGTTGAATCACTACTAATGAAATATGGGTCAATGAGTTTGACTTAAAAATCACACAGTTAAATCTTGATAGCAATATTACAAGTGTTCATTTTGCTTGTACAAATTTCTTCAGAAGGCATCAATGATGGTGAGTGCATGATGATGTAAATTACTATGTTAACATTTGAATCATTTCCTAACCTATTGTAAATGTTGATCTCATTTCTTCATCCAGCCCTAGAGATCCAATGATAATAATGGTAATTTGAGGCTATGATTATTGTAACTTGACATGGATTGGTTTTATCTTCCATTTGGGACATTAACTGTGTTGTTTTTTTATAGGAAAGCTTGGTAACGATGCCAAAACGGTGGTCTCCACCTCTTTGATTAGATACGACTTTTGCTAAATCTCATACGAAAGTTTTGGAATTGGGCCATGATGTTCCTACAGATCCTTTGGCTCTCATCAGTGAAGTCTCCCATTTTTCTTACTTGTTTATTCATTGTTTGGCTTCTCTTGCCAGACATTCATTTGTTTGTATTGCACTCATGGATGGATCATTTGAGGGTGTCTCGATACCCATCCTCGCTCTCCCAATCAAAGGGCTTAAAAGATATCATTTCCTAGATAATTTTTCATAGGAAGAGGTCTTCCTAAACTTGTCTCTTTATCACACACCAAAGTTGAGGAATTTTACGCTGGATCCATGGGTACTATTTTGTGCCTAGCAACTTGGTTGCAATTGTGTTTGTTTGTGTGAAGTTGGATTTGATTTTTTGTGTGTGTTGCTGTTGGTGATGTTCCTTCTGTTGTAAAGGGTTTAAACTCCCTTCAAAACCAACTTACCTTAATTGAAAATATGCCATGATTGTGTCACTATTATCTTTAGATGTTGGTTGTGTTAAAGCTTCATAACCATGTCATTAATTTTTTTCTATCTCGCAATTTAGACATTGCTTTGTTTCATTTTCATAGGAAAAGTGTGTTTACCATTATTTATATTAGTTATTGTTAGCCTTCTCTGTAGTTCTAGTTCGATTATTAGTTAGCAATTGCACCTTGGTGTGCAATGAGGTGTGGGAGGTCAATTAGGGAAATTTTGGTCTAGTTTTTGCATACATTTGTGTAGTATATGAGGTTAATCAGAAGGACATTTAGATAATGTTGTTTGTGCAAAATTTTTTTGATGGAAAATTGATAAATCAACTATGCATAGAATTATAGGGATCCAACCACATAAATAAATAAAACCTCTGAGTTGGTAATATGATTGGGATTCATTAACATCAAAGTGTTCATGGAGATAAAAAGAATGATGATAAAGAGATACGGAAGGAGAAACATGGAGTTTGGGTATGAATTAATAGTAGTATAGAAAGACATCGAGGGACACACACACACACACACACATATTTTGTGTGTGTGTGTGTGTGTGTGTGTGTGAGAGAGAGAGAGAGAGAGAGAGAGAGAGAGAGAGAGAGAGAGAGAGAGAGGGGTGAGAAGTGATATACACGTGTATATGTGTGTGTGGAGATAAAGAGTGACTAGAAAGGGAGGGAAGGAGAAACATAGAGTAGTTGTGTATGAGGGAGGTTATTAACTATATTACATAAGTATTTTAACCATATATAATGGATATAAATAAAGAGTGAAGGGGAGAATCAAAGAGGATATAGAAGTAGCGAGATAGAGAAAGATGGAGCAACAAGGATAGAGGTGAAGAGATAGGGATAGAAAGAGGGAGAGATAAAGAGATTGTTCTTGTGTGTGACACACAAGATATCTTATAATGCAATCACTTTTTTTTTTTTTGACTTAAAAGAGGAAAAATCTCTCTCACACACACATAGACACACAGACACACACACATGCACGCGCACACGCACTGTGCATGCGCGTGCACACATAAATCTCTCTCTCTCTCTCTCTCTCTCTCTCTCTCTCACACACACACACACACACACACACACACACACACGCACGCACGCACGCACACAAATCTCTCTCTCACACACACATGCACATGCATGCACACACACACACGCACACACACTTTTCATAAATTAATATTAATAAATATTATTATTTGATTCTTTAAAAAAATTAATCATATAAATACACTTAGTTGAATATACATAGTAATTATTATAAATTTGATGAAGTATTATTGCTTGTATATATTTTTAATAACACTAATCAACATACAATAAATAATAAATAAATAAATACATATGTAAATCAAATTACTTGTATTGAAATAACCTATTGAAAATGGGTTGAAAACCAAGAGGATGGATAGTATTAAATCCCACATGTTATTATGCACGGGGACTAATTTAGTCAACATGTTATTCTATGTTGGAAAACTAGTAGAATAAATTGTCTCATGTTTGCTTCTAGTGAGTTTTATTGGCTATGATATGTTTTTTTTGTGGACATTGATGTGATGGATGGATTCTAGCTTGTGCAATAAAAAGAAGGGTTGTTTGTTGGAATTACTTTCACTTTCTGCCACCATTTTACTATAGTGGTGAAACTTATAGGTTCATGCTCTTGGGTTCCCCTTGTTAGTGCATGTCCCTTTGAAACCTATCGTTGCATATGAGTGAATTTTGTCAATGCTCTTTCTATATTGGAACATAAGAGTAATTATACTACAATCGATGAAAATGATAGAGGATATGCATGCACTTCCTGTTAGCATAACTAATGGAATCGATAGAATAGGTGATCATTTATAAAATAGGTGATGATGTGCTAATGCAAAGAACAAGTGATGATTTGATTACATGAGACAATCTTAGGTTAAGGATAGGTGATTGGTAAAGTTGTGACATACAAGTCAACAAAAAATGAGTTCTTGAGTAACAATTGGTTAAACTAAAATTAGTGAAAGGTGTCATGATTGTAATGACTTGTAATGAGTTGGCTGTAATTGTATGACGTAGATACACATGTGGAGGTGATGCCAAATATCACAGTGATTGAGATCAAGTATTATGGAGAAGATTCTAGAGGAAGCTCATTACAGGTCAAAATATGTTTGACTTTTGGCACAGAACACTATGGACTAGCATGCGGTCATGAAAGGTGACTTATGAAATAAGTTAATATCTTATGGTGGTTGGATCTGAGTGGGATATTTGAATTCCCAATTGTAATACATTTAGAGTTTTTGTCAAGTCAGTGGAAGCAACAAAAACTAGTATAACAAGTGAAAGGACAAGTTTAGTTGTTGTTGATCGTGTTTCAATAGTGTGAACAAGTGAAAGGAACGATCCACCCAAAGAAGAGAGAAGAGAAAGAGAGCTTAAACGAATCTAAACAAGTAGAGGAAGTGCTATTTCATAGATCATTGTTTATGTTGTTTTCTAACAATTACAATAGGAGAAATCTCTTAATCAGGTGGATCGTAACACGTCCTCATTGTAAATCCTCTAACAAGGTCACACTTTAATTAGTGTTTAAAGTCCTATAACAAGGCTCCTCCTAATAGGGTACAACTCTTAACTAGGCCAAAGGTAAATCCCCTAACAAGGTGGCACTTAATCGTGTCTTTGTAACTTCTAATAGGATTAAACTCCTAATAAGGCATACTTGAAAATAGTGCAAAACATTTGTGGGTACTAATCCCCACCATGATTTTGATCCAAGTTGGATTTCTACGAAACCAAAATATTTGTGTCAAATGTGTTGTGTGTTTTATTTGATGTTTTAAGTTTGATTACCAGTCAATTGTTTGAAAGGTGGAGAAAGTTGTTTGCTTTGTTGATTACTGATTAACCCAACCTATCAATAATTGAATAACTTAGGACCACCAATTGGTATCAGAGTTCTAGTCCTCACGTGGGGTGAAAGCTTAACAACTTGAGGCAAAGATCAAGATGATGAAGGCTCATAAGTTCTCAAGAGCAAGCTATCCACTATGGTGTAGAAGGATGAATTTATGCCTCAGGAGTATGGGAGAACAATATTGGAATCATGTTGTCACGTGATATATCACTCTTGTAGGAACTCTCAATGTAGATAGTTGATTATACAACGAGAACATACAACTACAATAGGTGTCATTGCAAATACACTATTAGATGCAAAATATGTTGATGCTAAAGGCCTGGATATGACTTATGACATGGGGGAGAACCCAAAGATGGTCTATAGAGGAAATGCACATGTTATGAAAGTAAAGGTGGACAGTTTGAAAGGCAAATATGATTAGATGCGGATGATGGAGAATGAGAATATTGAACAATGCAAACCCTTGCAAAAAATTATGAAAACTCTTTGATTTCTAGAATGAACAATAATGATGAGTGGATAATTGATCGTGGTTGTTCACATCACATGATTGGTGACGAGTAAATTCATTGAAATGAAAGAATGTGATGGATGTGGAATTCAATTTGGTAACAACAATCCATGTGTTGTGAAAGAAAAAGGTACAATTGTTCTAAATGATGAAATGCAATGCGAACGTTGAAGGACTAAAGTATAACCTGTTAAGTGTGACTCGACTAAACAACAAAGGTTACAAACTGGAGTTCAAGAAAAGACAATGCAGAATCATTGACAAATTAGGAGATGTGATCAATACTGGTGAACAAACAAGAGGTAACGTATTCCCACTAAGTTATTATATTAATAGATATTGCATTGCCGAGGTTCAAGATTGTTTGTTGTGGCATTAAAGTTTATGTCATGAAAACTTTGATAATTTAGTCAAAGTAAGAAAAATGAAAGTAGTAAGAGGATTGCCTTATTTAGAAAAATGAGACAATGTTATGTGCAAAGAGTGTCAACTTGAAAAGTTAACTAGTTCTAGCTTTATCAGTGAAAGTTACACTTCTAAAGGTGTATTGGACATAGTTCATACATATCTATGTAGTCCCATAGGAACTCATATTTGTCATGGAGACATGTATTTCATGCTATTTGTTGATGATTACTCTAGAATGATGTGGGTTATCTATTTGAAGTGCAAATAAGATGCATTCTATATGTTTAAAATCTCCAAAGCTAGAGTTGGAAGGGAAACTAGTAAGAAGGTAAAATGTTTGAGATCAACTAGAGGAGGTGAGTTCACTTCACATGAATTCACTGCATATTGTGAGGAACATGGAATTAGAAGACAAATGCCAACTGCCATGACACAACAACAAAATGGAGTTGTTGAGAAAAGAAACAAGTCAATCATTCATTGTGTAAGAACTTTGATGATGCAGAAAGGTGTAGTACAAACCTTTCGGAGAGAAGTTGTGAGTACTGGAGTCTATACACGGAATTGGGTACAAGTAAAGAAAGGTACAAGCAAAAAACCCTATGAATTATGGTATGAAAGATCACCATGTGTGAGATATTTCAAAGTATTTGGAAGTTGATGCTATTGTTGTTATGTGGAGCCTAATCAAACTCTAGAGATTAATTTTTTCCCACTTCATTTGACCGAATTCCCCCCCCCCCCGCCAGTTTTTCCTTTAGAGGTTTGGGGGTAGTGCCCCCATGCTAGGGGTCAAGGGGCAACGCTCCTTACAGGGTCCAAGAGCAATGCCCTCAAAACAAAAAATGAATTTACTATTGTAAAAGGCATCAAGAGTTATTTTTTTCTTATTGGACGACTTATTCTAGCCCTAATTTTGTAAGCAACATAAGTCTTGTATAAAGTGGCTTAGGGTTAGGGATTTTATGATGCTTTATGATTTAGTAACTTCTTGTGACAGTATTGAGTTGTAAAGGATTGCAGATTGTAATAAGGTTGAAATAATTAGATAATAATATTGGACTCGCTATTTCGTGGGTGTAGCCTAGGGATTGGGTGAACCACGTTAAATCTTTGTGTCTTTTGTTTGTATATGTGTGTTTTTTCCCCTTTGTGGTATTGGTTAAATTTGCATGTAATTATTATTTCTCTCTCTTATCCTTACAGTTACATCAAAAGAGATGACAACACAAGAAGTTTGATTCAAGAGGAGATGAAGGAATATTCCCAAGTTATTCAACTAAGGGAAAGGCTTACAAGTGCTTTGACAAAAAAGAAAATAAGGTTATAAAAAGTGCTAATGTGAGGATTGATGAGTACTGTGAACAAAATGATGAGTCTAGTAACAAAGAACTAAAAGATTATAAAGGATTTGTCTAAATGCAACCTATAAAATAGAATGACAAATCACAACCAATGGTAGAACAAGACAATTTGTAGGAACCAGTTCAAGGAGGAAGCTCTAAGAGCAAAATTGGTGTTACTAAGGTATGTCAAGTTTAATCATTCCCTGGATTAGATAATTGGTGATAAAGATGTTGGTGTATTGACTAGAAGGAAAGTAAGGGAAAGTACATGTCTATTATCTTAGTATGAACCAAAAACAATAAAAGATTCTTTAAAGGAAGAAGATTGGGTAAAGACCATGAAGGAGAGGAATTGGAATGGATAGAAAAGAACCAAACATGGATTCTAATGCCCATGCCAAAAGACTCAAATGTGAGAGGAACAAAATGGGTTTTCAAGAATAAGATGGATGAATCATGTGAAGTGGTCAGGAATACAACAAGACTAGTTTGCAAAGGTTATGCAGAAGATGAAGAACTATATAATGGAGAAACCTTCACAGTTGTAGTTAGACTTGAATGAGTCAGAATATTGCTATCATTTGTTGCTTCCAATGGATTCAAGGTCTATCATATGGATGTCAAGTCAACATTCATGAATGGTATATTAGAAGAGGTCTATATAGAACAACCTGAAGTGTTTATAAATTTAGAGGGAAATACCATGTTATGCAAATTACAGAAGGTCATGTATGAACTGAAACAAGCTCCCATAGCATAGTATGAGAGGTTACATTCCTATTTAATCAAGATTGGATTCAAAAGGACAAGTGACAACAATAATGTACTATATCTAAAGGTAGAAAGTGAAGACAAGTTATTGATTGCAGAAATCTTTTTTGATGATATTATCTTTGGAAGAAATGATGTGATCAGTGTTGTATTCTTAGAAGGCATGAAGAAGGATTTGAAATTTCTATGATCGGTGAGATCAAATTCTTCATAGGTTTTCATATTTACAAACTCAAAGGTGGCATATACATCACTCAAACCATGTATATCAAGGAAATATTGAAAATATTTGGTTTGGAAGATTCAAAACCAATTGGTACTCTTATGATTGTAGGATGCAAGCGATCCAAGGAAGATGTGATAGGTTCTAGAGGATACATTGTACAAATCTATGATCAGTAAGCTGGTGTACATAACACAAGCAATTGGATTAGTACCAAAAAAATTTCTAATCCAAGGGAATCACATATGATTGTAGTCAAGAGAATCTTAAGATATCTCAAGGGAATTGAAGAATATGGATTGTGGTATGGACACAAAGAATATTTCACATTAAGTACATTTACTGCTGTTGATTGGGTAGCGATGTGGATGAAAGGAAGAACACAAGTGGAGGTGCGTTCTTTTTAGAAGAAAGTCTTGTTTCATGGGAAATCAAGAAACAAAATGTGTATCTCAATCAACAATTGAAGTAAAATATGTTGTTATTACAATAAAATGTACCCATGTAATCTAGATAAAGAAATTTTTGGAAGGAATATAGGAAAAGGTTGATGAATCAATGGTTATCTATTGTGATAACACAAGTGCAATTAACATTTCTAAGAATCCATTGATGCATTCTAAGACCAAGCATATAGCCATCAAATATCACTATATTAGAGAGTGGGCATAAGCAAAAAAAGTGAGACTGGAACATCTCCCAACCGAGGAACACGTAGTTGGTATAGTTACAAAGTTGCTACCCTTGGATATGTTTGAATACCTAAGAAGTGGGTTAGGGGTAATTCCCTCACCTAAGTTGAACTAAGGGAAGTTGTAGGTTGTATCAATTCAAGTACAGTCATTGAACATCTTAAAAAATTGAATTGTTGTGTGAATATCACTCCTTAGGGGGAGCAGTTTTAGAATGAAGAGTTGTGTACTAGAGAGACAAAGCAAAGGTCAAACAACAAAAGTAGAATAATAGAGTTGAAGAATATGAACAAGGAAAAAAAAGAACAAGTAGAAATAGAAATTTTAGTGGTCTACACTTACACCTTTTGCATTATTGTCAAAGGGGAGATATTGCAGAGAAGACACATAGGGGATAGATTAAGGAATTGAAAAGTATGTGTAAAAGGAGAGAATGTATAACAAGAACAGAACATAGGAGATAATGAAATCTAAAGCATGAAATTATTGCAGAGAATAAGATGAGAGGAAAGAGAGAACGTGTACGAACAATGTTTAATATGAAAGTACAATGAAAGGGGGAGAATCATAATAAAAGGTGAAGATAGAAGCATAATTCAAGTACACATTCTATGTGTTTCCATCAATGCCAAAGAGGGAGATTTTTGGCATAACTAATTAAATTTGTAGAATAGGTGATCATTTATAGAGTGGGTGATGATGTGATAATGTAAAGAACAAGTGATGATTTGATTACATGATGATCAATTATTGTGTTGTCATTGATGTCAACTATTGACCTAGTGTTCTAGTACATTTTTTAGTATAATTGAGTGGATTTAGATTGTTTTGAGAAGAATGAATGAATCAATGAAGTAACAAGTGCAAATACTATGAATAGTTAGTGATGATCGATACGTGATTTGATTGGTTTATCAAATCCATGATGAATTGAGTGGATTGTCACAAGAGGATTCACTAGTTAGTAAAGCTAATTTAGTTATATAGGAACTTATTATCATTATAGGTAAAGTGTTTCAAGGATAAGAAGATGATAGGTGAGACTTTTTTAGGTTAAGGATAGGTGATGATTGAAGCTATGATAGACAAGTTAATGAAGAATGATCTCTTGAGTAACGATCGGTTAAGTTGGAATCATTGAAAAATGTCATGATTACATGACTTGTAATGAGTTATTTTTAATTGTGCGATGTGGATATAGATGTGGAGGTGAAGTCATATATCACATTGGTCAAAATCAAGTATTTTGGAGAAGATTCTAGAAGATTCTAGAGGAATCTCATTACAGGTCACATGTGTTTGACTTTTGGCATGCGATACTATGAATTAGTGGTGTGGTCATGAAAGGTGACTTATGGAACAAGTCAACATCTTATGGTAGTTGGATATGAGTAGGATATTCAAATTCCAAATGGTAATACATTTAAGTTTTTTGTTAAGTTAGTGGAAGTGGCAAAAACTAGTACAACAAGTGAAAGGACATACTTGTTGATCAGGTTACAACAATGTGTGAACAAGTGGAAGGAGTGATCCACCCAAAGAAGAGAGAAGAGAGAGCTAAAATGGATCTAAATAAGTAGAGGAAGTGCTATTTTACAAATAATTGTTTATGTTGTTCCCTAACAATTACAATAGGTGAAATCCCTTAATCTGGTGGATTCTAACATGTTCTCATTGTTAATCCTCTAAAAAGGTGACACTTTAATTACTTTTCAAAGTCCTCCAACAAGGCTACCCCTAAGAGGGTAAATCTCTTAACCAAGATAGAGGTAAATCCCCCAATAGGGTGGTACTTAATCGTATCTTTGTAACTCCTAACAAGGTGTACTTCAAAAGAATGCAAAACATTTGTGGGTACTAATCCCCACTATAAATTTGATCCAAGTTGGGTTTAGCGAAACCAAAATATATGTGTCAAATGTGTTGGTGATTTCATGTGTTGCATGTTTCATTTGATGCTTATAATAACCCCAACTGGTTATAACTTTGTGAAACACTTTGCAAGCAAGCTTTGGTACCAATGTAATAACCCCAACCGGTGATAACTTCGTGAAACACTTTGCAAGCAAGCTCTGATATCAATGTAATATCCCTTGCCCAAACTGATTGATTTTAGCTTTAGGAATATTGTCAAACACTTGTATGCTGCCTTTCAATGCTAAGAAATTTAGAATGTTCATAAATGATATTATAATGCCTCTTACAAAGAACTAATATGCGAGTGCAATTTTTTTGGTACTTTTAATGCTTATACATGGAAACTAGATATGGAATGCATACCTACATCTAGCTAACATTTTGATAAACAATCGACATACAACTATTATGCTGATCATATATGCTATTAGATGGACATTTCATCAAACAAATGGTATGCAACATTTATCTCCTTTATTGAATTTCATTCTCATGTACAATGTTGCTATGAGTTTGCCAAGACAAATAGGCTTACAATAATGACTACAGTAATGCCAAAATCTAATTTTAAATCATCACAGCAACATCATATGCCTAAAAAATACAATGCTAACTACTAATAGTTGCAAGAGAAACATGATCATAGTGATGCTCAAGGATGGAGATGAATCAAGCATAGGTACTATAGCGTGGCATCGTTCTTGCATATGGTAGCAACCAACAATAAATGTATGCTCCAATTTAAGCACAAATAGAACTCCTGAATTGAAGCTCTCTTGAATACCAAATTTAGTGGATATTTCACCACCTCAAATGGTTGCAACACTAAAGAGTTGATGTTCTCCAATGGCTGACTAAAATCAAAAACCTTAGTTTCTTCTCCTAATTTTATATCAAATGCAATTCACAATAATCAGATGATTAACAATGAAACTCTCATCTCTATTTATTCTTTTCCTTCACCCTTCTAGAAGGAAATAAAATATTATTTAATTGCATTCTCTAGAAGCTTCCCCCTTTCCAAGGCAATAATTAATTGTACTTCTAGAAAATGCACTCTCTAGAAGCTTCCCCCTTTCCATACAATAATTAGTTGTGCTTCTAGAAAATTAAATTAATTAAATATGAAGTCACCTTTTAATTTTAATTTATTTAATGATTTTATAAGAAATTAATTTAATCAATTTCTTCTTATTTCTCCACTTAGCCTTTGGAGAATGTAAAGGCTAAGTACTCCACTAAGATGCTAAAAAGATGGGGACATTACAATGCTTTAAGTTTGATTATCGATTAATAGTTTTCAAAAGGTGGGAAAAGTTGTTTGATTTGTTGATTACTAATTCACCCCCTTCCCCTCCAGTAATGTCATAACTTAGGACAAACAATTGGTATCAAAGCTCTAGTCCTAAGGTGTGGTGAAAGCTTAACAACTTAAGGAAAAGATCAAGATAATGAAGGAGACTCCTAATTTCTCAAGATAAAACTATCCACTATGGTGTGGAAGGATGAAGCTATACCTTAGGGGTATGGGAGAGCTATACTAGAATCATGCTGTCACACGATATATCACTCTTGTAGGAACTTTCAATGTAGACCAAATGAGGATACAACAAGAACATACAACTATAATGGATGTCATTGCAAATACACTATCAGATGCATAATATATTGATGTCAAATACCTAAATATGACTTCTGACATGTGGGAGAAATTGAAGATAGTCCATGAAGGAGATGCATATGTTGTGAAAGAAAAGGTGGACAGTTTGAAATACAAATATGATGAGATGAGCATGATGGAGAATGAGAATATTGAAAAATGCAATCAAAGGATCAAGGATGTAGTTGTTGATATCATAGGTGTTGGTAGACTTCTTCTTGAGGATGGTGTGGTAAGAAAAATCCTAAGAGCTATAACACCCAAGCGAAAAAAAATTAATGAGTAAGACATATGTCCCCAAAAACTTGAATGAATGGAGATGTTATAAACAAATAAACAAGAAGTATATGCTAATTCATGATCACAATTGATATCTACTAAAAAATAAAAAGCCAAAGAAATCGGTCCCAACATGATGACTATAGATGTTTTAAGTATAAAATCCAGTGATCATACAAAGATGTATAACCAATACATTTATGTCTATTTAACCCCTAAACTTTTTTGGGTGGTGAGGGAGGGTTTGTACATTATGTCCAAACATTTGTAGAGATCCATGCAACAAATTTTACATTCCTTGGAATGAGGAAGGGTCGATATGTGATCTTAGTCCAATCTAATAGAGTTATTCACTACTATATTTGGGCCCCAATTGTGATGGAAGGCTGTCACAATTATGACCATGACCCATCGTCCAATTGATATTAGTCAAAATTGGCTCTCGTCAAATGGGCGTCAGACTTTTGCTGTCACAAGTTGCGATGGCAAGGGTTATCGTCACAATTATGACAACCACAAGTGTCGTAAATTGGGCTACCATTCTGGCAAACCATTCATTTTCACCATAACAATTGTGAAGAAAATTTGTCGATGTCACCATCGCAATTGTGACATATGTGTGACAAAAATGCTATGGGCCCCACAACAAGCCTTTAGAACCATTCATCGCAATTGGGATGGGCATGTGGCAGGAATGCATTAGGATCAACGATGTGTTGTATTAATAAATTAAAAAATTGGCACCAAACATTAAATAGCTATGATGAAATCATAGGTTAATATTGAGCTTCACTTAGTTTCGAGAAGAGTTTAATATTCTCTACTAATTAGAGCCAACCATGTGAAGGTGGAAGCTTGGACCCAACCAATGCCTAACATAATATTTTTAAAATGATCAATGTTTAAAGTACAAAAAAGGTTCTAGACCTACAAAAGTGACATCATTTTTCCCATCTTCTAGTGCATGTTAGTTATTTGTCTCATCCAAAATAAGATTCTGCCACTTTGAATTGAGAATGCATGTGCAGCTATGTTCTGTATGCATGGACAATAGAAGCAGCTAAAAAAACCCAGCATGTTTACTTATTTAATAGGTCTATGCAAACCTGTAAAAAAATGAAAACTTGTTGGGTTTTCTTTAGCTCCACCTGATGTCATATGAATATGAATTGAGATTTCATATTGAACTATGATGTCCTTCTGCATTGTTTAAAACTAATATATTCACATAGTTAGTTGTCGTACAATCATAGGTTAACATTGAAATTTACTTGGTTTCAAGAATAGTTTAATATTCTCTATTAAGCAGGGCCAATCACATGAAGGTGGAAGCTCATTTGGCCCCATGCCCATCTAAATTTCCCATTAACATCTAAAATATTTAATAAAGGATCAATCTTTAAAGTTCAAGAAAAGGTTCCAAACCTGCAAAAGTGACATCAATTTCCCATCTTGGTGCATGCCATTTTTCCATCTCATCCAAAATGAGATTCTACCACTCTGAATCGAGAATGCACGTGCAACTATGTTCAAATGCATGGGCAACAGGTGGAGCTGATAAAACACAACACAATTACATTTATTTAATAGGTCTATTAAGTTTTTAAAATTAGAGAGCATCATAATGAACAATATTTGTGATGCTCTATAACTTAAAATACCTAATTAAAGACCTCTGACAAAAATGCAAACTTGTATTTTTCAGCTCCTCCTAATGTCATATGCACATGAATTGACATTGCATATTGAACTATGGTGTCCTTCTGCATTGCTTGAAACCAAGATATTCACACAATTAGTTGTTAGACAATCATAGGTTATTATTGAGCTTCACTTGGTTTCAAGAATAGTTTAATATTCTGTACTAATTAGGGCCAACCACGTGAAGGTGGAAGTTCATCTCCCCCCCCCCCCCCCCCCCCAAGCCAACATCTAAATTTCCAATAATAGCTAAAATCTTTAAGAAAAGATCAATCTTTAAAGTACCTGGAATGTCCTCATTGCCTCCCGCTACTCTCAGGAGAAGTCCATCTTCATTTCTCACAAGCAATTCATCGCACAAGTACATCCAGAAATGTCTTCATCACCTCCTGCATAAAATGAATCCAATATTAGAAAATTCCCCCAAGAAATAATAGTTCAAGTGAAATAAACACATGAAATATGAGAGAGAAAAAGAGGATTCTACTTACCAACAGGTGTTGCCATCACATCTGTGGCCATGCTACCAGTTGAGTGAGTTTTATTGTTTTTCTATTGTGCGAAGATCTCTCTATTTACATACATACATACATATACACATATATATATACATATACATATGTATATACACACATATACAGAGATCACAAGGGCACAACAACAAGATGCAGAGATCACAAGAGCACAACAACGAAATGCAGTGATCACAAGGGCACATAGATACATACATATATATACATACATACATACAAATACATACATACACATACATACACATACATACATACATACATACATACATACATACATGTATAGAGATAGATCCTTTTTAAGGTGCTAAGTGACTTACCTCAAGATCCTTTGTAAAAATAATGCAGACCAAGAAAAATAGGCAGAGTTCATAAGAAATTTTACAAAAACATATCATAGAAGATATTTTTAGAAAGACACAAGCCATAACCTAGTTAAATAGGTCTAGTTACTAATTAGATGGGTTGATATATACATATATTTAGCTGGGTTATAGTCTCCAAGGGAATGAGCCTTGTGATTATGGCATTTACACAAAAGCAGAACTTGCTTCTTCAACTCCTTACACTCAACCCTTCACTAAAGTTATTCTTCTAGCAGTGAGAATAGTTGCTATGAATTCTTGGAAGCCAAGGGACCCTAAACCTATTCTACATTTTCTAGAGACACGAGAGAAGTTACTACCAGCTTCAATACTTCATAACATTCTATATCATATAGTGATGCCCAAATTAAAAATAGTAGTCGATACTTGGGATGCAGAGATCACAGGACATGACAACAAATTCCAATAGAATTGTTATCATATTAGGCACAATAAAATGAATGAGATGTAGAGATTAGAAGGGTGCAACAACAAGATGCAAAGATAAGAAGGGCACAACAACGAAATGCAATGATCACAAGGGCAAGACAACGAAATCCTAGATCTCCACATGATACATACATACATACATACATATACATGTATGTATGTATACAAAGAGATCCTTTTTAAAGTGTTTATTACATCTTAGCACAATAGAAAAATTGATCCATCTACATACATATTCCACAATCCAAATAATAAAACAATAAAACTCACTCAACCCGTGCTAAGTGACTTAACTCAAGATCCTACACAAAAATAATGTTGATTGTTCCTTTTATTGTACCTAATCTGATGACAGTTCTACATAAATTTGTAATCAACCCAAGTAATCGACAACTGGGCTATGACTTTTGCAAGGGAATGAGCATCGTGATTATGGCACTTACATACACAGAAGAAAAACTTTCTTCTTCAACTTTTTACACTCAACTCTTAACTAAAGTTATTCTTCTAGCACTGAGAATAGCTACTACAAATTTATGGGAGCCAAGGGACCCTAAATATATGCTACATTTTCTAGAGACATGGGAGATGTTACTACCAGCTTCAGTACTTCATTACATTATGGATCATATAGTGATGTCCAAATTAACAATGATAGTAAATACTTGGGATCCTCGCAGGGAGAGCGTGCCAACACATGCCTGGTTACATCCTTGGTTTCTATTGTTGGGCTAGCGTATGGAGCCTTTATATCCAACCATTCATTATAAATTGGGGAATATGCTTCATGCCTGGAATTCAAGTGATGCATTTGCATATGCAGTTTTATCACCTTGGAAAACTATATTTGATCTTACTAGCTGGGAACAATTGATCTTTCATTTTATTGTACCTAATCTGATGACACTTCTACAGGAATTTGTAATCAACCTAGCTAAACAACAACTACACCAAATTAATAGAAACACTAGATACTTGGGATCCTTGTAGGGAGAGCATGCTAACACATTTATGGTTACGTCATTGGCTTCCATTGTTGGGCCAATGTATGGAGCCTTTATATCCAACTATTCATTATAAATTGGGGAATGTGCTTCATGCTTGGCATTCAAGTGATGCATCAACATATGCAATTTTATCATCTTGGAAACCATATTTGATCTTACTAGCTAGGAACAATAGATTGTTCATTTTATTATACCTAATCTGACGACAGTTCTACAGGAATTTGTTACCAACTCAACTAATCAACAACTAGACCACAATCAACAACAGTAGATACTTGGGATCCTCATAGGGAGAGTGTGCCAATACATGCATGGTTACATCCTTGGCTTCAATTGTTGGGCTAGCATATGGAGCCTTTATATCCAACCATTCATTATAAATTAGGGAATGCGCTTCATGCATGGCAATCAAGTGATACATCTGCATATGCAATTTTATCACCTTGGATAATTGTATTTGATCCCGCTAGCTAAGAACAGTAGATTTTTTTTTAATTGTACCTAAGATGATGTTATTTCTACAAGAATTTATAATCAACCCAACTAATCAATAACTAGACCAATTTAACTAGGTTATTGCTTGAGCATGTGCTATTCCCATTTATCATATGGTTGCAATGTTGGAGGCAACATTTTTTATTTGTACAAGATATGGAGGAAGAGCAGCGGTGTTGGAAAACATTAAAATTTAACAATGCAAAGTCACCTTGAGGAACTTTTGTATGCTCTTGGCAAACATGTCATCAAAAATGTTCATCATGACATTTTTTGATTCTACATATTTTTGCATGGAGCCTTCACACACCTAGTGCTCACAAATGTCTACTTAAGAATATATGTGAACCTACAATACATTGCTATGTGGTGAAATATGTAGAAAACCATATAATCCTTCATCACGCAAGGTCTTTCGCTTGGTGTGCTCATTCATAAGTTAAGCACCCAAGTTTGCATTTCAAATCATGATTTATCTATTTTGGGCTTAAAAACTAGTACAACAGCCTAGAAAAAGTACCTAAGAAGAGATGGATCTCACATTCATTCATTAATAAAATATAGAATTCATTCATTATCACATGAAGTAAAAAAAAATTATGAGCATCCATAAAATAATCTCATAATGTCCAAAGCTAACATCTAACATTAGTTCATCCTTTAACATTCATTAATAGTAGCACATAAACACATAACATTCAATAACAAGTGAAATAAGGTATTTAAATATGCTTCAACCAATTATGATTTAATTTTGGATCACCTACCTGATTAGTTTGGAATTTTGTTCTCACCAAAAATCATAAAATGTAGGAACAATTGTGCCAAAAAGAGTGTAAAAAGATTATTATCATGCACCAATAATGTTTTTTAGCTCTTTTGGCATAATCATTCTTACAATTTTTTGGCTCAATCTTCAATTGGTCAGTATGTGTTTTGAAAAATTATTGTTGGGCTGTGAGTCAAGAGAAAGAGAAAAATCAAACTTAAAAAAGATGTACATAAATGTAATTAATTTCTAAAGTTCAATTTTATAAACTTACAAAGAGAACCATCGAACTATATGAAACTATTGTGGTTTGTACTATTTGAAAATTATAGTTACAAGTGATAAAGTTATATACCTTTGATTCAGAGAGCATAAATAATGGAAATGAAGTATTGCAGATGGCAAATCCAACATTTTATGGGCAGAAATTTTTTAATGTTGATGGTGATTTTTTTGTTCCATATAGGGAAATAAAATATTATATGTTGGCCATTTTTTTTTCCCTAGCAAAAATCATTTTAAATGTAGCAAATTAATATTTTTTCTTGCTGACATATAAATAAATGATGGCTATTTTTTCCCTTGCCAAAAATGAATTAATAATGTCAGAGGCGAATTACTTGTTTTATAGAAAAATGAATAATAATGGTCTTGGCTAATCTTTAGTGGTAAAATGAAAAATTGTTTGATCTGAAAATGAATTCACATGTGTATTGGCTAGTGACTGTACTGACTATTGAGTAGTCACTTCAAGTTTCAACTTATGTACTGTCTTAAGTCTATTATTAATAATGTCGTAACATTCTTACGTCAGTGTCACTATTACCAAGTCAACTACTGTCATTTTCATATTGTTAATAGTAAATACAATAGTTTTATTGATCATTGATTAGTTAGAGATCAATGACAAAAGATGCATTTCGGGGCCACTCGCTTGAAAAGACCTGGAGTCGCATGAAATTCTTTGGAATGGAGACACGTGGAAAGTTTTGCATGGAAACCATTCACAAAAATTTACTCAATGTCAGGCACTTTTGAATATCCGACATTAATGCTAGTACATTTCGATGTGTTGCACACTTGAAAATTAATAGGAATATGAAAAAATAAGATACAAAAGATTACGAATGCCATAGAATTTAATGCAACTACCATTAGATAGCCTCTTCAATTCCTCTTTCATTATCATTTCTCAAAGTCTTCAATCTGAATTCAGTTTGCAAAGTTTCTTGAATCTTAGTAATAGATACGCCAATTGCTTGAAATGCACTACAATGGCTTTGCAAAAGCCCTTTTTGGGCAAGATTCTTGACGATGTCCTTGCCATGGTTTGCAAGCCAGATGCCCAAAGTCATTTTATCTGCCATGCTATATTCATGGTCCTTGGTCATGAATTCTTAAGGAATGATAAGAGATACCGTGTGTTCATGAATATTATCCTCCGCTTTCTCAAGTCTCTTCTCGAACTTGGAGGTAGTCAAATAGACATTTTGATGCTTTTACATAACATTTTTAAGGAAACATTTTTAGAAGATGATGTCAAAATTCTTGTATTGGCCAACCAGGTACCGGGCCCAAGCATTAACATCCCTTTTGTAGACGTAGCAGACAAGTGTTGGGAGCAACGAATATGGAGCATTTTACAGAATCATCCTTTCTTGCTCAACATGAATGAATGATGATTGACTCGCCATCGAAAGTGGGCGTGGCTCAGAAGGGATTTCCTATGGAAGCGATTGTTGTTGGATGATGTTAGTGAGATTGACTTCACATGGTCGGATGAGTTCAATGACATCATCTTCTCCAACAGATACCTCGCGGAGGGAGTTGAAGACCTTTTTGATTGAAGGCTTCAAGTCCTTGGTGCCTCAGCCTGTTGATGCTTCCACCCATTGATGCTTCTAGCCTCTTTATTCCCTGGTTTCCTATTCCCTATTTCTTGAATCTTGTTTCCTTAACCATTGTGACATTGCCATAGGCAAAAAAATGTTTTTAAGATATCTATTTTTTCTTTGGATTGGGCCTTGCCCTTTAATGCAAATTATGAAATAGTAAAACCAGGCTAATTTAATCAGCTATTTTGAATATCTATGCTTTGTACATTCTAAAATATTATCAATGAAAATAATAGTTTTTGGCTTCTCAAATCGTTGTTCCAACTTCCTATTAGTCTATGACTTTGTTTTTGACATCTCGATTCTCAATGCACTGTTAAAATGTTAGTCTGCAACTTTGTTTAAAATAATTAACTGTTAATAGTTATAAAGTTAGAACTTAAAAACAAAAAAAGGGTTTCAACAATCCCTTTATGGTTTCATATAATATATTTGATTAATGATTTATAGTAAAAAATTATTCAATTGAAAATTATCCAATTAAAAGTTTTGTAATTTCTAAAACTATTTTTATTTAATCTGATTGGTTAAAACAAATAGAGTGATAAGAGTGGATTGTAAGAAAAACTAAAGATTATAACCTTAACAAGGTTATAAAGTTAAATAAATTTTTGATAATTTATGTGTAATTTTTTTATATTTCATACCTATCTTGTCACCTAACTTTTTTTTATTATGAAATATTTTAAATGATGAAGAATAGTTTATAAACAATTATCACAATTTTCAATATATGTTAATAATTTATAGATAATTAAACTATATTACATTTTAATTTTGAAACTAACTAATAAATATGAATAAAAATATAACATTTGTAATTATTTTTTTAATTATTTTATTTACATTAAACTATTGTCATTATTATTTTATATCTTACACCAATTTATTTTATAAAATTTAATATATCTTCATTGAATTTTTCATATCATCTTTACAATAAAAAGTTTATGATAGGAAAAAAAATTATTTTTATAATAGAAAAGAAGATCCTTTATTTATATTATATTATAACTATAATAATAATAATAATCATTATATATATATATATATGTATAATATTCTATATAAATAATTAAATTAACATCATGATTTTAACTTGGTAAACTTAAAAAAATAATAATAATAATTAATAACAATTTTTTTAACAATATTTATTTCTATATTAATTAATATGCTATTTAAATTCTTTTCAATGACTGGGGCTCTATTTCTAGCCAAATTTTAAATGATTGAAGTTAAATTCTATTTCTACTCGAAAGCGGGACATGTGTACTCGAAGATTCTACTCGAAATCCTGACCGTTGACTAAAAAAAAGATTGACGGCCCAAGATGAATTTCGGGCTGATTTGGAGAATATCTTTGCATGTGCCTAGATTCATCCAGAATCGTGACATGTGTTTAGGCATTGCAAAGCTCAATTAAGTGTCAGGACTTGGTTAATATTATTAATAATTATGTTTATAAATAATTACACAATTAACAATATATGTTAATAATTTATATATAATTAAACTATATTACATTTTAATTTTGAAACTAAATAATCAATATGAATAAAAATATAGCATTTGTAATTATATTTTTAAATTTTAATTATTTTATTTGAATTAAACTATTGTCATTATAATCTATTGTTAGTACTTTTCGGTAGGCTTAGGGCTAAGTACTATTGTGATACATTTTAGATTTTAGACTTTAACTAGTGATTAAATTTTGTTTCATATTTTTATGAGCAAGAATAAATCATTGTAATTTCCTTTATGAAACTAATATATTACATAGCATAGATGCAAAAAAATTTAACTTTAAATTTTTTATAAACTTTTTTTCTAAGTTATGATTGGATGAATTCATTTAGCTCTTATATTGGCCAGATATAAGAACTAAATATTTCATTTTCAAATATTTTTAGTTTTTTAATATAAGTGCATTGGTTTATATCTTATATTTTAATAATGTATTTTTTTATAAATTATAATATAATATTACTTATATTATATAATCATTTAAGATTTTTTATTATTATAAAGATATTATTATTTTTATATTATAATTATTTATTATATAATAGAACATATAATATAATTATTTATAATATAATATAATTGTAACCATATGATATATATGTAATAGAACATATATATCAATAATTATATTTATGAATAAAATTTTAATTTAAATTAACATCATTAAAGAAAAATATAATTATATAACATTTTTATTTATTAAAATATTTTATATATTATAATAAATTTATTAAATTAAAATTATATTTATAAAAAAACTAAAGGCAAGTTCTAAGCCACAATGTGGCGCTTGTATTATATCTTGCACCAATTTTATTTTATAAAATTTAATATATCTCATTGAAATTTTCATATCATCTTTACAATAAAAAGTTTATGATAGAAAAGAAAATCATTTCTATAATAGAAGAGAAAATCCTTTATTTATATTATATTATAACTATTATAATAATTATTATAAATTATATTATATTATATATATAATATTTTATATAAATAATTAAATTAACCCAAAATGGGGACATGTGCACTCGAAGATTCTACCCAAAATCTTGACCATTGACTAAAAGAAAGATCGATGGCTCGAGATGAATTTTGGGAAGATTTGGGGAATATTTTCTCATGTGTCTAAATTCATCTGAAATCATGACACGTATCCGATCATTGCAAAGCTCAATTAAGTGTCAGGACTCAATTAATATTATTAATAATTACGTTTAGTCTTTAAAAAAATTATTACTTACTCTTCGCTTGGCGATGCCGTGATTGTTAAGTAAAAGACAAATCAATGCCGCCAACAATGACCTAGGATGAATTTTCGGTAAATTTTGGGTCTGCCATCGTTGTTGTCAAGAAACATCTAGAATCATGACATGTGTCCTTGACAAGTGTCACGATTCCAAATGACTCTTGACAATAGTGATAGCATTCCACAAATTGACTCCCTGAAAATCATATCGACAATTAAGTTCAATTTTTATTTATTTATTTATTTAAAGTGAACATTGAACAAATTTCAAAATTAAAATGTATATTAATGTAATAAATTTTTACTTTTTATTATTATAGTTATGTACATAATTACATTATTAAATCTTTATTTTGTTTACATGTACATTGTACATACTATTAGTAAAGTACCTAAAACCATTAATTACGCTGAGAGGCATTCTATACAATGGCAGCACAAATGCCCATCATGAGAGTATGCCAAAAAAGATTCTCCATCAATAAAAAAAAATTGGGAGCAGTTACAAACTTTTAAATTATAAAATACAAAAAATATTTTCAAAATAATAGCTGGCTCAAATAACACAAATATAAATGAATCTAAAGTACATCTGAAATAATAGGCCTGAAATAATAGGTGCTCAAATATTAGAAAGACAAATGACATGCCTGGATTAATAGGGCCCAAAATTGCTTAAAATACAAAATTAAAACTATAAAAAAAAAAAATAGTTCAATTTAGACCACCTCTGAATTTTTTTAAAAAATTAATAATATATCTATATATATATATAAGTGAATTAAATTAAATAAAATTTAAACCAAAAAAATTCAAAATTTTTAAAATTATTATTATTTTTAAATAAAAAAAGAAAAAAGAAAAATAAAATTAAATAATAAAACAAAATAAAAAATAAAAAATAAATGCAACCATGAGGGTTTACCCTCCACATGGTGGGTGACAGTTACTATCGCTATTAGTAGTGACAGTAACTGTCGAGGTGGGCTATGCAGGCATGCGAAGGGAGGTTGTGGGTGGGTGTACATGGCACCGCCACGTTCCTCTCTTCTTTTCAAATGCATTTCCTCCATCACATGTTAAATTTGTTTTTGCGTTTTGAACACATTTTTTATTATTGTCCATACACTCCATCGCATGTTTTTGCATTTTCAACACATTTTATATTATTGGCCATGCAAATATTCTGTGGGGTGGGAGAGGAAAGGTTTTTTGTGGGGAGAGGAAGAGTTAATTTCATCCATTATATAACTGTGTTTATATTTCATTTTTCTATTGCAAAGGAGACTACGAAATTAGAATTTTTTTTGGAGAGTTTCTGTAGGATAGAAAACAGAGACAATGAGTAGAATATAGAGTTTTTCTGAAAGATTATAGGTTGTTGAAGAAGAGAAGAAATTTAGAAAAAGAAATTGCAAATTTAGAGACCAAGATTCAAGTCACATCAAATACAAAAGTAAGTTTATGCTTGGCTTTTTAAATTACGATTGTATTTTATTTAAATTGGTATTTTGATATATAAAGGTAGATATATTTATATTATTTGTTAGATTTACATTACTAATTTCATTTACATTACTATTTTCATTTATAGTAGTCTTTTAGTTTAGAGTACTATTTAGATTTTGAATAATATTTAGATTTACAATAGTATTTTGATTTTAGATTACTATTTACATATTAATTCTATTTAACTCTTAGGCAATTATGTTTCAAAAGTGGAAGGCAATGCCGCCATTTTTCTTATATTATATTGCTAACTCTTTTATTCAAATATATTTTATGCATAAATTAGTTTAATGTTTGAAAAGTGAAAGGTAATGCCACCATTTTTAAACATTAGAATGTAATTTTTTCGTAGAATATTAGAATGTAATTTTTATGCATAAATAATGTTTCAAAAGTGGAAGGCAATGCCGCCATTTTTCTTATAATATATCACTAACTCTTTTATTGAAATATATTTTATGCATAAATTAGTTTAATGTTTGAAATGTGGAAGGCAATGCCATCATTTTCAAACATTAGAATGTAATTTTTTTTGTAGAATATTAGAATGTAATTTTTTCGTAGAATATTAGAATGTAATTTTTATCCATAAATAAATTTAATGTTGAAATGTGGAAGGCAATGCCGCCATTTTCCAACATTACAATGTAATTTTTATGCATAGATAAATTTTAGAATGTGATTTTTTCTAGCACATATTTCAATACTAACTATTCCTTTCTACTCTTATTTTGAACTAAATACATGTAATTGAAAAGATTTTATGTACACTGTTTATGTTAAAGGTGCACATCATGAATTTTAACTATGGAATGAAAGTGGAAGTATGTTGTGACGATGATGGCTTCCAGGGAGCATGGTTCCCTGGCACTGTAATAGGTCAAGTGGAAAATGCTCAAAGGCCAACATTTGTTATTCAATACAACCATTTTATTATAGATGAGCTGACTCGAGAACCTATTATCGAGGAGATTTTTGCTGATCATATTAGACCTACACCACCAGTTGTTTCACTACCAGGATACATTCCATTAGATTTGGTTGTAGATGTCTTTGAGAATGATTGTTGGTGGTCTGGCATGGTTGTCGAAAAGTTTCAGTCCCCACTAAATCAACAACAATTTTTTGAAATCTACTTTCCACATACCCAAACTCTTGAAGCCTATTCTCGAGCTTGCTTGCGTCGATCTCATGATTGGTTTAATAGAAGGTGGATATTAAGGTAGTGGTATTGAATATGCTCTTGGTTCTTTTTTGTGTGGAGACCCACATATGTTTTGGCAAGTATTCTACTCTATTAGAAAGTGAACGTTCACTATCTTCTAAAGTGGACTTCCTATTATTTTTGGTATTGGTATTTTGTATTGTAAAATACAACATCATGTACTTATCTATTTTGTAATAAAATGATGTAATACATAAGATTATTGATTTCCATGATGTAATAATCTTTTGTGACTATTTATCTTTGTGTTGTATATTTCATAATAAAAGTATACACTTCCATAAATCTTTTAATTTAATTTTTTTTAAAAATTACTCATGCTCTCTTTTTTTTCTTTATTAATATATTTTTTAACAATATAATAAAATGTCTCCAATGTTTCTCTCCATTTATGGATACTCTATGCATACATTTTGATACTTATATAATCTCATCAATCTACTTGCACAATAACTTTCTCCAAAAAAATTTTACATTGTAATAGTAAGGTTCATTGGCTATGTATTTCTCATTTATATACAAACATATGTTACTTTTCTAAGGTTATTTATCTTCATTTCTTATATCATCTCATTGATCTATTGCACAATAACTTTCTTCAAAACAATTCTACATTGTAATAGTAAGGTTCATTGGTTATGTATTTCTCATTTATATACAAACATATGTTACTTTTCTAAGGTTATTTATCTTCATTCAAGCATACACTATTTACAAAATTTAATTCACATTTAATAATATTTATTGGTGAAATATTTTTCATCTATATATAAATAAATGTTACTTCATTAATGTTTTTTTTCTACTAGCTATGGTGAGACCTAGGTTGAATTTTGAGACAGAGGAGGAAAGGATAGAATACCAAAGACAATATCAAAGACAGTATCATAGACGTCAACAACAACAACAGACAGAACTTGAAAGAGAACAACAAAGAGTAATGAAAAATCAAGGGTGTAGGCGAAGATATGCCAGAAGAAGTACAGAAATAATGGTTGAACAACTGGAAATTGAAAATTGAGAACTGCAAAATGCAGAGAGAAACCATCGTCAATGTACTTTTGAGAGGGTCCTTCCCAAAAATGCACAAAGTTGCCAAGTTCAACATCCTCAAGCCGAACCAAGCCACATATATGACCATCCTCCATATACAAATAATCAACTAAATATTGAGAATGCACACTCACAATCCATAAAACATGTACCAAAAACACCACAACATGGAAGTGACATACATGTTGATTTAGAATTGCAAAATGATAGAGAAAACATGCCCAACCCAAATGGTATGCTTAAAAATGATACAAAAAACATGCACAACCCAAATGATATGCTTCAATCCAAATTTAGAAGATTCCAAATGCAATTTAGATATCAGATAGATAGTTTGAAAATACCCAATATGTGTTATGTTTGTCAGGAGTCATATGCAGGAATGGAAGTATATCACACCAATGAGGGTCCAATATCCAATAGGTGTCATCAAGAGACATGAATTCATAGGTTTTCATCTTCAAATAATATGGATCCAAGATGTCAATCACCAGAGCTTGCAAATTTAACTCAGGTTGAAGAGATGTTGATTGCACGTGTAAACCCTATATTGCAAGTTACACATTCAACTAGCATTTAGTATAAGTATAAAGGACATACCATTAGTTTTCCCCAACATGTTGAATATCTATCAAAAGTCTTGCCACACACAATTGATCATTTACCAATTATTATTGTTCAAAGAAGGGATCAACGTGGTACACAATATAACTTTACTGTGAATAGGGATTGTGTTTATAGAGCATTGAAATACAAAGTTGAAAATGATAAATTTTATGCAGATGTTAGGATAGATGAAAGTGCTCTTAATGACTTGCCTACAAATACAAATGAGAATATTTTTTATAGATTAAAGACAGTGCACATGGAGTTTGATTCTGATGCAAATGAAGTTGTATTCCTAGGTCCTCTCATGGAGACAGATGAAGGTAATATAATTGAGCACACAAACTCTATGGCTTCAACACCACCTAATGCTCAAAGGGAAATGGAATTAATTCATGCTTGGGTTAATAATCTTGATGTGGTTTTGTCTTCTTTAATTGAGTGGCCATCTATAGGTGCATCACCTATCAATTAGTATGTCACATTGGGGTTGTTGGATATGGCTTTCCCAACATTATTTCTAGATGGAAGTTGTGACTGGTTAGAGCCTAGAATGAAATGAGTATACTTGCATGAATTTGTAAATCATTTGATTAAATACAGGGATCACCGCTTTGGAAAACATCCACAGTTTAGGTATTTTGTTCTGAACATGGTAATGAGACATCGCACACAAAGTTTAGCATCTGTTTTTGCAAAAAGGAGCTTTCAGGAAATGCCAATTGCAATAAATGAATTGCGTAAACATATGGAGAATATGCCACATAATAATCTCGCAGATAGGCTAATGCAGTTGAGAAAAAATCTAAGAGGAACAAGATCATATTGGGAAAATTGTAAAGTAGAATTAACTGACTTGCTTGACCATCTTGGCACAACTACAATTTTCTTCACATTAAGTGCAGCCGATATGCAATGGCCTAATTTACATGCACTAATGCCTTGTACACCACCTGTTGATCCACGAGAGGCTAAAAAATGGAGAAGGCATAATATCATCGACTATCCACATATAGTCACTTATTACATTCACTTAAGGAATACAATGTTCAGGAAAGAAATACTTGAAAAAGGCATGAAAGTAAAGGACTTTTGGTGTAGATATGAGTGGCAACATTGTGGTTCACCTCATGTTCATGGTTTCTTATGGCTCGAAGGGGCACCAAATATGGACACTATTAATTGGTCAAATGAGGATGAACTAAAAAGTCCAAAGAGATATTTTGACTCCATTATTCATGCATGGAATTCTAGACATGATCCACATCAAAGAAATATACATGTAAGTTTCATATTATAAATGAGCTAAATATTAATATATGTTTCTCACCTCAATCCAATAGAAATATATATAAATTATCATTTTTAGGTCTTCCAGAATTTTGGTCAGCATCCATGCCTCAAGAATACAACACAACTCACTGAGATGGATATAAATCAAGATTATGAATAGATACTCAATTTTGTTGAAAGACACACGGTTTGTAAGGAGGGAGCATGCCTTCGTCAAAAAAGAGGACGCATGGTTTGCAAGTTAATCAAATTAGAAAAAACTTATATATAAATTATCTATTTCACCTTTTTTAACAAGTTGGATTGACAAGATATGTATTCACCAATGTTTCAAGTATAATGCTCCTTGGAAATTAAATTTGGAGGGATCAAAGTTATATACAGATGTAGATTCGGGTGAGAAAAAATTTGAACCAACAAGAAATGATGATAGAGTTAATACAAACAATCGGTACATATTGCAATTGTGGAGGGTCAATGTTGATTAACAACCTATCCTTTCAAGACATGTAATTATCAAATATATTGCAAAGTATGCAACAAAAGCAAAGAAAAGCTCTGAAACATATCAAAAAATGTTGATGTGCCTTTCAAATCTTGAAAATTCTGATGATTTAGCATCACAGGCATATAGAAAGCTTTTAACTAAGATAATTATAGAATGAGATATTGGAGCTCAAGAAACATGTCATATGTTATTAGAACTTTCGTTGGTGGAGTGTAGCAAAAATTTCGTTAATCTAAATGTCTCACGTGAAGTTTTCAAACCCATGGTAATCAATGATGACAAAAATGAGGAAGAACTCACAAAATATTTTGTTGATGGTTATAAAACAAGACCACTTTCTATGGAAGGTATCAATTTGATTGATGCAGCAAGGTCTTGGATGTATAATCCCAAAAGAAGAGGAGATAATAAATGGTACTCAAGAAAGAAAGAAGCTATTGTTAGAGTTTTTCCTAGGTATTTTACTATTCCTCTGCGAGATTCTGATAAATGGGTAGACTTTTGTTTTTCTGGGTTGATACTATATAAACCTTTTCGTAATGTTGAGAGAGACATTGGTCATGATGATGATACTATAGTAGAAAATTGGGACTCATTCAACTACAATCCTTGGCATGTCCAAAGGCAAGAACATGTAGAAAATGATGAACCTTCAAGTGATTCAGAGATGGAAGATAATAGAGCCATTCAGGAAAATACTATAGAACATGAGTGGGAAATAATATTTGGGTTACACCGTGGTCAACATATGCCAGTTTCTGAAATTGACATGTTGGGAAGGAGAAATATTGATAGAAATAAAAATTGGGGTAGTGAATATCAAACTAAAGAGGAGACAATCTAACCAATAAAATTCATACCTAAAATGAAAAAGCATGGATGTCTAATGTATGATGATATTCCACAGTACATCAACTTCACAACTCTCAGTCACAAGAAAAAAAAGGTAGTTGACATTATTCTGACACACTACCATAGCAATGAAGTGGGAAATCCTTTATTTATGATAATTCATGGAACAATGGGAATGAGAAAGTCTTATCTAATTGGTGCCATCAATCAATCTCTTCATATGGCATCAATGAAAAATCCTTCTCCAATTCTATTGCTTGCACCAACTGGAGTTGCATCTTTCAATATAGGAGCATCTACCATTCATTCAAAGTTGCGGATTCAAATTACAGATTTTACCCAATTACAAGGGACAAGACTTACAAGCTTTCAACAAGAGATGCAAAATATCAAACATATTTTGATTGATGAAATGATGTAGGAGCATCCAGAGGTATTATAAGGGCAATCCTGTGTCACCCAAAAAAAATGTACTTAGACTTAGTTTCTGTTTCATGTGTTTTCATTTTTGGACACCCATTTGGGTCAAATAAAGGTTCCAACTCTCACAGTTCCACTATCTGTGTTCGTGTAAATCCCAAAAAAATAGGAGTATGCAATTGGGCCATCATTTTGGTAACCTAGAAGGTGTGAATTGGCCAGATGAATGTAATTGTGATTTAGAGCATTCCAGAAAAAGAATCAGGTCAAAAGGCCCCACGGTTTGAAAGTTATTGCAATTTTTTTCAAGTTTTGGAGACCTCCTAAGAATTTTTCAAAGTCAGGTTAGGGGCATTAAATGACCTCAAAAAGGGCCAAAAAATGGGGGACAAGAAAAGCTTTTCTATAGGGCTATAGAGTGCTTCGAGAGCTTTCCAGAAATGTAAACGGTTCATCAATCAGAGCTATGGTTCAAAAGTTATGCCTCCCAAAAGTTTGATTACTATTTCTGGATTCTTCTAGATTTGTGCCGACTTCTAACGCAGCTTCTAGAGCCTTCTATTTGGTTGGTGGATGCCTACTAGCACTTTCTAGAATGTACTCCTAGTCCTTAACCCTCTGGGGTCTATTTAAGGAGATTTTTGGCATCGTAAAAGGCAGTTCGGAGTGGAGTTTGAGAGGAGGTACTGAAAGGAGAAATTATCTCCACATTTATGCTATTGTAAGCCCTTAGGGCATGTTTTGAAGTTTATTTTCTCTGTACTAAATGTACTAGCTTATTTTTTAGTTAATACAATTTCCCTTTTCTGTTGTGTCCATTCTGTTCTTGGGTTGTGTCCCCATCAAGTGGTATCAGAGTTGGTTTTCCTGAGTGTGTAGACAGAGCACCGACTGTGAGGCTGTTTGCACCAGGACTGTGTGGTTGTGGGTTTGAGTTAAGAAGATGCTTCCATGAAGAGAGCATGGCAGAAGGTCCAGAGCTATTAATCCTGAGGAGGTTAGAGCCCTCCAAAGGCAGGTACAAGCATTGCAGGAGGAGCTCCGTAGAGGAGCAACTGTGGCCGTAGGTGATGAAAGTGAAGATGACAACGAAGAAGATGAAGTTGGACGAGAAGGCAAATTTGATGGGGAAGTTCTGAATCCTATAGAGGAAAGGCTTTTTAGGGCCATTACTAAGTTTGGGAAAAGACCTACAATTGAAGTGGGTGTATTTTCAAGAAATTTGAAACCAGATGAGTTGATCGATTGGATCAATGAACTGGAAGAATACTTTGAGTATGAGGATATCAGGGACCTAGATAGGGTTAAGTTTGCAAAGGCCAAACTAAAAGGTCATGCCAAAATCTAGTGGCAAGAGGTTCAATTGGAAAGAAATAGAAGAGGAAAGGAGAAGATCACAAGATGGGATCACATGGTGGACAAATTGAAGAAGCAGTTCATTCCTGTGGACTACGAGCTTGATTTGTTTAAGAAGATGCATGGGTTAAAGCAGCAGGAAGATCAATCCAAGAATATACAGAGGAATTTTACGGACTCTTGATTAAAGCAGGGCATGCAGAAGCAAATAAGGAGAAGGTTGCTCGTTATATCAGTGGGTTGCGACCTAGCATCCAAGAGGTCTTAAGTTTGGTAAGAATGACCAGCGTTGAAGAGGCATACCAGTTTGCCCTACGAGTTAAAGAGAAGCTGAATAAAAGGTTTGAAGGAAGACAAAGAGGGCGCAGTAAAGGAGGAAGGGGAAGCGGTAGATCATCTGGTGGCTGCACTGAAACCCAAAAGAAAAATGAAGATGTGGGTACTAGTAGGAACCAGAGGAATGAGGGTTTCAACCACTCCCATGATCAAGACTTTGAAAATCAAAGAGGAAGAGGTAGAGGACGTGGAAAAGGAAGAGGAGGCTTCTGTGGTACCTGTTTCCATTGCAATGAAGAAGGTCATCGTGCCTTTGAATGCCCTCAATGACAAGGAAGGACAGATAGGAGAGCTGAGGGCCAAGCTAGGGTTGCTCATGTGGATGAAGATGCACAATCATCACCTTCAGAGGATGCAAAAAGAGGAGAAACATTAGTAAATGAAAGAGTCCTACTAAGTGGTGAGATTGAACTAGGATAGAGGAGGAGTTTGTTCCGTACTAGATGCAAGTGTGAGGATAAATGTTGTGATGTGATCATTGATGGTGGTAGTACTGATAACTTGGTATCAGAAGAGATGGTCTCTAAGCTGAAGCTCAAGAGGGAGAAACATCCCCAGCCCTATCAGATTGCTTGGGTAAAAGATGATCATAAGGTCCTGGTAAGTGAACAATGTTTAGTGAAATTCAAAATTGGGAGTTACCATGATGAAGTTCTTTGTGATGTTATTTCGATGGATGTTTGCCATCTATTGTTGGGTAGACCATGGCAGTTTGATAGACATGCAGTACATGATGGACATGCAAACACATACTCTCTGACAAAGGATGGAGTTCGCCACAAATTGAAGCCCATGAAAAAGGAAGGTGAAAAGGTATGTAGCAATGCTAGGATTTGTCTTGTTGATGAAAGGAAGTTTTTAGATGGCATGAAACATCAACATATGTGCTATGCTTTGATTCCTAGGAAAGATAAAGAAGGTAGTAGTGAAATACCACTTGAAGTTTTAAATTTACTAGGGGAGTTTGGAGATATTATCTCTGATAATGTTCCAAATGGATTGCCACCAGTAAGGAAAATCAGTCATCAGATAGATCTAATTCCAGGAGCTAGTTTTCCTAACAAAGCTACTCACAGGATGACTCCTACTGAAACAGAGGAGCTAAATAGACAGGTTCAAGAGCTGTTGAGGAAGGGCTTGATTCGAGAGAGTCTGAGTCCATGTGTAGTACCTGTAGTACTCACACCAAAGAAGGATGGAGAGTGGAGGATGTGTATAGATTCTCAAGCTATAAATAGGATAACCATCAAGTACCGATTTCCTTTGCCAAGGATGGATGATCTTATGGACTGCTTGAGTGGAGCTCAGTACTTCACAAAGATAGATCTCAAGAGTGACTATCATCAGATACGGATTCAAGAAGGAGATGAGTGGAAAAAATCCTTCAAGACCAAGTAGGGTCTTTATGAGTGGTTAGTCATGCCCTTTGGATTGACAAACGCCCCAAGCACCTTCATGCGGCTCATGAATGAGGTACTTAAGAAGTTCTTGGGAAAATTTGTTATTGTTTATTTGGACGATATTTTAATTTTCAGCAAGACTTTGGAAGAACATTTACTGCATATTCGTAGTGTCCTTGAAAGGCTAAGGGAAGAGAAACTGTTAATTAATCTGAAGAAGTGTATCTTTGCAAAAAGGGAGTTAGTCTATTTGGGGTTTGTTATATCACCTGAAGGTCTCAAAATGGATCCAGAGAAGGTAAAAGCCATCTTGGAATGGCCTACTCTGAGGTCTACTACTGAGGTAAGGTCATTTCATGGTCTGGTTAGTTTTTACAGGAAGTTTATTAAGAATTTCAGTGGCATATGTGCACCCCTAACTGATACAATAAGAGGGGATAGAAAAGAGTTCAAATGGACTGCAACAGCTGTGAGAAGTTTTGAATTGCTGAAGAAGAAGGTAACAGAACAACCTATGTTGGCACTTCCATATTTTAGAAAGGTTTTCTAGGTGGATTGTGATGCCAATGGCAGCGCTATTGGGGCTGTATTAAGCCAAGAAGGTAAGCCTATTGCATATTTTAGTGAAAAATTGAATGATGCAAAGAAGAAGTATTCTGTTTATGATCAAGAGTTCTATGAAATAGTTCAAGCCTTAAAGAAATGGAGGCATTATTTATTTCCAAAGGAATTTGTTTTGTATACCGATCATCAAGCATTACAGTACCTAAATAGCCAAGGTAAATTGAATCAGAGGCATATGAAGTGGGTAGAGTTCTTGCAGAGTTATACATTTGTGTTGAAGCATAGAAGTGGAAAATCTAACAGGGTTGTAGATGCACTAAGTAGGAGACAGTTGTTGCTTACAGTAATGCAGGTTGAAATAGTTGGGTTTGATGAACTCAAGATTTTGTACCCCGAGTATCTTGATTTAGCTGAAGCATGGAAAGCTTGTAAAGAACCTGTTGCTGTAGATAGAACCAAGTGGTTAGACTATTTGATTCAGGATGGCATGTTGTTCAAGGGTAGTCAATTGTGCATTCCAAGGAGTTCCATGAGGGAAAATTTGATTAAGGAGAAACACACTGGAGGGATAGCAGGACATTTTGGTCGAGATAAGACCATTTCCATTCTTAGAGAACATTATTTTTGGCCTCAAATTTCACAGGATGTGAAAAGGTTTGTACAGAGTTGTCAAGTTTGTCAAGTTGCTAAGGGATTTAGTCACAATACTGGCCTATATCAGCCATTGCCTATTCCATCAAGGCCATGGGAGGACATAAGTATGGATTTTGTTCTTGGATTGCCAAGGACACAAAGGGGTAATGACTCAGTATTCATGGTGGTTGATAGGTTCTCCAAAATGGAACATTTCATTCCATGCCACAAAACTCATGATGTTGTCCATATTGCAGACTTGTTTTTCAAAGAAGTGGTAAGACTACATGGTCTTCCAAGGAGCATAGTTTTTGACAGAGATACTAAATTTGTGGGGTATTTCTGGAGGACATTGTAGAAAAAGTTAAGAAACGACTTGAAATTCAGTTCCACGCATCACCCACAAATTGATGGCCAAACAGAAGTGGTAAATAGAAGTTTGGGCAATTTGCTGAGATGTTTAGTTGGGGATAAGCCCAAGGGATGGGATTTGATTCTACTACAAGCAGAGTTTGCTTACAATAACTCTATAAATAGGAGTACTAGTAAATCACCATTCCAAATTGTATATGGGAATAGCCCAAGGACTGCACCAGAGCTGAGGAAGATAGAGCAAGGGGAGAGGACAAGTGCTGAAGCTGAGGAATTTGCTGAACATATCAAGTGTCTACATGAGCAGATTCAGGCACACATTACCAAGATGAATCAAGAGTATAAAGCTAGGGCCGATCAAAGGAGAAGACATAAGGAATTCCAAGTAGGGGATCTAGTCATGGTGCACTTACGAAAAGAAAGATTTCCAGCCGGTACTTACAACAAGCTAAAAATGAAGAAATTTGGCCTCTGCAAAATTCTGAAGAAACATGACTCAGGAAATGCATATGAGGTGGAGCTGCCAGATGGTATTCACATTTCTCCCATTTTCAAAATTGCAGATTTAATAGAGTATCATGATGATGGTGTAGATGAGGAGCTGGTGTTTGAGCCATGTCTGATTCCTGCTTCTAAGAAGGAGGAGATAGAAGACATTCTAGATCATCGTGTGGGTAGGAGTACCAGAAACAAGCAGTATGAAGAGTATTTGGTCAAATGGAAAGGACGACCGATCGAGGACTCAATTTGGATTTCAGCAGCTGAGGTTTCCCATTTGGGATTTCCTCTACCATTCATAAAGTGACAGGGTCACTTTTCAATCTACCCTGGGTGTCTGATGTAGGAGCATCCAGAGGTATAAGGGCAATCTTGTGTCACCCAAAAAAAATGTACTTAGACTTAGTTTCTGTTTCATGTGTTTTCATTTTTGGACACCCATTTGGGTCAAATAAAGGTTTCAACTCTCACAATTCCACTATCAGTGTTCGTGTAAATCCTGAAAAAATAGGAGTATGCAATTGGGCCATCATTTTGGTAACCTAGAAGGTGTGAATTGGCCAGATGAATGTAATTGTGATTTAGAGCATTCTAGAAAAGAATCAAGTCAAAAGGCCCCACAGTTTGAAAGTTATTGCAGTTTATTTTGGGTTTTGGAGACCTCCTAAGAATGCTTCAAAGTCAGGTTAGGTTCATTAAATGACCTCAAAAAGGGCCAAAAAATGGGGGATGAGTGAAGCTTGTCCATAGGGCTATAGAGCACTTCGAGAGCTTTTCGAAAATGTAAACGGTTTGTCAATCGGAGCTATGGTTCAAAAGTTATGCCTCCCAGAAGTTCGGTTATCATTTCTGGATTCTTCTAGATTTGTGTTGACTTCTAACGCAGCTTCTGGAGCCTTCTATTTGGTCGGTAGATGCCTACTAGCACTTTCTAGAATGTACTCCTAGTCCTTAACCCTCCAGGGTCTATTTAAGGAGATTTTTAACATTGTAAAAGGCAGTTCGGAGTGGAGTTTGAGAGGAGGTACTGAAAGGAGAAATTATCTCCACATTTATGCTATTGTAAGCCCTTAGGGCATGTTTTGAATTTTATTTTCTCTGTACTAAATGTACTAGCTTATTTTTCAGTTAATACAATTTCCCTTTTCTGTTGTGTCCATTCTGTTCTTGGGTTGTGTCCCCATCATGAAATGAGCTTCATTGGCCAGAATATGCTAGAAAATATAGATAGTTGACTTAGACAAGCCTTCCCACATAAAGCAAACATAAGCTTTGGAGGTATCCCTTTCCGTACAACACATGGTGTTATTAATGAATCTTAATTCTTATTAACATTGGTCATATAGAATGTATATCTTTTGATTTTACTTTATGTACATAACTTAAAATTTTGCAACTATCTTTCAGGTGTATCTATTATTTTAGTTGGTGATTTGGGGCAATTACCTCCTATTAATGATAGACCAACATATGAGAGCAATAGGTAGTAAAAGTTATTATGGTAGGAATTCAAGACAATGGTTACACTAGATAAAGTATTAAGGCAAGATGGAGAAAATATCCAACAATAGAGATTTCGTCAGCTTCTCACAAATGTCAGAGATGCAAATCCACAAATAGATGACTGGAACTTGCTCATGACAAGAACACCTATACGATTAGATGTTGTAAGCAATGATGAGTTTGATAAGACAATGCATTTATTCTCTACAAATGACAATGTTCATAACCATAACATGATGATGTTGTATTCTTTAAGACATCCAGTTGCACGTAGCCTTGCAACCAAGTCAAGGAATGGTAATGGAAATGAAGATTTACCAAGTGAAGAACTTGATATAGAGTTATTGATCATTAACAATGCAAGAGTAATGTTGACTACAAATCTATGGATAGAAGCTGGTCTTGTGAATGGATCATTGGGATATATTAGAAATATTGTCTACAAACCAGGAATTGCTCCACCTAAGCCACCAACATATGTTACAGTTGAATTTGATAATTATTCTGGAGTACCATTTGATGATCATCATCCAAAAATAATACCAATAGCTCCATTGCAGAGGGGTAGGACCTTCCAACTACCATTAAGGTTGGCATGGGCATTGACTATTCACAAATCTCAAGGGCTAACTCTTTCAAAAGCTACAATTGACATAGGTCCAAGAGAAAGAGTAGGATTGACATTTGTGGCCATATCTCATGTTAAGTCACTAGAAGGCTTGAGAATAATGCCACCATTTGCATATGACTGCTATGAGAAAATGAAAAGTGGGAAACAACTTTCAAAGAGAAAAGTAGAAGAATGTAGATTGAGAAGTCTTGAAAATCATTGATGTTTTCAAACATACTATTTAAGAATAAAGATTTATTTGTTCTACTACATTATGTTATCATCATTGTGAACTATTATCTTGTTATTCTTATTATTACATTGATAGCTTATATTCCACAATTAATGACAACTATAATTGGATATGCTCAATGCAACATTATAAGCTTATTATTTGCACTTTTTAATGGTTGCAAGTATGATTAGGCTGAAATTTCATTTTACTAATTCTCAAATTCATAAATTTAACTATGATCATCAATTGGGTCCACAAATTAAGGTAGTTATAACATTCATTCAAATTATAAAGACCTTCTTGAATTGAAATAAATAAAAATGATTATGCTTCATGACTTTCAACCAATACATTGCTACTCAATATTTGAAAAGTATGTTTGTATATTCTTCACTATCCTTCAAAGGTCATAATATTACCATGTTTCCATACCCAAAATTTCATTACCAATTCTAATACAATTAGGTTTTTATATTCATTTTCTCCATAGTTGATTATACTAAGTGACCTATTATGTTTTTTCAAAACGATTATTGAAAAAAAAAAGTCCCTCTCATTAACTATTTATTCTTCTTTTTTATTGGTGCTAATGTTCTAAATTGTTTTCCATCATTTGTTTTAGGAATGGTAGCCTTTGATAGATAGTCAAGCATTGTTGACATGAGCCCAACTTCTTTTGTAGGATAAAATCATTTTTTTGAGATAGAGTTTCAAAAGTGTGCATGAATAATTAAATAATGTTGTGCAACTATGGTAAAAGCACTTGAGAATGCAGCTTTATCAATTGATCATGTACAAGAGATAGAGATAATGGAGATGGAACATGTTTCCAATATGTACACAATACTTTTGCAAAAGTAGATGCATTTCCACCCATGATGAAAGAGGTCTATGATGATCATATTACGAACAAAGGTCGTAATATAATTTTAATCTCTGAAGAATATGTGATGTACTTACATCATTATGGAGAACTGTACATGTGGTCCATATGATGATTTCTCGTCTTTCATTTTTTTCCACTTATTACTTCATCTAAATAATTGTACTAGGAGATATAGTTCTCCTTTCATCTATGTATTAGAATAATAAATAAATGATTTAACTTTTTAGCTCAAATTGTTCTCAACTATACTTGAAAATATTTGAAACATTTTTCCTTGACCTTTGTGTTTGTAGCTACACTATTCATGCTAAGTATAATTAACATCAACCAATGGTATATTTATAAATGTAACTAATAAAATTATAAAACCACTTAACAAATATTGTAATCCTTGTATTGCTCTTTAATTCTAAGATGCGTGTCTAACGACAACAAGCTACCCTCCTAGATATAACTATAAATGCAACATTAACTTTAACTCTAACCACTATCCTACTTTATCCCCTAACCCTAACCCTAACCATAATTCTAATGCTTTGTTTATCCCTAACTCAAATAATAACCCTAATTGTAACTTAAATTCTAACACTAAACCTAACCCTGACCCTTACCCTTACCCTAACCCTAACCCTAATCCTAACCCTTTATTTACCTCTATCTCTAACCCTAACCTTAAGCCTAACCCTAACTCTAATCCTAACCTAACCCTAAATCTAATCCTAACACTAACCCTAACCTTAACCCTACCCCTACCCCTACCCCTAACTCTAACCCTAAATATAACTCTAACTCTAAAGTAGAATATTCATTTTATACTCATTTTAAGTGTAATCATTACCTCAATAACATTTACTAGCCCTTCATTGTACACTATTCATGCTAAGCATAATTAATATTAACCAATGCTCTATTTATAAACCTAACTAATAAAATTATAAAACTACTTAAGGAACATTGTAATCCTTATATTTCTCCATTATGCTAAGAGGCATGTCTAACGAGAACAAGCTTCCCTCCTAAATGTAACTCTACACGCAACACTAATTGTAACTCTAACCACGGTCCTACTTTATTCCCTAACCCTAACACTAACCCTAACCCTTTATTTACCTCTATTTCTAACCCTAACCTTAAGCCTAACCCTAACTCTAATCCTAACACTAACCCTAACCTTAACCCTACCCCTACCCCTAACTCTAACCCTAAATATAACTCTAACTCTAAAACAGAATATTCATTTTATACTCATTTTAAGTGTAATCATTACCTCAGTAACATTTACTAGCCCTTTTTGTACATTATTCATGCTAAACATAATTAACATTAACCAATGCTCTATTTAAAAACCTAACTAATAAAATTATAAAGCTACTCAAGGAACATTGTAATCCTTATATTGCTCCATTATGCTAAGAGGCCTGTCTAACGAGAACAAGCTTCCCTCCTAAATGTAACTCTACATGCAAAACTAATCGTAACTCTAACCATGGTCCTACTTTATCCCCTAACCCTAACCCTAATCCTAACCCTTTATTTACCTATATCTCTAACCCTAACCTTAAGCCTAAGCCTAACTCTAATCTTAACACTAATCCTAACCTTAACCCTACCCCTACCCCTAACTCTAACCCTAAATATAACTCTAACTCTAAAGTAGAATATTCATTTTATACTCATTTTAAGTGTAATCATTATCTCAATAACATTTACTAGACCTTTGTTGTACACTATTCATGCTAAGCATAATTAACATTAACCAATGTTCTATTTATAAACCTAACTAATAAAATTATAAAACTACTTAAAGAAAATTGTAATCCTTATATTGCTCCATTATGCTAAGAGGCTTGTCTAATGAGAACAAGCTTCCCTCCTAAATGTAACTCTACATGCAACACTAACCATAATTCTAACCATGGTCCTACTTTATCCCCTAACTCTAACCATAATCCTAACCCTTTATTTACCTCTATCTCTAACCCTAACCTTAAGCCTAACACTAACACTAACACTAACCTTAACCCTACTCCTACCCCTAACTCTAACCCTAAATATAACTCTAACTCTAAAGAAAAATATTCATTTTATACTCATTTTAAGTGCAATCATTACCTCAATAAAATTTACTAACCCTTCGTTGTACACTATTCATTCTAAGCATAATTAACATTAACCAATGCTCTATTTATAAACCTAACTAATAAAATTATAAAACTACTTAAGGAACATTGTAATCCTCATATTGCTCCATTATGCTAAGAGGCTTGTCTAATGAGAACAAGCTTCCCTCCTAATTGTAACTCTAACCACGGTCCTACTTTATCCCCTAACCCTAACCCTAACCATAATTCTAATGCTTCGTCTACTCCTAACTCAAACTATAACCCTAATTATAACTTAGACTCTAACCCTAACTTATATTCTAATACTAAACCTAACCCTAACCTCGACCCTAACCCTAACCCTTTCTCTACCCTTATCTCTAACCCTAACTATGATCCTAATCTTAACTCTAACCCTAACCCTCATCCTAACCATTTTTTTACCCCTATCTCTAACCCTATCTCTAACCCTAATCTTAACCCTACCCCTACCCCTAACTCTAACCCTAAATCTAACTCTACCATAATTAGACTCTAACCCTAGCCCTAACCATAACCCTAATCCTAACCATTTCTTTACCCCTATCTCTAACCCTAACCCTAACCCTAACTCTAATCCTAACCTAACCCTAACTCTAATCCTAACACTAACTTTAACCTTAACCCTACCCCTACCCCTACCCCTAACTCTAACCCTAAATATAACTCTAACTCTAAAGCAGAATATTCATTTTATACTCATTTTAAGTGTAATCATTACCTCAATAACATTTACTAGCCCTTCATTTTACACTATTAATGCTAAGCATAATAAAAATTAACCAATGCTCTATTTATAAACCTAACTAATAAAATTATAAAGCTACTTAAGGAACATTGTAATCCTTATATTGCTCCATTATGCTAAGAGGCATGTCTAACGAGAACAAGCTTTCCTCCTAAATGTAACTCTACATGCAACACTAATTGTAACTCTAACCACGGTCCTACTTTATCCCCTAACCCTAACCCTTTATTTACCTCTATTTCTAACCCTAACCTTAAGCCTAACCCTAACTCTAATCCTAACACTAACCCTAACCTTAACCCTACCCCTACCCCTAACTCTAACCCTAAATATAACTCTAACTCTAAAGCAGAATATTTATTTTATACTCATTTTAAGTGTAATCATTACCTCAATAACATTTACTAGCCCTTTGTTGTACATTATTCATGCTAAACATAATTAACATTAACCAATGCTCTATTTAAAAACCTAACTAATAAAATTATAAAGCTACTTGAGGAACATTGTAATCCTTATATTGCTCCATTATACTGAGAGGCTTGTCTAACGAAACAAGCTTCCCTCCTAAATGTAACTCTACACGCAACACTAATTGTAACTCTAACTATGGTCCTACTTTATCCCCTAACCCTAACCCTAATCCTAACCCTTTATTTACCTATATCTCTAACCCTAACCTTAAGCCTAACCCTAACTTTAATCTTAACACTAACCCTAACCTTAAACCTACCCCTACCCCTAACTCTAACCCTAAATATAACTCTAACTCTAAAGTAGAATATTCATTTTATACTCATTTTAAGTGTAATCATTACCTCAATAACATTTACTAGACCTTTGTTGTACACTATTCATGCTAAGAATAATTAACATTAACCAATGCTCTATTTATAAATCTAACTAATAAAATTATAAAACTACTTAAGGAACATTGTAATCCTTATATTGCTCCATTATGCTAAGAGGCCTGTCTAATGAGAACAAGCTTCCCTCCTAAATGTAACTCTACATGCAACACTAACCATAACTCTAACCATGGTCCTACTTTATCCCCTTACCCTAACCCTAACTCTTTATTTACCTCTATCTCTAACCCTAACCTTAAGCCTAACCCTAACTCTAATCCTAACACTAACCCTATCCCTAACCCTACCCCTACCCCTAACTCTAACCTTAAATATAACTCTAACTCTAAAGCAAAATATTCATTTTATACTCATTTTAAGTGCAATCATTACCTCAATAACATTTACTAGCCCTTCGTTGTACACTATTCATGCCAAGCATAATTAACATTAACCAATGCTCTATTTATAAACCTATCTAATAAAATTATAAAACTACTTAAGGAACATTGTAATCCTTATATTGCTCCATTATGCTAAGAGGCTTGTCTAACGAGAACAAGCTTCCCTCCTAAATGTAACTCTATATGCAACACTAACTATAACTCTAACCATGGTCCTACTTTATCCCCTAACCCTAACTCTAACCATAATTCTAATGCTTCATCTACTCCTAACTCAAACTATAACCCTAATTATAACTTAGACTCTAACCCTAACTTATATTCTAATACCAAACCTAACCCTAACCCCGACCCTAACCCTAACCCTTTCTCTACCCTTATCTCTAACCCTAACTGTGATCCTAATCTTAACCCTAACCCTAACCCTCATCCTAACCATTTCTTTACCCCTATCTCTAACCCTAACTCTAACCCTAATCTTAACCCTACCCCTACCCCTAACTCTAACCCTAAATCTAACTCTACCATAATTAGACTCTAACCCTAGCCCTAATTGTCATCTTAACCCTAACCCTAACCATAATCCTAACCATTTCTTTACCCCTATCTCTAACCCTAACCCTAAACCTAACCCTAACCCTAACCTAACCCTAACTCTAATCCTAACACTAACCCTAACCTTAACCCTACCCCTACCCCTAACTCTAAACCTAAATCTATCTCTAACTCTAAATCTAACTCTACCATAATTAGAGTCTAATGCTAGCCCTAACCCTAAATTTAATGTTGACTAAAACCCTAAACCTAGCCTTAACTCTAACCTTAACCTTGACTCAAACTCGTACCCTAACCTTAACCCTAATGTAGCTCTATATATAACCCTACCCCTAACTCTAACCGTTAATCTAACTCTACCATAATTGGACTTTAATATAATACCCAACTCTATATATAAACATAACCCTAACAATAACCTTAAGCCTAACCCTTTCTCTAACTCCAACATTAAACCTAACTATAACTGTAACCCTACCCCTACCTTTAATTGTAGCCCTAAATCTTACTCTACCATAATTGGACTTCAACCCTAATTGTAATGGTAACCCTAACTCTAACCTTAACCATGAGTCAAAACTCTAACCCTAACCCTAACTAAAACCCTGACTCAAACTCAAACCCTAACTAATCCTAACCATAATTCTTATGCTCTATCTACCCCTAACTCAAGCTATAACCCTAACCAAGCTAACTCATATTTTAACCCTAAACCTAACCCTAACCCTTTATCTATGCCTATCTCTAACCCTAACCCTAACTCCAATCCTAACCTTAACCATAACTCTAATCCTAACACTAACCTTAATCCTAACCCTAATCCTTAGTTTAACCTTGACTAAAACCCTTACCTAACCCTAACTCTAACCTTAACCCTAACTCAAAACTCTAACCCTAACCTTAACCCTTTAATCTAGATGAAAACCATAGCCCTAACCCTAACTCAAACCCTTACCCTAACCTTAAACCTAATGTAACTCTATATACAACCCTAACTCTAAATATAAACCTAACCTTAACCATCACCCTAAAACTAACCCTTTCTCTACCCCTTTCTCTAACTCTAACTGTAAATCTAATTTTAACCCTAACCCTAATCCTAATTTTAACCCTAATTATAACAATAATTTCAACTCTAACTTTAGCCCTTATTCGAGCTCCAATTCTAACTCTACCTCTAACTCAAACCCTACCTCTAATTCTAATCCTAACCCTAACTATATTTGTAACCTAAACCTTTATTCTTACCCTTGCACTTACCCTAACCCTAACCCTAACTCTAATTCTAACCCTAACTATTTTTGTAACCCAAATTGTAACCCTAATCCTAACATTAACTCTAACTCTAATTCTAAACCTAACCCTAACTATAATCCTAACAAGATCTGTAATCCTAAAATAAGCCCTAGCCCTAACCTTGATGCTAACCCTGACTCTAACTGTAACTCTATTCTTGACCCTAACTCTGACCCTATCCATAACTCAAACCCTAACAATAGCCCTAACCCTAACACTAACCCTAATTTAAATCTTAATGCCAACCCTAACTCTAATTCTAACCCTAACCCTAACTATAACTCTACTCTTCAATATAACATTTTACATAACAATAGGCTTAAAATAAAACTGAATTAAAGTGATGCAAATAAACACCATATATAGAATTAAAAAATAAAATGTTCAAAAATAATTTTATAGTAAGTTTACACTATTACAATTTTATAGTAAGTTCATACAACTATATTTAAAAGAAAGAAATAATTCAGCACCAACCTTAAAAAAATAGAAATTTTTTTAAAAATACTTTTTCCTATTGCACCGCAATTGCCACTAGCATATATATATATATATATATATATATATATATATATATATATATATATATATATATATAGATATATATATATATATATATATATATAAAATGCCGAGAGTAATCATTCTTGAGACACCTATTTTTTCATCCCAAGGTTATTTTAATCACAATTGGGATTTATGAAAATAAAAATAGGCACCTCAAGAATGATTACTCTTAGCATTATATATATATAGGTATATATAAGCTAGTTACTTAATACTTTCATTTTAACTTTTAACTATTAACCTTCTATGTTTTTAGAGTATGAAACTGAAAGTTTTGCAAGTCGAGAGTTCGATACAGTAGGGTTTTCAAATTTCAACTTTTCAAAGACTGACAGAATTCCATTTTGTGTTCTGAAAACTAAATTCTGAAAGTGTGAAACTTGAGTATCAGAGGATAACAACAAGTATCAAATCTTGATTCTGGGTATTTAATTTTTTTATAAAAAAATTCATTGCAATTTGTAGCAATAGAAATCTTGATTTTAATTGTCTTAGGTTTATACTTTACAATTTTTTAAATAGGGCTTGAAGAAGAATTTTGTGTAATAACCAATAGTAGGCATGAGAAAAACAAAGTCAAAAACCTCCCATACGAGTGCAAGGATAAGGGAAAAGAAAGACATTAAAGAACTTAGGCAAGTGCTACAAATCCCAGGTTTCACTGATGAATGTCATGATATTTTTACTCCTATTATCCATGGAGATTTTGGAATCATGGGAATCAGACATTCATTATTTAATAAGTGAAAAGATCCATAGAAGGGGAGAATTTATTTCAAATATAACAACAATATTCATACACTAACAAATAAACTAGTTGTTTTGGTTACTAGATTAGCAAACCTCACTGTACCCGAAGTACTCCCTTGCCATGAAATTGTAATGTTATGCACTTAGAATTATGATGAAAATAGAAAGGGAATTGTAAACCAAAACACTCAGGAGGAAATTTTATGCATAATTGAAAGTAAATTTTTCACTCTATTAGACCTAGGGCTAGGGTTTAAACTAGAAAGCTTCAACAAGCACATTGACTTGGGTAAACTAGCATAGGCTTATGACAAACTAGAAAGAGTTTTTCAAGATTCATATGTTAAGGGTTTAATAAACTCAAAGTCCTCTACTAGTGTTACACTGGATATAGACCATAAGCTTCCTTATCAATATGATATTTTTGTGCAATGGGTTTAGAATACTATTTCTTTGTTATCATTTTGTCTGGGATTGGACAGTAACAAGGAAGTGGGGGCCAATGTTCTTGAAATGATTTATAATATCCATTGTCAAGGTCAATTAGTTGAGAAGGTAGATGTAAGATATAATTTTGTTCAGCACATTGTTGAATCTATGCAACAACAATTACTAATGATTAAACAAAGTACAACTATAGGCAAGACAAAGACATTTAGGTTCACAAGTTACTTGTGCTACCTTCTTTTAGCAAAGCATTGCCTAATATTTGAGATAGAAACAACAAGCTTGATATTGAGGTCTATAAGTTTGATGAGAAAATCCAGAAGAAATTAGAGACTCCAAGTCCAGTATATGAGTGGACAAATAAGATGAGGATGACTGCTAACAATAAAAACTATAACCATTTTGTAGACTTATTTTTGGCACCTATTTACCAAAAAATACAGGTACTATGATGCCTATATTTCTTATGCCTTGTAAAGATTGCATTCAACTGGGAAGACAAATTCAATTGGCTAACTGGTTCTTCATGGAAGAGTACACTATCTTAAGGTTTTATGGTTCAACAGTTGAACCCTGCAAACTTCCAATGCATGTTACAAAAAGGGTTTTTGCACTAGAATATGTATGAAAGATGGAGAGTGCATATGAAATTTTCACTAGACAATAAAAGAAAATTATATTTCCTTCCTTGCCTTTCACAATTGGAGGCCTCACATTTGAGAGAAAGGCTTTCAAAGTGGCAAATGAATTGGTAAGTTTTTTTGGCTTTGATTTTGTTAGTCACTAGAATTATGATCCACTAGACATAATAAAAGAAATAATTATTGACAATGGGAACTCTGCGAGAAAATATCAACATTAGAAGATGCCATTGATAGAAAATTTTAAAAACAAGGATTCATGGGATGAGGTTAAGAAAGAGATGGAGAAACATCCAACAGAGAATAATATTTCAATGCAAGAATTGTCATCCCAAATTATGACATTGCACATATTAGAGTCGCACAAATTAGAGCCTCTAACATACTTAAATTTCTACAAGAAAACATCTCAATCTTCTAAGAGGTCTATTCCAAAAGAAATTAAAGAGGCATGTACAACTAAATTGTGGTGTCAAACCAAGATGTCTGATTTTTGGAAAATGAGGCAAAATTTGGGTGAGCCAATGACATCAGCAAGTTTTGAGAAAATTGAGGAGGATGAAATTTTTAGTGATTATTGGAATAAAGAGCATCCAACTATACTATATGATTTTGGCAGTTGTAGTGACAGTGATATTGAAAGATAGAAGGACCTTGAGTCTAATGCCAACATTCAAGGTATTCAGGATTCCAGGTCAACTAGGGGCAGACATATTATTAATCTTCAAATGAGTGATTCTACTAAACAAATGTATAATAAAGGGCAACTATTATACAATAAATGGGTTATGTAGGTATAGGGCCCATTGGTGCAAGTGGTGAAGGGATTTGGAATCCAATTTCAGTACTAGACCTACCCAAAAGAGGAAGTAAACCAATAATTGGACTCTCCGATGAGATTGAAGATAATTCATCTAGAAAGGGCAAAAAACATTATACTTTTGCATCTGAAAGTCATCCCAACACATTATTTGTTAAATCTTAAAATCCAGCTGTAGTTGATCCCACTGGCACTAGCATGGATGAACCTTGTGCAAAAAAGAAAAAAGTTATGATAATTACACTGCAAGAAATGTCAGCGGTTACTTCACCAATGTATGCACCAGTAGCTTCTATACAAAACCCTGGAAATAGTCCTAAAATGCCAGGATTTGGAATCAACCATCTTCAGTATGTTGGAAATCCCCAAAATATAATTTTATGTGGAGTAAGTTTAACTGGAGTTGGAGGAGCATGCAACAATACAACTGATAATTCAGTTTCAGACACTCAATTGTGTTAGCAAACCCAGATTTTAGTTTGAACAAGTTTGCATCAAGGTTTGAATAGACAAGCAAAAGAAATAGGTAAATTATGAAGACTTTGAAAACTAATGTAGTTGTTGAATGTTAGGGATCTACTAACAAAATATTTCCAACATATGATCCAAACAATAATGTAATAAATTGTAACGATGTACAAGTTACCAGTCTTCAAATGGATTTGTCAAAAGTGAAAAATATTGACAAATTTTTTGGTGTAAATATGTATTTACTATTTACTATTACTTAAGTTTACTTAGGTTAATGCATTATTTTATTATTTTTCATTATTATTATTATTTTTTTTTTTGTGAGACACTTAGGAGTTTGTGCACCTTTTTGAGTTGTCATGTTGACAACACAGTTATTTGCAGTCCCTTTTTAGCACATGTTGTCTACAACATTGATTTGCATGTTACACCCTTGTAGGCTTATCCTCTCATCATCGCACTTACTTTCATGCTTAATGGAGGATAACCCATATCTGGTGGACATGTGCCTAGTTGTATGACTTATCATGTAGCTGATTCTGAGGCATTCTAGATGTATCTTAGAGGCCTTTATATATAGGCACTCCTAGTGTACTCTTAATGCATATTGAATGAATATATCATCATTTTGATCATACTCTCTCTTTCTGGTCTATAATTGTGCTTGTGTTTGAGTTCTTAGTTCTTGGGTGAATTTTTCCCTAAGGCAAAATTTGAAATGGTATCAAAGCTTGGAGATTTTCTCATCACATAGCCATTTGAGACCATTATTGCTTCATCACCTCAGCCTAAATTTAGAGTACTACAAAAATTGAGAGTGTCTAGAGCCAGATCTGACATCACCATTGCGTCCAAAACACTGATTTGGTGAAGATCAACTATAAACTTGACTAGTTAGGCCAAAGTTGACCGTGAGGAAATTTTTTTTTGCAAATTGAAACTTAGAGGCCCCAATTTGCAATTCGGGTATGGTCATTTGCAGATCTATTTGATTAATTTTTTGGTTTTGTAATTTAATTTGCTACATTATTTTTCAACTGTATTATTTCAAAAAATAATTTCTCTCCAAGCAAGTAATAGAGAATTTTTTTTGTAGGTACCAGGCTATCAGATTCCAACCTTGCACAAAGGAATATTCCTCTATTATTATTTTGACATTTCCACATAGCAACTATACCATCAAATTTTCAGGCATCATAACCAGCGACCAAACTATACAAAGATCAGCCACACCTTCCAACAATCGAGCAAGACAAACGATGGTGATCTCTTTTTATTTTCCTACCCTGTGACTTTGTTTTTAAACAAGCCAAAGGTCTTTGCATGTCCCATGTGGGACTAAAACATTACATACCCCATTGATATTCAACAAAACTAACACCATACAAAGCTTTTCAGTGTTGTGAAAGGGCTCTCTAGTAAATGGCGATCATTGCATGGCTAGTGACAATATATTCTAGCCATGCTGTCTAAATTTTGGCAGATGTGAATGAAGATAATCCAACACTGTGCATTCAATTTTTGGCACATCCACCATGGTTTCCAACTAAGCAGACAGTGCCACATGACTTGATGCCATTTGCACATGTAGACACTGAGTTATGTCCCCCACTTTCTCCTCTACCATGCAAGACAATAGTGCATAGTTAGCACTGCCATCCTGTCATCCATATCAGTGCCTACGCATATGACATCATAGGGCCGCATCATAAGACATGTCAGTCACTAATAGGGGTTACCATATAGTACAATTAGCATACCTGACAGAGCCATACAGACATGTAGGATCCGACTCATCCTACCACATCATCATCTCCTTATGACACCACATGTCACATTCGTAAGAGTGACATCAGTAGTCTATATTGCCACATTAGCAGGGGGCTCAAATTTTTGCTGATGTCATCATTTCACTAGGTTAAATTTGACAACCGTATGACCATCATTCCTAGTCTTTTTTCAACTACAACAATGGTTGTTTGACCATCAAATTTAAGCACATAGTTTTCCTACCAGACCCCTCTGCAGATTACTTTTTGATTTGGTAGCCTGACTTTGTGAGGCCATAACATGGACATCTAGACCCCAATTTAGGTGTATTTTTTTTGAAATTGGGTAGAATTTTTTGATCTTTCTAGTGGTGGTGTTCTTTTCTGGTTTTGGTGCAAGATTTTTTTAGAAATTGCATTTTTGGGCGATCATACCTCCTTAATCCTGCTTTTTGCAACTTCAAACACTCCGTACAGGCTCATCTGGTCACCTTTTTAGGTTCCATTTTTTTGAAAATGTATCATTTTTTGTCTACATTCTAGATCTATAGTCAAATTCTAGGGTTGTACAGACAAAATTCTCACTTTCAAAACTAGGGCTTTTTCTGCATTGTAAAGTTTTGATTACTTTTCAAAATTATTGTACATCTGAGCTACAATGCTTAGTGATAGATTTGGATCTCAAAAGGTAGTTGTAAAAGAAAAATTAAAAAGTCCACTTTATTCATTTTGACAAGTGGCCCATTGTACACACGCTGCTTATAAAGTGCCAAAACATCTTTTTTGGGGGGGTCTTTTGATTGAGTGAAAAGGGGGGGGGGTGTACTATGTTCTTGTGTCTCTCTTTTGTGCTCTTTTCATTTTCTACATCATGAGTTCATTTAAATGTCCACCTCTAACTTCACACAATTATTCTACATGGAAAGATATTGCATGGAGTAGATTAATGGAAAATGGTTATAGTCTTTATGTTGATGGTACAATTACCAAACCTACTGATACTAAAGAACTCATTGAATGGTAAAAACAAAACCAACAAGCTTTTAGAATTATCAGGAGTTGTGTACATAGAGATCTCTTCTTTCACATTGCCAATTTCACGAAATCCAAACTAGCTTGGGATAAACTTGAATCATTGTATGGTAAGGTGGATGAAGAAAAGGGATTTCAGATAGAGGATGATCTACTTCTCTTGGATCCAAAGAACTTTGACATAATTTAGGATTACATCAATAAAGCCAACAAGTATAGGGCACTACTTAAAGATTGTGGAAATCCCATGAAGGATGAAAAGTTGATTCATCACATCCTGAAGAGGCTACCTTCAGAGTATGCTTCATTTGTTTCATTTTAATACTCACAGGTTGGCCATGGGAACTACTTACTAGAAGCCTAGATTTGATGCATTTGCAGAGATGTTGATTGTCAAACAATCTCACTTGATAGATTTAGGAATTCTCACGACATCAAAGACCAAAGCCTTGGTGGCTAGTGATGAGCACCAATCAAGTCAAGGAGGGAAAAGTTCTAGCAACATCAACAAGAAGTAGTGGAAGCAAAAATCACAATATGAGACACAACAATCCTCCTCACAATAAGGTAATTCTTCTTCCAACAAGAAGGGAAGTAATGAAAAGGAAAAACCTTTTTGTGCATATTGCAAAAATCCAAATCATGATGAGCATCATTGCAAGACTAAAAGAGTCGATGAGTTGGAAAACCTACTCAGGAAGAACAAGATTCAAGTGCCAAGTACTTCCAAGGATACAACTCCAACCTCTTTGAAGGGAAAAGGGCAGCCACTTATGGCAAATTCAAGTTCTTTTGAATGGATACTTGACTTAAGTGCCTCCTATCATATGGATTCTTGAAAGGGAGACTTTTCTTCATTGAAGTAGTCAAAGGTACCACACATCTTCATGGGAGATGATACCAAAATAGAAGTTTAAGGAAAAGGACATGTGGAAATGGACAATGGGGAATTCAAAGATGTTCTCTATGTTCCAAACCTTAGCTCCAATCTCCTCTCAATTTACTAAATCACTCACCTTGGAGATGGTCAAAAAGTTGAGTTCCTTCTAGATTCAGTGATGGTGCACAATCTAAAAGATGATTCATTGGTTACAGTGGGGAAAGTCAATCATAACAGGAGGCTTTATTCCTTCTCCCACTTTATGCCTAAGTCTCCTTCTCAAGCCTTGTTGACTCACTCTACTTCACAAATCACTTAATGGCATGAGTGGTTTGGTCATCTTGCCTTCTACCATCTTCAACAACTTTTCTCAAAACACATGGTCAAAGGTCTACCTAACATCAAATTTTCTAAGGGAGAGTGTTCATCATGTTCTCTGGATATGCATCTCATGGAGAAGTATGATAAAGGCAAGTCTTCTAGAGCACCAATGGTTCTCCAATTGGTTCACATGGTTTTATTAGGTCCTTTTTTAGTGACTTCAATCAACCAAGGCCACTACATCCTTACCTTTGTTGATGACTTTTCATGATTCACATGGATCTACTTCCTTCATCACAAGAATGAAGTGGTTCATAAGCTTCAAGGATTCAAGACTCATGTTGAACACAAATCAAGGAAAGCCATCAAGGTTCTATGGGTGGAAAATGAGAACAGATATGTAGATAGAAGACTTAGGGACTTTTGTAGACTTGAGGGGATTGATCTTCAGAATCTACCATCGTTCAGTTTGCATAAGAAAAATATTGCAGTACTGAGGATTAGAACTCTTAAGACCATGGCAATTTGCATGATAAAAGCCAAGTCTCTTGATCCAACACTTGAAATTGAAGCCACAAGCAGTGCTACTCACATACTTAATAGGTCTCCTCATAATGCCTTAGATGGGAAGACTCCTTTTGATTCATGGTGCAGTAGAGAACTAGTTGTGAGTCACCTTAGAGTCTTCGATTGTCCAACATTGGCAAACCTATCTTCTAGAGGATGCAAGGCACTAGCACCTAGGCCTTGTACTTTGATTGGGTATGAAGATGGTTCTAAGGCTTATAGACTTATGGATCCAGAGACTTGTGAGATTTTTGTGGAGAAGGATGTTCACTTTGAGGAAAGTTGGAAGAGGCAAACATCAACATTGACACATGGATACTTGAGCAGGTTTTAGAGACACCATACATCTTCAGGATTGTACCTTTTCCTTTGTTTCTCTCAAAGGGGAGGAATGTCATTCTGCACTCTTGGACCAACTTCTTCCTTGGAGCAGCAATCATTGGTCGACATTCTTCATTTGGGAGGGGGGGGGGGGGGGGACTACCTTGTCTCTCTTCCTCTTCTTTCTTATGGGGGGGACTTTTTCCTCTTATGAGGTCTTATTCTTCTCATTATTCACTTTTGTATATGTTGGTGTTTTAAAATGAACTAAAACTACTAAGCAACAAAATGCTTAATACCAAGATAACAATACTCATACAATCTAAAGACTAGCCAATTCTTGTTAACAATTGCATGGGCAAAGCATTTGGGCCCAACTTCAACAAAACCAAGGGTGGTTTTCTACTCTTTTGGCTCTGTAAAACTAGGGTGGGTATACCCAGGGATGATTCAAGATTGGGAAAATCGTATGAGGATTATTTTTAGTTTCATTCTTATTCTCATCTCAAATCCTCAAATACATACACAATTCTTGATAACTTGATAAACACATCCCATATAATAGATATGGCAAAAAATTCTTCTATATATCTATAGATGTTCTCAACAATAGTGGCTAACTGAAGCTAAAACATTCCATGTAGACAGACTGTATTGGCTAGCTTTGAAGATCTATAGGAAATAAAAGTAAAATTTGATTTGATGCTGCATTTTGACAACCATTTGTGATACTTTTCCCTTTTAGCTGGATCAAATTTGATCAGTGCCTAATCCATTGGGGTTCAGAGTCTATAGAAAATTATTAGATCTAATTTGTTGCCTTACAACAAATTTTATCAACAATTCTTATCAGAATTGATCAGTCAAAACCCTTTCCACTACTAAAGCAACCTTATCACATTCACCAAAGCTTTTATTTAATCCATTGAATTAACAACAGTGATAAACAGATGTACAACCTAACTAGATTGCATTCAATTGCACAAGCCTTTACTTATACAATATCAAGATAACAAAGTAATTAAAAGGAGACAAGATTCAAAAAGAACTGATATGGGGACAATTCATAAGTTGTATTCATTTTCTTTGAAAATTGTATACCATTTACAATAGACTCAGAATGACCTTTAGAAAGAAACGCATATCATTCTATATTCAGGTATTCTCAGAGAAATGATAGAGAAAATATCACAAACTTGCTTTCAAAGCATTGGACCAAAGACAAACAAAGCATATCACTTAGAAAAATAGAATTCAAACAATCACATTGCCTTGAAAACTCACTTATATAGGTGTGAGTTGCAACAAGCAAAGGGAAAATGTGACTAATAGATGTCCTTACAAGAGGAAATGCATACATTTGTCAAAAAAGAAAAATGACTAATAGGAAGTTATGCCAATCACACATTCTCTTGCAAGCTTCTGTCAATCACCTCCTTTCGTTGATTTTGCTCCAACGATGATTCTGTCATATATGTAACTGCTAAGCCTGTCTCTAACGAAATCTATTCTGATGATTGCACTCTATCCTCGACACATGGGTTTTGTCAAGGTAACTACTTTGTGAAATTCATCTTTACTTCCCACTCTTCTCTGATCATGCCAAGCTTTACAAATAGTGGAAAAATTACTTAGTGTGCAACCTTTAAGCAGGGAGACAACATGGCTATCAAATATAACAAAATGGGTAACTTCTAATTCCTAGCCATGACTACTTTCTTAACCACCTTTTGACCAAAATTTTCCATCCACTGATACAAAAAAGGTGCATGCTAACAAAAAGCGAGAAAGACCATACCTGTGAGTATGAAATCTTCTTCATCTTCCTCAAAAACTATGCACAGGACCCCACACATTTCTGTTACCCTGGCATTAGGCTATGATATCTTGAAAATTTGTTCGAAGGATGATGTTACTGCTGAGAGGGCTGTTATCTTACCAAGTTCATTCATTATCCTTCTTAAAACCTTGGTTATTTGACTACAACATCTTACCATAGTTTCAAAGAGATGAAACTTTAAGACAACACTTAGGATTACTAGTTTTCCTCTATCAAAAATCCATATACTTCTACAGAGGAAAAAACACTTCTTTTCTACAAACTAGTTCGAACTGGTATGTGGGATATTACAATCCCAGGCCCAAGTATTTTTACCTAGTAATCCCTCTACTATCCACAACCCAAGATCTAGTGAACTTTTTGGAACCATCCTTTGATTAAACCATATAAGACTAAATTTTTTTCAAAAATTATGGCATGAGAACTTACTTGGAGTTTTTTGCTCTTCGTAACTTTGCAATTTATCTTTGAACCAATCGCTTCACACTTGTGCTAGATTTATCTCGATCCTTGCAGTAATTATCTTCTTTCAAAAAAGATTTCAAAATCTTTGTTCGTACAAAGTGAAACTGGGAAAATCTTGCCTGCTATACTCTGTTATTAACTTCACATGCGAAACTTTTCACATCTTATTAATGTGCAAAGTGCCACCACCTTCAGTATTTAAAACTTTGCTATCAATCTTAAAAATCATATGATCATGGGGTACAGAGAGAGACAACTAGGTATCACACTCGACAAGTTGGCCCTCTAATCCAATAAAAATCTCCCACATACACAACTCTTTCCTTGATGGCGCTTCTGTCTGGACCCACTAGCAACTGAGGACATGTGTCAACAGGTCGCTGCTTTGCTATACATAAAGAATGAGAACCTTTCTATAGCAAAGTAGCGACAACCATTGATCTGATCTTGATCTTGCAAATGATATGTTACTATACTGCTTAGGAAAATAGTGGTGGACCCTCATTTGCTACCTCACTATACGTATTGTTTGAGCAACTTTTTATGGCAAGACATTGACGACCATTGATCTGAGATTACATCAAAGGTGGAGGAACTACACCAAGTACCCTGAGAAAAAGTGGGTCTTACACTCGCTATGTCGCAAAGACTAAACATCGTGCAACTCTTTATAGCGAGATGGCGAGGATCGTTGATTGAAACTTGATCTGGCGATTGGGATCTCTCAAATGCTTTTATGGGTCCAAGACATTGCTGACGTAGGAGAATCTGCACTACTGGCAATCAACAAAACTTTACTTTAAGCCTGGTCAGCCATCCATGTTACCTCAGGTCCCACTGGCTATTGGTTTTTACGATGCATCTCTACTTCGCTAACGGCGAGGAATCAGGTTTTTTTGATAGTGAGGTAATGAGCTCCGATGACTTGAAAAGAACTCAGTGCCATGAAATACAAAGACCCATCAAATTGTTATCATTTCTAACAACAATTATTGCTTGTCATGCCACCTGGTCATACCATAGTTATTGATAAATTTTGAGGCCATTGTACTTTTGATTTTGTAGCACCTCGCTACTTTTCTAATGGCAATATGGAAATTTTTTTTGATAGTGAGATAGCGAGACATCGAAAAAATCATCATTTCGGCACCAATTTTTAATTGTCTCCAACTGGGTCCATTTTCTTGTTCCAACAGCATTTGCCAAGTGTCTATGACTGATTGATCAGTTAGAAGATAATTTTTTGACTGTCGTGTCTTCATCTTACGATCTTGTTTTACACTTTTAGGCACTCGCTACCTCACTATACATAAAGAGTGCCCATATTTTCATAGCAAGGAAACAACTACGGTGGATCTACTTAGGTTGGACGGCTGGGAAATTTTGGGAGGAAAAGTAGCTCGGGGTGTGGAAGACATAAATGGAAAAATAAAATTTGTCTAATTCAAACATTTCACACCAAAATAATTATGAATGGAAAGAAACGTAGGGTTCACATAAAACTTTCAAAGGCTTGCAAACGGACAACTTATCTAGAAACCCTATTTATCAATTTATGGAGACAATCTAAAGATTTTATATCCAGGCAAAGGATTTCTATCATTCAAAAATTTAGACCAACAGTAGCTCTATCTGGGGACATTGAATTCTCTGGATTCAAATGAGGGCTCAAAAATTCTGGGAGAAGTAGACCACATACAGACTCCCAAAATTTTCTTTTTCGGATGGCTTCATGAAAAGCAAGAAGCTACCACTAAGGTTATGTAAAAACGATGGCCCTAGGCCACCGAAATTCAATAAAAAGTTTTACCTTTGTCATAAACATGATTTTCATCTGAACTCGCATGAGATAAATCGGGATTATCACTTATATCAGTTTCACCAATCAAATATATATCTTGAATCTCACCACTTAACAAAATTGAATCTAAACGTTGACTTCCACAATGCATATAAAAATTTGCTTCATCTTCAAACATTTGCTCATCATGAAAGTTCTGATCAGCATGTTTAAACATACCAAACTGAAAATCCTCTTTATTTAATGACTTATACATGTTGTCAATCTCAAATATGAAAGTTTCATATTCAACTTGAGGAAAAGGATCACTCATACCTTCAAATTATGTATCCATGTGCATATCCTGATGGTACTCTGAAGAACAATCTGACTGGTACTCACATATGTCATCAACGTCAGAATCTGAAACTAATCTGAGATCTTTAAGTGATTCTCTGAGATCAGCAAGTGGGTTACTCACCTCATTAGAATATTCATCATAAAATTCATTACAGGGTGCATGCTGACTTTCAACATCTTCATCAGACACCTTGTCATCAATTTCATAAGATGCCATCTCATCAATACTTTCACCATCATATCTAGAAGTAGAACAATCTAATCTCTCACAACAATAAGATAATGTATCATCATTAAACTCATTCTCAACTAAATCTGGACTTTCCAGGTCTTCTTCAAACAAAGGATTGATAACTCCATGCAATGACCCTCTTTGAATGTTTTGACAAAAAATTGGTTGATTATCCTTACAAGCATCATCATATAAAGTGTTATCATATACTTTAAATTCACTACCCATTTTATCCTCATGGAAAATTTCATCGTATGAAGAAAAGTCAGAACTATATGAAGAATCCTTGTCTATTTCTTCTATCAAATATATAGTGTCCATAATTACATCCTCTTTATTAGCTTGTTTAGGATAACCATTATAAACAGACTGTGATTCATTCCTAAACATCCCACTATATGCTCGATCTTTATTGTCTGATATAAAAGCACTTGACAACTCTTCCCTGAAATCTTCATATTCAAAGTTATTAGCATTAACTGACCTCACCATCTCTTTATCTTCATACTTTGTGGATAAATCACTTTCATATTTTTCATTTGCTAACTAATTCATGTAACACAAAAACTGAGATGCACTTTCTTTTTCAGATTCAAAAGAGGAATTCATACCCTTATCTTCAAATGAGTGTTCACTGTCATCATTACTCTCTTCCTCCCATTTAGCACTAGACTCATATGAAGTTCAACATATTGTGCCATTGTCCTCACTATGATTCAAGTTACCACTCTTATCATCTCCTTCATACAATTTGTCTTGATAACACACTGGGTCAACAATTTCATTATCATCATTTAAAAACTGGCTTCCAACTTCTTCATCCTTATGTTGAGATGCATATTTTTCCATTTTAATTTTTAAAACGTTCTCAACATAATGCCATCTCTCAATAAGATAGTTCATTTCCTGCACATTTTGCTGATCAACCTTATCATCTCGTGTTATCTCTTCATTGTCTGTTGGATCAGCAACATCAAGTCCATGATCAAAAAAATGACTCTCAATTTTCTCATTCACACAAAACTAAGATCTAGGTGCAACAACTTCATTAGCAGCAGAATCATATATACAATCAACATCACAAGAACTTGCTGATGTAACTAATTCTTGATCTTCAACATCAACACATTGCTGAACCCTATCAAAGTCTAAGATACATCCTATTGTTGTAGCATCATGAACATGTGTGTTGTCATTTGTAACCAAGCTAACCTTACCTATACACATATTCTGATCAAAATTTTCCATTTTATTAAAACCTACAGCAGGGGTATGGATATGCTTATTTGAAACTGAAGCACCAACACTACATTCATCATTTCTTTCAAATACATTATATCAGAAATCATTCAAGGAAAAATGGCCTTTAGTTAATCTGTAGCTCAAGTTATTTTCAATATCCCTAGCGGTCACAAAAGCCTAATATAATGTCTATGGTTCTTTATCCCTTAGTAGATAATTCATTTTCTTGTCAAATGCATCAAAATACACTGCTAAACACATTTGATCATTAGGTCTATAATTCTCAGGGATTTCATTCAAAAATCTTGTAAATTTGATGTTAAAATGAGAGACAAGTTCATCACTCTGAATATGAATCTTCAAGAACTTATCATAAGAATTAGATACGCTTACCCTTTCTCCAAATTGCTCCATGAAGACAGAATGCAATTCACCCCAAGATAAAATAGAACATGCTGGCAAAAAAAGAAAACCAGTCTCTAGCATCACCTTCTAAGGTTTGAACAAACAACTTCATATGCAAGTCCTCATGAGCAATTTTGTAGTCACCCATCAAATCAGCAAACAACTCAATATGGTGACTAGCTGCAACAAGATGGTTTCCATTGAACTTAGGCAAGCTTTTTCTAACATAATTGGGAATGACATTTGGGAAACCATGAATTCCATTAAAACTTAATGGCATATACTTCTTGGTAGAAATGGATCTAGGAATTTCATTAACTGGCTGCATACTAGATGAAATGAATCTTGACATTCTTAACAAATTTGAACCTCATTCACCCATATTCTGATCTGTAATTTGCAGCAAATCTACACCCTTCTACCAATGAATCACTCCAAATACACTTCACAACTTTAAAAACAACTAACTAAAACTGATCTAATGAAGTGTATAAAACTTATCAAATCATTCTCCTCTTCTCAGTGCTGAAACTTCACTTGACAGAGAACACACTTGTATAACAATCAATTTTCATGAAAATAAAATACATGAAAATGAGAATACCTTTAGTGTTGTTGCATGAAACCACTGATCTGCTAATTGGCTTGGTGCTAACATGAAATCCTCACACCACTTATCATAACCTTACAGAGTCACCATTTCCTTAAGGAAAGAAATGAAATCACAGCTGTGATTTGCATTTATCATTTCAAAAAATTTTAACAGAAAATCAAACAACACTTCAAAACTTACTAGTAAGAAACTTATATACTCTCTCTTCTGTTCAAAAATTTAACACAACTGTCAAATCTATCTGATTCTACTCAAAACTCCTGAAAACAATTTATACATCACTGATCTACAATGGTTTAGAGATCCTTTAGATAGAGTCACCACTCACTTATGTGAGAAAGATTTGAAACATAATTTGCGTCATTATAAATCTGAACTAAAATTTTACTTTGAAAAACTTTGCAAATCTTTAAAACACTTAGAAGAGAGAAACCTTTATTTAACAATTCTGACTCTGAACTACAACAATATTTTGAAAGCAACAACCGGTTGACTTGACTGAATATGAACACTCTTAGCAACACAATCTGTATTCAACCTTGAAAAATACTGCTGTAATGGATAAAACTTAACTGGGCTGCATGATTTAGAGTAAGAAAACTAGAGAGAACATCAGAGAACTTATTGCTGAAACTTTTTAATGTACTTCTCCTGCTATATTGAATCTCCTCTCAAATTCTCAAGGTTTTTCTGTCACATATATTCAATATAGTCCCCAGAAAAGTCACCATCTTGTTGGTGTTTTAAAATGAACTAAAACTACTAAGCAACAAAATTCTTAATACCAAGATGACAGTACTCATACAATCTAAAGACTAGCTAATTCTTGTTAACAATTGCATGAGCAAAGCATTTGGGCCCAACTTCAACAAAAACAAGGGTGGTTTTCTACTCTTCTAGCTCTGTAAAACCAGGGTGGGTATACCCAGGGATGATTCAAGACTAGGAAAACCGTATGAGGATTATTTTTAGTTTCATTCTTATTCTCATCTCAAATCCTCAAATACATACACAATTCTTGATAACTTGATAAACACATCCCATATAACAGATATGGCCAAAAATTCTTCTATATATCTGCATATGTTCTCAACAATAGTGGCTAAGTAAAGCTAAAACATTCCATGCAGACAAGTACTGGTCAGCTTTGAAGATCTACAGGAAATAAAAGTAAAATTTGATTTGATGCTGCATTTTGACAACCATTTGTGATACTTTTCTCTTTCAGCTGGATCAAATTTGATCAGTGCCTAATCCATTGGGGTTCAAAGTCTATAGAAAATTCTTAGATCTAATTTTTTGTCTTACAAAAAATTTTATCCACAATTCTTATCAAAATTTATCATTCAAAACCCTTTCCACTACTAAAGCACCCTTATCACATTCACCAAAGCTTTTATTTAATCCATTGAATTAACAACAGTGATAAACAGATATACAACCTAACTAAATTGCATTCAATTGCACAAGCCTTTACTTATACAATATCAAGATAACCAAGTAATTAAAAGGAGACAAGATTCAAAAAGAACTGATATGGGGACAGTTCATAATTTGTATTCATTTTCTTTGAAAATTGTATACCATTTACAATAGACTCAGAATGACCTTCAAAAAGAAACACATATCATTCTATATTCATGTATTCCCAAAAAAATGACAGAGAAAATACATCACAAACTTGCTTTCAAAACATTGGACCAAAGACAGACTAAGCATATCACTTAGAAAAATAAAATTCAGACCATCACATTGCCTTGAAAACTCACTTATATAGGTGTGAGTTGCAACAAGAAAAGGGCAAATGTGACTGATAGATATCCTTACAAGAGGAAATGCATACATCTATCAAAAAAGAAAAATGACTAATAGGAAGTTATGCCAATCACACATTCTCTTGCGGGCTTCTGTCTATCACCTCCTTTCATTGATTTTGCTCCAATGGTGATTCTGTCGTATATGTAACTGCTAGGCCTATCCCTGATGAAATCTATTCTGATGATTGCACTCTATCCTCGACCCCTGGGTTTTGTCAAGATAACTGCTTTGTGAAATTCATCTTTACTTCCCACTCTTCTCTAATCATGCTAGGCTTCAAAAATAGTGGAAAAATTACTTTGTGTGCAACCTTTGAGAAGGGATACAATGTGGCTGTCAAATATAACAAAATGGGTAACTTCTGTTTCCCAACCACGTCTGCTTTCTTAACCACCTTTTGACCAAAATTTTGCATCCACTGATTCAAAAAAGGTGCATGCTAACAAAAAGTGAGAAATACCATACTCGTAAGTATGAAATCTTCTTCATCTTCCTCAAAAACTATGCACAGGACCCCACACATTTCTGTTACCCTGGCATCAGGCTATGATATCTTGAAAATTTATTTAAAGGATGATGTTACTACTGAGAGGGCTGTTATCTTACCAGGTTCATTCGTTATCCTTCTTAAAACCTTGGTTACTTGACTACAACATCTCACCATAGTTTCAAAGAGATGAAACTTTAAGAAAACACTCAGGATTACTAGTTTTCCTCTATCAAAATTCCATATACTTCTACACAGGACAAAACACTTCTTTTCTGCAAACCAGTTCGAACTGGTATGCGAGATATTACAATCCCAAGCCCAAGTATTTTTACCTAGTAATCCCTCTGCTATCCACAACCCAGGATCTAGTGAACTCTTTGGAACCATCCTTTGATTAAACCATATAAGACTAATTTTTTTTTAGAAATAATGACATGAGAATTTACTTGGAGTTTTTTGCTCTTCGTAACTCTACAATTTATCTTTGAACCAATCGCTTCACACTTGTGCCAGATTTATCTCGATCCTTGCAGTAATTATCTTCTTTCAGAAAAGATTTCAAAATCTTTGTTCGTACAAAGTGAAACTGGGAAAATCTTGCCTGCTATACTCTGTTATTAACTTCACATGCGAAACTTTTCACATCTTATTAATGTGCAAAGTGCCACCACCTTCAGTATTTAAAACTTTGCTATCAATCTTAAAAATATGATCGTGGGGTACAAAGAGAGACAACTAGGTATCACACTCAACAAGTTGGCCCTCTAATCCAATGAAAATCTCCCATGTACACAGCTCTTTCCTTGATGGAGCTTCTATCTGGACCCACTGGCAACTGAGGACACGTGTCAATAGGTTGCTACTTCACTATACATAAAGAACAAGCACCTTGCTATAGTGAAGCAGCAACAACCATCGATCTAATCTTGATCTTGTAGATGATATGTTACTGTACTACTTAGGAAAATAGTGGTGGACCCTCATTTTCTACCTCACTCTATGTATTGTTCGAGAAATTTTTTATGGCAAGACAATGACGGTTGTTGATCTGAGATTACATCAAAGGTGGAGGAACTACACCAAGTACCCTGAGAAAAAGTGGGTCCTACACTCGCTATGTCACAAAGACTAAACTTCGTGCAACTCTTTATAGTGAGATGGTGAGGATCGTCGATTGAAACTTGATCTGGTGATTAGGATCTCTTAAATGCTTTTATGAGTCCAAGACATTGCTGACATAGGAGAATCTGCATTGCTGGCAATCAACAAAACTTTACTTTGAGCTTGGTTAGCCATCCATGTTACCTCAGGTCCAACCGACTATTGGTTTTTATGGTGCCTCGCTACTTTGCTAACGGCGAGGAATCAGGTTTTTTTGATAGCAAGGTAGCGAGCTCCGATGACTTGAAATGAACTGGACGCTATGAAATACAAAGACCCATCAAGTCATTATTGTTCCTACCAATTGTTTCCGACAACAATTATTGCTTGTCATGCCACCTAGTCATACCATAGTTATTGATAAATTTCGCGGCCAACATACTATTGATTTTGCGACACCTCGCTACTTCACTAACAACGATATGGAAAATTTTTTTGATAGCAAGATAGCGAGACATCAGAAAAATCATCATTCTAGCGCCAATTTTTGATTGTCTCCTACTGGGTCCCTTTTCCTGTTCCAAAAGCATTTTCTAGGTGTCTGTGACTAAATGATTAGTTAGAAGACAATTTTATGACTATCGTGTCTTCATCTTGTAGTCCCATTTTACACTTTCAGGCACTTGCTACCTCGGTATACATAAAGAGTGCCCATGTTTTCATAGTGAGGAAACAACAATGGTGGATCTACTTAGATCGGACGGTAAGGAAATTTTGGGAGGAAAAGTAGCTCGAGGCATGGAAGACATAAATGGAAAAAGAAAATTTTCCTAATTCAAACATTTCGCGCCCAAACAATTATGAATGGAAAGAAACGTAGGGTTCACATAAAAATTTCAAAGGCTTGCAAACAGACAACTTATCTGGAAACTCTATTTACCAATTTATGGAGACAATCTAAAAATTTTATATCCAGGCAAAGGATTTCTATCATTCAAAGATTCAGACCAACAATATATACTAGATGTATGTCGTAATGGGGGGGTCTTGATTGCTCCATCCATCCATGCATCCCTTTTTATATCTCTTTTGGGAGAGGGTTTTTCCCATGAGGTGTTCCCTCTTTCTCCACTTTATGAGAGATTACATTTCATTATGTACATGGGTACCTAACATGGCCTAGTAGCTGGGACCCATCATGCACTTCATTCTAGTTTTCATAAGCTTAAGGGCATTCTCTGAAGTTGCACTTAAAGGGGGTGTTGGTGTAAATATGTATTTACTATTTACATTTACTTAAGTTTACCTAGGTTAATACATTATTATATTATTATATTTTGTGAGACACTTAAGATTTTGCACACCTTTTTGAGTTGTCATGTTGACAACACAGAAGTATGCAACTCTATTTCAGCACATGGTATCTAGAACACTAGATTTTGCATCATTCATTAAATTGTCATATTGAAAACATAGTTATTCACACTCCCTTTTTAGCACATGTCTGCAACACTAATTTGTGTGTTACACCCTTGTAGGCTTAACCTCTCATCATCACACTCACTTTTGTGCTTAATGGAGGATAAGCCATATCTAACGGACATTTTCCTAGTTGTATGACTTATTATGTAGTTGATTTTGAGGCATTCTAGATGTATCTTAGAGGCCTTTATATACAGGCACTCCTAGTGTACTCTTAATGCATATTGAATGAATATATCATCATTTTGATCATATTCTCTCTTTTTGGTCTATAGATATGCTTGTGTTTGAGTTCTTGGTTCTTGGGTGAATTTTATCTTAAGGAAAATTCTTACAAAAATCAATATATCAAAAGAGAGCAACAAAATTATCTACTCTACACTTCTGAAAGCGGAGAGGGAAAATAAAAGACTTACAAAGAAAATAGAAAAGTTATAGGTAGACCTTAATAATGTGAAGGCCAAGGAGAAAGCAATAGACAATAGGTTCAAAGAATTGCAAAATAGGATAAAGAATTCTTCTCCTATAGAGACAATTGTCCAACAAGAAAAGATGAAAGAACATGTGCAAAATTTGACTACCAAAAAATAATTCAACATGAAAAAGATTCTACTGCACAGTTGTTCAAGTCTATAGAGAGTAGTGCACAAGTCAATAATCAATTGAAAACTAACCTAGACTCTGTTGTCAAGGAAAATAATAATTTGAAGATTGAATTGGATACTAAAAAGAAAAAAGAGGAGTCTAAGGCAAGGATAATTTATAAATTGTAGAAGGAACTGGGGAATGAGAAGAAAAAAGAGTCTAGTACAAAAACAATCCACAATTTGAACAAGCAATTGGAGAATATGAGAAAAGAGAGGAGTCAACTGCAAAAAAAATTATTGATTTGAAGAAGGAATTGGAGAATGTGAAGAAAATGAATTCTAGGGCTACTACAAGTAGTAACACAATCCACCATATGAGGAGGGAATTGAAGAATGGAAAGAAAAAAGAGGAGTCAACTGTAAAGAATATCTTGGATTTGAAAAAAGAATTGGAGAACGTGAAGAAAGAGAATTCTACTCAAACACTCCATGATTTGAAGAAGAATTAGACAATGCAAAGAAAAAGGAGGAGTCCACTACAAAGGTAATCCATGATTTGAAAAGGAAACTCGAGAATGAGAAGAAAAAAGAGGTAACTACTACAAATACAATCCAAAATTTGAAGAAGAAATTGAAGGATGAGAGGAAGAGAGCAACTAATTGACAGGGGCAACTAAAGGAAATACATAAAAAGAGTGAAAGAGATGTCTGAAATGATGAAAAAGATGGAGAATGCAATTGTACAAAATAGAATGACATCTTCCAAAGACCATCATGCGAAGGATGCTATAATAAACATGATTAAGCTTATCAAACAAGAAAATTGGGACAAAATAATGAAGAACAATGATAGTTTGTTTAAATGGCTTGATTTAAATAGCAATCTTAGACTTCTCTTAGAAAATGTAAAAAAAGATGTTCAGGCTAAAAGAGGAATCTTCAACAATTCCTTAAAAAATCATGCTAAACAAATTTTGAGTAAAGTACAAAGATCCAGTGATAGGGATTTGGTAAACCATGGAATAAACAACTACTTGGATGGCTCTATAATGTCCTTTGTTGTCTATTATAATTGTGAACAAGTAATGGAAATAGATGAAGTTCTCAAATCTGCTTCCAAAGACTTGATGAAAATGAATCAAAACATACTGAACTTGCTAAATGTTGTATTACTAAATCCAACTAACTCAGGGAGAAGATTCATTGGAAAAGAAGATTACATGAAAATGTTGCAGAACACCATGAATTCTGATTTAGGCAACTTGCCTAAGGAAACCACTCTAGAAAGAATTAAAAATTGCATCAAACCACTATCAACAATGAATGCAGTTATAGATAAATTCCTTGATTCATGTAAAACTATCTCTCTAAAGTATTCATTATTAACGAGGTTACAACTATTTAGCTACAAACTTGAAGAAATGGAGCTTCCAAATGATGCAGAATGGAGTGCCCTAAAGAACTTTATTGGAGTTGGGTCATCTTCTCAAAATGTTACTATTGCTGTCAGTGGCAATCATAACTGATAGCACTAAGATGTAACAATTTAGTAAGTGATAGTACTATAATTATTTTGTTATTTGTTACTTTTTAATTTCAAATTTAATTTCAACTTTGTTTAATGTTAATTGTTATAAGAATCAAGAGCCAACATATCAAGATAGTTGGATAGCTAGGCACTAGCATACCATTACTACACAGAGTAGATGAAAAAAAATTTCCTACTACTTAAAAAAATTTGTACAATTGGCAATGTGACAAATTGACAATGTGATTGTACACACATAATGTATTATGTAGTAATTATCTGATTATATATACAATTACAAACCAACCTACAACTATTGTTGCTCCCTTGTATCTACAAAAGGGAATTCAGGGTCATTTCAATTTGACATTGAGTCATTTACAAAGGGTTGTAATTGTTTGTAATTGTGTTAGTACCCAATATTATCACAGTTTTAAAATTTCAAGTTTAGAGTTTTTGAACCACTTCGAACTGAAGTTTGAAGTAGTTCAAAGTGGTTCAACAGTTAAAATGATTTTTAAAATGCAAATCGGTTAGTTCGAAAAGGTTCAGAATTCAGTCCTTGTTCGTGATTTAGTTTTAGTTAGCCCAACAGTTTCAAAAGATGCGAGGTGTAGAGTTTTTGAACCACTTTGAACTGAGGTTCAAAGTAGTTCAAAGTGATTCAATGGTTTAGTAGTTTAACATGCAGATTCAGAATCAAGGCTCAGGTTCAAAATTGTCAGCGCCAATGATTCAGAGCAGAGGTATAAGGATCATTTAATCAAGCTACAATATTGGATATGATGAAATGCCAAGCCCAATTTTCTTCTCATATGTGAATACTCTGCATTTTCTAAGTAATGCTTCATGTTTTTATTGAGAAGGTCACGACAGTCTACATTCGATAACCAAGTTTTAAAGAAAACATCTCTCATTCCATGTAGAATTCTCATAAAATCTTGATACAAGTTTGATGAAGGAAACATTCTATATCTTATCGGTGTTTTCATCTACTTCTATAATAGATAATCATGTTAGTGCTATATTCAAAGAGTTTGAAAAGATCAAACCAAGCCATAATTCAGAGGTGATCGAGCCATGTCTAGGGATGCACGTGGTCTACTAATTGAAATGTTCATGGCAGAGATAGAGCATTAGTATATTAGGTACAATCATAATGAAGCATTTTATTCAACCTGAGTGAGTTCAAGTTTGGGTGGTGAGGAAAGAATATGACATATTCTATCAATAGAATTTGTGATCACTCATAGGTTTGTTTGACAAGATGTACAAAATCATTTGTTTCAGGCATGGATACCCGATATCTACCTTCATCGGCAACAGCTACATTATGAAAAGCACGAATGCACAGATTTGAGTTTAGGCCACAAAGCCGATACCTGAGTCATACTTATGGTCTCATGTACATCCAAAATGATTTCCAAAATGCTATAAGATTGATTGGGCAATATGAGTTATTGCAGAAAAATAATGCTATTAACAGGGAGGCATGTTCAAAATGGTGTCCAATGATCAGTGGTTGGGAATTTCAATTGAGCAAGCCAAATTTTCTGACAGTCATATAGACCCTCAAATAGTGACCTATAACTTTTGACTCGGACATTATTTTCAAAATCTCCTTGGTGAGAATGTGAAGAACTAGGATTCTGATAACGTATTCAAAATTCAGCAAGATCCAACGGTGCAATAATTAGTTATGCTCCTCGAAATCAGACCAATATTTACTATCAGAATTATTGCAAGTCTGCCTAGCATCTTGAATATTTTGTTTAAAGGTAGATCATTCAAATGACAGTTGTCTCTTATTAAAATAATTTCGTTGCAAAGGTTCCCTAAGGATTAATAAGAAATGGATATATTATATATTCATATTTCAGAATATGAATATATTATGTATTGTGCCAAAATATATTTTCACATGCCCCAGGCCTCTATTTGGAATAGGAAAAGGTTATGTATTATATCACAACCTTATTGATATATGTCATTATACTTGTTACCTAATGTTTAATAAAGAATCAAACATTATAACTATGGGGATATATTAAAAGAGAAAAGGAGGATTAAACAAGAGAGACTTCCAAGAATCAGTTACGAAAACAAAAAAGCCACAAGAAAGAGTAGGTTAAATAAGCCAATGAGAGAACAAGCAAGGGGTTCCATTCTTCCTTCTTCTAGACCAGAGACTTTGTGTTCCAGAAGGGAAGGAGATTTAGCAAATCATTTTCATTTTCCTTGAGAGGCTACGAGAGGCAAAGCACGGGCTTTCTTTTTCTTTTTCTCTTTTTCAGAACTTTGTAGCTGAGATAGAGGTAGGATTTTTGATAGTTGATGTAATTTTGTGAAAGAAGGTTTTTATCTTTTTTTGAAATAGTGTTTTTTTTGTAATGAGTAGAAGACATTTCATAATCTTTTACAGTTAGGGAAGGGAGACTGAAGGTTAATTATATTAGAACTTTGATTATGGTGTACTTTCCTTCCACTCGTAATGAACTTAGCATTATTTTCAGTTTTCTCTTAATTACATTTTGATATCATTGTTTCTCCGTTACATTATCTTTTCAAAATATCTTTAGAGGCTCTGATTTTTAATTCTCTCAAGAAGGTGAAAGATACAATTTTGTTCTCATTGCACAATGCAGCATACAACAAATGAACTTTGTGCCATCTATTGTTCTTTATTGTCTTTTTATGCAATAGTATAGGTTTTCACATGTACATTGTATTTACAGGTAGATGTTTGATATCCTTTCATGCTTTCTAGTAAAAGCACCCACATTTAATTCATTGAATATCTTGTACAGAGAGCTGTACTCGATAAAATTCAGAGGAAGGTTATCAATCCCATGATAACCTATCCAACTGTTGGTGTTAGTTTGTCCTTTCATTTGGGCATTCAGGGTCAGATTTGCATGTATTTCTTCAAAGGACAATCTGTTCACTAACAAATTGTTAAATGTATTATGTTATAGGCTGATTTATAATTATGAATTATAATACAATTTTTTTTAAATAGAGCTTATTCTATTAAATGCATTATGTTACAATTTATTAAAGAAACTAGAATCAATGAAAATCTAAAAGTAAAAATGTCTAAAAAATAGAATGAATGAAAATATCATGTTCAACATGTACTATTATATTAAAACTAGAATCAATGAAAATCTCAACATATGAAGACTCTAAAAGTAATAACTAGTTTTAATGAACTTCTCAACATGTAAGTTTGTAACATCATGTTCAAAAAAATATTTAAGCATCTATAAAAGGACAATAAATGAAGGCTATAAGTTAACTTCTACAAATATAATTAATTAGTAGATAGAGTCTTAGATCAAAGCTACTATCCTACTACTTGACTCACATAGAAGTTAGAACTTGAAGTTGAGAAGCTGCTATAGTTGCCACTCCACCTAGACCGGCTTAGCATCACTATCATTAGAATCCTCCTCATTTATTGTATATAACATTTCATTGTTCGTTGTGTTTTCTTCAGATTCACTATCGACATTAGTATGCATGTCAAAATCAACATCATCTTAATTGCTTCCAATATCATAACATGAACCACTGCCACTGCCACTGCCACTTAGGTTTGAAATGTTGGCAATCCCTCTTCTTTGACATTGGTTTCTCCAAATACTGAGAGCCCTATCATAAGGGAAACTATCTAACTCAGACTTAGAATTATAGAACCTCAAATAATTATCCAAATTCTTGTCTAATTTGTTTCTAACCTTTGACTTCAGGAAGTCCAAAATACTGAAAACTCTCTCATCCTCCACTAAACCCAATATCATTGTCAAACATAAATTGATAAGCTTGAAATATTATGGTATTTAATCTCTCAACTAATTGCTCTTACTAAGGTTTTTCAAAAGCTTTTCTACCGCTCCCTCTTCATTTGGGTTCTCTATAAGATCATATTGTTCCCTCATTATGTTTGTAAAAGAATATGATCGATCTCTTAGTCGAGATTCATCTAAAATTTAATTTATAGTTACTTCATTGATTACTTTAGGTTTGCAAAAATATTGAATCAAAGTCATTATCCTTCTTCAAAAATGAGACCAATACTGTGGAAAAACAATTGACATTGCTTCAAGTAGTTCCTCTGGAGGGAGTTTGAATCTAATTTTTGATGAAAGATTGTAGCAAACTTGCTTGACAAAGTCAAGCACAAATTCTTTGATCTTCTTGAAGTCTTCACTTCTAACACATGAAAGTACCTTCTCTAGTTTTGATTCAACTTCACTTCCTACTTTGTTGGGGTTAGAGTCAGGGTTGATGTGAGCATAGTACTGCATTAATATGTCAACTCCACGTACCCTGACATATACCTCGTCATTTGCACCAATATGTAAAAATTTCCCAAGATTGTTCAAATATGTGATTTCTATCCACTTTGCAACCTTTGATTCATCTAATGATAGTAATCGATACAGAGTATCTAGGCTATTACATGTCATTTTACAGAGCTTATTATATTCTGCAATGTATAGAGCTCTTTGTTGAACATTTTTTATAATATTTCTCATGTCTTGTAGCATGGGGAGAATAGCTGCTAAAGTTAAGAGTATCTTAACATTAGTTAGACTTGAATATAGCTGAGAGAATCTATCTCACATAGAGTGGATTAGTCCAAGCAATGACAGATATTTAGAGATTACTCAATGGGCTAGTCCATCCAAATAGATCCATCTGGTATCATTGTCTTTAAGAAGATTCCTCCCATTAGTAAGTCCTTAAGCAAAGTGTTGAAATTTCCAGACTCATTTTGGACTTCGATAAAAGTATTGGTAAATCTCTTTGATTAGAGATTCCACTTTACTTACACAACCAAAATTGCTGACAATTCCAAAAGCTAGATTCATTTGATGGGCCATGCAATGAATGGGAATAGCATAGGGTTCCAAATCATTCTTGATCTTTTTTCAAAGAGCACCTTTATGACCTTGCATAACTGAAGCTCCATCTACTCCAACATACACCAACTTTTTGGCAATTGCCATGTTATCCAAACCTCTACATTTAATTAGAGTAGTCTTTAATAATTCATATAAATTTTCAGTTGTCGCACTACAATTCAATTTAACAATAGATAGTAGAAAGGGTTGATGACAAAGATCATTTACAATATAAATATGCATGCACACCTAGAAAGTATTATCAATTATTGTAACTTCATCTAAAGACAATGTAATGAAATTTGAGTGTTTTATTTTTCTTCTTCATATCTTATTTTTCAACCTGTGCAAGACATCTAGCCCATTCCCACTTGTTGTTTATTGACTAGTGACTGTTTGGATAATTTCAAACTTTGAAAAAGTGCAATAAGATAGTAATTGAAGGGTAGTCCATCATACGATGTCCTCTACTCAAAATATAAAAGACCACACTTAATTGAACTACTTTTCCCATATTTTCTACTTCCATTGCTTTCCCAATGGAACCTTTTACTGCAGAATGCTTCTCCTATAATTTTTGGTGTAACTTGTATATTTGTCCATTCCTGATATGCAGACAATTGTCCTTTGTTTCCCAAGTTAGCATGGATTTTTCAACTCCATCTATAGTTTCCTTTTTTAAAATTTTATCGACATGCTTTTCTATGCTATCAAGTTTAAGCTACAACCTCTTCTCCTTCTTTATTATCCCTATGCATATATTATATTTGCATTCTACAGGAGGCTCACCATTAATTGGATTGGTCACTAGTTCAATAAAATAGTACTTTTCCACCCATTCTAACTAAAAATTCCTTTTGAATAGATCCCAGTGAGATTGATCTTTCTTTGATTCCAATTTTCTTTTCCCTTTTTGTGCATGAACATGATTTATGGAATCACTTTTGGTTTTCTCACCTGACTGGTCTAGGACTAACTCCAACTCTATAATATCAGCTTGTGACTCCCTACTTAGGAGAAGTGCCTCCAAATTTTGTTCAAGTTCATCCTTGACTAAAATATTAGGTTCAACAACTTGAACTTCTTCAATACAGTCTGAGTCTCCAACTTGTGATGAATCTCCTTTTTCAATAAGCACTAGAGATCTAACTTGTGAATCTTGTAGGTTACCAACATTTCCACCACCAAAAAATTCTGCTATGGTTCTACATTTTGGTAATGGTGGTCTCTCTTCACTTTTAGGGATCCTACTAGAACCCCTATTACCCCTCTTGTTTGACATTGAAAACTAATAAAGGCTACAAAAAATAAATCAACTTAGTTGTTGAACAAAAGACTCAAATAGTGATGAGTCAAAGACTATGAACAGTCACAATAGACTACTTAGACTACATATAATAACAATAATATGATTCATTCTCCAAAAAAGGGTACTATTGCTATAGTGCTACAGTCTATAGTACTACCCAATATAATTTTTAAACCTATTGGCTATTTTAGCATGTGAGATGTCCAGTCACCAGTGGACACTAGATAGTAAAACTAAAAAATAACTAGTACCACTATTCCAGTATGGTTGTACCATTGTACTAGTACAATAGTACCACTGTCAACATAAAAAAATATTAAAAATCACTTTCCATTTATGAAAACCAGGGTCTATTAGTTAATGGGCAATGCACCTAGCTCATTGAAACTTTGACAACAATAAGAAATGCTAGTCTCTAGACTAGAAAAGAGCAAATTGTGTAGAATAATAATATCGTATAGTCCAATCTAGGTTGGTGAATTACGTGGGATCAACAAGTGGGAATGTCAAATGTAGCACGAAACACACCTTCCTATGCAAGCCCACAGTAGGAAATAGTTGGCTAAATGGGTTGGTGATTGACACATGTCATGAAACTGGTAGGTGACACCCAAACCAAGGGAAAATTATTTGGTTGTACTAATGGCGAAAGAATGTGGGCCAATAAGAAACAACATGCAAAGGATGGAAAAATGTTTAAAATAAATGTATCCAAAATATATATTGCATTGGTGATCGGACCGATATTTTTGACCAATCATGTGATAACTAATGGGTGACTACCATGAGCATTGGACCCAAATCTAATAAATATTCAATGATGTGGCTGACCTATGTTGCATGTGCCATTTTCCAAATGATGATTGACCTATGAGACAAGATCTTCAAATGGTGAAGATTCACCACTAAAGTAATCTTTGACTATGTCCAAGGCATCTACACACTAGAGGCATACTCTGCCCACCAGGCTACCTACATACCCATAATCATAGGATCAAGACCCTTGAACTACTCACTCTAACAAATATGTAGTTCTAGTTTCTAATTGTTTTGGTGTATTTATATTCTTATAACCATTGGTGATCTTTACTCACCTAATATAGCTCTTTGCCATCATATACCCACTTGGGTGAATCAAGGGGTTTTCTATAATTACAATAATGTAATACCCTGGTGCAACCTTTGTGTTGTATTTTATAGTTAATGTAAGGTTAACCTATATACGTCCTAACTCACTCCTTATATAGTTATTTTTAAAAGGTTGTGACAATAATCAATGGGTCTAAATAGACCATTCAAGTTAATGCTGAAACATAGAGTTTAGCCTTCTATTTTCAAAAGTCAGGTACACTAGGTACATATAATGTCTTAAAATATAAGCCTCGTGTGTTAATAAATTAAGTCTTAAAATAGTTAAGTGCTACCTAACTATGTCCAAGGCATCTGCACACTAGAGGCATAATCTTCCTACCAGGCTACCTATATACCCATATCCATAGGATTAAAACCCTTGAACTACTCACTCTAATGAATATGTAGTTCTAGTTTCTAATTATTTTGATATGGTTGTATTCCTATAACCATTGGTGAGCTTTACTCACCTAACACAACTCTTTGCCATCATACACCCACTTGGGTGAATCAGGTGGTTTTCTATAATTATAATATTGTAACACCCTGGTGCAACCTTTGTATTGTAATTTACAATTAATGTAAGGTTAACCTATATACATCCTAACTCACTCCTTATATAGTTATGTTTAAAATCTTGTGACAATACCCGTGGCCATGATACCTATTGAGTGAGTTTTATTATTTTTCTATTGTGCCAAGATCTCTTTGTTTATATTCATACATACATACATATACACATATATACATACATACATACATACATACATGCATATATATTACATACATACATACATACATATACAGAGATCACAAGGGCACGACAACTAAATGCAACAATCATAGGGGCATGGTAACAAAATCCTAGATCTCCACTGATCTCCACAATCCACAAGATCTCTCTCTCTCTCTCTCTCTCTCTCTCTCTCTCTCTCTCTCTCTCTCTATATATATATATATATATATATATATATATATATATATATATATACATACATACATATATATGCATACATACATACATCTGCATATGTAATTTTATCACCTTGGAAAATGGTATTTGATTTTGGTAGCTGGGAACAACTGATTGTTTGTTTTATTATACCTAATCTAATGATAGTTCTACATGAATTTGCAATCAACCCAAATAATAAAAAACTAGACCAATTTAACTAGGTTATGGCTTGTTTTGTTCTAAAAACATAGATGCTATGATATGTTTTTCTAAAATTTCTTGCCTATTTTTCCTGGTTTGCATTATTTTTGTGTAGGATCTTGAGCTAAGTCAATTAACATGGGTTGAGTGAGTTTTATTGTTTTATTATTTGGATTCTGGAATATGGGCTCTGTTTTATCATTAGCTTTGTTCAAGTCCCAATTTTAATGAGTTAATATAGTGGTTTTTAGGTTGGAAAGAACTATATAATAAAGAGGAAAATTGAAAAATTGAATGTTGAAATGTTGAAATGAAAGCTATCAAGGATCAAACACCTATGGCAGAGTTACAACACAATGTGAAGTTGATCTTAGATATAATTAAAAAAAAAACATGACATAAATCATTTCACATTTGTTTTGATTATGGAGAGTCATGTCCAAAAGAGGATGGAGAGCTCTAAATGTTAGTGGAGATTTCATTGTCGTGCCCTTCTAATCATTACATTTCATTATCATGCCCTTATGATCTCTGCATTTCATTTTCGTGCCCTTGGTGGAGATCAGTGGAGATCTAGGATTTTGTTGTCATGCCCTTGTGATCTTTGCATTTCATCGTCATGCCCTTGTGATCTCCATGCCCTTGCTCTACAATTTTGTTGCCATGTCATGTCCTTATGATCTGTGTGCCCTTTTTAGTACTACAACATTTGGGGTCAAACTATGAAGGCAACTTGTGATGATGGTGTAATTTGTGGTGTTCATGTCCAAATGTAGTAGTGCTTGCTTTGTGATTTTTTTCAAGGGGAGAAGATGTACCTATGTAAATGTTCTTTTATTTTCCTTCTAAACATGTATCTCTTTATATTTCCCCCAATAGTTGATTATAGTAGCTTACCTTTATGTATATGTATATGTATGTGTGTATATATATATATGGGTATGTGTAGGATCATGGTGTGCCAAAAAGTGGTGATGTGAAAAAAATAGAGTTTGAAAACATCTAAAAGTGTTTCAAAATCCACTGACTTTTTTCCACCCATCCTGATACCAAAGCCAAAAAGTTAGGACCAAGCCTTATCAAGTATCTGATATGAAATTGGATACTTGATACCTGTGACTTTGATTTTAAAAAAACCTAAGCGTTGTTCACATTGCATTATTTTGCTTAGAGCTTTGGTATCCGATCAACGAACAAGTATATGATATTAGTGAGTGTTTTTTTGTTTTTTTTAATGTTTTCTATGAGTTTTATTATAAATTAGTTATTTATAATTGAATTTGTTAAAAATTAGATTTTTTTAATAGAAATTGTTGAAATTTAGGTTTTTTTTAATAGAAATTATGTTTTGCAAATTAATAGGTATGGCTAACCAAAATGATGATACTGAGGCAAGAAATAATGTTCTTCATAACCCCCACCAAATAATCTAGTGCCCCCTTAAAACTGTCCACCAGACAATCCCCTACCCCCTCAAAACTCTCATTGAATCAAAGATTTGATATTTGAAAATCTCGTCGAATTGAGGGCTTTGCAAACCACATATAATACTATACCCACATTGGCTCCTATATTATCCATGTTAAAAACCATAGTAGATAATATTGAGACACTTACCAATGAAAAAAAGGTCACTCTTTGTTGGATTGATGAAATGTATGCCATGTTTGATGATGGGTTGGACTATGATGAGGTTGTGGCCCTCAATATAAGTAAAGATGATTTGGTTGCCCTTTTTGCGAACCCAAAAATTGGTTTACAAGTCAACCACAAAAATCTCAAACTATCAATTAAATGGTGCAAAAATGATGCTCTATGTGTGAACTTTTGGGATCGTTGGTGGATGGCTTTTGACATCCCTCCACATTGCAATTTAGAGGTGCCATTTTATTTCCTTAGAAAATTGTATGCAAAATTTGTGTTGGGCCTCAAGGTGAACTATTGGAGCATGAAGCCCAACATGGGTGTAGGAGGAGGAGCTCCTTGGGGTAGACCCTTTTCCCAATGGAAGAAAAATGGCACTTTTGTCCCCCCTGTTGATGTCTCCCCCCCTCCTCGAGTGCATCATCTTGATATCATTATAGAGGCTAGCTCTCAGACTATTAGAGCCATCCATAGATTGAGTAGCCTATTGATATCCTAGGCTAGGTCAGTGTTGCCTCCCGTGTTGATGATGTTGGTGCAAGTTCATCATCGATGAGCTCATCACATATTTGTGTGCCCCATACTTGCATAACATGCAAGAATATTTGTTTGGGTCCCATAGGTGATCTTTCTGGGTATCAGTTTGTATTTGACAAGGATACACTAGACATGTGTATAGAGGCTATAGACCCTAGTGTGAGAGAGGAGGGGCATGCAGAGGCATGGAATCCTTCTGTGTTGGTACATGCATACATTTTTTTGCTATTTCATATGTGATTTAAAGTTCATATTTATAATAGATTAATTTTAATTTTTAAGCCATACTAACTTATACATGTATGTGATATTCATTCATGTTTAGTTGATGACTAAGGAGGAGCTCAGATAGGTTGATGATGCCATGCTCTTGGCTATTTTATTTGGCCTTGAGACATCTATGGTACATTATGTTGTGTTCTCATTATTTTTTCTATTTGATATTGTAGCATATATGGTTTCTAATATTTCTTTTTTTCTTACAAGTATCACCTGTCCCTGGGGGTCAAAGTGTGAGGGATGAGATAGGACCCATTAACAAGAGAAAGGTAATTAGGTGTTTTCTATTTGATTAAATATCGATGCATTCTTGTAAAATTTTTGTGGTAATGAAATTTAATTACATTCTTTATTGTATAGGGTGTGGCTACTGGTGATTAGTCCATGCAGATTCCATGTCGTAAATGCTCTGGCATTTCCATTCACACTAAGAACCTCATTGTATGTATAAGTATCATTTATTTTTTATTTTTCTTATTCTCATAAATAAATTCAAAACTAATTTCTGTGATATTAACAACTAGTATTTTGTATCTCTTAGGAAACACCTAGTGCACACGAGGTTGGATGGCAGAGTTTTGTATCTTTCCTGACGTAGCCATTATATCCCGAGGAGGAGTCGATACAGGTAAGTTGTAGCTTGAATTCTTGATTATATGTTATCAATTTAGCATTCTATGAATTATAATGTTATAGTTTAAGTCGTAGATTCATCTGAAAAAAATATTTGAACATACACATGCCACAATTAGTGAGGTACAAGCATTGTCGAGGACATATGAGAGGACTCCTGATTGGCACAAGACGTTGACGTGAGATGTATTTATGATGAAAGTTTGATATTATAAATCTTCATTAAAAAAGAGATCATTATGCATGTGAGTAATTCAATGTTAGATACAAAGAATCATATAAATTTAGTAATCTAACTTTGGGTTTTCCTTTTTTGTTTGTGTAGGAGGCATCTGATCCACCTAGTGCAACAAAGAGGCTGCATTTTGATCATCCACCAGTCGCCTAGGATAGTATAGTTGTCATAGGATGCATCATGAGATATTTTGAGATGGCACATGCCAAATTGCTAACAAAAATATTGATATTATACACATTTCAATGGCACGATCAGCCACATTTTGTATATGGATCTATGTATTTTGATATATATTTGTGTAATTTGTCTATGGATATATGAACTTTGATATATATATTTGTGTAATTTGTCTATGGATACATGTATTTTGATATTTTTTTTTTCATTTATGTGCACAATGATATACATATTAATTTATTATAGTATTGTTCAATTTATCATGGATCATGTGTATTGTTCATGTTTATGGAATATCATTCATTTTGATTATGTTTGTTATATTTGATTCAAATGCAATAATTTGTGAATAAAATTTTAACAACCTTTATTATCAAATTTTTATGCAATTTTTAATTTGAAATGCTATCATATATGTTTAATTTTAAATAATCTTTGCAATCCACCTCCTTCACCCTAGTACATCAACTTTACAAAGAGAAATGAGAACAAGTGCTATTATGAGACTTTACTACACATTTAGCTTACCAAGCCCACATGACATTTTGAAAATGAAAAAAATATTCAAGGCTTCCCCTAGCATCATTACATTGATATGTATGAGTTTGGATCAACCAATAGCTCTAAAATAATTAAAAATCAATATCTCAAACAAATTTCAACTTGATGTTGTTGTTAGCACATTAAAATCACAGTCATAGAAAGGTCATTTGACACCTTATATAGGTGTTTTAAACCTTGTATGGTCATGCTCAAACCCCTAACTAACTCGTTGCACTCATTTTCACATTGCAAGAAAAAGTTGCAAAATTGCAATTTTGCAATTTTGCAACTTTTACAATTTTGAGCAATTTTTGCTATAGCTTAAAATTCTTAATTAGATGAGTTCATCAAACTTGGTAAGGGGTCCTATTAGGTTGATTTAGGTTTTCTACCACTTTGGTCAACCTAACCCCTATTAAGCAACTTATAGGCATAACAACAACCTAGGAGCAAAAACCCACTTAGCAACTAAGTTAACCTTATCTAAGGACCTAATAGGTCTTATTAAACCACTAGTAATGTGGCTAGCATAACTACAAGCCAAAATGACAAGAAAGAAGCACTAGGTACAAATTAGACTATCTAGGTGCTCCTAACTAGGGTGGTCATAGATGATGGGGGCTCTCTGTGGTCAAAAAAAGGGTGTTAGTAGGGTTCACCTACCTATATGGAGCTAATGGCACTAATGATTCAATATCAAGATTAGTAGTTTCAAAGTTACGCTATGATGTACCTATGAATTGAGGTACACTATGAGTTTTGGCATTGAGCAAGATCACTATGCAAAATCCAAATAGAATGTGATCTCTCAAAAATGAGATAGCTTATTTTAGAACATGGCATGACCATCATGTAGCATTCAACATTTTATCAATAGCCCTCATGAGCTCTGAGTTACGACCCTCAAAAGGTTGACTTTGATATGCACTTAGAGCACCTTGGAGACTCTTCGGTATGGGGTGGTCGCGGACGATGGATGCTCTCCACAGCCAAAAAAATGATGTCACTAGGGTTCACCCGTCCATCCAAAGCTAATAGTGCTAATGATTTGATGCCAAAATCAACGATTTCAAAGTTATGTTGTGATGCACCTATGAACTGAGGTACACTGCAAGTTTTGGCATCAAGAAAGATCATTGTGTCGAATCCAAATGGAATGTGATCTCTTAAAAATGAGATATGTTATTTTAGGCCTCACCATGAACATCATGTAACATTTAAAATTTCATCAATAGCCCTCATGAACTCTGAGTTATGACCCTCAGAAGATCAACCTCGATATGCATTTAGAGCACCTTGGAGACTCTTCGGTATGGGGTGACTGCAAACAATGGAGGCTCTCCATGACCAAAACAAAGGTGTTACTAGGGTTCACCCATCCATCTAGAGCTAATGGTACTGATGATTTGATGCCAAGATTAGCAGTTTCAAAGTTACATTGTGATGCACCTATGAACTAAGGCACACTACGAGTTTTGACATCGAGCAAGATCATTGTGCCGAATCCAAATGGAATGTGATCTCTCAAAAAATGAGATAGATTATTTTAGGCATCACCATGACCATCCTATAGCATTTAACATTCCATCAATAGCCCTCATGAGCTCTAAGTTACAACGCGTAGAAGATCAACCTTGATATCCTCTTAAAGCACCTTGGAGACTCTTTGATACGGGGTGGTTGTGGACGATGGAGTTCTCTGTGGCTAGAAAAAGGGTGTCACTAGGGTTCACCTACCCATCCAAAGCTAATGGTGCTAACAATTTGATGCCAAGATCAATGATTTCAAAGTTACACTGTGATGCACCTATGAACTAGGGCACACTGCGAGTTTTGGCATCGAGCAAGATTGTTGTACCAAATTCAAATAGAATGTGATCTCTCAAAAATGAGATAGGTTATTTTAGGCCTTGACATGACCATCATGTAGCATTAAAAATTTCATCAATATCCCTCATGTTCTCTAAGTTACGACCCTCGAAAGATTAACCTTAATTCACACTTAGAACACCTTGGAGACTCTTTAGTACGGGGTGGCCACGGATGATGGAGGCTCTTTGTGGCTAGAAAAAGGGTGTAAATATGGTTAACCCACCCATCTAGAGCTAATGGTACTAATAATTTGATGTCAAGATCATTGGTTTCAAAATCACATTGTGATGCACCTATGAACTGAGGCACACTGCGAGCTTTGGCATCAAGCGAGAAGGTTGTGCCGACTCCAAATAGAATGTGATCTCTCAAAAATAAGATAAGTTATTTTAGGCCTCACCATGATCATCCTATAGTAATCAAAATTTCATCGATAGCCCTCACGATCTCTAAGTTACAACCCTTGGAGATCAACCTCGATATGCACTTAGAGCACCTCGGAGACTCTTTGGTACAGGGTGGCCATGGATAATGGAGGCTCTTTCAGATAAAAAAAAGGGTGTCACTAGGGTTCACTTGCCCATCTAGAGCTAATGGCACTGATGATTTAGTGCCAAGATCAGCGATTTCAAAGTTACACTATGATGCACCTATGAATTGAGGCACATTGCAAGTTTTGGCATCGAGTGAGATTGTTGTACCAAATTCAAATAGAATGTGATATCTCAAAAATAAGATAGGTTATTTTAGGGTTCGACATGATCATCATGAAAAATTTGATATTTCATTGATATACCTTACAAGATCTGAGTTACAATCCTCAGAAGATCAACCTCGATACACACTTAGAGCACCTTGGAGACTCTTTGGTACGGGGTGGCCGTGGATGATGGATGCTCTTCATGACTAGAAAAAGGGTGTCACTAGGGTTAGTATTAAGCAAAAACATTATTTTTTACCTCTCTCAAGTTTTTGGCACTGGGCACAGTGCAAGTTTAACTATTAGTATGTATTAAAATCATCATTTTTTAGGTCCCTACACATAAATTGCATTAAGTAAAATCATCTTTGTTTCTTACATTAAATCAACAAGTTTACATTTACAATATCTCAAGTGTTTCATCATTATTACATCAATAAACAATTACCAAAAATTGTAGTGTCAAAAATTATAGTGACAAAAATAGAATAGATTTTTCTTCATTCTGCTCCTTATTTAGTTTTTTATCTTCATGCATGGCTACTATTCATGATGTAACTACATTCCAATATCATAAAAAATATTAGCAACTTATTGTATTAAACAAGATAATCATCAGTTCACCAAATCATTATGAACAAAATAACATAAGAAGTAAATATACCTAGTCGAGTGTTTCAGTAGGGTCCTCTCTCTATTTTAGGGTCTCCAACAGGGCTTCATGATCAACATTAGTAATAGTAAAAAGCTTATTTACTTTTGGTCTTCCTTGATGCTTCAAAAAATTTACATGTGTTGCTATAATAAGATGTGAATATATGAGAATTATTTTATGCTTTTGATAGTCTTCGAATGTAGGAATTCCATTCCTTCTAAGCATGTATGTGTGTAGCCATGTTCCAATGACAACCACTAAACCAGTAGGATATTTGAATCCATCATCATCTATGATCGGTTGTGCAAGATCTTGTTTACGTCTTACAAAATGTGCTAACCAATAATTTGAATTCTCATCATTCCCCTATGGTGCAACCAATGCAAAGACATGTCCTGGCTGAAGAAGATTTGATAGATGGTTATGCTCAAGTGAACTTTCCATGTCATCATTTTTGATAGAGGGTATGATAGAAAATGGAGTAAGATAATATGGAGACCATGTGTCCACCCACTCACTTGACTTACAATGATCCCAATCTCACTAAAAACAACTAGGAAAAAATCAAGTTACCTATCGTGTCCAAATGGTCCAGGTAATAAAATCAGAGCTCTGGAATGAATGCATTTTTATGACTCTCTCACTGTAGCATAATCTGATCTATCACCTATGGACCCTTCCTCAACCAACCAAAATAACCTATGTACTATTCAATCAAGATTCCCTCCTATGATAATTCTAAACTACACTAATCAACAATGCTATGAGCATCAAGAAGCTCTGCTCCTGAAATCTTCAATTTCTCCTTAACTAGAGCTCTTTTCACACATGCCCCTACTCCATGATGTTCCCCTTTCCCATGGCTAGATTCAAAAAAACTCTAAATATGAGGCATCCCCCTCTCTACATGCATCTTACACAACCAATAAAACATGCGAGCATTCTTGAATTGACTTGTACAATTGTTTAACCAAATGATATGTCTATCCATAGAAATTGCATGCTCCTGTAAGAAATCAAAATAATTGTCGAAATAAAATTGCATAAACTCATGAGAGTTAGATCTATCATCACTCATATAAAAATGGTACTCTCTAATAATCTTCCAATTATCTTTTGCACTATTAGGAGCTTGTTTATATGTTATGTGGACAAAAATAGCAATTTGAATGGAGTTGTAATACTAAGATTGTGTCTCATTTTGAGGCTACAATGTGTAGTTCTCAGCAAAGTCAAAAATTGATAAAATAGTGCCAATGGGAAAGGTCTCCTTACACATTCTGATCCAACCACTGAGATCTATGACTATGTCTTGCATACTCGTAGAAAAGATTTGTCTTGAAATTTGAAATAAAACTAGCCACATTGATTTTTTTTGCAACTAATTCACATCTAGAGACCTCACCTCCACTCTTCAATGTGTATTTCACTATTTCATATACCTTTTTATTACTATTGTCTTTCCAAGATTTTTTTCACACCCCTCATGGAAACATGTGTGAAACTTGGATAAGCCACCACATTCTGAACACTTTTGATTTAAGCAAGCATTTCTATAAAAGAAACAACCATAAACTCTACAACATAAAAATTGATCTAGCAAGTATCTTGATGATTTTGGAAGACCACTAGCACCACAATTCTTCAACATTTCTTTACTATAAAAAGTATAATGAATGGAGCATAATAGTTCATAGTGCATAGAAAAATTGACATGATATTTGCAACATGTATTTCAAATTTTAAGTGGTACACAATAAAATGGCTTCAAAGATTCAAAAGCCCTTTGTGATATATGAAAACATGGATTACTCTCTCTAAATTATTTGAACAACATAGTTTGACTTACCTCCAAACAATGTTTAGGATGTGGCATGCAGTCTCTAATGCCAATTTTCAACTTTAACACGTATTTAGCATTGGGTGATACTCTTGAGCTAGAGTGCCAAAATTGTATGATTTCTTCCTTCACATCATCAGATAGCTTCTTATCAAAATGTGGAAGTCTCCCACTAAAAGCCCATGTTTCATTTTGAAGAGGACCATCAATTATCTCTTGTCTACTAAGTGCTCTTCTCAAAATAGTACAATTTAGGTTCAAGTCAATACAAGTTTGTCTCATATATCTACCTTTTCTCAGATGATGACTTACCTAAGAGGTTGTAATAACCCTTTGAGTAGCTCTCTTATCCTTCTCCCTACTATTTTTTCCAATGCTATTGAGAGCACTGAAAAGATTCTTCACAATAATGACATTACTTTCCAATTTTTTATTGACATGAATCTTCAATTTGGAAAGCATAGGTCTCATCTTTTGCATCTTTAATAAGTGCATAAAAAGTTGGCATTTCTCCATCACTATCTTGTTGTTGAAAAATATCTTATATAGTCTTGGAGCCCATAACCGAATGGTTCTTTCTAATTTTTTCCCGTCCAAATTGGTAATAATCATTTCATCAATTTCAATTATCCATTTTGGTGTTCTGGAACCTTCATGTCGATAATAAGTAGGAGATATGTAAGGTTCCTATACATTGTCATTTTTGACATGGTCAATCATGCAATTTACATTATGACTTGGTAGCATTTCATTCTCCAAATTTTCATTCTCTAAATTTTCAATCCTGACATTATTGTTATCAATTGGTACATTTTCATTCCCCAACTGCACATATTCATTATCTGACTCTATCATTTCACCTTCGACCAATACATCAACTTGACTCACATTTAACATACCTTGTCTCTTCCTTCGGTGATTTAGCTTGTCCCCTTCCCTATATGCTGCAATGTCTTCATTTGATACCTTCCTTTTGTGTTTAGCCTTTCAACGGCTATTGCTCCCCATTTAAATGACTATATCAGAAACCTAATCATATATTATCGACCCTTTTTCAATCGTATGGGCCCCAAAAAGTTAGTTTTCTCCAAATCTGTGAAAATGGCCCACAAAAGCGTGATTGTTGGGTCCATAGTCACAAGAAATATGTTGGGAAAATCATGCTAGTATTATTAGGTTTGAATGTGTTGACATGGGTCATAGGTTAACCTATGACCCCTGTCGATGCATTTCATGAAAATATATGTCCCTAGGGGCCCTAGGGCTCCTAGGGACGCATTTGGTTTGTTTGAATGCATTGAGAGGGGTCATAGGTTAGCCTATGACCCCTCTTGACGCATTTCATGAAAAATTGGTTTGAATGCATCGATCTTGATGCATTTCATGACAACATATGTCTGGAGGGGCCCAACCCCTAGGGACATACATTGTCATGAAATGTGTCAAGAGGGGTCATAGGTTAACCTATGACCCCTCTTGATGCATTTCATGACAATGTATTTCCTTAGGAGGGCCCTTAGAAATGCATTTGGTTGGTTTGAATGTGTTGAGAGGGGTCATAGGTTAACCTATGACCCCTCTCGATGCATTTCATGACAATGTATGTCCCTAGGGCCCCTAGGGACGCATTTGGTTACTTTGAATGCATCAAGAGGGGTCGTAGGTTAACATATGATCCTTCTCAACACATTTCATAACAACGTATGTCCTTAGGGGCCCTAGGGGCTCTAGGGACATATTTGGTTGGTTTGAATGCATTGAGAGGGGTCTTAGGTAAACCTATGACCCCTTTCGATGCATTTCATGATAATGTATGTCCCTAGAGGCCTTAGGGACCCTTAGGGATGTATTTGGTTGGTTCCAATGCATTGAGAGGGGTCATGATTTAACCTATGACCCCTCTCCATGCATTTCATGACAACGTATGTCCCTAGTAGCCCAAAGACCCCTAAGAATGCATTTGGTTGGTTTGGATGCGACCCCTCTTGATGTATTTGATGAAAATGTATGTTCCCTAGGAATGCATTTATTTGGTTCAAATGCATCGAGAGGGGTCATAGGTTAACTTATGACCCCTTTCAATGCATTTCATGACAACATATGTCCTTAGGGCCCCTTGGACCCCTAAGGATGCATTTGGTTGGTTTGAATATATTAAGATGGGTCATAGGTTAACCTATGACCTCTCTCAATGCATTTAATGAGAACGTATGTCCCTAGCTGCCATAGGGCTCCTAGGGATGCATTTGATTTTTTATAATGCATTAAGAGGGGTCATAGGCATTTCATGAGAACGTATGTCCCTAAGAGCCCTAGGGCCCCTAGGGATGCATTTGGTTGGTTCAAATGCACTGAGAGGTGTCATAGGTTAACCTATGACCCTTCTCAACACATTTCATGACAACATATGTCCCTGGGGGTCCTAGGGTCCTGAGGGACACATTTGGTTGGTTTGAATGCATCGAAAGGGGGCATAGGTTAACCTATGAACCCTCTCGATGTGTTTCATGAAAACATATGTCCCTAGGGACCCATTGGGAATGCATCGAAAGGGGTCACTAGGGGCCCTAGGGACATATGTTGTCATGAAATGCATTGAGAGGGGTCATAGGTTAACCTATGAATCCTTTCAATGAATTTCATGATAATATTATATTTGTAAGAATTTGGCTTGGGCCAGAATTCACCCAAGAACTAAAGAACTCAATACAAGCACACATTAGACCAAAATAGACAGAGTATGATCAGAATAAAGATATTCATTCAATAACTTGATTCAAGAGTACACTAGGAGTGCCAAAATATAAAGACCTCATGAGAGCTTTTAGAATGCATAGAAGTCAGCATCATGATATGTCATACAACCAAGCACATGCCCACCAAATATGGGTTATCCTCCATTCAGTACGAGATTAAGTGCGATGATGTGAGGATAAGCCTACAATGGTGTAGCACACAAATCAGTGGAGTAGACAACATGTGCTAAATAAGGAGTGTGGATAACTGTGTTGTTATCATGACAACTCAGTGAATGATGCATACTCTTGTGTTGTAGACACCATGTGCCTAATTAGAGTTGCATAACTCAATGAGAGTACACAAACTCCTAAGTGTCTCACCTAAATAATAATTAAATAATGCATTAACCTAAGTAAAACTTAAGTAAGTGTAATAAGTAAATACTTATTTACACCAAAACCCCCCCTTAAGTGCAACTTAGTGATGCAGGAGCATCTAGAGGTATAAGGGCAATCCTGTGTCACCCAAAAAAATGTACTTAGACTTTGTTTTTGTTTCATGTGTTTTCATTTTTGGATACCCATTTGGGTAAAATAAAGGTTCCAACTCTCACAGTACCACTATCAGTGTTTTAGGATAGAGTATTTGAACACCTTGGGATACGTGTAAATGCCAAAAAAATAGGAGTATGTAATTGGGCCATCATTTTGGTAAACTATAAGGTTTAAATTGGCTAGATGAATGTAATTGTAATTTAGAGCATTCCAGAAAAATAATCAGGTCAAAAGACCCCACGGTTTGAAAGTTATCGCAATTTTTTGGGTTTTGGAGACCTCCTAAGAATGCTTCAAAGTTAGGATAGGGGCATTAAATGACCTCAAAAAGGGCCAAAAAATGGAAGACGAGCAAAGCTAGTCCATAAGGCTATAGAGCACTTCCAGATCTTTTCGAAAATGTAAATGGTTTGTCAATCGAAGCTACGGTTCAAAAGTTATGCCTCCCAAAAGTTCGATTACCATTTTTGAATTCTTCTAGATTTGCATCGACTTATAACACAGCTTCTAGAGCCTTCTATTTGGTTAGTGGATGCCTACTAGCACTTTCTAGAATGTATTCCTAGTCCTTAACCCTCTGGGGTCTATTTAAGGACATTTCTGGCATTGTAAAAGGCAGTTCGGAGTGGAGTTTGAAAGGAGGTACTGAAAGGAGAAATTATCTCTAGATTTATGCTATTGTAAGCCCTTAGGGCATGTTTTGAAGTCTATTTTCTCTGTATTGAATGTACTAGTTTATTTTCACAGTTAATACAATTTCCATTTTCCTGTTGTGTCCATTCTGTGCTTGGGTTGTGTACCCATTACTCAGGGGAATGCCCTTAAGCTTACAAAATCTAGGATGAAATGCAGTATGGGTCCCAGCTACTAGGCCATGTTAGGTACCCATGTACATAATGATATGCAAATATCTCATAAAGTAGAGAAAGAGGGAAAAACTCATGGGAAAAACCCTCCCCCAAAAAGAGAGATAAATAGGGATGCATGGATGGATGGAGTAATCAAGACCCCCCCATTATGACATACATCCAATATATACATAAGAGAATGATGAGAAGAGGAAGAGAGACAGGATGCCCCCCCCCCCCCCCCCCAAAGAAGAATGTCGAACAGTGATTGCTCCGATGAAGAAGTTGATCCAAGAGTGTAGAATGGTGTTCCTCCCCTTAGGAAGAAACAATGCCAAGGGTACAAATGAGACGCTTTTGCTATGTGTGAAAAGAATCCCATGGAAAAGTGATGTTTCTGAAACCTACTCAACTAGTTGAAGAACTTGTCCCAAAGAATTGTTTGTCTCTACAACTAATGAAAAACCCTGCTGCAACTACTGATCATAAGTATCCACAATTACTTCAACTTGTGAGGATTGATCATGTAGAGAATGAACAAGAGAGTTTGATGGAACCCTCATGACAACTAAAGAAGGTAATTCTGCATCAAGAAGAAGAGGTAGATCATGAATATTGTCCCCCAAATCTGTCACTAAACCTGTATCTGGAAGATTGGATGTACCTTATTTTTCTAGACCTATTACTGTGGTGATGTATGCATGCAGACTAAACTAATGAAGTGACCTCTCACTATATCTATTGATAGAACTCCACATGTCTGAATCTGTTGAAGCATTATCGCTGGAATCACTATCATTTTCCACATTGTATGATCTATGAAGAGGAGTAGAGGATAAGCTAGGAGAACTTTCTTCAAAATGTACATCCTTCTCCACAAATATCTGATGTGTCTCAGGATCTAGAGTCTATATGCCTTCACACCATCTTCATAACCAATGAAAGTACAAGGCTAAGATGATTGTGCCTTGCGACCCTTGGAAGATAGCTTTGCCCATGCATGACAACCAAAGACTCTAAAGTGTGTCACAATAGGTTTTCTACCGTAGCATGCCTCAAAAGGAGTTTTTCCATCTAAGGATGGATAAGGAGAACAATTAAGAATGTCAGTGGCACTAGAGATTGCTTCAACTTCTAATGATGGATCGAGAGACTTGGCATGAATCATGTAACTTGCCATAGACTTAAGATTTATAATCCTCAATGCTACAACATCTATCTTATGTGGATTGAATGCTGGTGGAGTCTGAAGATCAATTCCCTCATGTCTGCAAAAGTCCTTAAGTCTTATGTTCACATACATGCTTCCATTGTCCATGTGGAGTACTTTGATGGCCTTTTTGGATTTCCATTCTACATGAGCCTTGAAGGCTAGAAACTTGTCCAACACTTCATTCTTACTATGCAGAAAGTAGACCCAAGTGAACCTTGAAAAGTCATCAACAAAGGTAAGTATGTAGCGACCCTGGCTGAATGCAAAAGGACCTGCTAATATCATGTGAACCATTTGTAGAACACTTGTTGCTCTAGAAAACTTCCCTCTTTGTAACTTCCCCTCTGGATGCATATCCACTGAATTTGTTGAACATTCACCCTTAGAAAAGTTGATTTGAGGTAGACCTTTCACCATTCAGTATGTGCAAAGTTGTTAAAGATAGTGGTATTCAAGATGACCATACCACTCATGCCATAATTGCATGTTTGAATTGGATTGAGATAACAAGGCTTTTGAAGGAGACTTGGGTACAAAATGCAAGAAAGAGTACAACCTCTTGTGATCATTCACTTTCCCCACTGCAACCAAGGGAACATCTTTGAGGCTGTGCACTTTGACTGAGTCTAGAAGGAATTCAACTCTATGTCCATCTCCAAAGCGAGTGACTTGGTAGATTGAAAGGAGATTTGAACTTAGGTTAGGAACATAGAGAACCTCTTGAAACTCTCCATTTTCCATTTCCATGTTTCCTTTTCCTTCAACTTCTATTTTACTATCATTCCCCATGAAGATGTGCGGTACCTTTGAGTGATTTAATGAAGAAAAATTCTCTCTTGAAGAACCCATATGATATGAGGCACCTGAGTCAAATATCCATTCCTTTGAAGAGTTTTCATTTTCCATGAGTGCTTTCCCTTTGCCCTTTGAATTTGAAGATGATCCTTTCTCCTTATAAGCATTAGGCAATGGAACATTATGTTTCTTCATGATGTGAGTCAACTCATCAATATTTTTGACATAACACTCATGCTCTTCATGACCCAATTTCTTGCAATAAGCACACTTCTTCTTCTACTTATTTTTGTTGTCCCCTTTCTTGTTGGAATTTGAGGACTTGCCTTGTTGATTAGATTGTGGTGTTGTCTTTTTTGCATCCTTGGATTTACTCTTCCATCTCTTCTTACCCTTTCCTTTATTTGAAGAATGTCCAGCTGAATGTTGAGAACCCTCATTGGCCACAATGCTTTGGACTGAGGTGATTTGAGAATCTCCATTAATTTCAATTTCTTTTCTTCATCATCCAACAATTTAGCATATTCATCAAAAATGAATTTATTGTAGGTAGACCCTAAGGTAGTCTTTGAGGTGTTAAAAGAAGATACAAATATGGAATACTCTGATGGCAGCTTGTTATGGATGAGATAGATTAGTCTGTCATCTTTTATAAAACTCCCACAATTAGTAAGCTTTGTCCTTACTTCATTCACCTTAATGATGAAGTCCTGTATTGAGTCATATGACTTAGGATCTAAGGAAACAAGCTCATCTTCAATTTTGAACACATCCTCTTTAGACACTTTACCATAAAGATTTTCGAGGGTATCCCAAGCTTCCTTGGATGTAGTACATTTTTTGATTTGATACATGATCTTATCATCTACCCCCAAACATATATCAACTAGGGCTTTCCTATCCATGGCTACCCAATTTGAAATATCACTTGCAAAAACATTATCACCTGCTGGTTTAGGAAGAGTACCATCTACATATTGTGAAACTCCATTATGCATTAAGTGATACAACATTTTGATTGACCACGAAGCATAGTTATGAGGAGTTAATTTAGGAAAATTAAAGTTTCCCATAATGCAAAAAATGAAAGAAATGTGCAGAAAAGAGAGAACACAACACCAAGAACACCCCCCCTTTTCACTAAATCAAGAAACCCCCCAAAATAGATGCGTTGGGCACTTTATCAATAGTGTAATTACAATGGGCCACTTACCAATTTTGGCCTTTATGGACTTCTAATTTTTCTTGTTATAACCTCTTAATAGAGTACAAATTTGAAACTTTACAAAGTGCTACAATTCTAAAGCATTACAAAGCAAAGAAAGGCCCTATTGCTGAAAGTGACAATTTTGTCCATACAAAACTACAATATGATGCCAGATATGGAATGTAGACAAAAAAATATGCACTTTCAAAAAAAATGAAACCTATTTTCGACTCCAGATGTGCCCATATGGAGCGTTTGAAGTTGCAAAATGCAGGATTATCTAGGTACAGTCACCAAAAAACACAATTTTTGAACAATCTGTGCACCAAAACTAGAAAATACCTACACCACTAAAAAATTAAGAAAATTTTATCCAATTTCAAAAAAAATTGCACCTAATTTGGAGTCCAGATGTCTGAGTTATGGCCTCTTAAAGTGGGACTACAAAAACCAAAATCAATTTGGAGAGGGGTTGCATCAGCAAAATGAGGTTAAATTTGATGATCATACGGCCATCACAGCAATTCAAATTTGACCTGATTTGACATCCAAATGGGCATCAATTTTAGGCACATAAAATTGATGACATCAGCACACCTTAGCCTTCAGATGACATGCCAACTGGGGTGAATTTTGTACTGTACGGATCGTACGAAAATTTCCTATGTGTCAGGTGACATGGTGATCTAGTCGAATGATGAATGTGTTGATGTGTACTGCCAATTTGAATATGACTAAGATAGAACTATTCAATCAAAAAGGCCACGTGTCTAGTGAGTGGTTCGTGGGGTGGCACCAGAATGGATGCGTGTCAACAGTTCTCTCAGCCGCATGTCCACTGTTGCTGTCAGTGTGGCGAGACTGTTGGAAGCTAGGTAAGTGTCATGTGGCGCTTGTGCAGGGATGTGTAGGGAATATTCAGGAGATTCACTGCCGGATTATCTCACCTAAATCTATTCTGCATGCTGAAACTTTGAAGTCTTAGTCCCAAATTCATGGGTTGTGAAGTTTGCGAGTCTTTTAAATGGAAGAGGCCGCAGAGTTGAAATGTGTAAAGGCTCGCCAACAATTATTGGGGCTGGGAAGTGGAGATCCGTTGGGTAATGTGCTTCCATCCACTTAGACTGTGAAGTACAGTTCTAATTTGGCCAAAAAATGATTTAAAATGCCCACAAATTACCTTGCAATAATAATATAAAATCCACCGAACCAATAACAGAGCCGAGCTGGGGTGTGATGGCTCGATTCGGCCAAAAAAATTTCTTTGCCTAATTTATAAAAATAAATCCAAAAATAATTTTGAAAAAAGAAATAAATTGCAGAGATTTAGATCTGAAAAATAACTAATCAGATCAATTAAAACGATCATACCCAATTGCAAATCGGTGCTTTCGGGTGCCAGTTTGCAAAAAAATTTGCCTCAAGATCAACTTTCACCTAAGATAGGAAAATTTATAGTCGATCTTCACCAAATCGATGCTCCAAATGTAATGGTGAGGTCAGATCTGGCTCTAGACACTCCCAATTTTTGCAGATCCTCCAGATTGGTGTCAAGGTGTTGAAGCATGAATGGTCTCGAACGGCTACATGATGAGAATCCTCCTTGGCTCTGATACCATGTAAGAATTTGGCTTAGGCTAGAATTCACCCAAGAACTAAAGAACTCAACACAAGCACACAATAGACCAAAATAGATAGAGTATTATCAAAATGATGATATTCATTCAATAACTTGATTCAAGAGTACACTAGGAGTGCCTGAAAAATAAAGGCCTCAAGAGAGCTTCTAGAATGCATAGAAGTCAGCATCATGATATGTCATACAACTAGGCACATGTCCACCAGATATGGGTTATCCTCCATTAAGCATAGGATTAAGTGCGATGATGTGAGGATAAGCCTACAATGGTGCAACACACAAATCAGTGGAGTAGACAACATGTACTAAATGAGGAGTGCAGATAACTATGTTGTCATCATGAAAACTCATTGAATGATGCATACTCTTGTGTTGTAGACACCATGTGCATAATTAGAGTTGCGCAACTCAATGAGAGTACACAAACTCCTAAGTGTCTCACCTAAAATAATAATAAAATAATGCAAAATAATTAAATAATGCATTAACCTAAGTAAAACTTAAGTGTAATTAGTAAATACTTATTTACACCAACAATATTTAATAATAATAATCATTTAATATTACTATATATATATATTTAATAATAATATTTATCATATATATTACTATATTATATTTAGTTATAATAATAATTATATATATATAACTATATAATATTTAATAATAATAATCATAATCATATATAATAATAATAATGCCCACACTTCCCAAATTTTCATTTCCCTCTAATATGGGTCGTTTCCCTCCAAATTTTCCAATGTGGATAGTTTCCCTCCAAATTTTTGGTAATTGGAAAATTTGGACTTTTCAAGTACCTAATTTCATATCAGGTATCCAATCTATAATCAAATACCTCATTTAAAATCAGGTATCTGATTAGGCTTGGTATTTACCAAACTTATTTGGTCAACTCAAAAAATTTGTTTGAGAAGGGTTTCACTAACACTCGGACTTTGAGTAGCCATTTGACAATATTATTTTCGTCGAAATTGAATGAAACAAAAAGGGTTTTTTTATAACAGTCTCAAAATTCCATTGATATAATTACTGTCAAAATCTGAATTTGATTAGTATTTATTAGTTAATTTTCAATGAAGATGATTGTAAAGTGTTGATTAAAATATTGACTAAAAAATAACTATAACTTTCAAATGGTATAACATTTTTGAAATCCAAAAGTTGCATCACATTCTATGCTTTGCCTAGTATAAGGGGGAAAAAAAAATTGGTAAAGTTTTCAATTAGTTAAGGTGATCAAACACAGTAATTTTTTATTTTAAAAAATTTCTAGTAGAAAATTCATATTTAATTATTTATTTGGAATAAAAATACTCAAAAATATGCATCACATCTGGGCATGAGTCTACTTTTTATATCTATAATTATATTAAAAAATAATGTCATTTTATTTTGATTAAGGTGGTCAGACAAACACCTACTTTTTTTTTGTCCTGAATTTTTTGTAGTACTACATTAAAATCCAAACTTTTGAGCAATCAAATATATTTTTCTCCAGATAAGGCCTAGTAGTTTAGAAACTACATTCAATTTTCTATAGATTATTTTCTTATAGATTTTTGATATAAAGTCCAGAACCACTTTAAAATTATGTGTCAAGTTGACATAACCCTTTGTTAGTTTTTCACTGCCACTTAAGGCCATAGTTTGGTTGACCATGATCCTGCACATACCCATACATACATACACATATGTGTGTGTATATATGTATATATAGACATAGATATACATATACATACATACATACATATATATATATATATATATATATATATATATATATATATATATATATATATATATATATATATATATATATATATATATATATATATATATATATATATATATATATATATATAAACATACATATACAGAGATCATAAGGGCACGACAATGAGATGCAAAGATACATATATATATGCATACTTACATATATACATATACACATACATACATACATACATCTACATATGCAATTTTATCACTTTGGAAAATTGTATTTGATCTCTACTCAATCACCAAGAGATAATATTATTTGTAAGTATAGATTTTTGGATACTTAGTTTGGTATGAATAGTTTTGATTGAATTCGTCTGAGGAGAGTGGGTCTACTTATGATGATAATGACTCTATGTATTGGGTCTTTAGAGGAGAGAGACTTACATAAGATTAGATATTGTTTATGGATATGGGATGATTTATTTGTGTGAATGGTTGATCAAACAAGTTGAAGAAAATCAAGGTGTTAGTTGTAAGTAGTTTCATCAATTTGATAAGGGAATCAACTTTGAAAGCGGGATGATCAAAATTGGCATGTCCATCCTTATGATAGATGTCTTCATATCATAATAGAAAATTACCTAAAACAACAAGCGAAAAATTATTAAATATATAGAAAATCAGAGGAAAATTCACCTATAATATTTTTAAAGTATAAAAATGTAATAAAAATATAATTTGGTGGAAAATGCCATGAGCTATGTGGCTCCACATTGTGGCTATTCCATTGTCCAGTAGTGGAAACTCTTCACATTAAATATGAAGATCTTGAAATTAGAAAAGATAACTATTAGAGATCTATATTTTTGTTTTGGTGATAAAAAAATATACAATCTAATTTAACAAAAATAATAGTCTTAAATGTATATGATTAAATCAAATGAACAAGACTTCTAGTTGTAACTATATAATTCTAGTATTATTGATTATGTTAAACAAAATGTTCAATAAAAAATGTATGAAGTGACATAAATGGATCATCTTCTCAATCCTATTATGACTTAATGTGAATGCATCAAATCATTACCTGGATGATATTATGCATGAAATCTTTACTCAATCACCAAGAGATAATATAATCTATAAGTACATATTTCTGCATACTTAGTTTGGTATGAATAAATTTGATTGAATGCAAGGATAATTGCTTGTGTGAATTCAAGACATGAATGATTAATTTAATTTAGCAAAATTATTATGGAAGTGTGTATGTATGCATGTAAAGTAGTTCACATAGTGAACTGATTTACATACATATATGCACATATGCATACAATCATCATAATTAGTTATCCTTGAATATGACCAAAGCTAGATATGAACAATAGATACATGTTTAGAAAGAAAATAAATGAAAATTTACATAGGTACCTCTTCTCTCCTTGAATAAAATCATAAAGCAAGGGCACAAAGATCACAAAGGAACGACAATAAAATCCTAGATCTCCATTGATCTCCACCAACATTCAGATCTCTCCACCCTTGTTTAAATCTTTCCATCCTCTTTCACACACAACTCTCCATAATCAATCAAAATAAATGGGGAATGATTAATGTCATATTTTATTTTCTTTTTTGTTTATAATCCATAATCCATAATCCACAATCCATAAGATCTCTTTGTATACATACATATATACATACATGAAAACAACAATGCACTTCCTAAGAGTTTTTACTTGTTTAACAAAATTAATATTTTACAAGAAAACATAGCTGAAGAACTATTAGCTCAGAAGCAAGAATATGGTGTTGAAATAGTACAAAAATTTCTTGACATGAGAGGTCCACAAGTGAGGGTGTTGACCAATCTTGAAAACTTGAATGCAGAAATGAAAGATATCAATGATCAAACACCTATGCTAGAGTTACAACACATTATGAAGTTAATTTTAGATAAGGTAGATGAGGATATTCAGAAGTTTGATAGTCAAAATGTAAGGCACAAGAGTGAAGGAGAAGGAGTGGCTTTAGAAAGATAATGAGAAGGAGCAACTTTAGAAAGATACAGCATGGTAGAAACAACTACTAGACAACATAGAGGATATTATGGGAGCCATTGGATAGAATCTAGGAAAGTGTTGCACTAGGTACTATGACATTAGAATCACTTGCAAGTGTCTTTGAAAATGTATAGTCCAAATATAAAATGCTTATAAGAGTGTTTCAAGTATTGGCATAGTCTCCCTACGATGATCCCAAGTATCAAATGCTTATAAGAGTGCTTCAAGGTTGGGAAACACTTCAACATCCTTTGCATGGTTTAAAGGTAATGTCATTGTGGTTGAGGCTTCTACAAGGAAATGAACCTCATGATTATGGCATTTACATAGAAGCAAAACTTTCTTCTTCAACTCCTTACACTCAACTCTTCACTGAAGTTATTCTTCAATTCCTCACATATGAAATTTTATCACCTTGGGAAATTGTATTTGATCCTGCTAGTTGTGAACAACTAATTTTTCATTTTATTATACCTATTTTGATGGTAGTTCTATAGGAATTTGTAATCAACCTAGCTAATTAGCAACTAGATCCATTTAACTAGTTATGAATAGTTTCTTTCTAAAAATATCTACTATGATATTTTTTGTAAGATTTCTTGTGAACTCTGCCCATTTTCCTTAGTTTGCATTATTTTTGTGGAGGATCTTGAGATGAGTCACATAGCATGGGTTGAGTGATTTTTATTATTATTTTATTTAAATTCTAGAATATGTATGCAACTGGATCAATTTTTGTATTGTGTAGCTAATATTTAATAAGCACCTTAAAAAAGATCTCTAAATATGCATGTTCAAAAGGAGATATAAAGAGATACATGTTTAGAACAAAAAGAAACCAACATTTACATACCCTTGAAGAAAATCACAGAGCTAGGGCATGGCAACAAAATCATAAAGTAAGTGCACAACATGGAAATGAAATTAGAGAGCAAGGGAATGACATGGAAACAAAATCACAAAGCTAGGGCATGGTACCAAAATCATATAGCAAAGGCACAAAAATGAAACACAAAGATCACAAGGGCATGGAAACCAAATTGCAAAGCAAGGGCATGACAAAAAAATGAAGAGATATATCACAGGAATGAAATGCACCAAGCACCTATACATAATAATAAGGATCATTCCCTTGCAGAAGCCATAACCTAGTTAAGTTTACATATATATCAACCCAGGTAATTAGCAACTAGACCCATTTAACTAGTTATGACTTGTTTCTTTCTAAAAATATCTTCTATGATATGTTTTTGTAAAATTTCTTGTGAACTCAACTAATTTTTTGTGGTCTACATTATTTTTGTGTAAGATCTTGAGGTAAGTCACTTAGCATGGATTGAGTGAGTTTTATTGTCTTATTATTTGGATTCTAGAATATGTATGCAGGTGGATGATATGTGTAATAAGCACCTTGAAAAAAATCTCTCTAAATTTATAAAGAGATACATGTTTACAAGGAAATATAAAGACATACATGTTTACAAGGAAAAGAAAAAAACATTTACATGCATACCTCTTCTTGCCCTTGAAGAAAATCATAGAGAAAGGGCACGTAAATCACAAGGGCATGACATGACAATGAAATCGTATAGCAAGGGCACAACATGATAACAAAATCACAAAGCAAGGGCATGACAAGACAATGAAATTGTAGATCAAGGGCACATCAACAAAATGTAGTGATCATGAGGGCACAACAATTAAATGCACCAATCACAAGGCCCATGACAACATTCACAACTCTCCACCTCTTTTGCACGCAACTCTCCACTTCTTTCATGCATAACTCTCTCCAAAGTCAAAACAAATGGAAAATGATTTTTTTTTTTTATGCTTGCAAGGGTGTCACAATTATGACATAGACATTGGTATTGCAACAATGTCAGGGACAATTGCAAAAAAAAAAAAAAAGAGCACAAATTACAGTGCCGTCAAAAATTGCCATTGCTATTTGACCCCAAATGTTGTAGTGATTTGAGTTGGTAAAGTATAATCACATAAGTGTTTGTGAGGAATTTCATGGTTTATTAGAGGGTATTTGTGATGATTAATTGTGTCTTGGTATTTAAAGGAAAGAGGGGATAGTTTTTTTCTCCAATAGTGATTGTCCTTGCAAGTGGGATGGCATGGCTATTTCAACAGATAATGAGTAGTTTAAAAACTTATAATTGATTGAAAGGGGAGTGATTGGATATGTTGTGGGGTATTTAGATTCTTTCCATGAAGTGTAGGAGAGAGAGACTTCCAGTACAAGGGATTGATATGAAGGGAATTATCACTGCTAAGAAGATTGGGGGGTTAGATCAAGATGTTGATATACAATTAGTCAAAAGGATTGTGTGATCGGAATTGGAGGTTAGTTGTACTCAAAGTTGGAGAGTTTAATATGGGAATGTATTAAAGTATTAGTGGTGAATGATACTATTTTTTATAATAAGAGGATTGGATGCATAAGGTGTTAAAGGGAAGGATATATGAAGTAGAGTTGATGAGGACAATGATTGAATAGTTGAAAATGCAATCAGATTGGAAATATGATCAATGCTTGATCTCACTAAGAGAATTGGCGAGTGAAGATTTAAGTGTACATAAGTTTGGAGTTGTTTTGAATATAGAGAGACCTATGACAAGTAGGTTAGACCCTTGAAGGTCACTTGTGGTTCTTGATCACCTAGACACTAGGTGGTTACAAGAGGTCCATATGAGATTGTGATGTTTCAGTCCATAAAGGTCATTAAGATGCTTGGTGATGCCATTCCATGTAATGCAATCAATATTTAAAGAAAGTTATAAAAAAAGTTGTAATATTGTCCAAGATGTCCATTTAGGACCTATTTTGGTTAAAAAATTAAATTGTGTAAATAATCCATGAAAAGGAAAGAAAGGTTGCAAAGAAAAGATACATATGTAAGTTGGGATAGAAAGTCCTTGTTGGTGATAGGGTTTGTGTAGATTCTCTATGTCACATTCCCATAACCATTAACTCATGACTCATACCTTTGGAGACCTCCAACCAAGCATTTCCTTTTATTAATTTTCATGTTATATTTTAGCCTATCACTTCACATTATTCTTGGATCACTACATTTCTAATGTATTGAACACACAAGAAATAGTTAAGTTTTCTAATCACAAAATAATACATTAAGCTCATATTGTCTACACACAAGAATTAGACATTGCAATAGTTCTTTTACATTTAAATATCATGAGCACTAACTCATACAACATTCCATTCACTTTCTACATGTAGAAATTAACTTGGCCAATAGAAACATTTTGTCCATTCCATGTCAGAAGTTCAATTTTTAGTCACCTTTGCCATTGCCATTGATTAGGCATGTTATTATTTTGAATGCCCATTTATTAGGAATTTTAGGAATTTGAATAATGACATGTTATTAATTCCAATTCCAATTTATTAGGCATGTATTTTTGAATGTTAAGAGGGTGTGTGTTTGTGTGTGTGATTTGGGTACAAAGGTGTAAAGAGTAGCATATGGAATCATTGTTGAAATGTGTGATCAAAACTTTTTACTGTAATCAAAGGATGAATTTTGTCAAGATGTGAAGCATGGTGGTTGAGAGGAGGTAGGAAGGTTCAAAGTATTAGGAGGTCTAGGAGAGAACCCTTGAATGATTGTTGATGGAAGGAGGATACTAGGAATTTATCTAAGAAGTTACAAATTCATCCTTGAATTGGACATGTAAATTTTTATCCACTTTTATCCTCATCATTAAGGCTTTCTAAGTTTTTTTAACTCATTCTTAGATATCTATGCTCCATTTTTAGTGTCACACAATGACAAAGATAATTGGTGGTTAACCTTATGTATGTGTCATAGACAAGAAAACTATATTAAAGTGTTTGGAAGTCTAGGATTAAATGATTAATGGAAGCTTAGGATCCATTCAAGGAGAAGTAATGCACAAGAATATGGAGTGGATATGAATAAAAAAAGTCCAATTTCAAAGCAAACAAATGCATTCGTCTCACATATTATTCAATAATATTAATAGTGGAGCATAATGAAATATTGAAAAGTGTGTTACCTTATTGAGCTTCTCTTAGTTTTAAGAATAGTTTCATATTATGTATTTAACATGAACAACCACATAAAGGTGGAAGCTTATCCCCCACCCCCCTCAAATCACTCTAAATTCCCCATTAACATATAATAGCATTCTTTCATCCATTTATTAAACATAACATTCATTCATTATCACATAGAGCTATTCATTAACACATATCATTCATTAACACGTAACATTCCTCAACACAAAACATTCATTAACACATAACATTCATCAACATGTAACATTCATCACTACATAACATTCAGTAGCATTCATGAAAATCCTTTCAGGTACAAATGGTAGGATACCATCTTTTGGTCTTGAAGCATCTTCATCCAAGATTAGAGATCCATGTGATTTCTCTCTTAACTAGAATCAGGTGTGCAAAAGTAGTTTTTATTCATTTCAATATACCACTCAATTATGTGGTGTTCCTAATTAATGCAAAGAAACCTATGCACTTGACTCCATTGAAGAGAAAGGAAATTGATCCCCTTTGGATAAGGATGCATGACAAACAAAAGATGATATTCCATTGTTTCTTCCTTAAAAGCACTTCCAAGGTATCATATAAGATTTATCTTATGATCTATGAAGGTGGTTGTGACTCTTCATGAGATGTTGGATATGAATTACAATGTATGTATGTGATGGCTTACATGTTGAATGCACTATCAGATTAAAAAATGGTAGGATACCATCTTTCAGTCTTGAAGCATCTTTGTCCAATGTTGGGGATCCATGTGTTGTCTCTATTTACTGGAATTGGTTGTGCAAAAGTTAAATTATTTCTTTTCAATATTTCACTCAATAATGTGGTGTGCCAAATCAATGCACAAAAATATTTTATCCCAACTTGATTGAAGTGAAAGGACATTGATCCCCTTTGGATAAGGATGCTTGAAAATTGAAAGATGGCATTCCATTTTTTCTACCTCAAAAGCATTTCCAAGGTATTGTATAAGATTGTTTCTATGATCTATGAAGGTGAGTTGTAACTCTTCATTAGAAGTTAGATATGTGTTACGCTAGATGTATGGGATAGATTTAATTTTGGAGTAATTATGAGATTACATTAGGCTAAGAATGATTCATATTGGAAGTCTTGTATATGGATGAGAATTATGCATTGAAGGACTATCAAATAATGGAATTTATTTTTAGATAAAAATGGTAGGATACCATCTTTTGGTCTTGAAGCATCTTCTATTAGAAAGTAAAGTTCACCAATATAACTGAGAGGGGGGGTGAATCATTTATATGCCTTTTAACAAATTTATCAACTTTAACAATTTTGAAACATGGAATCAAAGAACATAGCAACCACAAGATAATAACCATGCAATGTGACACAAGATATGTTAATCAAGGAAGCCCTTGATCAAAGGGAAAACCCTGGCAAGAATGATGCTCACAAGATGATGTACTAATATAAATGTTCCTTGTGGAAGGATGTGACCCTGTTAGGAGCAAAATAAATACAATCAGTACATATGTGTTGCTATTAGGAGACTTTGATTCTCTATTAGAAGATTCTAACCCTATTAGGAGTTGTTCCAATCATGTTAGCAGTTGAAAGGGAGACAACTAAATCCACTATCCAAATTGCTTCAAAACTATTCTCACTAAACAATTCAAGATAACCTATCCAAGAGAAATGAACTAACTGAAAAAAATTTTCCAATACAGTTCCTTTGAAGTTCATAACTTATCCTCAACATAAAATACTTCTTTTGTCCTCACAAATTTACATCCAAAGCTGACATGAAATAACATCAATAGCATATGACCACATATGCATGTTTTCCAACCAAGAAAGCATCTTCCCTTTATACCAAGTACTAATAACTAATTGAGTTGGCCTTGAGGCTTTTCCATTTTATAACAAAAAATATAGGACCATTAGAAGATAATACATTTAGGTTCCACATGTCACATTACAAGTTACATCAATAATACAACACAGCCAACCTCCAAGAATATCCTACATGTCATCCTTCACAAGATTTCATAGAGTGAAAACCAAATTCCTTCATCTCAATCATAACATCATGAACATGTCTCTAACCATAATCCAATCTTGTTGAACTAGCTTTAACCTCGCCTAAAAGATACAACACAAACAAAAACATACATTTTCTTACAAACTGTTATGCAACCAGTCTTCAACAAAACTTTTCATAATTCTTTCCATGAAGATAGATATAGCATCTATACACATCCCAAAATTTCAAGTTAAGAGCACTTAACATAACTCAACAACCATGAACCTCGCCAAACCAAACTACCTCTACTACTCTGCCAAAATTATTTAAAAAGTTGATATGTTAACATCAATAAAAAACTAAGTCTTGAATACAACACATAAGCACTCAATCATCTCGAAAAGAATATTGACAATATTGTTAAGGAATTCATACCAACAATCTCCCCCTTTTGCATTAATGGAAACATATGATAAAAAAACATTAAAGTTTTAAAAATACTAAAATATATTTCTTCTTCATCTATCTTTACTCCCCCATTCACACTTCTCCATGAATGTATAAACAAATCTCTCTCTTATAAATATAGATGGCTTGTAAATATTTTTTCATGTTCTAATCTCCCCCATTGGTCAAAAGTGTACATCTCTCCTAATTTTTTTCATGTATATCTCTCCTTAATTGACATCAATGATAAAGGTACCATTATGTCAATTCTCAAAGTTCAATCATCTCCAATATAATATGAAAAATATCATGAAGTGTCAAAAAACACTATCAAACAATTCTCAAGAGTTCTCAGTAACTCTGCCCAAAAGTGGCCACTCTTCCAAGGAAGCATCACCATCATACAATCTAGATGTAAGAATAAAATCTGAATATACTAGATTGATGCAATCCCACATCAACTACTACAAAGAAGGTTTGGGCATAGCCACAAGCATACCTCACAAGTACTCAAAAGTATCCTTAGCCAATGGTTTTTTGAAAATGTCTACTCTATTCTTCTTTGTGTTAACACAATCCAATATTATCTCTTTCTATGCTACCTTTTCTCACAATAAATGATATTTTTCTACAATGTACTTAGTCTTTAAATATAACACTAGATTATTTGACATATTAATTGTTCTTGTGTTATCACAGTGAATGATAATATGTTCTAAAAAGTCAATACCAATATCTTGTAACATTTGTTTCATCCTTTGATTACAATTATTTGCTATAGCTACATACTTTGTTTCTATTGTAGATTGTGATATGCAATTTTTTTTCTTAATTGACCATAGAACCAATCATCCTCCCAAAAAAATGCTCCACCATTGGTGATTTTCCTATCATCAACATTTCCTACCCAATCTGTATATGTATATGAACATAAGGTAAAGTCACATGATCTATCATACCATAAACCATAATCAGGTGTACCTTTCAAGTATTTGAGAATTCCAAATTTTTCTCTTTAGGATCTACTTGGAATCTTGTCACAATTACAACTGAATTAGATATATAATGTCTTGTATGAGTCAAATATTGCAATCCTCCAATCTTAGATTTGTATCCTTTTTCTTTTCAGCACTAGGGGATTAATCCTTGCTTGATAATCTACATCTTGTAAACATAGGTGTTCCAACTAGTTTACAACTCTCCAAACCAAACTTTGTCAACAAATCCTTAAGATATTTAGTTTTTTATATGAAAATGCCATCCTCATTATGATGTATTTGCAATCCCAAGAAATATTTCATCTCACCAATCATGCTCATCTCGAATTTATTCTTCATTTCTTCTAAATATTTCTTGCTAGCTTCATCATTTCCTCCAAAAACAATGGCATCAACAAATACAACAATAATAAAGAATCCATCTTCACTCTTTCTCAAATACATAGTATTGTTTGCATTACCTTTCTTAAATCCCAAATTCTATAAATACTTACCCAACCTTGTAGTGCCTTGCCCGAAGATCCTTGGAACAAGGATTAAAAGGAAGCAAGATATAAAAAAAAAATTTAAAAACAAGTGTAAGTGCACATGATAACAACATACACAGATCATAAAGATTGCAACGAAAGACTGAAAATCAACCAAACACCAATGGATCTCCAAATGCCACTACTAACCAAAACATAAATAAGAAATCATAAGAGATCAACCAAGCTAAAGGACACAAGCCGACTCCTGAAAATTGCCTAAGTCTAAAATCCTGAAACCTTGAAATTTCCTAAAATCTTTATCTTAGCCCTAGAGGTCTAAAACCTATCTCAAATGAATCGTCGCATATATTAAAATATATCTTAAGTATAAGGAATTAAATATATGTCAACTTATACTTAAGTGATATATTTTAAACCCCAAAGGACTGACTATGAAAACACACACAATTGGAATCAAAATGCAACACAAATAACTCCCAAAAAGTGCCCATTGCCCGCCCGCACAAGTTTTTGCAATTTCCAGGTGATACTTTAATATAGGACTGGGTGATTCACGATATTTTTCAGGGACTGGGCGATACTTCTCTCAAGGGTGTGTGATACTTTTCAAGTATCATAGGATATTTCTTCTGAGGGGGTGCAATAATGTAAAGTATCACACGAAAAAACTCCAAGAAGTGTGTGATATAATTAGGAAATGCACAATACAATTCTAATGGGTGTACGATACATTATTGTATTGCACCATGCTGACAAACAGTCGCCTAGGAAACACAAGAAACTCTTAAGGATAACTGTCTCTATACACCAGTCCCTAGCAGTGGTGTAGGTAGCTACGCCTCCCAACCATGTGGCACCTATAGATCCACACCTACTATGCTAATGGGGATAATGATCCAACCACAAAAACACACAAAACAACATCTATGGCTAGCACACACACCAAACAGTATGATGACTGAATCCAAGAAAAAGACAATGCATATACTACAAGTCCTGGTCAAACAACTCAATGGGCTACTAAGTAGGGGTTAACATCATGGAGAGTCACTTGGCATTGAAAAGTCCAAGCTAGTACTAGCAGCTCTCCACTTCCCAATAGAAGGAGCACATCCCAAATCATTTTATTATCTTTAAGTTTTATTACCACCCAATGTTTAAATTTAGTTATCACTTGTTTATAAAGCTTTTGCATGCCAACCCTTAGGAAATAGGCATCGGGTCATGGAGATAAAAGCCCCCTCCATATGCTACCCTACCCTACCCATGCTCATCCAACAATGAGTGCCCATAGGCATGCAAAATCTCAACCCAACCCCATTGATCATAACTCCTAGAAGTACCACAGAAGATCGGGCCCCGCAAGTCACCCAAAAAATGTATGCATATGCACCCGTGTGTGGAACACTACTATCATAAAGATCAACACAAGGATTAGATGAGAACACAAGTATAAAGTTACTCAACCAAAATAGACTTGGGAGGATGAACACAACACGCATCCCAATGCAACATAAAGTGCAAAAGTGGTTTGACAGATATCCAAATGGTTCATCCAAGTCCACAGCCCACATTGTGCCAAGAAAACCTAAGAAAACAAGATGGCACACAAAATGAGGCAAAAACCCCAAATTTTGGAAAAATTCCAAAATTAAAACGCATTTGGCCTTTGGGTGCAAAAACCCCAAAAATCCAAAAATAAATGAAATTGGGCACTGTATGCAAAAACAGCCAGCATAATGGCTCAAAAACCCAAACTCCCATTTCAAAAATAGGGAAAACGTTCATACATAAACAACCAGGTAGAACCAATAAATAAAGATGAAGGGAAACACTAGTTCTCAACTTCCTAACATACTGCTACAAGAAACAAAAGTTGAAATGGAGCAAAAACAATAAAATGAGAAAGGCCTACCTGCCAGCAAAAGGGACAGAAATTGAAAGTTGCACAATAAAATAAATCATCTGTTGAATCTGCCAAAACTCACGGCAAATCATGGTCTACCTGAGCTGAATCCAACAAGACCAACCTTGTGAAGATCCCATGCTCACAGCTCTACAAATGAACAAAAAACCAATCCTTCAGAAGAGGATTTCCAAATTAGCTCTCAAATTTCTATTTCTAAAAAGTGAGAAGTCAATAATGAATTCACTTTTCCAATACTTATTCATTTTTTTGAGTGAATAGTCATCTATGGAAAATAGCCAATTGGAGTAGCTAAACTCTAAATCGACCCAAAAAAAATAGGTTATTATCTGTAATGGAAATTGACCTAAGGCAAAGCTACCAGAAATTAAATTCAAAAAGATTAAAAACCCAAAAAACCTTGAAATCACAGAAAAATCACTTAACACTTTCATGATAATGTGAACTTCTAAATGCATAGACACGCTCACTAGTCTAGTCACATAATGCATATGAGTTTGGATTTAGTAATCATCGAAAGGTTTTAATTAAAATAATTAAAATAAGGATAAGTCGACCACACAGGGGCGACATTGGAAAAATATGAAAAGTTGGATCTCTAACTCCATGTGCCACTGCCAAGGATATAATTCCTGCACACTAAAATACACGATCAAGGGCAATTGCATATAATATCATAGCCGAAGCAACATGCATTAAAATACCTATTTAATCCATATACATCACTCACATTCATAGAAAGTGTAAAGATACAAGAATGAAGTAAATAACCATAGCATAAAATTCATCTCATAACATAATCAACAAATATGTCCAATAAACCATATAACTAGATATCATCATAGATCTACTATCATCTCAAAATAGCATCAACATGCAAATATGATAAAATGAAGAGTATAGCAATAAAGAATCTATGGTATTGAATCAAAATATAACATCTAACCCTTAGGTCATCTCAAAGTACATAAACAATAAGAGTATCAAGTATCTCTTGAATCAAAATAAACACAGTACAGACTACAAACATGAGAGGCACTACAAGCCTTGTATACCAAGCTCTAGTTTTTTGCTTCAATCTGTACAATGCTTTCTTCAATATACAAACCATATCTTTGTCTTCTATCAAGCAAAATCCATTAGATTGTAATGTAAACTTCTTCCTCAAGGTCTACATTAAAAGAATTTGACTTAACATCCATCTGATAAACCTTAAAATTCTTGTTAGTTGTACATGCCAAAAACATTCTTATTGCTTCAAGTCTAGCAATAGGGGAAAAATTTTCTTCAAAGTCAATTCCTTCTTGTTGTGAATAACCTTTGCATACTAATCTTACTTTTTTTCTGACCACTTATCCTTGCTCATTCATCTTATTTCTATACTCCCTTTTAGTTCCAGAAACATTCTTATCTTTCGGTCTAGGAGTTGATTCCTCAAACTTGTTCTTCTCTTTACAACATTTGGATCCATTTTGTGATGGAAAATTGTCACAATTGCAATGTCTAATCATCGCCCTAGTGACAAACTCACTCCATGGCTCTCGTTAGACTTTTGTTGTTGAAATTGTGATAGCGAGGGAATCTGTCGTACTTGTGATAGTAAAACTATCATAACTTGGAAGAAGGGTGGGAAAAGACTTCATGTTCATGCCATCACAATTGCAACAGTATGTCATCATAATTGTGATGTATATGCAGCAACTATGATATAGAAGTGGTGATTATCTATCAAACTTTAACATTGTAGTTATGATGTTGTTGCGATGGTTGTCTTGTGCAAGCAATAGATAGCATCAGAATTAATCATTTCTTTCAAGGTGGGTCCATCATTATTGCAATGGCTAGTTGAATTATTAAAATAAAACTATTTATTTTATAGTGCAACATTACAATTTTGCTCATCTCCATCCAGCTAACTTGGGAGACATGATCTCGAGTTGTGTATATCCCAAAAGTATGCAGAAGCAAGCCTTGTCACCATTGATGGACAATTGGTTTTCAATGAGCCATTTCACCTACTACTCTTTGCACTACCTAAAAATATCAACATTTTTCCACTCAAGATATTCAATGAGATAGACAATAAAACCACTCAAAACAAGCATCATATCAAGAATCCACGTCAGCCATTTTTTCAATTACTTGGCTATGCCCTGACTTGTATCCCATAGAAGAAAGAGTATAACAAGTGTTGTGACACCCATCACAACCCACTCTTGGGAGTCCATATCCTTTTATAGCCCAAAATATAAACTTTTAAATGCCACCATTTATACCATAAAATTTTGGAACCTACTTCCTCAATTTATGTTCAAATAAGAGATCAATATTTTTTTCTAGAAAAACACACAACAAAGGCATAAAAAAGGAACATATATAAAATATGGTTATTTTATCATGTTGATGAAAGAGAATATTTACATGACAAGAGTATACATGAATATACAATGAGTGTAAATAATAAACAAAATAATGGGAACAAATTGCTATCAACTGTAATTGCCAACACCATTTTTAATAGAAAAGTGAACAACACAATTATATTTAAATTCAAAATTAGGTTTTGATGTAAAGAAACATATTTTGCCTCAAGATTTTGGCAATCCAAACTTTTAAAAATTATTCTCTAATTCTTCAAATAACTTTAACAAAATATCATGTTTTAGAATTCATGTTTAAGACTGAAAATGATGATTAAGGAAGATGAAAAGTCATTCCCTCTCAAAAATAATATCAAGCAATCTTCTAATCAAATTGATAAACTCACAAATTATTTCTTTTATCCACTAGCATATATAAGTATCAAAGCCAGTAAAAATTATTGTGTGTTTATGTTTACCCAAATTTGAATGCCTTAAGGATGTCATCTGCAATGATAGTGATGCAAGTAACATTTAGTCTCCATCAAATACACTCTCATCACAGAAGATACATAGAATAGAATTATCACATCTTATACACAAAACACAAAACAGACTTATTGAAAGGCTTTAAAAAACTTCAAGCATATAAAGGAGTGAGTGTGAGGCCAAAATCAATAATCCCCATAGAAAATAGAGTCATTCAGCACATTCTACTTGAATTTAGATCTAGAGAAACCATACAGACCAGACATATCAAAAGTACTATATAACTTTTTCTAGCTTCGATACAATTATCATATTTCAAGTACTTGATTCCCTGTCCATTAAACAAAACAAATATTAAAATATTAGTTGTAATGGTGATGACTAAAGACCAAGCCTGATTCATCAAATTTAATAACAACTTCATATCAATCTAATCCAAGAACATTGCATTTTGTTTCATAGACATTGTAGATTCATCCGAAGTATAATATAATTTGATTACTAGAACACAAAATTACATAGATAATGTTAGAATTTCACACAAAAATCATTTTTAATGTATCTTTATTTGGAGAGGACATGGAAGTGGTGTACAATATATAAAAGCATTTTTGTACAATACAATATGCAAGATGTCGCTACATAGCCCATGTGCCAAGCACTAGCATTCATATTTCTCTTCAGACCAATTAAAATTAAAATGCTTGGAAATAAAAATGAATTAAGCCAGTAGGAAAATTATAGAAGCCAACTAATAAATAGCATACAATTTAATTTAATGAGTATTATTACAAACTATAGCTTAAAACTATAAGACAAATTTTCCAACAACAAACTAGTTCTAAAAGGTGAGATGAAAACATGGGTTCTTGCCTCTATAAATAGGCAATGACCAATAAAATTTTCTTCTTTGAGTGTTTCTATAATGTCAAAATCATATGTCTATCTCATAATCATTTTTCTGAAATAATTTCAAGCTTTTGGATATCATGCTATTCCTTGTAGTTGAATCTTGTGTTGATTAGTTCCACTAGCTTTAGCTTTACTAATAAATTTGAAAGAGTTATGTTTATTATGCTTTATGGAGATGCCACAAGCTTATATTTCAAAGTTAGAAGCTGAAGTTGAAAGATTCTTCTTAATGTAGCTCCTCTCATTCCCATCTAATCTATGTTTTCTTCCTTTGTCATACATTGATTTGTTGAAGCAATGTTGATCCATGTGGTCACAGTAATTTTTGGAAAGCAATAATAAAAAAATGTATTTGTTGTAACTGATTGTAATCACGATTTTGACCAATTAATTTTTCCAAATGGGTACCTGATGTTGTTTATTATGAAATATTAAATGAAAGTACTAGAATATGTGATCACTAGATAATGAAGTAATACAAAACAATATATTCTATCAAATAAGAAAATTATTCCCAAGAAGGTGAACAACATATTCATTTCTTTGAATCAAGTTCAACATATGGTAATGATCACAAAGTTAGTTAATTATTTCTACAACAAAGTTTAAAGTGAATGCTAGTCAATAAAAGAAAATTTTCATAGGAAAGACACCACAATGATGTCCATGCCAATTTTTTGAAAAATATTTACTTTATTTCTAGTAGCTGGGTGATTTACAAAGACAAAACAAGGAACATCAATTTCCAAATTTACCATTTTAAGCAATTAAAGTATAAATATTAACTATTGTTAAGTGAAGTTGATCATTTCATCTTCATCACATATCTACATAAACTTTGTATTTCTCTTCACTTACATGGTCATCATGATTAGCCAATCTAGTACTATGTGATTGTATAAATATTTTTTTAGTCTTAGTAGCCAAAGCATCTTTTGCCAACCCACTTGCTAGGAGATATGAAAGATACCTAGTGCCACCATTTATGAGTGTCCTAATGTGAAGGTCAATAATAACACAATTATTAGTACTGACAATAAATATAGAAAATGATATCTTCAATGATGACAACATAGGTGAACATTCAAAAATTGATGAATAGAAGGAAAATGATTAGAATGGTAATGATACTCAAATGTGCTTAGTAGAAAAGGCTTCTTCTATTTCACGGTTGATTCATCTAAGGTGGTAGTGAATTAAAAGGACAAGCTCAAGTTCAAGGCCTATGTAGTGGGTGATAGTTATGTGGGTTTGGAACTTTGGAGTACTTTCTCTCTAATAAAACAATATCAAGAAATTGTGCAGATGTACCCAAGGGAATTTACGTATACACAATTTCATCTCTCAACTACACTAAGGAACTTCAACATCTATCTAGTTTTTTTTCTTGAGTATTATATAATTACATACCTCTCTTTAAAAAATTGATAAATTAATGGAATTTTCACAATTTCTATATGAACCATGGGTAATTCACTTTATGTATATTAAATATAATTACAATTGTGAGAAAAAAAAGCCAAATACCTATCAAAGAAATTAGTTGTCATGATTTGAGATTCCTAAGACCCATTTGAGTCTTATTCACTTTATCAATAAATGTTATAGCTTCAATTCCATAAAATTAGATGTAAAATAGGAGTAGTTGAGGCCAGTGAACCACCACTCCTTATCGTTGGCCTTGTATTTAGGTATGCATTCATGATGGCATAGGGGTTGGACAAAGGAAATCCATACATGGCAAGGTCATTGCTAAACCTATTTTTTGACTTCTTCCCTTCTTTTAACCAAAACACATACCATCTTATCAACTTTACCAAAGCCCATAACAAAACATATCCTATCCTAGGTATATACTTGTCAAAAGGATCCCTTCATCATAAATAAAGTCACCACAAGTGTAAATCCTTGACAAAAGGCTTCAATGATGATGCAGGAGCATCCTAGGTGTAAGAGCAATCTTGCATCACCCAAAAATATTTTCTTTCCAGTCTTTTCTATTTTAATAAGGACTAATAGACAAGGTGGTTACTGTTTATGGGAACTTGTTATTTTTATTAAGTTATTCATGAAAACTCAAAATGTTCTCATTTCTACATGAAGGTTCATTTTAGAGTTATAAGCCTACCATAAAAATCTTATTGCTCTAACTTAAGTATCAGAGAAGTTATTGCAGATTTTCAGTGGAAATATTTGCAAAAAAATGGTCAAGCTCACCATTGGAGGCCTTAGAGTTTTTTAATGAGGTTTGAAAACTTGATAGAAGGGTGCTTGTGTAGTTCCAATCCTATAGATTAGGTGTTGGCATTTATAAAAAGTAGTTATAGTAGCCAATCAAAGCAACAGTTTGTGAGTTACGACCTTTTAAAGTTGAGCTACCTGAAATATCTAAAATAGCTATCAAAGATGCATTTGGTTGACTCTATATGTATTGTTGGGGTCTGTCAGTCCTAGGTATTAAGTTTCAATGCCTAGAACCTTCTTGGGTGGCATAAAATTACCTATCTAAGAAAGGCTTGAACATTGTCTAAGACAACTCTAGGTAGTAGTTTACAACTTTGTCTTGCAAATTATTGTAATGAAGGCACCCATTTGGGTTAGCATATTGTAATTGTGAATTTTTTAACTCCTCATTTACGATGATAATAAGAATTCCATATTTTGTTCTCACATTTGCTTGTGTTTCTTTGTTCTTGTTATGAGTTTATGGTATTAAGGGGAGCACCCTTTATCAAGTGGTATTAGAGCTAGAGTTCTTGAGTGTGTGGATAGATCACTGACTATGACATAGTTTACACTAGGACTGTGATTTTAGCATCTATGACGTAGTTTACACTAGGACTGTGATTTTAGCTAAGCGTGTAGAAATTTTTTTGATTGTGAGGCAGTTTGCACTAGGGTTTTAGCAAAAGCACAAAAATGCCTCCACAAAGAGAGCATGGTGGAAGAGTCAAAGGTGTTACACCTAAGGATTTTAGAACCCTCTAGAGGAAAATGCAAGTGATGCAAGAACATATTTGTAGAGGAATGAATCATTCTATAAGAGATGATGAAAGTGAGGATGAAAGAGAAGAAGAAGGAAATACAGACCCAAACGCAGTAGAGGAAGTTCTTAACCCAAAGGAGGTGAAGCTTTTTAGGGCCATTTCTAGTATTGGAAAAAGATCTAAGTTCAATGTTCTCGCATTTTTGGGAAACTTCAACCCAAAAAAATTGATCAATTGGATCAATGAATTGAAAGAGTACTTTAAATATGAAGATATTGAAGATCTAGATAGGGTCAAGTTTGTGAAGGCCAAACTGAAGGGTCATGCAAAGATCTAGTGGTAGGAGATCTAGTTGGATTGAAGTAGAAGAGGAAAGGATAAAATCACTATATGGAATCAGATGGTAGCTAAAATGAAGTGACAGTTCATTCTCATAGGTTATGAGCTTGATCTATTGAAGAAAATGCAAGGGTTGAAGCAAGCAAGAAAATTTGTTCAAGAGTATACTGAAGAGTTCTACCGAGTTCTCATTAGAATTGGCCATGCAGAAGTTGATAAGGAGAAAGTCACCCATTATCTTAATAGATTACAACCAAGCATTTAGGATGAAATAAGTCTTTTTTGAGTGACCAGTATTGAGGAGGCATACCAATTTTTCCTAAGGGTTGAGGAGAAACTAAGCAATAAATTTGATAACAAGAATAGTGGAAGAGGTCACAGTGGAAGATCTGATAGATGATCTTATGGAGGCCAGAATGATAATCAAAAGAACAAGGATGAGGTTGGAAGTAGCAGTTAGAACTAGAGGGGAAACAATTCCAACCTTTTCCATTATTAGAACAATAGAGATTACAGAGGAAGAGGCAGAGGACAAGGATTTGGAAGAGGAGGCTTCTATGGGAAATGTTTTCACTATAGAGAAGAAGGGCATAGAGCAATTGAATGTTCCCAGCACCAAGGAAGGATAGATGGAAGAATAGAAGGCTAGGCTAGACTTGCACATGTTGATGAAGATACCAAATCTTCACATTCTAAAGATGTTGAAAGAGAAGAAGTCCTAGTTAATAGAAGAAACTTGTTGAGTGGTGAGAATGAACCTTATCAAAGAAATAGTTTGTTTTGCACAAGGTGTAGATGTGAAGATAAGTGTTGTGATGTGATCATTTATGGTAGAAGGTACTAACAATTTGGTGTCAAAAATGATGGTCACCAAGCTGAATCTGAATAGACAGAAACACCCACATCCATACCGTATTGCTTGGGTGCAAGATGACCACAATGTCATGGTCAATGAGAAGTGTTCTGTGAATTTCAAGATTGGAAGCTACCATAATGAGGTACTATGGGATATCATGCCTATGGACATATGTCATATGTTGTTGGGTAGGCCATAGCAGATTGATAGGCATGTTGTACATGATGGGCGAGAAAATGCCTACACTCTAACCAAGGATGGAGCGAAGCATAAGTTGAAGCCATTGAAGGATAAAGAAGTAAAGGTATGTAGTGCTGTCAGAATATGTTGTGTTGATGGAAAAAAGTTTCTCAAAGGTATGAAGTGTGAGCATATGTGTTTTTCTATAATTCCAAAAGATAGTAAAGAAGTAGAGGAGGTGCTTGCAGAAGTTGCATATATGTTGGGAGAGTTTTCTAATATTGTATCAAATAATGTACCTAATGGATTGCCCCTAATGAGGAAGATTAGTCACTTGATGGATCTAAAGAGTGGGTACCATCAAATTTGTATCAAAGAAGGAGATGAATGGAATACTACTTTCAAGACAAGGAAGGATTGTACAAGTGGTTAGTCATGCCTTTTGGGCTAACCAATGCACCAAACACTTTCATGAGGCTCATGAATGAGGTCCTGAAGGAGTTTCTGGGTAAAATTTTCATTTTTTACCAGATGATATTTTGATCTTTAGTAAGACATTGGAGGAGCATTTGATCCATATTTGCAAGGTGTTTGATAAGTTGAGGGAAGAAAAGTTGTTGATAAACCTGAAGAAGTCAATTTTGTAAAGGAGTCAGTATACTTGGGATTTGTAGTCTTAGTAGAAGGTCTAAAAATGGACCCAGAGAAAGTGAAGGCTATCCTTGAATAGCCTACTCCAAGGAGTGTGATAGAGGTAAGATCTTTTCATGGACTGACTATTTTTTACAAAAAGTTTGTAAGAGGTTTTAGCAATATATGTGGACCCCTAACTAAAATAATGAGAGGGGATAGGAAAGAATTTAAGTGGATTGTAGGGTCAAATAAAAGTTTTAATCTATTGAAACAAAAGGCTATTGAGCAACCTATTTTTGCACTTCTTGATTTCGGCAAGGTGTTTCATGTAGACTGTGATGGTAGTGGTACTGCAATAGGATATGTTATGAGTAAAGAAGGTAGACATGTTGCTTCTTTTAATGAGAAATTAATGATGCAAAAAGAAAATATTCTATTTATGATCAATAATTTTATGCTATAGTTCAAGCATTGAAGAAGTGGAGCCACTATCTTCTTCCTAATGAGTTTGTTTTGTATACTAATTATCAAGCTTTGCAATATTTAAATAGTCAAGGAAAATTGAACCAAAGGCTTTTGAAGTGTGGGTTGATTTTTTGAAAAGTTATACATTTGTTTTGAAACATAGGAATAGGAAGTCTAACAAATTTGTAGATACTCTTAGTAGAAGAAAAATTTTGCAAATAGAAATGAAAATAGAGATGGTTGGGTTCAAGGAACTCAGTACTTTGTATCCAAATGATCGTAATTTTGGTGAAGCATGGAAGGCTTGTACAGAACCTAGTACACTTGATAGGACAAAGTGCTTGGATTTCATGATCTAGGATAGTATGTTGTTTAAAGGAAGCTAGTTGTGCATTCCTAGAAGTTCAATGAGAGAGAATCTCATCAAGGAGAAGCATACTGGAGGATTGGCTAGATATTTTGGTAGAGATAAAACCATAGCTTTGGTTGTTGAGAATTATTATTGGACACAGTTGCAGCAATATGTGAAGAAGTTTACACAGAGTTGTAGAGTATGTCAGATGGCGAAAGGAGTGAAGTAGAATACAGGGTTTTATCAGTCATTATCTGTACCAAAGAAACCATGGGAGGATGTCAACATTGATTTTTTTCTTGGATTACCAAGGACACAGTGAAAGAATGATTTTATTTTTGTGCTGATTGATAGGTTTTCAAAGATGGCACATTTTATTCCTTGCAAGAAGACTAGTGACACTATTCATGTGGTAGAGTTTTTTTTTCAGAGAAGTAGTAAGACTACATGGTTTGCCAAAGAGTTTAGTTTTAGATCGAGATACCAAATTTGTTGGGTATTTTTGGCATACATTTTGGAAGAAGTTGAAGATAGATTTGAAATTTAGTTAATCACATCATCCATAGACTGATGGATAGACAAAAGTTGTGAATCACAATTTGGGAAACTTGATAAGATGTTTGATTGGAGACAAGCCAAAAGGATGGGATCTAATTTTACCACATGCAAAATTTTCATATAATAATTTTGTAAATAGGAGTACTAGTAAATCACCATTCTAGATTGTATATGGGAGTAGTCCTAAAAATACTTTTGAATTGAGACAGTTGGATAAATGAGAGATAAATAGTGTTGAAATAGAAGAACTTTTTGAACATTTGAAGAACATCCATGAGAAGTAAGGAAAAACATCATAAAGATGAATATATAGTATAAAGCTAAGGTAGATATGAAAATGAGGTATAAGGAATTTTAGATTGGAGATGAATTCATGGTTCATTTGAGAAAAGAGCATTTTCCAATGGGTACATATAATAAGTTGAAGATGAAGAAGTTTGGACCATGCAAGATAGTGGAGTTTCCTATTGAATTGAATATTTCACCAGTATTTAACATTTTAGATTTGACAAAGTATTATGAAGAAGGTGATAGAGATGAAGTTACAGAAGCGCAATGGAGTATTTCAGCAGCTAGTTTGGCTACAAAGAAGGTTGAGGAGATACTAGACATTCGTGTTGGTAAAAGTACTAAGAACAAAACTCATGAGGAATATCTGGTCAAATGGAAAGGAAGGCTAGTAGAGGATTCATCATGGCTAGCAAGGGAGGAGTTTTGTCATCTTGGTTTTCCTCTGAACACTTGAGACATGATGGAGTCACTTCTCAAATTACCTCAGGTGTCTGATGCAAGAGCATCCTGGGTGTAGAGCAATCTTGTATCACCCAAAAATATTATTTTTCCAATCTTTTCAATTTTAATAAGGACTAGTAGACAAGGTGGTTACTATTTATGGGAACTTTCAATTTTTAGTAAGTTTTTCATACAAGCTTGGAATGTTCTCATTTTCTACATAAAAGTTCATTTTAGAGTAATAAGCCTACCATAAAAATATCATTGCTCCAACTTAAGTATCAGAGAAGTTATTATGTATTTTTGGTGGAAATATTTGCAAAAACATCTTCAAGCTCACTGTTGGAGGCCTTAGAGTGCTTGGATGAGGTCTGAAAACTCGATGAAAAGGCACTTGTGTAAAGTTTAGCCTATAGATCAAGAGCTAGCATTTTTGAAATGTGGTTATAATACCCAAACAGAGCAACAATTTGTGAGTTATGACCTTTCAAAGTTGGGCTACTCAAAATATCTAAAATAATTGTCAAAGATGTATTTGGCTGACTCTATATGTATTGTTAGGGTCTGTCGGCCCTAGGTAATAAGTTTCAATGTCTAGAACCTTCCCAGGTGGCATAAAATTACCTATTTAAGAAAGGCCCAAACATTGTCTAGGATAGCTCTGGTTAGTAGTTAGCAGCTTTGTCTTGTAGATTAGTGTAATGAAGGTGCCCATTTGGGTTAGCAAATTGTAATTATGAATTTTTCAATTCCACATTTGTGGTGATAATAAGAAGTCCATATTTTGTTCTCCCATTTGCTATCGTTTCTTTTTTCTTGTTATGAGTTTATGGTATTAAGGGGGCACCCTTCATCAAGTGACTTTATAAACTAATCAGTCCTAAAACAAATATCAACTTGAGTTATAAGTCTTATCTTTATGCCCATGTTCCCTTCATAGTTCAGCCTCTACATATCATTGTAGGTCATGATCTTGAGAGTTAGGAGAACTCTTTAATCCTCCTTTTCCATATTGTGAAATGAAAATCTCACATAAACCATATGAAGGAAACATATTCTTTCATACATATCTTCCCTTGACTAGGTTCCTAACTTCTCACATAATCCAACAAGGTGAGTGTGTGTTGAATGTTATAGGAATATTGTTTAATGGACCCTTTTACTAATTCTTCAAGCATTTTAATTCTTCATAATATTTTTGTGAACCACTCCATGGCTTGATCTCTAAGACTCAATTATGTATGTATTCCTAAGAATTTGATATTATTCCCTAACCTCTTGTCAAATCAATGGATCACACTAAGCTTACACCACACAAGGCTAAGTATTTTTTTTTTCTATCATCATAGTAATAGTTACATTACATTTCAAGCATCTATTTTAAGATCTTATAAAAAAAGGAAAGATAAAAAGTAAACACACCCATGGATCCACTTCTCTACTTAATTATTTTAAAATTATGAAAATAAATGATGTGTATATAGAGATTGTTTTTCTTTCCCATATCACATCAAATGATGAAATAATACATGAAAAAAAGAAACCTAATAATACAACATTGATAAATTGGTTCTTCTAGGGCATACATCTCTAAGAATTCTTGTATCATCCTTGAAAAATATATACTTTATAACATGTACCTTGTAACACATGTCCTTTGGTGAAGTGGGCTATCTCAGCTATCTAGGGATGACAAGATTATCAATGGAAAAAATATGCCTATTTCAACCTAAAATATGAAGAAAACAATGTTCTTAAATGATATGCATGAAAAAATATTCATATTCATGTGGATACATCTAACAAAATATAATAGAAAAAGGTTGCAAACCTACAAAAATGACATCATTTTCCCATCTTCTGGTGCATGTCACTTTTTAGTCACATCCAAAATAAGATTATGCCACTTTGAATTGAGAATGCATGTGCAACTACATTCTATATGCATGGACAATAGTTGGAGCTGAAAGAATGCACCATGCTTACATTTATTTAATAGGTCTATTAAGTTTTTATAAGCATAGACCATCATGAGTGGTAGAACTCTAGCTGCTATGGTTGAGAGAATATCCTCAACAAGCCAACATATAGAAAGTCTTGGTTTTCTCGCATGCCAAGGACATTACCCTTTCCTATAAGAGTCAAAGTTACAATGTTTGTGATGGTCTATAACTTAAAATACCTAATTAAAGACCTCTAACAAAAATGCAAACATGTTGCATTTTTTAGCTCTACCTGATTTTCTATACATATGATTTGAGATTGCATATTGAACTATGGCCTCCTTCTAAATTTCCTAAAAATAAAAGATTAACATAGTTAGTTGTCATGCAATCATAGATTAATGTTGAGCTTCACTTGGTTTCAAGAATAGTTTAATATTCTCTACTGATCAAGGCAAACCACATGAAGGTGGATGCTCATTTGGCCCCACACCTCCCCCACCCCCCTCTCCAAAACATCTAAATTCCTCGTTAACATCTAAAATTTATTCATTCTATTAATAAAATGTATCATTCATAAATTATCACATGATAGCATTCATTAACACATAAGTTTCATTAGAACATTCACATGAACATTAAAAAATAAGATTCATTAGAATATTCACATGAATATTCAATAGAACATAATTAAAATGTTGAGACATAAACATAAGTCATTATCAAATAAGTTACATAAATGAGAATCATTTCTTTTTTATTTCTTTTTCTTTTTTTTTCCCTTTCCTTTATTGTTGCAAAGGCATATCCATGTCATCATTGACACTTCCTCTCACTAGTGGACATGATCTCACTATCCTTTGCAAAGGTGGGTCCTCTTTAATAATAAAGAAAAGGGTTAAATGAACAAAAAAATGAGACTTTAAAGAACATAAGTGTATACTCTTTACCTTGTCTAACCACATCATCTTGCCCAACATCTTGAACCTCAACACACTCATCAGGAACAACCTCTACATCCCCTACAATAGCAATACAAGATGTTTTCTTATAACCAATACATATTATAGTTAAATTTGTATTACTGCACCAAATTCAATTTAAAATATTTACTTGTACTAATAATTGAGAAATCAAAATTTAAATAGAAAATATATACCTTCAATATTACAATGCACATAATACATATAAATATATTCACGTTGAAGTTTTAAACAAACATAGAATCATTTTTTCCTTACTTAAATCAAATATAATGACATATATTTTTGGAACTTAATATCAAATCAAATAATTGCTAAAGTATTCAATTTGAAATAAAAATCAAATGACTTATTTACATCATCAATAGATCTAGCAGAAGAACCTTGCGCATTCATTTCTCGGAGCCATTCAACCATGGTTGTATAGCCTTGTCTATAGGCTATTTTCTTGTCCTCTTCAGAATTTGTGGTTTCAAACTCCAAGGCCTACATTTTTTCTTGGTATCACGAACTTCTTTTGTAATCAAATTCATCAAGACCAAATTTTTTACACTTTATAAATATTTGTATTAAAAAATTTATTTACTTATTCTTACAATTTGTACAACAAGTTTTGAATATCCACCCAAGCTAAGCTTGTGTTGTCCGTGCTTTTGTTTACTTAGTTTGGTTGCCTTTGATGTGTCAGGAAACCTATGTGAAGTTTGAAATATGTTAGACCACATAAGTATTAAGAGTAATTAGTACATAATTTTATTCTTAATATTATGACATAGCTTCTTTGCTCATAATAAGGATTGTGTTCCATTTGGATCTTGTAGTTGTACCCAATATTTTGTATCTTCCTTATGGATTTCTTTAGATGACAACCACCTACAAGGGATTTAATACACAAAAATATATAAATATAATACTTTACAATATATTACTTGTTTGACATTATTGTTTGATATATTGAACAAATATTAGCGCTTACCTCATGTATTTTCCAATATCATATAACACTTGTTTGATATTATTTACAAATTTGTCTAGGATTGATAGGGGTAGCACATACTACAACAATTGTCAACTAATCATTTCATTCTTTTCTAACATAATACAATGAAAATTGAATGCAGTTTCACAAATATATTGTAAATACACAAGATTGTGACTTACCTTGATGAAGGTATGCCAATCATGTTTTTCAACCCTAACCCAAATTCACTTTTCTTTGATATGAGATTGCTTATATTCGCAACAAATCTTTTAAGAAATCAAATTTTTCATATGACTTCTTTTATGGCATTAAGTTTTTGCTTTGTTAATAACCAAGGAAGGGTAGTTGCATTAATGTGGTCTCCATTTCTATTTGATTCAATGATATTTCTCATTGTATAATTGTAATCCTAAATGTCACTACAAATTTTGGCAATTTTTTCTTTATCACACCTTCCATCCAATATTTTCCACAACATCTTTGTTACATTCTTTCCAATATGCATAGTATCAAACAAATGCACAATTTGTAGTTGCTCATAGTAGGGCAGCCTACTAAATTCTCTGGGATAGCATTTTAGTCCCTTTGGAAGGTGGTCAATGATGCCTTGAAGACCTTCACAGTCATCAATTACATAATTAGCCAAAAAAAAAAAAATCAAAATATATAATTTTTAAACATAAACTATTAGGTGGAGCAGTACTATCTCAAATTCTATTATATTCCAACTGTCATAGGTGAGGTGTCATTCTTTGTGGCTTCAATGTAGTCTCTTCTTTCCCATTGAAAGGATGTTTCTTGACACTTTGATACTTATGATTTATGTAGAAGAATTGGCTATACTCATCAAATACCTACTTTTTTAAACTTTTGGAATGATGAAATTTCATCTTTAGACTACACATTGGACATGAAAATTTTCCCCTTGTTTGAAGACCTACAAGATAATGATACAATTGGATTAAATATGTTAATTTTTAGAATTAGATTTATTGTGTATAACTAGATTTCAACGTAACATACCACATAAATGTGTCAACCTTGGGGCATCATGAATTGTCCACACAAGCATTGCATGGAATTAAAATTATTTGTGTCCAATTGATCTAGAGATATCATGCATAGTGAAACCATTCCATAATGCCAACAACTCATCGATAAGAGGTGCAGTATATACATTCATATCTTTCACTTGGTACTTATCTAGTTGAATTACAATGTCAAATAATTATTGTGTTCATTTCACTCCAAGAATTATAATTACATGTAGATAACAATAGAATAATAAAATTCCTGGAACAATCATCACCAACATAATGTGCTCCCTCTTTATTGGCACCCATGGAGGAAGCTTATTGTTAATAAAGAAAATAGGCCACACTAAGTAAACAGATCCCATCTCTCCAAATGGTTTGACACCGTTAGTTTCTAGAGAAAGCCTAAGATTTCAAGGTTCTTAAGTGTGGCCACTTTCCTCTATGTCCATTTATGTTGAACCATCCACAGGCATTTGAATAATGTCATCTTGACTTCTATTGTGTGTATGGTAATTCATAAGTTGTGCCAAGCTACTACACTTAAATAATTTTTTAATACATGGAATAACAGGGATGTAATGAAGAACTTTGTGAGGCACCTTTTTTATCACTTGATCATTTTGATATCTGCTCGTATGGCATTCAAGGAATTCTGTTGCATTTTCATGTTCTTAATGATAAATAACATGATCTTTAGGACACGCGTCTAGTGATTATCTCCCTATTTTGATCAAATTACCTTATATTATCTGACATGATCATTCTTCATGGGAATAACTTATTCTTGTACCCTCATGCCCCATTTGGTAGTAGGAATTGCATTGGAATTGGCAAACATAAATGCTAGAGTTACCATCTCTATCATTTGGTTGTAAAAAATGAAAATAGAATGAGAATTGGTGACTCTTGATTTTTCCCAAAATGAGCATGGTCGTCTTCCCTCAAAAGAGGTGGAATAGGAATAGCTATTCCTATTCCATATTTTTCTAAACTCAACTGCATCCCTCATTGGGTCCACGACATTAACCAAGTTTATGGTTTGGATTGAGACCACCATTCCTTCATTTGCCATTGAACTAAAATCCAATGTTTGAATCAAATTGCATGATTTTTTGAGGCTTCTCATTCATTAATTTGAAAATATTGGTTATCTAGGATGATGGATAAGAGATGAGAGACTTTCATGTTTAAGCAAAAATAAAATTTGCTACTCTCTATATGTAATGTGACTGAGATTCCTTTGCCAAACTGAGTGTCTCATTGATATTAAATGAGGATTTTGTTGCCTCCTGAGGCTTCATTTTAGATTTTTTTTGGTACAAGGAAAGATATGACACCTAAATAGAGATAAAGGAATTCAAAAATGCATCACTGGCTAGAATTATATCTTGTTAAATGAGAATGAAGTGCTAGTGGAGTGATTGATAGGGATGTGTTAAATTAGATTTAGAATTTATCACCAGTAAGATTTTTGGCCTTAGTTTTAAAATTCGAAGGCACCCATGATCCCTATAATGGACAGGGACATGGTGCACATTGGAAGAACTATTTTTGTATCAATTTTTGTCTATTTTATGAACTATTAAATAATGTAGAATTTGTAGAATTTTTAATTATCATTACAGGATAAATAGCAACATAGCCTTTCTTTTCATGGCTTAGCTCATCTGATTCCAATTCCAATTCCAATTCTTGCAACCAAACACATAAAATGCATCTTCCCACTCATGTTTTATTTCAATCAAACAGTTCTAAGTGATATTCCAGAAATTATTTTAAGAATGGGAAAATTCCAAAAGTGAGCTTATTCTAGCATAGTTGATTTCCACATTTAGCAATTCCTTCAACCAAATGGACCCTTAATGAGTTGGTTGTACTTTCTAGATCTATCATTGATAATCATTTCAACATACACATTGACATTAGAGAGAAAACTTTGAGAAAAAAATGGACATCCTGTTCTTAATGTTTATATCTGCACATATGATTTTAAAAGAAAAAACTTTGGTGTACTTAATGTGTATATCTATAAACATATTGTACTTAATGTTTATAACTGCGCATATGATTTTGAAAGAAAAAAATGGTGTAATTAATGTGTATATCTACAAAAATATTGGACATGTTGTACTTAATGTTTATATCTACACATATGGTTTTGAAGATGATAGAATTATTGAACAAGGTATTTCTTCACTGAACTACATTAAAATCACCATGTATTTCTTCACTAAATTGCATTAAAGTGTGCCTACGGGCTGCAGGGCACTTGACATATATATACAATTTGACCGTACAATATCATTTGAGTAGTTTTTGTTGTAAATATACGTTGTTTCTTGTGAATTCCAATAAGTAAGTTGGAAAACTTGATATAAAGATGAAATATGTTTTGCGTAAACACTATATAGATTGTCTACAATAAACAAATTATAACTACAAAATCTATCATTTTTCATTTTTCTTCTTCTTAAGCACTCTTTCTTCCTAATCATGAAGTGTGATCAAACACAAAGCATTATCTACTTTATCACTCTTTCTTCTTCACAATTCTCACCTAATGATCCCATCTCACCCCTATAAATATGCTCCATTTATATCTCCATCTACCACATCAGTACAACTCCTATTTCATTTTTATTACTTATTTGGACTATCTTTCTTACATTCATATCCCCTCACACATTTGATCATTTGAGAAAATAAACTATTTGATTCCTTCTTGTATTCCTGAGGAAGGTCTTATTTGATTATGTTGTTGTATGAACCATGTGTGGAGATTTTCAATGTGCAGATCATTCATAGAATCATCAAATATTTTTGTGTTGGAACTTCTTTGTGTAATTTCAAATGTGATGTAGGAGCATCCTGGGTGTAAGGGCAATCTTGCATCACCCAAAAATATTTTATTTCTAGTCTTTTCTATTTTAATAAGGACTAGTAGACAGGGTGGTTACTATTTATGGGAACTTGCTATTTTTAGTAAGTTTGTTATACTAGCTCAAAATATTCTCATTTTATACAAGATGTTCATTTTAGAGAAATTAGCCTCCAATAAAAATCTCATTGCTCCAGCTTAAGTATCCGAGAAGTTATTGCAGATTTTTGGTGGAAAAATTTGCAAAAAAATCTTGAGGCTCACCATTGGAGGCCTTAGAGTGCCTAGATGAAGTCTGAAAACTCGATGAAAGTGTGCTAGTAGCATTCCAAGCCTATAGATCAAGAGCTAGCATTTTTGAAAAGTGATTATAATAGCCAATCAAAGCAACGGTTCATGAGTTATGGCCGTCGATAGTTGGGCTACCAAATTTTCTAAAATAATTATCAAAAATGTATTTGGTTGACTCTATATGCTTTTTTAGGACTTGTTGGCCCTAGGTAATAAGTTTGAGCATCTAAAATCTTCCTGGGTGACATAAAACTACCTATTTAAGAAAGGCTCGAACATTGTCTAGAATAGCTCAGGGTGATAGTTCGCAGCTTGTCTTACAAATTATTGTACTAAAGGCACCCATGTGGGTTAGCATATTGTACCTATGAATTATGTAACTCCTCATTTGTTCTTGCATTTTCTATTGTTTCTTTGTTTCTATTATGAGTTTATGGTATTAAGGGGGCAGCCCTGCATCAAAATGTCAAAAGCATATTCTTCTTAATGGTTCAATATATGCTCTAGAGGAGTGTGGTCTTTAAATATTCAATCAATGTATGACTGATTGATTTTTGTAAGACATACCTGGTCACATAATAAGGTATATATTTATATTTTACATAAATCAAATGAAATTAAAATTGCACGCTTGTTTGATTGCATACAACAACTACCATAATTGGAAAGTGACTCTCTTGCATAATCATTTGTAGGTTACTAGTTTGGGTAAGAACCTACTAAAGAAAAACATTTTAACCATGTCATTTTCACCAAGTGATACACATGAAGCACAAGTACAACTTGCTCTAGAACGTGTCGTATCATGGCTTCTAAGAGGATGTCATATACAACAAGATCATTTGATATGACTCACTATTTAGGTTGTCGTATTCCATGGAAAGACTATGGTAATAAACTGAATCCAACTTGTTTCTTCAATATAGCTTTAGTAATGGATGAAAAAAAAATTCTAAGCTATCTAGGTGAAGTCATGTAAATAGTTATGTTACACGATTCAATCATGCATATTGGGAGACAAATAACTATCAATAATATAATTTTCTTTGATAAACCCATTATTTTTTCCATCAGATGACATTTACATACTGGAATGGATAGGGTGTTGAGGCCTAGTGTCTATTAGATTTTATCTATTCCACTTATAAATTGGGAAATATATCACAAGGGTTTGGCAATAACTCTAGAGGACTTGAAAGTGGAGCAAGATGCAAATGAAGTTGTTGCAAAGCATCTATGTTGAAAGAAGATTAATCAAAAGGGTGACCTCGCAATATGGAAAAATCCCACAAACCATATTTATTGTGTTAAAAGAAGACATATATACAAAACTCCTCAAATATGTAAAGATGATAACACCCATGCTCGTTGGTATGTAGTTTTACCCATTTTCATTTAAGCAATAGAAGTATTTTAGAATGAAACATAAGAATTTGGTATCAAAACATCACCTACATCTTTTAGTATAAATTAGGAATGAATGATAATCTATTAGATCATCTTTTTAGCTTAATTAGCTTTGTCTGGTCTATTTTCACTATTTCAACATTTTAACTAACAATTTAAATTCTTGTTAAATGAAAGGTATAAAAAGATAGAAACTTTCATAACAACACTTCCAGAGATGAATGATATCCATAATGTTGTAGAGGGAGCCTTAGGAAAATGGACAAAACATCTAACAAGTATCCCTCTGAGGATAAATAGTGGCAATCTCTTTGGAAGCACAACTGAAAAATTTAATGAAGATAACAAGTTGTGGAATGACAGAGTATCGTACTAAAGAATATTCAATGGTCATCTGGGACAATGAGGATATAGAAACATCACACTGGGAAAATCATAATCAAATTAGCATACAAGCAGATCACAACATTTAGAAAATGGAGGAAAAGGAACTTTAATCTATGTGTTTCCCTGTAGTGATCAATCACAAAGAATAAAAACAATAGACGTAATAAATATCATTACCAACAATGGTACAACAATAGTTAAAAGTATCAACTTTGTTGAAGTGTAAAGGAAGAGCACTTTATATATTCAAGCTGATAGAGTTGCATGAAAGGTAAAAAAATCAAAATAGGATCAAGCAATGACATGTTGATAATGCACTTTACATCTATTCACTAAAACAAAAGTGTACAAGTCAATTTGTTTCCATCATTGTCCACCATCAACATCAAACTATGGGGAGGCATAGATCATAGATACATATGCATGCACAGAAGTTAAAAGAAAATCTTATTGATATTATGTGTTTATCTTATACCCATAACAAGGAGCGTGTAAGAGATGCATAGATCAATGATGTATGTTTGATAAGAATATGTTGCATGTATGAAAATAATATAATAAGATTTAAATTTGAGACTTTTTTTTTTTCATTTTGAAGATGCTTTTGAATGAATGGAATTGGTTGTGGTGTTCCAATTCTTGGACTTGGCTATGGTGTTCCAATTCTTGGACTTGGTTGTCGTGTTCCTATAGTTGAACATTGAGTGTAATATCTAATTTATACATTTTGAGAGTGACTTATATTCAGGTCCTATGGTAACATTTTATAAATAACTCTTAAATATGACCTATATTTAGGATCGATGGTAGTGCATTGAATACAATTGTTATATCTTTTTAAATTATAACCAACACACTCTTTGGTATGGCCAACATATGTATAATTATATGCATGTATAAATAAAGAAAAATATATATATCTAAAATATAGTATAGTATAGTATGAGATTTTATAGAGTGATATAAGACAGCTATCGAACATCTTATAGTGGTCCCAAAACATGAGGTGATCCAAGCTGCCCAATCTGCTCATTTATTGAATTCATTTCTCAATCCACTCACTTGATCACACAAAAAAGTAAGTGAATTTTTCAATTAAACTTCATCATCTACGTCATTTCCAAAGATGTGCGGATCAAACATTCACTATTCTTCTTCTTCGAGGCATCGTTGACTTGTAAGTCAAGGAAAACACATTATGATTATATCCAATCGAAAAGACCTTTGTTTATTGAGAGGGATGGGTAGAGAGTATTTTTGTCTAGACATCACTATTTTGAATGTAAAATAGATAGAAACTATCACTTGCATCCAAAGGAAATGAAAGGGGTAGGTCGATAGGGAGAAAAAGTGCAAGTTTATATAAGATGGATATATCTTTTTTTTAGTTAAACTTTTTCCTAACATCATAAAAACTTAGTTTACTATAGACATTCTGAGGCCTTGAAAGGATCAAAATCATGTAGGACAATGATTCTCTTGCTCAGAAACCATAGTCACAAATGGATATAGATGAAGGTTGATTAAGTCAATTATTCAAATGTTAGTGGCAAAAGAGATCCATTTCCATTCCATGCAATAGTTGGTTGTCTTCTTTTAGGTTGTCACTTATTTGGTTGTTGCATCCTCAACTACCCTCAGTATATGCAAGATAAAAACCATCCATTTGAGGTGAGATTTATTTTCTACTTGTAGATTCAAAAGGAGTTCCAAGAATATTAAAAGAAGGATGCCTTCTAAGAGGATTAATTCAACACTCTACACAAAAATTCCTAATTAGATACCCCATTTTGAGCACTTATGGTTGAATGTCCAAATATATTATAATATAGAACCTTAGAATGTATCTTTATTGGTGAAAAGATGTAACCTAAGCTTTAAGCAACTCTGTTATATAATAGAAATTATAAAATTTTGACATCATTGGATACTTCAATTGAGTACCCCTAATTAATTATATTTGTTATTGAATATCTTCTTCCAAGTCAGTTTTGATTATGTAATATTGTTTGTCTAAGAATTAATTATTAGTGTGTGATATTTACATCATTTTTTTAATGTAACCCACATTACTTTCAATCAAGCTAAACCCATCCCATTACATTTGTCATTGTGTTGATACATCCTTCACTAATTTAATTATTTTGGTACATCCCTCACTCGTGCCATTTATTAACAATTTGTTTCTTGATATGATGTAGGTGTTCTACCATCACCTCACAACTACCTACAAGAACAAACAATGAGATAAAATAAAATGTGGAATACCCCACTTGAAGAAAAGGCTTCTTTAAAGTGGATTGGATCTTGCAACATGCAATTCAAATTCATCCATCGAGGAGAATAGCTTAGTTTCATATTTATCCAATTCAAGTCAAATGTTTGTTGTGCAAGTAGTATGGGATAGTGTGAGTAACACTATTGAGTCACCTTCAATGTTAGATTCTTTTGATGATTTGGTAATAGATGAGGCATTTGTCTTGGAAAACCAGACTTTTGAAGATGAGGAAAGAGAGATAGTTAAAAAGTGTCATCAAAGATCATTTGGATGTTCACAAATTTTTTAATATTATCAAAATCAGATAGTATTATTTATCAAACCACAACATGTTAGTTTTTATGTGGCAGAAAAGGTTCCTTCTCAAGTCCTTATTTGGATTAGGTTATTTCAAGTACCTATGGAATTTTGGTGATAATAAATCAAGGGAAATGGATGGGGTTTTGCAAGAATTCCTTTACTCATACAAAAAAAAATGCATTTTTAAGAAAAGAAAACCTAATAGAAATATGGCCTCATGGAATGCAATTTACCTGGCTTCATTATAAGGTGAATGCTAGATATTTAATCAACTCTACTTTTCCCTTGGCTCCTAGCCCTAGCTCAAGTATAAGGGAATGCAAATTTTTAAGAAAAGAAAATCGCCCTAGCTCCTCTTTGAGCACACAGCTGGATTTGGGAAAATGATGACCATTCTTTTTCTTTCTTTTTTGTTTATAATCATGTGGGCATCACAATAACAACAACCCCATTGGTATTGTGACAATGTCGAGGAAACTTGCAAAAAAAACATGAAAATAAAACACAAATTGCACTTTCATCACAATTTGACCCCAAATATTGTAGTGTCTCAATCTTCTCTAATTCCTCTTTCATAGCCTTAATCCAAAATTCATTTTTATAAGCTTCATCTGCAATTTTTAGTTCAAATAGAGATAACAAACATAATTCTTCACTCACCTTGTTTCTTTTCATTACTCCTTTTTTTTCACTTCCAATGATCTAATCCATGGGGTGATTCTTTGAAACACGTATGTATGGTTTTCCCTTCTCAATTTTGATTTCTACTCTTGGTTTTGATCTAGGTTTTTCTCTATATTTTTCTCCATGTTCTTCTCTTTGTATTTCAATTTGTAAATCAATGTCAATTTCATAAAGCATTTCCTGCTCAACATTCTAATTATTAGTCCTTAGATTTGTATTTTTATCAGAATCATAATAAAGTATTATTTCTTGAATTCTGAACTTTTCATCAACTTTCACATTAGCACTCTCAACAATAGTTTTCATTCTCTGATTAAAACATCTATACATCTTACTCTTCAATGAATATCCAAGAACCATTCATTTATCAAGTTTCTAGAATCAAACTTCCCAATATCATCATCCCTTTTAATATAAAACTTGTACTTCCAAAGATTCTAAAGTATTTCACAACATGTGTATGCCCAAACTAAAGTTCATAGGGTGTCCAACTAGTACCTTGTCTTATCTACACTTTATTCATTGTGTATATGATGGTGTTCATTGATTCTCTTCAAAGTATATGTGATACATTATTCTCAAGCATCATTGCTCTAGTTGCTTCACTTTCTAATGTGTTCCTCCTTCTGCTATCCCATTCTATTATGGTTTCTTAGGGGTTTAAAGTTTCCTCTTAATTCCACTACTCTCACACAAGATGTTGAAATTGTTTGAAATGAATTATCCTCTTGTATCTAATTTCAAACACTTAATCTTCAAATCAGATTCATTCTCTACTTCATTTTAAATATCTTGAATTTCTCAAAAGCTTCATATTTATCTTTAAGAAATGTTACCCACGTCATCCTTGTAAAATCATCAATAAGAAGAATATAGGATCTTTCACCATGAAATGTTCTTGTTGTTGTAGGACCACTCAAATCTATGTGCACAATCTCCATCTTCATTGTAGTAGTAAACATCTTGCTCGAAAATGAACTCTTCTTCTGCTTTGCCATCACACATCCCTTACAAACCATTTGATAAGGTTTCATAATCTTAGGCAATTGTCTAATTGCATGGGTAGTACTAATCTTCACAATGTTATCAAAGTTAATATAACAAAATCTCTTATGTCATAACCAACTATCATCAACATTTGTAACCAAACATATCATCTCAATAGGATTCAATTGAAAAATGTTACCTCTTATTCTTGTGCCTATATCAATCAACTTATCATCCTTAAAATTTATAATACAAATATTCTTAGTGAATTTTAATAGATATAATTTATCCACAAGTTATCCAACACTCAAAATTTTATGTTTCAAACCATCAACAAAGTAAACATCCTCAATATTAGTCCTTCCATCAAGTGTAATAGATAATTTTCCCTTAATCTAACATGGTACATTGTTTCTAACTCTAACTACTCCTCCATCATAATTGTTAAACTCAACAAACATATTCATATCTCCAGTCATATGATGAGAACAACCATTATCTATAGTCCAATCAGACTTCTTGTTTCAATATGTGATACTAAAGCTTCCTCTTCTATTATCTCTTCTTTCTCAAAAATTTCTTATTTAATAGGAACAAATCCAAGTTCATCATCTTCATTATCACTTTCTAAGAAATTTACCATCTTAAAATTGATTTCATCATCCTCATCAACATAGTAGCAATATTGTGTAAACTTTGACTTATAAGGTTTCCTAGGTTTTGTCTTTTGTACTCTCTTAGGACATTCATATGAAAAATGACCAAAATATTTTCAAGTCCAACAAGAAAAGCCTTTCCCACCTTTAGGTTCTTTCTTGATGATTAATGTAAGTCCTTCATCAATATTTTGTTTCTTCTTTCTTTCTTAGTCACCCATTCTCTAGCATAATCTCCATTGGTGCTCACACTCCTTGTAAGTTTATCCCTATATTTTTGTACACTAAAGGTTGATTCTATTCTTACTCCTTGGTTCTTCTTCAAAGCCTGTAACTTCTCAACTAGTGTCTCTCTTGTAAAAGTATGTATCACATACATAATTAATTCAATGATCTCAACTTTGTGTACATTATCAGGGTCAAATATTCTAATATATTCCATACTACTTCATCTTTAGTCACAGTTCCTCCACAACTCTTGATTCCTATAACTATCTCAGTAACTCTACCAAAATATGCTCTAATAGATTAATCTTTTGTCATTTTAGCATTACCTAACATATTCTTCCAATTTTGTAATCTATATTTCTTTGCAAATTTATCTCCCTCAAATAGATTATGTAACTTAAACCCAAATTTCATGTGCAAATATAAACTTTTTACCTCGACATACTCCATCTCAGGAATAGTTAATAATAATTCTTCTCTAGCATATACATTGAACATGAATAAATTCTTGTCTTCTTTTGAATAGTTCTCCAGGTATTTCTCCTCAATGACATCCTTCTTTTCCCTTGTAATCAACCAATAATCCTATCTCATGCACAAAAAGTGGATCTTTATCCTATCCTTTTAGTTGTCATAGTTAACTCCATCAAAATTTAGGCTTTCTTTTCTAAATGGAGTCATAGATCTTCTTAAGCTATTAAACTCTCTCTTCAAGGACCTGATGCTCTACTAGCAATTTTTAGAAAGTAAACTCCACTGATATAACTGAGAGGGGGGGATGAATCAGTTATATGATTTTACACTTTAACAATTTTAAAATATGTAATCAAAATATATAGTTATCATTATCAATATATTTATTTTTAAGTCCACAACTTATCTATAGCATCAAACACTTCTCTAATCTTCACAAATTCACATCCAAATCTTGCTTAACATAACATTGATAACATATGACTACATATGCATGTTTTCCAACTAAGAAAACATCTTCCCTTTACACCAAGCCCTAATACCTAATTGATTCAACTTTGAAGGTTTCCCAATGTTCAATGAATAATATAGGAACATCATAAGATAAGATATTTAGGTTCCACATGTAACATTACAAGTTACAAAAATAATACAACACAGTTGACCTCCAAAGAATAACCTGCATGTCATCCTTCACAAGCCTTCATAGAATGAAAACCAAATTCTATCATCTCAAACATAGCATCATTAAAGTGTCTTTGACCATAATCCAAGCATGTTGAACAAGCTTCAACCTAGCCAAAAAGATACAACACAAACATCAACATACAGTTTCTTGTAAACTGCCTTGCAACTAGTGTTCAACAAATCTTTTTTAACTTGTGCAAACTTTCATAATTATTTCTATGGAGATAGATATAGCATCTATACACATCTTGGAATGCCATGTTAAGATTTTGTAACACGACTCATCAACCATGAACCTCATTGGACAAAACTGTCTATGCCACTCTACCAAAAATTTCTAGGATGATGATATGTTGACATCAATGGGAGACCAAGTCATGAATGCAACACATAAGCACTAAATCATCTCCCAAAGCATACTGACAATTTCCACAAGGAAATCATGTAAAGATCTTTTTCAAACATTGGGGCTCCATGTGCTTTCTCTCTTAACTAGAATTGGGTGTGTAGAAGTTATGTTGCTTCATTTTAATATACCACTCAATTATGTGGTTTACCCTATTGACCTAATGGTCAAATAATTTATCTATTAGTGACTTAACACTTAGTCAGTTAGTTACGTTGCTACCAAGCTCTACATTTTCTACTGAGCTTATCATAATACTAGCAATGAAAACCAAGTGTTTCAATTGCTACCAATCCAATCAGTCTAATTATAGTTCATGACAAGCTTCATAATGTCTAGTAAGCATCTGAGGCAAAGTGTAGTGTTAACCAAGCTCTATAGTATCCACCAAGCTGGCAATATTAACAAAGTGAATGAAGGTAGTGTTAAATGAACCATTCAGTGTCTGTCAAGTCTATTGAATTCTACAATGTTCATTGAGTCATCTAGTGCTGACAGAGTTCTTGTTACCCCAAGTGATCAATACAGACCATGTGTCTACATCAACTGAGTGCCAAAATTTTCCTAGTGTTGACAAGTGTTTGTGAGTCTCTAAACATTACCTGAGTGGTCTTTAGAACCTAAGTTATAGAAGTGAGCTGACTTTGTGGAGATTGATTGAATTTTGTACTATAGCTGACTCTAGAAGGTAATTTATTGGATTGGTATATATATAAATATATCTTTTCATATGCAAAAAAAGAGGACTAATAATGGAAGTGAATCAAGCAAGTAGTATAAGTGTGAATTAAGAAGGCTACAAGAAGTGTTAGTTTGTGGTAACTGATCAGGGAAGTATTGTACATACTTCATAAATTCTTTGGGGTGTCGTGGCTGACATATGGCTGACATATGACTGACATGTTGTAACCCTAAAGAAGCATAAAAATACTTGTATAAAAAGAGCTTAGGGTTAGGGATTATTTTCATTGTGGTGATGCAAAAATTGGTTTTTGTGGCGGTATTGAGCTGTAAGGGATTACAAATTGTAATTAGGTTGTAATCACTGGATCATAATAATATTAGACTTGTTGTTTGGTGGATGTAGCCCATGGATTGGGTGAACCACATTAAATCTTGGTGTCTTGTGTTCTTTTCTATGTGATCTATTATTTTTTGATATTGGATATATTTTCATGTAATTGTTATTTCTGTCTATGATTTAACCCTAACAAGTGGTATTAGAGCTAGGTTATCTTTTTTAGTTATCCTCTACAAGAAAGTCTCACAGTTGAGTGGGAGTCTAATGGTTGAGTGGGAGTGATGGAAAAAAAGGGTAAGCTAAGGGTTGATAGGTTTAATGGGAAAAACTTTCAGTAATGGAAGATGCAAATGGAAGACTATTTGTATCAGAAGGATTCATGGAATCCATTGGAAGGAAAAACCAAGAATCAAGGATCTATGTCAAATGATGACAAGGATCTTTTAGATAGAAAGGCACTTGGAAGCATTCGATTATGCCTAGCACCATTAGTGGCATTTAATATTACAAAAGCAAAGATGGCAAAAGAGTTGATGCAAACCCTAGAGAAATTGAATGAAAAGCCCTCTACTTCAAACATGGTATTTCTCACGAAGCATTTATTTAATATGAAAATGGTAGAAGGTGGATTTTTTGCAGATAATTTAAATGAGTTTAATACTATTACTAGTCAGTTATCTTCTATGGGTATCAATTTTGATGAAGAAATTAGGGCTCTCTTGATTTTGTGTTCTTTGCCTAAAAGCTGGAATGGCTTGGTAATGGTTGAGTAATTTTGTTCCTAGATCTAGTACCCTAAAATATGATGATGTGATTGGTGTTATTTTGAGTGAAGAAAATCATAGGAAAACCTCAAGTGGATCTACATCAAGAAGTGCTTTGAACACACAAAGTAGAGGCAGAATAACTGTAAGAGGAAGTAATTCTAGAAATCATGAGAAATCAAGAGAAAAGTCATAGGGGAGGAGGTCTCAATCGAAAGAACTGAACAAATGCTAGTACTGTGGCAAACTAGGGCATAAAAAGAAAGATTGTTGGAATCGAAAGAAAAATGAAGGAGATAAACCAAATAGAGACAAGGAGACAAATGTAGTAAGTAACAAATTTGAAGAGGATTATTTGCTTCTATCTTTAGAAAGTGTTGATGATTCATGGTTTTAGATTATGGTGCTTCATTTTATGCTACACCTCATAGAGGTTATTTAATTGATTATGTCCAAGGGGATTTTGGACTTGCTTATTTGGGGGATAATGAACCCTGTCAGATTGTTGGAAAGGGAAAAATTAAGATTAAGTTGCAGAATGGGAATCATTGGCTACTACATGAGGTAAGACATGTTCCAAGGCTTAGTGAGAATTTAATTTTAGTAGGGCAACTCGGTGATGAGGGTTGTGTACTTACGTTTAATGATAAAAATTGGAAGGTTTCAAAAGGTTCCCTTGTAGTAGCAAAAGATGTGAAAGTAGCCACCTCATATCTTTGTACAAGTCATATTGTTCCTTCTACTTTAATTGTTTTAGAGAAAAATTAATGTTCGGGAACAATTGTTGCAGTTGAGTAGGGAGAAAAAATAGTTGTTGTAAATTCTGATACCACATTGTGGCACAACAGACTTGGGCACATGAGTGAGAAAGGTATGAAAGTACTTCATTCAAAGAATGTCTTTCCAAGTCTGAAATGTGTTAATATGGATTTCTGGAAAGTTATCTGTATGAAAAATAAAAGAGAGTGATTTTTGTGAAGATTGGGAAGGAAAATAAAAGAGAGAAATTAGAGCTTGTGCATATAAATGTATGGGGACCAACTCAGGTATCCTCCCTTGGTGGCTCTCATTATTATGTTAAATTTATTGATGATGCAACTAGAAGAGTATGGGTTTATTTCCTTAGACAAAAATCTGATGTCTTTCAAACTTTTAAGAAATGGAAATGCTTGGTTGAAAATGAGACTAGAAAGAAATAAAAATATCTTAGACTTGATAATGGTGGTGAGTATTGCAGTCATAAATTTGAATATTATTGCTCCACTAATGGTATTCGTAGACAAAAAATTGTTCCAAGAACTCCATAGGAAAATGGAGTGGTTGAATGCATGAACAGGACTATAATGGAGCATGCAAGGAGCATGAGGTTGCATGCTAGGTTTCCCTTACACATGTGGGTGGAGGCTATCAATATTGTTGTATATTTGATTAATAGAGGTCCCTCTACTCTTTTTGGTTGTGGTATTCCAGAGGAAGCATGGACTGATAAGAAGGTGAGTCATTCTTTTCTTAAAACCTTTGGTTATGATGCATTTGGTCACATAGATTCTAAAAATAGAACCAAGCTAGAAGCTAAGTCAAGGAAATGTGTATTTTTTGGATATAGCATCAATGAATTTGGTTATAGGCATTGGAATTTTCAAAATCATAAAATTTTAAGAAGCAGGGATGTCATATTCAATGAGAAAGTGTTGTACAAAGATTTATTGCAGCAACATGAGAAGAAAGAAGATGATTATGTAGTGCTAGATGATACTCCAAAAGATTATGTTCAAACCATTCCTCATGATGTGCAACAACCACAACAACAAATACCACACACATCAATGAATGTTAGACAGTCAACAAGACAAATTAAACCTCCAAAAATATTTTCTCCCTCTTTGTATTCTATTTTACTTACTGATGCTAGTGAACCTGAATGTTATGATGAAGTTGTGCAAGTGGATACTAAGATTCAGTGGGAGTCTATAATGAAAGATGAAATGGACTCTTTGCTGAAGAATAAGACATGGGATTTATGCAAGTTGCCTACAAGTAAAAGAGCTTTATAGAATAAGTGGATTTATAGGTTAAAAGAAGAGGATGGAGGTAAGAAAAGATTTAAAGATAGGTTAGTTGTAAAAGGATTTGCACTAAAAAAGGGCATTGATTTTGATGAGATATTTTCTCTTGTTATTAAGATGACTTCTATCTATACTATTTTAAGTATTATGGCTAGTGAAGATTTGCATTTAGAGTAGCTTGATGTTAAAACAACCTTCCTTCATGGTGATTTGGATAAAGAGATATATATGGCTCAACCACAGGGATTTGTGATCAAAGATAAGGAGAACTTAGTGTGAAAATTGAAGAAAAGTTTATATGACTTGAAGCAAGCACCTCGATAGTGGTATTTGAAATTTGACAGTTTTATGCATGAGTATGGATACACTAGGTGTCATTTTGATCATTGTGTTTATTTTAAGAGGTTAGATGATGATAGCTACATTATTTTATGTTTATATGTTGATGATATGGTTGTAGTTGGGTCTAACATGGATCACATTAAGGGGCTGAAATGCCAATTAGCACATGCATTTTCTATGAAAGATTTGGGGGAGAAAAACAAATCCTTGGTATGAAGATTTTTAGAGATAGGAAGAATAGAAAATTGATACTATCTTAGGTTTATTATGTTGAAAAGGTGTTGCAATGTTTCTCTATGGAGAATGTTGAAGCTGTCAACACACCTTTACCTAGTCATTTGAAGTTGACTAAGGAGATATGACCCAAGACACAAGAAGAGGAGGATAAGATGTCCAAGGTACCCTATGCTTTAGTTGTAGGAACCTTGATGTAGATTATGGTATGTACAAGGCCAAATATTGCACATGTAGTAAGAGTCGTTAGTAGGTATATGAGTCATCCGGGAATTGAGCATTGGAATGCAGTCAAATGGATTCTCGGATATTTGAGAGGAATATCCAATAAGTGTTTACACTTTGGGGCACTACTACTTACTTATAAGGCTATGTTGACTTAGATTTGGTAGGGGATATTGATACCAGGCAAAGTACTATAGGTTATGTCTTTACTATTGGTGGGGCAGCTGTGAGCTGGGTTTCTAAGTCACAGAAGGTTAATGCTTTATCCACTATAGAGCTAGAGTATGTAGCTACTATAGAGGTAGCTAAGGAGATGATATTGCTTTAGTTCTTCTTGGAAGAATTGGACACCCTCATAAGGATAATTATTTTTTTACAGATAGTTGGAGTGCCATTTATCTTGCAAAGAATTCAGCTTTGCATTCAAAGATCGAACACATACAGTTGTGGTACCATTTCATTTGGTCAATTTTGGAGGATGGATAGTTAAAGCTAGACAAGATACGTACATATGACAATCCAGTAGATATGTTTACAAAGGTAGTAACAAGGGAGAAGTTGAACTCCTCTTTAGCTTTGGTTGGTCTTCTAGACTAAACATGAATACAAGAATAATAGAGTCTTGGGTGGTTTGATCTAGTGAGAGCCCCACATGGTAGTGGTATTGCTATAGGATCAGTCTCCAAGTGAGAGATTGTTATCTAGTGTGGAGTTTGATCAGTCTCCAAGTGAGAGATTGTTAGTTTGTGGTGACTAATCAGGGAAGTATTGTACATACTTCATATGGCTAACATGTTGTAACCCTAAAGTGGCATAAAAATACTTGTACAAAAAGAGCTTAGGGTTAGGGATTGCTTTCATTGTAGTGATGCAAAAATTGGTTCTTGCAACTGTATTGAGCTGTAAGGGATTACGGATTGTAATCAATTTGTAATCATTGGATCATAATAATATCGAACTTGTTTGGTGGATGTAGCCCAAGGATTGGGTGAACCATTTTAAATCTTGGTGTCTTGTGTTCTTTTCTATGTGAACTATTATTTTCTAATATTGGTTATATTTGCATGTAATTATTATTTTTCTCCGTGGTTTAATCCTAACAAGAATTATAAGGAAAAGAAAAGTCTTATTTATGATAGTTAGGTGATCATTGTATTTCAAAGGAATCTCATTTAACAAACCAAGTTGCAGATCAGAGATCAGCCACTGATTCATCCTAATAGGTGTATCAACTAAATCCTCTAACAAGGTGGACTTAACAGTCTTTTCCAAATCTTTTAACAGAGTGCATACTTCATTGTATGTTTTAATTCATTTCACATGGGGGACCTAATAGTCCTTATTTCTCCTAACAGGGTAGATCATCAAAAGTGATCATTGTAAGCTTTAACAGGCTAACTTTAAACTGTAGTAATAAAGTTTATGGGTATCATCCCAACCCCAATTTTACTTTCTATTCGGAAGGTTTTTGGGTTACCAAATATTGTGTCAATTGTTATGAATTTTTATTGTTTTTAGTCTTTCGTATATGCAATTAGATCAACTTACATGGTGAATTAAAGTATAAGTTTTTTTGGTTCCTTATTCACATCCCCCCCACCCCCACCACCCTCCCCCCAACCCCAACCCCCGACCTCCCCCCCCCCCCGCCCCCTACAATTACCCAGTCTATACTACATTTCCAACAATTAGTATCAAAGCATTGGTTCTCACATAAGAAATTTGGCAGCTTGAGAAAAGATTAGAGGCAATGGAAGTCTATAGACTAGAAAAAGCTATTGAAAACAAAAAGTTGGATCTGCACTTAGCCATGGATCAATTGAAGAGAATGAAGGAGCAGCTTTCTAAATCCTTCAAAAGAAAAAAAGATCTTGTAGCACAAATGAATGGAAATCTCTACATTGAAGAAAGAATTGAAGAGATTTGTCAAGAAAGAAGTTCAAATGAATTTGATGCAGCAATCACAGATCAACTTGAAAAGAATCTTACTCTTTAAGAAGAAGTCAGAAAGTTGAAAAGAGAATAGGAAATTCAATCAGTTAGAATATGTGAAGTCATGGAACAAAAGAATAAAGCCAAAGATGAAATAGAAAGACAATGAACTTAATCAACTATCTCTTCAACAAACAGATTTGATTGATAAACTCAATGATGCAAATCAAGAGCTTATCAACTTGAGGATAGAAAATGAAAGATTTTAGAATGATCTCAGCATAGAGAAGAAAACCAATGAGAGGATGATGAAATTTCATGAAAGCATGAATCAATTGAATGAGTAAACTCAATTTAGACACAAAGGAAAAACTTGATTAGGTTACACAGAAGATGGTGAATCATCTTAGCAAGGAGATCAAAAGAACAAAAGACCTAATTGTAATCACTATGGTAGGACATACATCAAACAAGTGTTAGAGCAATGGTAAATCAAAGTTTATTAGAAAGTGCTATAGTTGCAACAAACCAAGACATAGAGAAAGTGAATGTACAAAGAAACCAAAGTTTGAAGGAAAGTGTCACAATTGCAACAAACAAGGACACAAATCTTCATAATGAAAGAGCAAGAAATGGAACTCAATAGAAAAAATCATCAAAGCTATATTTGGTTAGGATTACAACACATGGTATAGATGTCACTATTATGGTGAGTATGGGCACATTGGAGAAAATTGCATAAAACATCACACAAGGAGCATAGATACTATAAAGAAATGTTTTGTATGTACATAACTAGGACATCTTGCTAAGAACTGTATGAATTGAGGAAGAGTTGAAGATGAAAAGAAAGCAAAGGATAATAATATCAGAAGTCAGGTGAGGCAATAAAGGGTAAGGAAATCTCCTAAGGATGCAAATCAGATTAATCAAACTATTGACACCCAAGTCAATGAGTTGGGTGACTCAACCATTTCAACCTAGTTATTTATGGAGATTACGAGAACTATGATCCAAATGGAGATATCTCATATCAATTCCAATTAGCAAGAAGAAGATTCATATTAGCATTCTAGATACATAAGGATTGCCGAGTTGGAATGATAGCTGAAGTAATATCTTAGACCTTACTGAGCATGGTCAAGTTGTAAGACCTAATCAAGCTTAGATGCATATGGAGAGATCAGAGTTCATATTGAGTCAAAGACTCTACCAAGTTAAAGACTTTACCAAGCTAAATACTTTGCCAAGTCAAAGACTTTGTCGAGTCGATGACTCTATTGAGTTGAAGATATCTTCTGAGTGTTGAAGACTTAGCTAAGTGGAGGAAAACCTATCACCAAGTGAACTATTGTGTGATGCATTTATGGTGACTGGAAGAAATAATTTTGCTAAAAGGAGAAATCAAACATTATTGTTTCACCACACTTCCAAAGCAAATAGAGTGAAGAGTATTCAAGATCCCCCAAGTGATTCAAAGCTATTTCATCAAAGTTCTTTCCAACATTTGAATAATTATTGAGTAGTATGGCATCCTCTAGTAGAAAAGTTAAGAAAGGTTTGGAGATGTTAGTTTGAGGAGTTGATAGCAAAGCCCTAGGATTTAAATTCACTCCAATGATCTGAAGAACTTGACCCAGTTGGAGCACAATCACAAATTCCTCCCAAGGTACTCCTTATTCATGATATTCAATCATATTACCACTATTCAATTCAAGATTTGGGAACCCTAGAAATGAACCAGGCATATAATGAGTTGTGTGTGGATAGAAATTTGAAACCTGAGCATAAGCATTTGGAGACGAAAGGTTTAACGCATATCCTACATATGCCAAGGGATTTCTAAGGGAAATGGATTAGGTTAATCCTCATCCAAGTTTACAACATGCATTTTTGGTTGGATCACCCTATTCAGATCACCAAGAAAATTATTCGTAGAATCATAGTTTTGCCAATGTTGAACAAAGTGAAAACCACCAAATCCCTAAGTCTCATTGAATTGATGAAGAGGACTCTTACCGAGTGGAATGACAAGGGCATAAAGATAAATGATGTAACTGACATGGAGATAAATTTTGGTATTCATGTCATTGCCAACAAGATCTACAACTCAAGTAGATTGAACAACGTTCCATGTGAAGCTAAATACCTAGCATTCTAAGTTGTGAAGAACAAGTTATCTTTCAACCTTGTCAAGCTACAACTCAATCAACTAAGCAAGAACATGGAAAGCATTTGATCATTAAAGAAAAATCCATGTAAGTTCAAATCTCTATTGACTTTTTTATTCTTTTATGTATAAAAGTTCTTTCCTTCCAAAGGAACTGTGGTATGGAAGAAGGATACACTAGTTTTGTATCAAATCAATGAATTCATAGCAAAGATGGGTATAATTTTGAAAGCATTATAGAAGTCTACTTCGAAACATTTAAAGAGAAAATGTAGAGTACATATAGGATTCCAAAGAAACTTGTGGAAGATTATGAGAAAGATAATTATTTTCTAGTGGATTGTGACAAAGTGCACATCCAGGCCGTAAGGCCTAGAGTGGCATGGGTTAAGCCTCTTGGTTATGAAAGTTAACATAGATGACACAAGAGACATAATTGAGGCTCCTATGAATGATCTAGTAGACCCTAAGGCACCATACTTTGGTACCTATGAGGAAGTCAAGGATAAGATCTCACTGGAGATCATGTTAGATTAAAGTGTTAATTTAATTTCATTTATTAAATTTACTTTATTCCCTTCTTAAGATTTTACTTTATGCACCTCTATTTAATAATTAATTAGTAATTATTAAATAGCTTTTCCCTTTTAGGTTACTATTTGTAACTTTTCAGGTTACACTTTCAAGTTTTGGTCTCCTTTTATAAGGATTAATCTTTTGTAATTATCATTTATCTCTTTCATTTCTGAGAACACATTTGCATGATTTTTAAAGAAAAACCCTTGCCTCCTCTCATCTTTTTCTTTTGTGATACGTTTTTACATGTATATTTTTGAGGGCTTTGTAGATTTGTATTGATCAAATCCTTTATGGTATATGAGCTAGATCTGTTGTAGCTTGTTTGTTATTTGGAGAAAAAGGAGAATGAGGGTTTGACAGAATAGATCTAGAATTTTTTGGGGTATTTTTTGCGAAAATATGGGGGTCACTTATTTTTGGATTAGGTTGAGGCCAAACAAACATCACGAATGGATTTAGAAGGCATCAAAACCCTCATTTCCATATAAAGTTTGTTCATTTTTGACAATGTTGATCCAAGAGGAAAAAAATTTGCACAGCAGGGTTGTATGGCCTCTACACACAATTTGAGATTTAGAAATATTTTAAAATCCCAAAAAAAATCTTTTTTTAGCTGCTACAGTTTAAAAACTAGCCAGTGGTCACTAAAGTTGCTAGCAATCTGGATAATTGCTAGCGGTCCTGTAGACTATTGTGGCTCCAGCATCGCCAGCCGCCGGTAGGCCTCCTCTGCTCTGTCATGGTGCCACCCACCTCGGTCACAATCTACCTCTACCACTCTCCTTTTCTTAGATGCTACTCCACTGCCATTCACTGGTGGTGCAATTTTTTTAAAAAAAATTCATTATTATTATTACTTTTAAATAAATTTGTATTTCTTTCGAGGGCCTATTGGTTTTTTCCAAATATCTTGAGTATACAGAGGAATTTTTTTAATCCAAAAGAAACATTGAAAAGATGGTTCTGAGATGGAGATGATGGAGAAGAAATTTTTGGAATTTTTTTCTAGATTGATACCTATTTTGGCACTTGAAGTCTATTGATGACTTCTATCTTCTGGGGGGCATAACTTCTTCATTATAGCTCAGTCTTCTATTCTGAAAAGAGCATTGGAAAGCTCTTCTTGAGAGCTTTCTAGATTCTCTATCATTTCACTAATATTTTATACCAATTATTTGTCATTCATATCTAAAATTTTTTTTCTCTTTTCTCATTTACACAATCTATTTGTAAGCTGGGCTTTGGTTTATTGCATTGTGTGGGGGTGGGTTTATATTATTTTTTGTTATTATATTAGTATATCAAAAAACTTGAAAAACTCTTTCTAAAACAATTGTCAAGACCACTTCTTCTCTAGAACTTCTAACCCCTCACAATTACCACACTTGGAAGACCTTGATGACTGGGCTTCTCTGATCAAAAGGGTTGTGGTCATGTTTAGATGTCATGAAGCCTATTTTTTAGAGGCCTTATGAGATCATGCAGTACTGAAACAAAATGGATGAGGAAATTATATTGATTGCATCACATGTATCAGATAGTCTACAGTTTCATTTGGACAAGTGCAATACTCCTCTAGCAATGTGGAACAAGCTTCATGGCTTGTTTAGTATTGTGAATGAGTTCAGGGCACTTTAGATAAAGGCAGAGCTTACCTCACTTGTGTCAGATTCCTTTCTGACTATTGATGACTTCTTGATGAAATTGAATCAACAAAGATCCATGTTGTAGGGTTGTGAAAAGAAGACTGATGTTGAATGCATTTATTTGATTCTCTCTAAGTTTCGAGGGAATTTTCAGATATTTTCTTCCACATCCTATTCCACCAAAGATGCTTCGGGGAATAGATTTTCTATGCCTAATTTTGAGGTCTTTTATGATTTCTTGACTAGAGAGCAGTTGAAGCTTACACAGTTGGATATTATGACTGGTTCTAAGATGAAGGCATTAGTCAAATTCAATAAGCAGTGAGAGTTCCTCCGAGCCTTCTCCCAAATTAGATGCTCGAAAGCCCTCTTAGAAGGGTAATATTTCTAAGTCAGGTGAGTCTTCCTTCCTCCAAGATTAAGAAGTACTCAAGTGAACCTTGCAGTTTTTTTGGCAAGGAAGGACATCTAGTTTCCAGGTGTTAGAAGCATCTTGAGGCATTAGAGGAGGTCATGCAACATTTAAGTATTACTTCTCTGAAGCCTCCACCTCCACCTACATGGAAAGGAAATTCTCTTTATGCATGAGCATTTTCTTCTAAAGCTTCTTGGATCCTTGATTATGGAGCTTCCCATCATATGACACACTCACTTGATTTGGTTACATTATTTTCTTAGAGTGTTACTATGTAGATTGCAGTTGGTGATTCTTCTCATCTTTTAGTCACAGGTTCAGGAACTATCTCTTTAGAAGGTGTTTCACTACAAGATGTTCTCTTGGTTCCAACCATTTCTACAAACCTCTTGTCTATCTTTTAGATTTGTCATTCAAGCTCTGGAAAGACAGTTGAGTTCTCACCACATGATGTGGTTATTTGAGACATCCATGATCCTAACTTGGTTATTGCTATAGGGAGTGTTGATCTTCAACCTCACTTATATCAATTTGATGGCTTTGAGAGCTCTAATTATATAGGTGTTTCTCTCATTACTCATGTAGACATAGTGAGCAAGCTTTGGCATGAGCATTTTGGTCATGTCAACTAAGAATATCTATAGTAGATGAGTACACAAGAGCTAGTGATTGGGTTACCTTAGATCTCTTGTATTGATGATGTGTGTCAAGGTTATGTTCTTGGCAAACATCACAAAGATCCTTTTCCAACGGGTAGATCTACACATTCTAAGGCACCATTAGAGTTGATACACAATGATCTTATGTCATTTCCCACTCCATCTTTTTAAGGCGCTTGATATGTGCTCACCTTCATTGATGACTTCTCTAGACACACATGGGTGTACCTTTTGAAGTAAAAGTCTGATGTCTTTGATTCATTTCAAATCTTTGAGACATTTGTGGAGAAGAAATCTAGTCTTTTAGTCAGGCATATATGCACTAACAATAGGGGGAATATGTGAATAAGTCTTTGAGATACTTTTTCACTGAGCATGGTTTATAGCATCAGTTCTTTGTTCCCTATACACCTCAATAGTATGGGGTTGCAGAGAGAAAGAATAGGACATTATAAGAGATGGGCAATTGTATGATATAGTCTCATGCTATGAGTTCTTCATTTTGGATTAAGGCTATTAATTGTGCCAACTATATTCAAAATTGAATGCCTTACAAGGCATTGTGAAACCTAACTCCTGAGGAGGCTTGGACTCATGTCAAACCCGATGTTTCTACTTTCTAAATTTTTAGTAGTGAGGCTTGGGCATTTATTCTAGATGCTCATTAGAAATCCATGGAGAAGAAGAGTTGACCACTCATTTTTGTTTGCTACTATGAGGATGTGAAGGCATACATGTTATTTGATCTTGATTCTAGAGATGTCTTGCTTTGGTGAGATTTTTAGTTTGATGAGTGTTATCTCTGATGGATCCTCCATCTTCAACTTCTTCCTCACGACCTAGTACTTCCTCTACTACTCTATAGGATTATGCATCTTCTGAGGAAGATCTTGATATTTATCCCCCTTCATTGGCTCCACTAGATGTTCCACAAGTGCCCAAGTGGGCTTGTGATACTGTTGATGTAGTTGGACCTTTGGTAGGTAATCCTATAGATGCTTGTCACACTTGTGCTCAAACTGTAGGTAGTGGCCTTTTGAGTCATGTCATTTTAGATGATCCTTAGAGTTTTTCATAGGTGATAGGAAACTCAAAGTGGGATAAGGCTATGAATGAGGAGTACTCTTCTTTGATGAAGAACCACACATGGGATCTTTCTCCTCTTCCAAAAGGAAGAAATTTGGTTTGGTGTTATTGGGTGTACCATAACAAGTATGCTTCAGATGGTTCTATTGATAGGTGCAAGTCATGTCTTGTTGCAAAGGGTTTTTCATAGGTTGAGGGTATTGATTACTCTAAGACCTTTGTTCTTGTTGCCAAGATGAATTCTATTCACCTTGTACTCTCTCTAGCAGCTACACAGGGATGGACAGTTTTTTAGATGGATGTGAAGAGTGCCTTTCTACATGGAGATCTTCATGAGGAGATATATATGGAGGAGCCTCATAGTTTTGTACAGGACTCTTCATTGGTATGTTGGCTTCAGAGGTATTTATACGGTCTCAAATGGGCCCCTAGGGTGTGGTATGAGAAGATGGATTCCTTCTTACTTGCTTCACAGTTCACTCAGTGTCATTCTTATCCTACAGTTTACCTTCAGCGTCATGGGGATGACTTATCAATCCTTATGATTTATGTTGATGACCTCATCATCATAGGAAGATCAGTCTCCATGATATAGGGTGTTCAACAAATATTGAAAGAGTAGTTTGAGATGATAGATCTTGGAATTTTGCACTATTTTTTGGGCCTATAGGTTGTTCAATCTTCAGATGGGATAGCCATACTCTAGTAGAAGTATGCTCTTGATATACTTCAGAGATTTGGCATGCTTGATTGCAAGCTTGCCCCCACACCTTTTTAGTTAGCTATTATTTTATCTACAACTTTCTCTACTCCTACAGCAGATTTCACTTTATATAGATAGATTGTGGGTAGTTTACTGTACCTGAAACACACATGCCCTGATATTTCTTTTGTGGTTGGACTTGTTTCTCAATTCTCCCATGATCCTCATGAGAGTCATTGGTAAGCATCCAAATGTATCTTGAGGTATATTAGAGGTACAACATGTTATGGCATTCACTATAGATGAGGGGATCCTCACATTGTTGGTTTCACATATTTGGATTAAGCTGGTAGTATTGATGATTGCAAGTCTATTTTTGGTTTTGTATTCTATCTTGGTTCTGGTCCTATCACATGGTATTGCAAGAAACAACATGCTCATGCATTATCATCTACAGAGGCAAAATAAGGGTAGCTATATTGGCTAGTCACGAGAATTTGTGGCTTTGACAGTTGATGACAGAGTTTGGATTTTCTCTTGATAGTCTCACCTTTTTGTGGTGTGACAATCAAAGTTCTATACACATTTCACAAAACCCAGTTGAGCATCAGTAGACCAAGCACATCAAGCTTCACATGCACTCCACCAAGCATCTCATTGAGGATGGTGCCTTGAGCTTGGAGTACATTCCTACTGTTGAGCAGGTTGCAAACATCTTCATTAAACCTTTTGCATCCCTCTGGTATCTTCAATTGTGTTCTATGCTTGGGGTGAAGGAATTTTTCCTTGGGGGGTCTCAGTGATGAGTCCTTCCTTCCTTCTTTTTACTGCTATCTCTTTTTGGAGTAGAGTTTTTCCCACTGGGTTTTCTCTATTTCTCCATTGCATAGAGATTTAGTTGTGATTGGGTACCTCATCAGGCCTTGTTGCTAGGACCCAAGTTTTCTTTTAGAATTGCATTGTAGTTTCCTTGCTCTTTCTACATTGTTTGTACCTAAATTATTTCTCATCTTAAGGGGGGTTGTTAGAGTAAAGCATTAATTTAATCTAATTTATTAAATTCTCTTTATTCCCTTCTTAAGATTTTTCTTTATGTGCCTTTTGCATCTCTATTCAATAATTAATTAGTAATTATTAAATAGCTTTTCCATTTTAGGTTACCCTTTGTAACTTTTTAGGTTACCCTATTGGGTTTTGATCTCCTTTTATAAGGATTGATCTTTTGTAATTATCTTTTATCTCTTTCATTTCTAAGAATATATTTGCATAATTTTCAGAGAAAAACCCTTGCCTCTTCTTGTCTTTTTCTTTTGTGATGGGTTTTCTACATGCAAGTGTTCTAGGGCTTTGTGGATTTGTATTGATCAAATTCTTTAGATCAAACTTCCTCAGGCTATGAAGAGAGGAAGAAAGAAAATAGAAAATATTTTGAAAGAAACCAAGAAGTATAGCTCTCCTCTTCTATTGAAAGAGGGAAAAGGAGATTGAGGAAGAGGAAGAGGCAAAGGAACTTGCAAAGAAAGAAGAATCTAAGGAGGAGGAACCACCCAAGAAGAAAGGGAAGGTTATCATAACCAAACCTGCAAAGTCCTCCCCTGTTGTATTCACCAAAATATCAGCAAAATCCAAAAAGAAGTTAAAGTTGGGTGATGATGAAGAAGAAAAAGATCAGCAAATAATATTCAAGAGATCAACCCTCACCTTTGAATGAATATTGAAAAGAATTCAAGAAGGTGGTGGTATGACTAGTTTCAAATTTTTGAAATATGAAACAAGGACCAAGGTAGAGCAGAAACAAGTTGAAGAAGCCCTAGTGGCTAAGATGGAAAAATGGAAGTACTTTCCAGAGAAACTGTCAAAGAAAGTTCATGATATTCTACTAAAATCAATAACAAATCATTGGGAGAATGCATTAAATGTTGTCAGAGACATTAGAGAAAAAACTCTTAGACAACTTATGTTGATTCAATCTGACAAGGAAGTGAAGAAATCATTGAAGGAGGATGAAACAAAGTTCACCCCCAAATTCAATGCATTCTTGATCCTATCAAAAGACATTGAAGTAGTTGTGAAGTCTAATACAGTTGCATGGAAAAACATCTATGGGTTGCATAAACCTACTAAGGAGGTTGTGTAAATATATGATGAAGTAATTTTTGAGAAATATTATGATGATATTGATAAGGTAGAATGAGATGATGCAGAGGATCAAGAGGATCAAGAAGCAGTAGGAGGTGATCTTCTTAAAATTCAAAGTATTGAAGACTTGGATCCTCAAAAGATAGCAGCATAGGTAATGGCCTCCCTCCCTTTCTCTCTCCAAGAAAAGCCTTAGTTTCATCTAGCTCAGAGAAGACTTCTACTGAGTTAGTTGAGGTAAACACTTCTTCACCAGGCACCCAACTAACTAGTGGAGCAATACTACCGAGTGTAATGATGAGTGAAGTTTCCATCACTTCATCTACATTTGAAAATTTTTTAAATAATTTTGGTTCCTTATTTTTGAAATTGAGTGATACATCTAACTTCACTAAGGAAATAAAGGAGAAACTATCTAAGATAGATGCTAACATGAAGGCAAGTGTACATCAGTTGCCACTTGATCCTAGTTGCAGTTCTGCACATTTTGTAAAATTAAGATATTTGATAGATCTTCAGGTAGAATTGTTGAGGGAAGAAGCTAGGATAAGGGCTACTCTAACAAAGATACAGGGCATGATACTTCCCAACATGGATGCAATGCAAGAACATATTGCACATGTAAAAACATTGATCCATGAAAACAATTTCTCTATAGCAAATCACATGATGGAATTATTAGCAGAGGTATAGATAGCTTTGCACTCATCAAAAGTTTTGCAAGAGAATTGGGACAAGTCAATGTCTGTAATTTTTAAGGTACAGAATGATTTCCTTTCACATTTTGGTGTTATGCTATAGTTATGCACTTTTGACATTTGTGTCATAAAAGGGGGAATATAGAAATATCATATGTAAATCAAGAGGGAATGTATATAGGAATATACACATATATAAGGAGGAAATACATGTACAGTAAGAAAGATGTATATACAAAGCAAAAAGTATGTTTACAAAAATAATTTTGAAAAATTAAAAAAAATGTAGTCAGATGTTACTAAGTAGTAGTAGACAACAATCAAAACTGAGTTAAAAAGCCAGACATGTTGATAGGGGGAGTTTTGACTTGAATTTTGAGTATTCATATTTTGGTAATGATAATGTTTTTGTCACTAATTCTAAAGGGAGAGATTGTTGACCTGGTGGTCAAATTATTTGTTTATTAGTGACTTAACACTTAGTTGGTTGTATTGCTATTCAGCTCTATAATTTCTATTGAGCTTATCATATTGTTAGCAGTGCAAATCAAGTGTTTTAGTTGCTACCGAGCTAATCAGTTTGATTGCAATTCATATCGAGCTTCATAATGTCTATCAAGAATCTAAGGCAAAGTGTAGTGTTAATCGAGCTCTGGAGTGTCTACTGAGTTGGCAGTGTTAATGAAGTGAATGAAGGTAGCGTTGACCAAGTCATTTAGTGTCAATTGAGTCTACCAAGTTCCATAGTATTCTCTAAGTCATTCAGTGTTAATCGAGTTTTTGTTACCCCAAGTGATAAGTATGGATTGTGCATCTACATCAACTAAGTGCTAGATTTTGTTGAGTGTTGACATTTTTTGTCGAGTGTCAAAACATCACCCAAGTGGTCTTCAAAACTCGAGTTATAGTATTGAGCTAACTTTGTGAAGATTATTTAAACTTGGTATTGCAGCTGACTCTAGAAGGTAATTTATTGGATTGGTATATATATGAATATATCTTTTTATATCCAAAAAAAGAGGAATAATAATGGAAGAAAATCAAGAAAGCAATATAAGTGTGAATTAAGAAGGTTAAAGTATAAGGAAAAGTGGAGTCTTATCTATCACAGTCAGGTGATCATTGTATTTTAAAGGAATCTCATTCACCAAACTGAGCTATAGATCAGAGATCAACCATTGATTCATCTTAAGAAGTGTATCAGCTAAATCCTATAACAAGGTTGACTTAACAGTCTTTTCCAAATCTCTTAACAGAGTGCATACTTCATTGTATGTTGTAAATCCTTTCACAAGGTGGAGCTAACAATCCTTATTGCTCCTAACAAGACAGATCATCAGAAGTGATCAATTGTAAGCTTTAACAAGCTAACTTTATAATATAGTAATAAAGATTTTGGGTATCATCCCTACCTCACTTTTACGTTTTATTTGGAAGGTTTTTGGGTTACCAAATATTGTGTCAAGTTTTATGAATGTATATTGCTTTCATTCTTTCATGCATGTAGTTAGATAAGATTACATGGTGAATGTTTAATTGGTGAATTAAAGTATAAGTTTTATTGGTTCCTGATTCAACACCCCCCCCTCTCAGTCACCCAGTCTATACTACATTTTCAACATACCTAACTAATGCAACACAACCATTGCACTTAACTCAATCGAAGAGAAAGGGCATTGATCCCATTTGGATAAGGATGTTTCACAATTGAAAGATGGTTTATGTATTGAGAGTTCACTATCCTTAAGATGATCGTCACATTTATTCCCCAACTAAGGGTTTGTTAATGAACAATGATCACTTATTTCTTTATTAAAACTAATTGAAAACTAGTGCTACCAAACCAAGATGGTTTTGATTTAGTGCCTTAACATATTCAAGATAATGGATCCTAGAGTCACCAATGCATAGACTTGTTACAAAAGTTGAAAAAAAATGGTCATGAAACATAAATATGACGTATTTTAGCATATTAGATAGTATTAGTGTTTTCTTAAAGTCAAGATAGTGTTGTTCATTATATGGGGGAATTATGAGAGTTAAAATGTATCGTATTCATCAAAGAGAAAACTTTCATGTAATAATAATCCCACTGGTACAGAAGCACCCATTGTACAAACACTATCAAAAAATTAAGGTCATATTGGGTCATTAATGTGTCTATGTAAACATTCGAGTCATTTGGAAACTTTTTAAGGTTCATATGTAATGTAATGAATCAAATATGTTAATGTTATCCTAAGGTCCTAAGTTTGGTCAACAAGATTCATATAGAGGCCTTAATAGTATATTTCATTAGGTTCCAAAATTTATCCAATAACCTACTCCTTAGGTTGTACTCTTGAGGCTTTCCTAATTCTTCATTAAGTTTACTTAATCCTTTAGCCAAAACTAATTAATGTAAATGTTAGCATGAATTTTGATGGTGTTCCTTTGGGGAGAGCATTCTAAGCATTGGAGAGTATTCAAATGTTGCATTCAGGATTGTGTTTGTCATTGATGTCAACATAGTAGTAAATGTATGATGACTAGCAAAGTAGTAGATAGAGATCTTAGTTGTGCAAACAATGTTTTGATTCTCTAGTGATGTGCATTCATGGACAAGTTTAGTACAATGTCTTGATGTGAAGGTTCAATACCCAGCATGCAATTTGAAGAAGTATGGAAGTTGTACCTAATTTATAGAGACAAGGTACCTAAGAAGTGATTTATGATGTTTGCATTATATCCTTTGGCAGTGATATAATCTGTTGATGTGTGGTCAGCCAGTGACTTATGAAAGTTTGATGATGACATCAGTGGATACTCAAGCCCTAGTGTCACACATGTGAGAATTTATATAGACTATGAGCTGATAGTGCTATTGTAATTATAAATTAATTTGTTATGTTATTATAATTAATTGGGAAAGCCTCAAGGCCAACTCAAGGAATTATTTTGAAGATATGCTATAAAGGAAAGATGTTTTCCTTGTTTGTAAAGAGTGTTGTGATCATTCTATTGAGTGTAAAGTGTGAAAAGGAGAAGAGTTTTTACTAAATACAAGTAAGAAATCCAAGGGATAATTGAATGTGATATTTATGATCTAGTTACAAGATCAAAAGGAGCAGAAGTCTGGTTGATAGGATAGAGGAAGAGGAAAGAGAAATACTATACATTCGTATTATTCTGCAAGGAATAATATAGAGATCATTTGGACAATGGGTTCATTGATCTTGTCCTTGAAGTTGTTTGGGAAATGCATCTAGTTGTCTTCCGCAACTCCTAACAGGTTTGGCACAACTCCTAACAGGGTTGGCACAACTCCTAACAGGGTTGGAATCTCCTAACAGGGATTTAAAGTCTCCTAATAGGGACTCATATGTATTGAATGTTGTTACTGACTCCTAACAGGGTCTATCCTCTATAAAGGAATATTTATATTTTTTAGTGTAAATAATTAATTATTATTACACTTTAATTAAGTTTACTTAGGTTAAATGCATTATTTTATTATTTATCATATAGACACCTAGGAGCATGCGTTGTCATATGAGTTGTCTCGTTGACAACACAGGAGTTTGCATAATCATCTGAGTTGTTATGTAGACAACACAGTTGTCCACACTCTAATTAAGCACATGTTGTCTACAACATCTCTTTATGAGATACAGCTCGATATTCTTATCCTCTCATCATCAAACTAACTTCTGTGCTCAATGGAGGATAATCCACTCTTGGTGGACATGTGCTTAGTTGTGAGGCTTATCACTTTGCTAACTTCTAGTCATTCTAGTTGCCTTTATATACAAGGCACTTCTATGATGCATTCATGTCAATCATCTAATATCCATTATCATTTGATCATCATTAGTCTCTCTTGTGCTATCTATTGAGCTTCTTGATCTTGGTGTCATTTTTTTCTAAGAAAAATTCTTACATGGTATTAGAGCTGAGGGAGCTTCTCTTCACATAGCCATTGGAGATCATTTTTGTTTCACCTCTTGAAGGACTTCGATTCAAATCTGGAGTATCTATAGCTATTCACAGCATCTAGAGCCAAAAAAAACCTCACCGTTGCATTTGGAGCATCAATTTGGTGAATTTTGACTATAAATTTGCCTACCCTAGGCTATAGTCCAATTTGAGACAAAAAAAATTTGCTAACTAGAACCTAAAGGCCTAATTTGCAAAATTAGTATGATCTCTTAAGATCTGTTGAATTAATTTTTTAGATCTGAATATTTTTGCATATCTGCATTTTTTCTTTTTAGATTTGCATTTTATTTTTGAAATTTGTGAAAAAATTGACCTTTTAGGCTAGTAGGAGAGTTTTTTTTGTGCAAGACAAGATTGGAACTTGTTGGTGCAAATAAAATATTGGCATCATATTCAGAAGGTCAAAAAACCCCCAAATCAACTTTTGTTTCATCAAAATCAAACATTTGAGATGAAATCTAGAGTCAATTGATTTTTGGAGGTGTGACAGCGGCGATTCAAGAAAAATAATTGCAAAGGTGATTTTCAAATAGCGATATCTCCCTCATACAGACTCCTTTTTTCGAGTAATTTTTTTTGTTTTGGGGTAGAATTTTGTGATCTACACATTGTTGCAGGATGTTTGAAATCTCTATTCATAAATTTTTTTGCAAATCGCAAATCCTAATTTTTGGAACTGCAAAGGTTTAGTTTGGGCTCATTTGGACACATATTTAGTTTCCATTTTTTTTGAAAGTGCATAATTTTTTGTCTACTTTCCAGAACTACAATTAGATTATAAGCTTGTGTGGATAGAAATGCCACTTTTAGGAATAGGTCTTTTTTTGCATTGTATTGCTTTGATCAAACTTCAAAATTGTTGTCCATTTGAGCTACATTGCTAAGTACCAAATTTGAACTCCAAGAGGAGGTTGTAAACAACAAAATCAAAAAGTCCACTTTTGTCCATTTTAACAAGTGGCCTATTGTAAATGAACTACATATAAAGTGCCTAAAGCATTCATTTGGTGGGGGGTTCTTTAATTGAGTGAATATGGGGGGATACCATCATATGCTTGTACATGCATGATATATGGAGGGTCTTGATTACTCCATCCTTGCATGCATCTTGTACTACTTCATCTCTCTTTTTGGAAGAGGTTTTTCCCATGAGGTTTTCCCTCTTTCTCCATTTTTAGAGAGATTGCATTGCATTGCATTAAATGTAGAAGATTGCATTTGTACATGGGTAACTAACATAGCCTAGTAGTCGGGACCCATCATGCATTTTCATCATAGCTTTTGTGAGTTTAAGTCAATTCCCCTAAGTTTTCCCTAAGGGGGGCGTTAGTGTAAATAATTAATTATTATTTCACTTTACTTAAGTTTACTTAGGTTAAATGAATTATTTTATTATTTATCATATAAACACCTAGGAGTATGCATTGTCATATGAGTTGTCTTGTTGACAATACAGGAGTTTGCATAATCATCTGAGTTGTCATGTAAAAAACACAATTGTTCACACTCTAATTAAGTACATGGTGTCTAAAAAATCTCATTATCACACTAACTTTTGTGATCAATGGAGGATAATCCACTCTTAGTGGGCATGTGCTTAGTTGTGAGGCTTATCACTTTGCTAACTCATAATCATTCTAGTTGCCTTTATATACAAGGTACTTCTATAATGTATTCATCCAATCATCTTATATCCATTATAATTTGATCATCATTAATCTCTCTTGTGCTATCTATTAAGCTTCTTGATCTTGGAATTCATTTTTTCCTCAAGAAAATTCTTACAATATTAGTACATCATATTGTGGGTACCATCCCCATCAGGGTTTTCCCTCTGACCAAGGGTTTCCCTAGTTAACATATTTGGTGTTATTGTGCATGAGTATCTTGTTATGGTTTTTGATTATATTTCTCATATTGTTAAAGTTTAATAAGGTTGATAATTGCCATAATAGTTGGATAATTGATTCACCCCCCCACACACCCCCCCCCCCCAAAGTTATATTGGTGGACTATATATTCTAACAATTGGTATCAGAGCATTAGGTCTATTAAGCTTAATAGCTTTGGGAGATCAAAGGATAATTTTTCAAAAAGGATAGTCCTAGATTTGATGGGGCCAACTATGATAGTTGCAAGGATAAGATAAAGAATCGTCTTCTTTTTATGGGTCGAGGTTATTGGCTCTTGACAAAGAGTGAAAAGACAATTGTCAAAGAAGGGAGTCTTGAAGAATGCAATGAAGTAGAGAGAGATCTATTCATGTGCAACATGAAAGCTAGAGAAGCTTTATAATCAACTCTACCAAAGAATGAATACAGTCAGGCAAAGTCAATTCAAACATTTCATAAGATTTGAATAACTTTAGAATCTATTTTTGAAGGTGATACACATACAAAAAGAGTAAGATTACGGAATTGGATATGTGCATTTCAAGCTCTAAAATGTTGGAAGATGAATCTATGAGAAGCTATATTGGTAGGATATCAGAATTGTTGTAGGAATAAAATCATATGGTGGAACCAAGGAAGAAGATGAAGTGGTCTGGAAGATTATGAAAACTTTAACACCACCATTCAAGCAAGTAGCTCAGGTGATTGAACTACTAATCCCCTGTACCAAGGATTTTTCTAGGGAGACACTACTTGGAAGATTGGAAGCAACAAAAGTAGGTCTAAGACAATCTGGAGATCTGACTAGAGTTGAGACAACCTTTAGTGCCCTAAATGTTTGGCCAATCCTATCTAAACGTGCAAGTACACATAAAGATTTTTCTAGTAGCAGCAAAACTAGATCTGATGAAGACAAGAAGATTGAAGAAGGTATAGCACCTCTTGTGAGAAGAGAAAAAGATGGTAAGAATATCTTTAAATATTGGACATATAATGAGTTTGGTCATTATGCATCTAAATGTCCTAAAAGAGAGAAAAGGTATAAAGGAAAGTTCAATCCTAGGAGATCTAGGAATTTATTGTATGCTAATGAAGAAGAAGAATTTGATGAAAAATTTTAGAGTGAAAGTGATGATGAATTAGGGTTTTTAGCTATTAAGGAAGATGATCTTGATAGATAAATTAGAGAAGAAAAGGCTCTAGTTTCCCAAGTTGACAAGAAATCTAATTAGATAATAGATAGTGATTGTTCACAACACATGACTAGTGATATGAATAAGTTTGTTAAATTCAGGAACTATGATGGAGGTAGCGTTAGAGTTGGTAACAATGCAACCTATCATATTACATGGATTGGATCCATTACTTTAGATGGAATAACTAACACTGACGATGTCTATTTTGTTGATGGATTAAAGCATTATTTGTTGAGTTTTGGATAGTTGGTGGACGAAGGGTATCAATTGTAATTCATAGAAAAGACTTGCATTATCAAGGATAAAGATTGTAAGATGAGTGGAACTAGAACTAGGTCCAAAGGTAATGCATTTTAGTTGAATCCCACTGAAATAACATGTTTGGTTGCTAAAGTGGATGACAGTTGGTTATGGCATAGGAGATTAAACTTTGATAATATTGTAAAAGTTAGTAGCACATTTGCAGTTAGAGATTTTCCTAAGATAATAAAGCCTACTAATGTTGTTTGCAAATAATGTATTTTGGCCAAGCAGAAGAAGGTATCATTTCCTAGCAAGAAGTTTACTACCACTAAGAAGCTGGAGATTGTTCACACTGATCTGAGTGGTCCCTTTAGAACAAGAGGATTCTATGATGAAAAGTATTTCATGATTTTTTTTTATGATTTCACTAGAATGATGTGGGTAAAATTTATTAAAGAGAAGTCTAAAGTTTTGAGAAGTTTAAGGTATTTAAGAATAGAGTTCAGAATGAATCTGGTATTAAGATAAAATGTTTGAATCAGATAGAGGAGGAGAATTCACCTCTAGAGAGTTTAATATGTTTTTTGAAAAGAATGGAATCAAGAGATAGTTATCTTCACCTAGGACACCTGAACAGAATGGGATTGCAAAAAGAAGAAATAGATCAATAGTAGAGGTAGCAAGAGCAATGTTGTTTGAGAATGATGTATCCAAGACATTTTGGAGAGAAGCAATCTATATAGTAGTGTACACTATGAACAGAGTAAACATCAGAAAAGGTATGAGCAAGATACCTTATGAACTATGGTTTGATCATTCGCCATCAATTAAGTATCTCAGAATATTTGGAAGCAAGTGTTATATTAAGAGAGATGATGATATTGGTAAGTTTGATCCAAGAAGTGATGAAGGCATGTTTCTTGGTTATTCATTCAAAAGTAAGGCATGTAGATATTTTAATCACAAAACCAAGACAATAGTTCAATGCGCAAATCTAAAGATTGATGAAAAGTTTGGAACCAAGGAAAAGATGTTAGATTACAATTTAGATGAAGAAGAAGATGATTCTAGAATTGTTAGACTAAATGTAGAAGTTTTCTTTGAGACTAACAATGATCTATAGAATGATGTACAAATTGTTGAGCCAAGAGGAGAACAAAGGTCTAAACCAAGAGATGAGATAAGAGTTGAGTTGGAAACTTCTACCTCTAACATAAACTTGACAAAGAATCACCCTCTAGAGTAGATAATTGGAAATAAAGACAAATGTGTGATGACAAGAAACAAAGCTAATGGAGAGATATGTCTAATTTCTCAAGTTGAACCTAAAAATGAAAATGAAGCCTACAGAGATGATCATTGGATTCAAGCAATGAAAGATGATCATTGGATTTAAGCAATGAAAGAAGAATTGGATTAGATTGTGAAGAATGAAATATGGGAGTTAGTTCCTAGACCTAAAGACATGAATGTGATTGGAACCAAATGGGTATTCAAAAATAAGATGAATGAATAAGGTGAAGTTGTGAGAAACAAGGCTAGACTTGTATGCAAAGGTTACTCACATCAAGAAGGCATAGACTATGAGGAGACATATGGCCCTATAGCCAAAATGGAAGCACAAAGAATGTTCTTGGCTTGTGCAAGAAATAAGAAGTTCAAAGTATATCAGATGGATGTGAAATCAGCTTTCCTAAATGCATAACTTGAAGAAGAGGTATATATTGAGTATCTTGAAGGTTTTTCTCTAATAGAAGATAAGATATGGTATGTAGATTAAAGAAATCTCTATATGGATTGAAGCAAGCACCTAGAACTCGGTATGCAAGTTTAGATAGCTATTTAGCAAAACTTGAATTTGCTAAAGGTATGATAGATAATAACTTTTATTTGAAAAAAATTGAGAATAGTTTGCTGATAATAGTAATATTTGTTGATGACATCATATTTGGAGGTAATGATGAAGCAAGTGATAAGTTTTCTGAAGAAATGAAGAATGAATTTGAGAAGAGCATTATAGGAGAAATGAAGTTTTTCCTAGGTTTGTTGATTGTGCAGAATAATGATGGTATTTTCATTTCACAAGATAAGTATTTAAAGGACTTGTTGAAGAGGTTTGGATTGGAAAATTGTAATCTTGTTGGTACACCTATGATAATTGGTCACAAGTTATCTAGCCAAGATAAGACACCTAGAGTTTAGCAGAAGAAGAAAAGATCCATGATTAGAGGTTTGCAATATTTGACTCACACCAGACTAGATATAGAAAATGTAGTTGGAATTATAGCTAGATTTCAAGTTGATCCTAAAGAGTATCATTATGTAGTAGCAAAGAGGATATTCAGATATTTGAAAGGAACATCTAACTATGGAATTTGGTATGATATATCAAGTGATTTCACTCTATGTGCATATACTGATGAAGATTGGGTAGGCAGTATGGATGATAGAAAGTGCACTAGTGGTGGAGAATTTTTTCTTAGAGGAAGATTGGTTTCTTGGCTAAGAAGGAAACAAGATTGTATTTCATAAAGCACAGTTGAGATAGAGTATGTTGTAGTAGCAAACAACTGTAATCAAGTGATGTGGATGAAACAAATGTTGAAAGATATCTTGATTGAATTTAGAGAACCTGTTATCATATACTATAATAACATAAGTATTGTAATTATGTCTAAGAATCATGTACTACATTCTAAGACTAAGCATATATCTATTAAGTATCATGTCTTAAGAGAGAAGGCAGCAAAAAAAGAGATTAGATTGTAATATGTGAGTACTAAAGTTCAGATTATAGATATCTTTACAAAGCCCTTACCTAAAGATACATTTGAGTACTTGAGAGGTATGCTTGAGGTTATGACCCTACCTATTTTTGAGTAGATGATGCAAATAGTGCATCAGTGTAGTGGTAAAGAGCACTATTGTTAGACTGGACTGAATGTTGATGCTTCCTGTATGGGGAGTATCTGTGATGAGCTAAGTCATTAAGGACTCTTGGTATTTGGTCTTAAACAGTGTCTTTGGACACTTGAGCTAGTTAAAGACTTGGAGTAGTAAATTGACATAATGATGCCTTTATCATTGATGTCAATGGGGGAGAATATGCATGAAAAGCATCTCCTAAGTTTGTATGGGGAGAAGAGTGCATGAGAAATCTCTACTTTATTAGGGAGATTTAGAAAGATTCATGTAAAGAAGGAGGAATATCTCTATGGGGGAGATACACAGCATGAGGAATTTTGATATATAGTGATTTGTTTAGTGTGAACAACTGTTGTTGATCCTAAAAGAGAAGAACAAAGCAGTGTTCTAGAGGATTTCAAATTTTTTGATGAAAAGGATTAGAGAAGATGAGAACAACAGCTACAATAGTAGCATAGTACTATTTGGTATTCTTGGAACTTAGATGTTTTTCATCTATGTTGTATTCAATGCCAAAGGGGGAGAATGTAAGCATGAATATTGATGGTATTCCTTTGGGGGGGGGGGGGGGGAGTAATCCTAAGCATTGAAGAGTATTGACATGTTGCATTCATGAGTGTGTTTGTCATTGATGTCAATGTAGCAGTAAGTCTATGAAGACTGAAAAAGTAGCACACATAGATCTTAGTTGTATGGACAATGTTTTGATTCTAGTAATTCACGTTCATGGACAATTTTTTTATAATGTCCTAATGTGAAGGTTCAATGTGCAGCATGTAAGTCAAAGACTTACAAAAGTTGTACCTGATTTATAGACAGCAATACAGAGACAAAGTACCCAAGAAGCAATTTTTGATGTTTGCATTATATCCTTTAGCAATGATATAATATGTTGACGTACAGTCAGCCAATGACTTATGACAATTTGGTGATGACACCAACAGATGTGCAAACCCTAGTACCGCATATGTGAGAAGTTGTATAGACTGTGCGCAGACAGTGTTATTGTAATTGTAAATTAATTATTTATCTTATTAAAATTAATTGGGAAAGCCTCAAGCCCAACTCAAGGAATTATTTTGAGGATATGGTATAAAGGAAAGATGTTTTCCTTATTTGTAAAGTGTGTTGTGACTATTGTATTGAGTGCAAAGTGCGAAAAGGAGCAGAGTGTTTACTAAATGTGAGTAAGTGATCCAAGGGATTATTGGATGTGAGATTTGTGATCTGGTTACAAGTTCAGAAGGAGCAAAAGTCTAATTAATAGGACAGAGGAAGAGGAAGGAGTAGTACTATTCATTTCTATTATTTTGCAAGGAATAATACATAGATCATTTGGACTGTGGGTTCATTGATCTTGCCCGTGAAGTTGTTTGGACAGTGGGTTCGGTTGTCTTCCACAACTTCTAACAGGGTTGGCACAACTCCTAATAGGGTTGGAATCTCTTAACATGGATTCAAAGTCTCCTAACAAGGATTGATATGTATTGAATGTTGTTATTGACTCCTAACAAGGTCCATCCTCTAACAAGGGATATTTATATTATAACATCATCTTGTGGCTACCATCTCCACTAAGGTTTTCCCTCTAATCAAGGGTTTCCCTAGCTAACATATCTAATGTTATTGTGTGTGAGTATCTTGTTATGGTTTCTAATTATATTGCTCATGTGGTTAAAGTTTAATAAGGTTGATAATTGTGATATTAGTTGGATAATTGATTTGCACCCTCCCCCTCAGTTATATTGGTGGACTATATATTCTAACAATAAACACTTTAAATCAAGGCTAGATAGATATCTTATTCTATCATTCCCTGTGTTTTATGTATGGGCACTTGAACCTTATCCACTTCATAGGTTTCAAACAACCAAACTCATTTATACAAGGTCATACTTCACAACTTAGCTAAACATCACTAATCATATATCAAATGATCTACCTTGAGGGTAATCATCTTATCAATCTTTTGCCATTTTTTCCTTGTTCATTAGGCCAACTCTTTGATCTATGCATTGGTTACACACCATAATCCTCTTTGTTAAAGTAATAATATATTTTCTTATTAATTAAATCATATTGATTTAACTATTGAGTCACTTATTATTTATAGTTTACTTAAGGTAAAACTTATACTAATAAATGTTTTATTTAATTATTATCATCCAACCTAGGTTAGTTACCTTTTAGAGCTTTGATCTACTTTATAAGGATTAATCTCTTTATAATAATCTATTCATTCAATATAATTGCAATTTCTTTTGTGCACATCAAGAATGTCTCATCTATGGATCTGTGAATTCTAGCCTCCATAGCTTTTGCTTCTCTCTTTCTGTGACAGGTGTTTGCATGCAGGTGATTCTTGGGAGCTGTGAGGTTGATCTTTCATCAACTTCAACATGGTATCAGAGCTCTTGATCTCCATACCCCTATTCTATTGATGAGAAGTTTAGCTTGGCTTTCAGATTTATCTTTTTTCTTTTAGACGGTTTCATTTTTCAAAAAAAATTTGTATTGGAACTAGAGGGGTCACCCTTTTTTATTCACTTTGAGCCCAAATGGACCTCACGATTGAGCTCAAAGCACCCAAAAATACATATTTTCATATAAAATTTATCCAGTTTTGACACAATTAGAATCTAAGGCAAAAAAAAAAATGGCTCCCATACTTAGCATGTTTCCCGAGGTGATGATTTTATGATTTTTTGACATGTAAATCGAGATTTTTTGGGTCAAAAACTAAAAAATTGACGTACAAATCAAGATTTTTTGGCACGACAATCATGATTTTTGGCTCAAAAATTGATATTTTTTAGTGTGGAAATTGAGATTTTTTCTCACAAAAATCAAGCTTTTTGGCACAGAAATTTTTGTATTTTGGTACAGAAATTAAGCTATGTTGACACAAAAATCGAGGCACTTCACCTATACTTACCCTTTCAAGTCTTTTTTGACCTACTTGCTCATCTGGACTCCATTTTTCAAAAATGAGATATTTTTGGAAAGTTGGTACTGAGCTTGTTCCATTGTTGCAAGTGATTTTTCAGTTTTGATGTTTTTTATGGTTATTTTTGCAGTCAAAGTCAGGAGTTCTATTTTGCAGTCTAGGAAACATATCTTGAGCATCTAATCTTCAATTTGGGAATTCTTTACATCATTGGAAATATTTTTCTATACCATTTCCATTAATCTTGGTTATTTTTCTACTCCAAGCACATTCTATTCAATTTTTTGCATTTTTTCATTCTGGTAGATATCTTGGTTATTTTAAGTCTGCAAATCGATTTCATTGCTTCAGATGATACGTCATGAATTGTACTATTTGTTGTATTAGCCTTATGTCTCTTCTCATCTTTATAGACATCATTTGTATGCATTATTGTAACACACTGAGATAAAGTGCTATATTCCTTCTATATTTTTGTTTTGCCTTATTTTGCCTTATGACTCAAGCAGTGTCATCTAAGGACACTCATACAAATTATTGTATTCTTGGGATTCATCATATCTTGTGCCTTATTGTATATGCACTACTCTGATCAAAGTGCCATAGGGGGTTGATGTTTTGCCTTTTTTTTCATCTTCCTTTGTCCAACCCACTTTTTTAGTTGTCTATCACCTCAACCTTGTCTACATTAGGGGGGGTTCTTATGTAGTTTCTCATGCTTCTATGGTTCGATGGAGTGAGCTATTTATTCATTTTTTGTTCCATTGTACTAGGTGGATGCAATGGCTGGGTACTTGTGCATTTCAGTGAGATGGATCATTTCCCATATAGACACTTTTTCGTTCCTACTTTGGTTGTAACCTTCCATGTTTGATTGATTAGTTCTTTAGGCTTTGGTGTTTCATGCCATCTGTATCTTTGAGTTCACTTGTTTTCCTTTATGTGCCTCTTGATTCGATGCAGATTATAATCTTCTCTACCTGGTTAGGTTTTAATTCAATGGAGGTTCTTCAAATCAACGCTTTGCAACTTCTACATGTTTCATTGGTGTTCTTCATGATCGTCTCTTGTTCCTATCTTTTAGGACATTCCCTAATTTGGAGGCTTCTTCAGTTATTCACTAGTTGTTTTTAGCATTATTTCCATCTCTTTTTGGAGTAAGGTTTTTCCCATGTGATTTTCTTTATTTGTCCTCTTTTCAGAGATTTGGTTGTGCTTGGGTACCTCATCAGGCCTTGTCGTCGGGACCCAAATTTACTTTCAGTAGTAGTTTCTAAGGTTTTAGCTACTTAAGTTTATCATAAGGGGGATGTTAGAGTAATAAATTATTTTCTTATTAATTGAATCATATTGATTTAATTATTAAATAATTTATTATCTCTAGTTTACTTAAGCTAAACTTTGGGCATATAATAATTAATTATTTTATTAATTATTATCATGCAACCTAGGTTAGTTACATTTTGAGAGTTTTGATCTACTTTATAAGGATTGATCTCTTCGTAATAATTTATTTATTCAATATAATTACAATTTATTTTTTGCATATCGAGAATGTCTCATATGTGGATCTAGGAATTCCAACCTCCATAGCTTTTCTTTATCTCTTTCTGTGATAGGTGTTTGCATGCAGGTGATTCTTGGGAGATGTGGGGTTGATCTTTCATCAATTCAACACTCTTTCCTTGTTAACTTTCCCTTATTGACACCATCATACATTAATCCTATTATAAAAAGGTTGGTTAGATAATCATGTTGTCCTTCATGGAGTTTGCCATCAATATACTATCATGTTGTCCTTCATGGAGTCTACCATCAATATACAACAGTATTTCATTCCATTTCTTAATAGGAAACTTTGTGCACTATGTCAATGCATTCAAAAAGAAAAAAATCATTGTTCACAGTCCTCAATGACCAATTTTTATCTCACAATCCAATCATGAAAGGAAATATTAATTTATATTCATATGTTATTAGTTTACGTTGATCTATCATAGAATGTCAATACACAAACAATCTTGATGTTCTTACATCCTAATGAGATTATTGTCAGTCAACAAAGACAACCAATACTCTAGCATTCATAAAATGTTTCTCCAAGCATGAGGGAATCATTAGCCTTTCCCAATACAACAAACTTCCCTGATTTTTTGATCCAGATCCTACTAAGGAACAATGGTATAAACACCAAAATAATTTGTTAGCTTTTAGACAGATAGTTATAGTTTCCATGCAGATTTCATAGTTTTTCTTCCATTACGACATCCATCCAAGAGTGTGAACCATCCTCGCCTTAACAAACTACTAACATCAATTACAAACCTAAAAATAGTACTCATTTGATCAATTAGACTTCTTATAGTCATAATGTAGGAAATTCACTATATTGGCCTGCTAGGGCATCATTTTATTCCCACATGAAATCACTTGTCCATCTAAAACCAACACCAAATGAAAGCTAATTGAGTCTACATGATCGAACTTGTCACTTGTGTACCTTGGTCACAACCGAGACAGAGATCCATTTCATTTTTCACTATCCTGCCTATGATGAGATTCGTGGGAGATTATATTGCTTATTTAGGGAGTGCAACTCCCTCACAGCCTTTTTCAGCTACACGAACTAGAGATGCCTTGCACTATACCTTAGAGAGACTATGCAACTCCACGACCACACCTTACAGCTCTTATTCCCCAAGAGAGTGACCCTAGTTCAACTTATCACTGCTTTCTTCTCTTCCTCATCTATTGCTCGTGGGACAAAGCGGTCTTCTAGTGCCACCATCACTAGCCACTCTAGATTTGTGAGACCTCATTGTTGTTATACTCATCAGCGACACCCTCCCAACTTTTCTTGGTGGCAGTTTAGGGTACCTGCTCGCCCTAGTTCATACCCTTCAGTGCTTGGCTTCTTTTTACCTCATTATTGTGCTCCTTGCTTCTTTTTACCTCATTATTGTGCTCCTTGCTTCTTTTTGTTTCTCGTGTTTTTCCTTTTTACTTCTTTCCTTGGCACCGTTTGGTGCTCTTGCAGTTAGTGGTCTTTTATCTTGTACGCTTTTCAGTCCCATATACCCTTATGGTCTCTTGTTGGACATTAATAAATTTATCTTATCTTATCTTATCAAATACCAAAAACTCAAGATTTTTAAATAGTTATATTATGGGGTAATATAAACCCTTTTCATGGTACCCTTTTATGAAAGGTTTTAAGACATGTTTGTCAAAACCACTCATTCTTTCATTTCTAATTCACGGTTAAGACTCACAGTTCACAATTGTTTAACATCAACATAATACATTACAAGAAACCTTTCAAGGCTTCTTAGATAGTTCCAAATGTTCATCTTCCTTTCTAACTGACAATGAAAACATTTTTTGCAACATTGCACTTTTGTAACTTTTTGAACAATACTGCATTGTTTATCTTCCTTCCCATATATTTGTGCATAGACCTTCCAAACATATCTAAATGGATTAGAAATGACAAATTTTGGTCTTTTGGCTTTTTCATAAACCCTTGTACATGTTTTATTCATGTTGATTGAACTTAGGACCTTTAGGACAACATTTACAACTTTGATCCATTGCATTACACATGAACCTTCAAATGCATCCAAATGTATACATAGACACATTAATGACCCAAATATGACCTTGAACCTCCTGGTAGTGTTTGTACAATGGGTGCTCCTGCACCAGGATCAAAACATGTGTGAGGGTATATAAAAAGGCCTAAAAGATGTAATTTGGCTTATTATCATAGTTTGGCATGGTCTAGAAAGAGCATAAAATGCATAGTTGTTCAAAAGATGTAAAAGTGCAATGTTGCAAATATAGAATATTTGCAACATTTGCACCAAATAATGTCATGGTTAGATCAAGAAGAAGATGCACGATTGTAAATACTTTAAAACCTATAAAAGCTTGGGAAAGGTTGAGCATATAAAGGAGAAATTCAATTTGGAGGTGTTGAGAACATGAGCAATCAAAGACGCCTCTGACTATTTCATCATTCCCTATAGGAATGAAAAAGGTAGTCAAGTGTTTGAAGGTATGTAATCTTTGTGGAAGATTATCAAGAAGGAAGAGAGAAATGGAGGCTTTGATCCATCAAATCATGAATGTAATATAACTTGTTTTGTATTAATGATCAAAGTTTTTGTGTTTTACAACCAATTGTTTCTAATACAATGCAAATGAACCTTTGAAGCCTATATTCAAATCTGAGTCACTAAGAATTAGAATTTGATTGTGTTAAAATTGTAAGACCAATTGAAGGAAATGTTATGATGTCATAGATTCATCAAATAATAGTTGTTGGCAACAATCAGGAAAATGCTTAAAACATTGAGGTTATTTGAATAGAGTGGATAGGTGCTAAAGAATGTGAGAGGGTCCAATCCCTGATCAACTTTGAAGGATATTGCACTAGCTATTGTTTGCAGTGACCTTTCTTGAAGACTCTGATAACAAAACAGAGTATCCCCAAATAATGAAGAATTTGAAATGAACCCTAAATATTGATTGACTGCAAGATTGAATGATTAAATGTTGAAGGCTAATGATTAAAATCTTGATCTGAAAAATGAATCATATTGATTGTTTGTTGTCAAAATGTGAAATGTGCCTCTAAAAGAATAGAAATTTCAAACATTACCTAGAACGAATGAGAGTCGGCCTCCCACGTGGAGATGGATGAAGTGGGTGATCTGCTTGCACCTCCTATTGCCCTTGCTCCCTCTGTTATTGCCTTTGTTTCATATTGGGTGCACAAGCTATTAGCTAGGTTTTAGTTTTGTTCATACAGGTCGCCTTATCCGTACAATGTTTTAATATGTTTTTGACCTCACGAACCTTATCACGCCTTATATAGCTGCATCTTTTTCTTTCAATTTCCGGTGTTAGTTGGAATTCTAACAACAGTATACTTCATCTAAATTCCAACAACAAGATCATCAGAATTCCAACAAACAAATGCAATATTGAAAAAAAAATCACACAAAATGCCATTGTTCATCGAAAATATTCGCTGGAAATTGAGGCCAAATGCATTATTGTGTCATTATGTTCTTTTTGTATTGTTATTAAATAGGTTTGAATCTCTTGACTCTATATCCCGGTTTTATATTAAAATGATAAAAAAAAATGTAACAAGAATGAATAAACAAAAATTGGCAAAATATATATCTTTAGAAAAACTCTTTTACTCAAAAAATATTAAGTAAAGACACCTCTATATTTTCATTTTTCATTAAGGCAGTCTAATAATGGGGTTGATCCTTACACAACCACAACCAAAAGGCATTAAAGTAATCAACAACACATAAACAATGGTGGTGACTATTATAAATAAAGGATTAACAAGGTCACTTAAATAAACCACTAACACATTATCAACACAATTAGTAACCCACATCAAGAGTGGGAAGCCAACACACTCAAAGTGGTAGGAGGATAATGAGAGATAGAGTGATTTTTCCTTTGTTGGTGAACAACTGTCCAAGTCACACTATCACTAGGGTCCCCACCACATCGTAGTGGAAACCCCATTGTGTGACTCTCAACACCAAGAATAAAGTGTTGGCAACACTATACATCAATCACCAAAGAATGGAGTAGATTAGGAGCAACAATTGGAGAAGGGTCTATGTGATCAAAAGGGACCACACAAATAGTGAGAAAAGGATTGAGTGCACCAGAACACAAAAGAATCAAGTGAGAAAAGGATTTAGTGCACCAGAACATAAAAGAATAAATGATGCAGGAGCATCTTGGGTGTAAGAGCAATCTTATATCAACCAAAAATATTTTCTTTTTAGTTTTTTTTATTTTAATAAGGACTAGTAAACATGGTGGTTACTATTTATGGGATTTTTTTATTTTTAGTAAGTTTGTCATATGAGTTTGGAATGTTCTCATTTTATACATGAAGCTTCATTTTAGAGTTATAAGCCTACCATAAAAATCTCATTGCTCCAGCTTAAGTATCAGAAAAGTTATTGTGGATTTTCAGTGTAAATTTTGCAGAAAAATCTTCAGACTCATAGTTTGAGGCCTTAGAGTGCTCGAATGAGGTCCGAAAACTCGATAAATAGGCACTTGCCACATTTCATGGTTGTAGATCAAAAGCTGGCTTTTACGAAAAGTGGTTATAATAGTCAATCGAAGCAATAGTTTGAGAGTTATGGTCTTTGGAAGTTGGGCTACTTGAAATATCTAAAATAATTGTTAAAGATGTATTTGGCCAACTCTATATGTATTGTTAGGGTCTGTCGGCCCTAGGTATTAAGTTTCATTGTCTAGAACCTTCCCATGCGGCATAAAATTGTCTATTCAAGAAAGGCCTGAAAATTGTCTGGAATAGCTCTAGGTGATAGTTCACAACTTGTCTTGCAATTTATTGTAATTGTAACGCCCCACCAAGGGATCCAAAAGACTAATTTAAAGTTTTACTAATTTTGCCAAACATTTTTTTTTTAAAGAAAGAATTACATACACATCATACATAAAGTAGCGGAAGCAATAACATACAATCATACATAAGCAAACATAACAGATTATATTCCTTAAGGATCCCAAGACGTTGAATCACATTTAAATTTAATTAATACTGAGTCTAGCAAATACCACATCCATGAATTTTTAGTGGTAGAATGTTGCTGGTTTGGTGGAGGATGGATGGACCACAGTAAAAGGAAAAAAGGTCAAGCCATCCAAACCCTCTTTTGATATGGCATTACGATCTAAAAAGAAGGTTTCAAAAGGGAAAGTCTGATGTGACTGTCCTTTTTTTTGGCACTCCTAGCTTTTGGCCTGTTGTTCTCTATAGTGTCCCCTGGCTCTTTTGGCCTATACTTCTTTGTAGTGTGTCTTTCCATGGGGTTTCAGGAGCTTGATCAAAACTTGTTTTTGTGGCTGTAGTGTTCTGTTTTATTGTGTTGCCGCCTTAGTCACCTTTTTTTTGGTGACATGTTTCACCTTGAGTTGTTGTTTCATATAGGATTTCAAGCACCCTTCAAAACTTGTTGGGGGTTTCAGGTGCCCGTTCAAAACTTTTTTGTGTGGCTGATGACACCTATGTTATCTGCGATGCCACCCTAGTCATTGTATCTTGTTAGGTGACCTCTATTACCTTTGGACTGTTGTTTGGTTTGGGCTTCTTTGAAAATTTCTTGATGTGTAAAGGGTTTCAGACTCCCTTCAAAACCTATTTTTCTTATCGAAAACAAATACCACATCCATATGAAAGAATAATTATAAGTCCAAATCCATTTAAATAATATACATTTGTTCTGAATGCCACTTGGCAATAAAATTTGGAATACTCAATCATCCATTGTACATGTCACAGGGTATGAAAGGTTAAAAGAATATACATTTATAAAAGTAGATTACATCATCTCTTTCAGATCCATGAAACAAAGTACAATACAATAAGTGAAAGCATCCATCATAAAGATATAACAATCTATCATAATACACAAAGATATAATGAAAGGAAATGTAGACAAAGAACTCCAGCCACGACATCAACAGACGGATCTCAATGGTAAGAATAAAAAGTGCTACTACCTGACCGCGTGGTAATCCAAAAAAGCCCACTCCCACTGCGCTAAGGAGATAGTCTCAAGTTTCGAATAGGATATCAATCCCAAAATCACAAATAATTTATAAGTCCAAGAAACACTAAAAGTAATCTAACTCAAAGGTTCCAAGATAAATCGACATCTAGACCTAGAGGCAAACACAGACACGTAGGAAACCTACTATGTAAGCGGGCAAGTGTCCTTACATGAATCAACACTAGAGTTACCCTGGCAATCTAACTTGACCCCAGCCCCCTAGTGACTCTATGCAGCACTAGTATCCTCTCGTACTAACAAGGCATACTAACAATGCATGGTTGCAACTAAGTGTTCTCTCTACTCCCATTCTAGTATGTACTAGCACTCGAGGCATGGGTGAGAATATAAAAAGACTCTTATTAGGTTCATTTTACTCTCATTTAGTGTAGTGTTTTCACTTATTAAACAACTTACAATGGGTTACCCTGGCAACCACTTAGGCCCCGGCCTCCATTGCAAGCCACTTCCCGATATTACATATAGATAACCTACCCTAAACTCGTGAAATCACAAATCAAAAAATCATAGTATATCACCTCATTCCTATAGAAGTGATTGGAAAGAATCTAAAGATAAATCACAATAATCCATCAGTTCTCTACAAGCAACTAGAAAGTATCCCAAAAATACTGATCGAAGACTCAAAATGGTTAAGTCAAGTATGTCATAACATTCACCTCAGCTTCACACAAGAACACTAGAAAGCAATAACGAACAATAAATACAAACTCATCATAGAGCATACCAGACACATTAACATGGTTGAGTTTAAAAGATCAAGATCAATTCATCACAACATCACAAACACAAAACTCCCAAGCCTCTGGTAGATGTCCTAAACTGGTCAACACTCTAGTCAACCCAAATCCAAAACATAGATAACATATAGATAACAGAGTAGTTTCATAGTTTGGTTTGATTTTGAAAGCACATGGTTGAGTGAACAGTAAGGTTTAAATATTTGTTTCAATGTAAGCTTTCGAGTACATAAGATTTGCATTTTAACCCTTACTATTTAACTCATTTCTTGTTCTTAAACAAAGTACATAATTACTCTTATCTAATGAAATTTAACATTCACAATTAAATATCATTAGATGATTTAAAATATTTATCTCCAATAAATTATTATTATTATAATTGACCATTAATAAAAATCACTATGATTTTATTGCTAATCAAAATTATTAAATAATTATATATAATTTTTAAAAGAAACTTAAATGTTATTAACTAATACTTCATTATTAATTATTATCTTATTTAAACTAAAATAAATTAAATTAAATTAAAAAATATTTATAACTAATTAAAATAAACTATATTAAAATATATTAATTAATTAAATTAATAATTAATAATAAAAAACTTTTTAAAGTGTCTATTAAGTTAATAAATATATATATATATATAGCTCTGCTTTGCTTATGAAGCGAAAATGTGAAACTACTATAGACTTGCGAAAAATTTAGGGTAGACTTTTCATCAAAAGAAGAAGAAGAAAAACCCTCGGAGATCATTTCCTAATGGTAATCGATGGCAGAATACATATATTGACATAGACCAAAGATGGTTCCATAAGGATGTCCAAGATTCGCATAATGTCAGATTTCTAGTAGAAACTGCAAACAGATTTGCTATCTTGGAAAAACCTACAGGCGATATCCATAGTCAGCAATAGAAAGGAGGGACTCAAACCCATCAAAAGGAAATCAATTTCTTGGAAGCCATTCCTGAAACCCCTCCTGCATGCGTAGACCTAGCAGGTACTCTCATCATCAATCTTTCTTCACAATTGAACATTTAGACAACCAATTTAGGGTCTTCAATCTAACAAAGTACATGCATCCCGAGCTGCATAAGCCCTCTTCCATACCAATTGGTCATTCTCCCCCTATGATGCCTCAACTAGGAAATTCAAAGAATCAGTCTCCATCTGATTTGGAACCCCTGACTTCTTACATCCCTCCACATCGTTGGCAAGCACCCTCAAACGTTTTCTCCCCATCAAACCCTAAATTATCTTCTAGTTTGATTTCCCTAGTTAAACCCTCAAACAAGCCATTAAGACTTCCATTAAAGAAGTTGAAGACACCTGGAGTGAGTGTCTTAAGGGAGGAATTTTCACAATTTGGAATGGCCCTTTAAGAGATTTCCCTCTTTTATCTGATTGGCTAGAGGAAAACTGCGAGGACCAAGTAAGTATTTTTCACTATTCTAATAGAATTCTTTATCTACAATGTGAAGAAGAATCTGTTAAAAAAGAATTTATTTCAGTCTCTGAGTGTTTTTTCAATGGTCATAGTGTCAAATTCATAGATTGGTCTCATGATTTTCGTATAGAAAATTTAGAATGTATGATTCCTACATGGTTTAATATGCCTTCTCTTCCTTCGGAGTTGCTTCAATTAGATATTATTAAATTTATAGGATCTGTTGTGGGAGAAGTCATAGGTATTGATTCCTCTTTTTATTGCTACAATAGTGTTAAATTTCTTATCAATAGCAAATTCAACCACCCGTCAAAGTTTCAAAAGAAAGTAATTACTAATAAAGCCTCATATGATCTTAACTTTCACATCTATGAAGGAGAAATAGCTAAAATTTTAAAATTTGATGACATCCACAAAATTAGACCCAAAATCCTTCCTCTCACATCTGATTTCAAAAGTAAGTTTCTTTGGATGAGAATAATGAAGAACAAAAGGAACCAAAATTACAGAGAGTAGAATCTTCCAGCAAATTATCAGGAGGAGTGTGTATTCCAGATAGAGTCGCTTCATACAAAAGAGACAAGCACCAAAAGGATAGAAGATCTTCCAGCAGATAAAGGAAGGCTCAAATCAATAATAGTGACTAATCACAAGGAAAAAACAGATATGGTTTTTGATGGCATGTCCTGCAAAAAACAAAAAGAAAAAAAGGAAAGGAAAGCAGCTAAAAATAATGACTCAAGTAGGAATGGAAATAGAGTGTCTCTGCCTCCTTAGCAGCAACAAATTTATAGAGAAAGAGAAAATGGAGCCTTAGGAAAGCTTTCTATACCTATCTCAAATCTTGCAAATAAAGGTTCAGAGCAGGAGAAGGCCTCAAGCAGCAATCAAGCAGAAACCAAAAAGGATAATAAAGGAAGTATTATAGAGGATATGGAGAATCATTTACTATTTAACTTTGAAGAAGATATTATAGAGAATTATATAACACAGAGAGAAACAAACGAATTGGAGAATATTTAGGCTCAAGACATGACAAATAAAACTCCTTCTCTGGCTTCCAGAAAGCTATGCAAATTTTGGCAAACACCAATAGCTTCAAAGAGTTCTCCATTCACTCCTAGCAGTAGCCATTAGAGTAGAGAGATGAATTTAAGAATAGCAGATAAGGTATCACTAAAAGAACTTCATGAATTTTTGAATAATGACAGTACCTTGGATTTTGCAATGGGGGAATTGAGCATATCTAAATCAGAAGAAGATAGGTTGAACCTCCTTACTGATCAGCTAGTTCAAGTCTTTTGTGTTGAAAACATTGATGAAAGTACAAATGCACAAAAAGAGGAATTAATTAAAGAAATCCTCAAATTAGGAGGGAGTAACTACACATATGAAGACCTAAGGAAAGATTTATTAAAAATTGAAAAGGAGGATAATAATTTGAGGCAATCTCAAATAAAAGAGCAAGATGAGGAACAAGAGCAAAATGGAAAAGATGGTAGTAATAACAGCATAGCGGGATCAAATGCACACTTAAAAAACCATTCTGGCACAGTGTATCTGTATATGAGAAAATGTTAGTATGCTAATAGAAACCAAATTTAAATAAAGCTTCTACAAACTAAACAAAATTCATAAACTTCAAGATAGACTAAGATGAGCTCTCAATTGAAAATATGAGCCATTAATGGGCTCTCTCAATGAGAAGCTCTCTTGTTGAGTGGCTTTATCTAAATGGATAGGATGTATGCTCAATATGCTTCCAAAGGCTTCAATGGATGATTGTGGATTTTTGGTGTGGATAGATGGCTTCAGTATGGATTTGGCTCTCAAAATAGCATTATAACTTTACTTCATGGATTGTGTTATTTTGCAAAGGGGAAGGATCCAATTTATAGGCAAGAGGCTTGAGGGATTGAGGGCTAAGATGCAAGGATGGGAAAAAGCTTATGGAAGGCTCAGATTGCATGAGAGGAGAGCACATGGATTGTGCTTCCTTATAGCCAATCAAGGAGTGACACATGTCACATGGTGAGAGGATGGAGGAAAGGGCAAGGATGAGTCAACAAAGGAGGCTCAAGAGATAAAATCTTCATAAAGACCCTCATAATGACTTGTAAGAGCAATAAAAGGGCTTGTAAGAGTCATTTATGACCTAGTGGACTTCATAAAGTTTTATGGTTGAGATATTTTGAGGGTGATGAGAGCAAATTCGACTTGGACTTCATTAGAAATGTTTTAAGCTTGTTTAGGCTTGTGCAAATGATTAGAGGATGGATTAGGATGGTTTAGGATTAGCTTAAGGATAGGCAAGTGGATGGCATTTAATGAGGGTGGGTGAAAGAAGAGATATTTGTTAACTTTGGCTTGGGTTAGTAAGTTTTAACCCATGTTTAGGGAATGTGACAAGGTTAGGAGGGGATTAGGATTAGGTTTAAAGACATCTTCTAGAAGAGTCTAGATTTTGGATGAGGATAAAGACTTTCTAGAATAGTCTAGAATTTCCTAGGATGAGGATGAAGACTTTCTAGAAGAGTCTAGAACTTCTTAGGGTGAGGATAAATTAGATTTTTAGGAAATAAATAAAGTTTTATTTATTTCAAGGGTTTGGGTTGAGGAGATATTTATTAAAACTTTTTTAATAAACATGAGGATTAATATTTAATTTTAATTAAATATTTTGAGTTGGGGTTAGGGGTAGGAAATGATGAGATTAGCCTTTAATCGAAATTAAAGAAGGATTAGAAGATTTTGGAAGAGGTTATTGGTCATAAGGAAATTGGCCAATTTTTGGGCAAAAAATAAATTTTTTATTTATTTTAGGATTTTCTGTCAATTTATTAATTAAATAATTAATAAATAAGGAAATAATGTTTAAATAAGATTTAAACATTTTTGGGAGGGATTCCTTAATTAAATATTTTTAATTAAGATAAATGGATTTAATGGCATAAAAATTAATTAATTAATTAATTAATTAATTAATTAATAAATGATGATGTCATCAGGACTTTTTCAGAAAATAAAAATACTTTATTTTCTAAAAGTTTTTAGGTGTCTACATTTTGCCCCTCTTTGATGTGATGCCGCAAGTGGCATGGCATCAAAGATAAGAAAATAAGATGCCCAAGGCTAGAGCAGAAGAGGAGAGAATGGACTGTGAGATGCCCCCCTCAAGAAGGCAGCGGGGAGAGAAAGCGAGGCTCGGTGGCTTCTTGAAAAGTACAAGAATCCGAGATGAGCAAGGAGACTCAGATTGGCAAAGAGAAGGGGCTGAATTAGCTCAAACTCTCACTATGGGAGAATGATAAAGGAGAATCAGATGCACAAGAGGAAGCAAGCTTAAGACCTTAGGGAAGGTGGAGGATGAAGGAGCAGAGCGCTATAAAAAGGAATCCAGGATAGGGAGATGGATGAGGGGATTATAAAGCTGATGGAACAGGATTTCAAAGAGTTAGATTGGCGGAAGATGGGTTTCGGAGATCCCTAGGACTAGGATTGTGGATCTCGAAAGATGAGGCTTGGTGGGTTGATTTGGATTGGTGGATCCCTAAGACTAGGATTGTGGATCCCTAAAGCTAAGAGTGATGAGTGATTCAAAGAGATACTGATGCATCAGCTAGGGTAGGAGAGACAGCTGCTAGATATGGGTGGGGGATAATGGAGATGAAGAAAAACCATTGAAGCTTTTTGAGCGGGGGGATACTTCAAAGAGAAGTACCACCATGTAGTTGAGCACTAGATTTGCTATAGGACTATTGGTTAATTGCCAAGGTTACCAAGAACATCAAGGCCTTTTCACCAACCGTCCAAAGGACTAACAAACTAACTCAAAACAAACACACAAGGATTGCCCCAGCATCACACATGAATCCTAGAGGAAGCAGCGTGGAAATGACACTGGAGAACCCACAAGCAGAAAAGAAAAACAAACGAAAGACCTGATCAAGACCTTACACTCTAATTGCCCCATTCGCAGCATACCATGATATGGAAGATCGTGGCAACCTTGAGGAGGGAACAAGGAGATTGCTTGGAAAAGATACTTCAAGACCCAAAAGGGAAGATCCCAAATCAAAAGAAAGTGAAAATCCAAAAGAGAGCCGTTTGCCAACGAGATGGGTAGGACAAGGCACTAACGGACCAAGATCAAACATGAGGAAAGCTATATCCTGCAAGGACCTATTGGAGAGCATCGAAGCTGGTGGATTTGGATGAGTGATGCATCTGGCAAGCTGAACTAAGAAAGATAACACTTTGGTGATAGGAAATCTAGCTAAAGGATGCATTGGAATAGCTAACCAAGATGTGTGATGGGTGCAAGATGCTGATCAAGGACAAACTGACATGAACGCTGGATTGATACAATGGTACTAAGTTAAAGAGGATGTACAAGCTGATGGACCAAGATATGTTACAAATGTACAAGTTTGTTCATGTTTTGGTTTTTGTGAGATGGAAATGTTTGTGAAGGATGGGATGTCTATAATAGGTGATAGGTGGATAGGTAGATGGTTTGCGAAAAGCTTAAGGAAAATGGAATTTTGTGTGTGCACGTGATAGTATACAAGCTAGGATACAGGATTATTTATAGGATGGAATATGGTACAAACCTTGGACAAGATTTGGATAGACAAGGTATGGTACAAGATTTACAAGGTATAATACAAGCTTTGGTACAAGATTTACAAGTGTACAGGAGGTATTTACAAGCTTCATCAGATTTTGGATATTTGGTTGGAACACCAAGGGAACAAGCAAGTGTGTCTTATGGGATGGTGGGTAAATGGATGAGGGATAGGATAGTGATAGATAATGGATTAGTCTTTAGTACACAAGGCGCCTGAATTACCAGGTTTTCACCAAGGTACCTATCCAAGGTGCTTGAATTGCCAAGTTTTCACCATTGGACGCTTATTTCTCTTTACTATTTTTTTTCTTTTGTATTTTTCAAAAGCTAGGTATACCAAGGATCTTCAAGCATAGAACTTCTTGAGATGAATGATGTTAGTAGGATCATTCAAGAGTTCTCCTTCTGGTGTAGATAGCTGATAAGCTCCAGAGCCAAAGGAAGCAGTGACAACATAAGGACCAAGCCATGTAGGTTCAAACTTGCCTTTCTTTTCTCGATCTACTTGGACTTTCATGTTTTCTTTGAGGACCATGTCACCTGGCTGAAAGTGTCGTGGAAGCACCTTCTTGTTGAAATTTCTTTTGAGACGAGTTTGATAGACTGTGAGATGATCATAGGCTTGTTGCCACTTCTCGTCTAAGAGATCTAGCTGGGTGAGTCGAGCTACTCTATATTCTTCATCTGATATTTGCCCTTGCAAAGATATGCGCAAGGAGGGAAGTTCAACCTCTATAGGTAGTACCGCTTCGGCACCATAGACTAGGGAGTATGGAGTTGTGCCTGTGGATGTACGGAAGGAAGTTCGATAGGCCCATAAGGCTGGATTTATTTGTAGGTGCCAATCACGGCCGGAATCATTGACAACTTTCTTTAGAATTTTGAGGAGGGTTTTGTTAGTTGCCTCTGCCTGGCCGTTACCTTGTGGGAAATATGGGCTAGAAAAGCGGTGATGGATCCAGAGGGAAGTGCATAATTCTTCCATGTTGAGATTTTCAAAGTTACCTCCGTGGTCGGTGAAGATGGTGGATGGGATGCCGAAGCGGCAAACAATGTGGTACAAGATGAACTTGGAGACCTAAACTCCTGTAGCTGAGACTAGGGGGACTGCTTCCACCCATTTAGTGAAATAGTCTGTAGCTGTTATTATCCATTTATGTCCATCAGATGAGAGGGGTGTGATAGTTCCAACTAGGTCAAGGCCCCAACAAGCGAAAGGCCAAGGTGGTGCAATAGGCTGTAGATCCTGTGCCGGAGCGTGCACAAGATTTGCATGCTGCTGACATGGGAGACACTTTCTGACAAAGTTACAGGAGTCTTCTTCAATGGTAGGCCAATAGTAGCCTGCTCTAAGGATTTGTCGCGCTAGGACAATACCACTCGTGTGGGCACCGCAAAGTCCAGAGTGTACTTCCTTTAACACCATCGCGGCCTCATTTTGGTCTAAACATCGAGAGAGAGTATCGTGATAACCCCGACGATATAGGGTATTGGCTATGATAACATAGCGGGATGATTTTCGGATGAGGTTCTGGCGTTGGGTACGTGTGAGGTGAGGGGATATGATACCATCGTTAAGGTAAGCATGAATCTCATGGTACCAAGGGGATTGGGGACCAACCAAGATACAAACACGGTTTGAATCCTCATTCGCATAGGCGGGTGTGAGGAGCTGCTCCACTAAAAACTCATATTGTGTAGCTGCTTGGGGAATTTCCAAGAGCGAGCCTATAGTAGCCATAGCATCTGCTGCTTTGTTCTGTATTCGAGGCACTTGTGTAAACTGAAGCTTTGTAAAATGTTGGGTTAGCTGATCAACTAGCTCTTTGTAGGGTAATATCTTTTCATCTTTGGTTTGATATTCATTTAGGGCTTGCTTGATGATGAGCTGAGAATCGCCAAAGATTTGTAGCTCAACAATGTTCCATTCTACAGCTATCTTTAATCCTACTATGAGGGCCTCATATTCAGCTATATTGTTGGTGCTAGGGAATTGTAGCTTGAAGGCTTTTGGAATGTAATCTCCTTGAGGTGTGACCAACAATATTCCTGCCCCTGATCCATGAGATGTGTATGAGCCATCAAAATAAAGTTTCCATGGGGGTTGTTCTTCAATTAGACAGATATGCTCATCTGGAAATTCTGTGATCAACGGATAAACATCTATTAGAGGTGCATCAGCTAGGTGATCTGCTATAGCTTGCCCTTTGATTGCCTTTCTATCCACATACTGGATGTCAAATTCACTAAGGAGCATAACCCATTTGGCCAAACGGCCTGTAAGTGCTGTTCTAGAGAGCATATACTTGAGAGGGTCAATCTTGGAGACTAGTTGGATGGTATGACTTAGCATGTAATGGCGAAGTTTTTGAGTTGAGAAAACAACTGCCAAACAAGCTTTTTCCATAGGAGTGTAATTGAGTTCATAACCAACTAGGGTTCTACTGATGTAGTAGATGGCTCTTTCTCTGTTGTAGTCATCAAGATGTGCTAGAAGTGCCCCTAGAGCAGTAGGTGTTGCTGATATGTACAAAATCAGGGGACGACCAGGAACTGGTGGAACCAAGATAGGGGGATTGATGAGATATTGCTTGAGATGGTCGAAGCTGCGTTGACATAAAGGATCCCACTTGAAGTTCTCATCCTTCTTCAGTAAATGTGAAAATGGTGTACACTTATCTGCAAGCTGGGAGATGAAGTGCCGAACAGATTGGAGCTTTCCTTGAAGAGAGCGAAGCTGTCGCAGTGTCTGGGGAGGAGGCATGTCTAAGATAGCCTTGACCTTCTTGGGGTCAATCTCTATACCTCGTTTAGAAACTATGAAACCTAGAAGCTTGCCAGATGTGACCCCAAAGACACATTTCTTGGGATTCAGCATGAGATGATATTTGGCTAACCTATCAAAGACTTTCTCCAGGTCAGCAAGATGATCCATGAAGGTATGAGACTTGACCAAGATATCATCCACATAATCCTCCAAAATGCTATGGATGAGATCATGAAAAATGGCTGTAATAGCTCTTTGATAGGTAGCCCCAGCATTCTTTAGGCCAAAAGGCATCATGTTGTAGCAAAAGGTTCCCCAAGGGGTAGTGAATGCTGTCTTATGCTGATCCTCTTCTGCAATCTTGATTTGATTATACCCAAAAAATCCATCCATGAGGGACAAAATTTCATGTCCAGCTGTAAGATCTACAATCATATCTATGTTGGGCAAGGGAAAATCATCTTTTGGGCCAGCTTTGTTAAGATCTCTAAAATTAGTGCAGATTCTGATGTCACCGGAAGGTTTAGTGACAGGGACCATGTTGGAGATCCACTCTGAGTAGTCGATAGTTCGAATAACCTTAGCAGCTAGCATTCTTTCTAATTTAGCTTTGACCAATAATGCCACCTTGGGGTGCATTTTTCTAAGCTTTTGTCTGACGGGCTTGATCTTTGGATCAACTGCAAGATGATGAACTACAAGCTTTGGATCAAGTCCTGGCATGTCCTGATATGACCATGCAAATCGGCCAATATTCTCTCTTAAGACCTCAAAGAGGAGGTCAGCTTGGTCTTGTGATAGGGACGCAGCAATGTGAACAAGTCTGGGGATCTCTGAAGAACCAATGTTGACTTCTCGAGTATCCTCGATTAGAATAGAAGACACCTCTGGTCGATTATCTTGAGGAGGCAATGCTAAATCCTCATGTTCTTCTTGTGGCTCTGGATTTTCTTGTTGAGGGGTTCTCTTCGTTGCCTTAGCTAGTCTCAGATTCACCTTAGTTCCAATTTTGGGTGTATCGAAACTAGGTTGGGGATTTTCTCCAAAATACCCCTTGGGATCTAGCTTGTAGATATAGGCAGAATCTGGCTTTGTTTTCTTGTGAGGAGTTTCAGCTCCCATGAATCTTAGAAGTGCCTCCTCTGATGTGAACTCATCGATGTGTATGACACTTGGTTGGTCCCAATCTATGATTTGTGGATGGGCGAGTGGTAGGTCAATGAGGTGGATGGATAGTTCTTGGAGAACAGAGTCTCCGAGGGAGATTTGGTCTAGGATATCGTCGTAGGCTCTCTTTTCAACTTCCTCAGGAATGTCTTCAATTTCGACAAGGTTGCGATGAATGTTCGAAAAAGCGTGACCGTTCTCATTGGTGCCCCCAGTTGTGGATATGCCAAAGCCAAGACCTGACTTCGATTCCCACTTATGTGCGTCGATGGGGCACTGCATGCCTCTTTCTTCTGGTCCTAGACCACCACCTTGATAGTTCCATTTGTCAGTGATGAGCTTATGTTCTTGGGGATACTTTTGGCTGAAGTGATCAAGGCGTGCTTGATTTCTTTGAGGTGCATCCTTATGTAACCATTTGTTGATATCTGGAGTGAGCTCCTCATGAAGAGGGATTTTTGAGGATACAAAGGTTGTTGGGCCAAACTGTTTGTATCGAGGAGGTGGAACCTCCTTAGCTTTGTGATATGTCGGTCGTCCATGGGCATGTGGATCAAGTGGGAGTGCCCCGATAACAAATGCATCTGACAGACTATACTCTCCACAACCTTTGTTATTGATCTTCACGGTAGACAGGGTAGAGGCGAGGATGGTTTCTGGGTCATTATAAGTGTGGGATGAGCTGGCGATGGATGTGCCAATATCAATTCCAGGGCAATGGTTTGTATATGAAGCTTCAACCGCATTGCAGTAAGCAAAGGGTTCTGGATCGGCATGGATGGTTACCTCAGTGCCTTGATGCGGAAATTTGATGCACTGATGGTAAGTGGATGGAACGGATTTCATGGCATGAATCCATGGGCGACCAAGGAGGATGTTAAATGGTAGGTTTAGATCAATAACATGGCAGAGTGTCTCTTGGATGACTGGCCCAACCTTGATTGGCAGCAAAATAGTTCCTTCTGTGGTTCTTTCCAAGTTGTCATAAGCTTTGATGGTGATAACCTCACTGATGATATCTGCCTCAGTATACCCAGCTTGTTTTATGAATTTTAGGGTGCAAATATTCAAGGCTGATCCATTATCTATCATTACTCTTTTTACAGCAAAGTTGGATACCATGATGGCTATGCGAAGCGGAAGGGTGTGATCTGGCTCGACCACGGGTATGTCGGTGGGTTTGAACGATAGGGCACATGAGGATGAGAGGTGTCCAACAAGATTACGAAAATCAGTAGCATTGATATCAAAAGGGACATGAGATTCTATGAGAGCACTATCAAGGATGTTCTTGTACACAGGACTAGTGCGAAGAAGGTCTAAAATGGAGATTTGGGCTGGCATGTTCCCAAGGTGTTCCAAGATATTGTACTGGCTTTTTGATGGAGCTGATGGTGTTGGTGTAACAGGTGGGCCTGCGATGTTAAATTGCGCTCTTCGAGTGGTGACTGCACACTCATTGTTTGGTCCTTGGATATTGATAACATTGATGGAAGGCTCTTTCTCGGATATACAACCTATAAGGCTACCATAGTCTATATAGGATGAAGTGTGGTCATTGTTCTTCCCATGTTGTTGGTTTGGCTGACGGTTGTTGGTGTTGTTGTTGTTGGTTTGGATAGGTGCTTTTCCAGGATTTTGGTTGTGGTGTGGAGGAAAAGCATTTTGATAGATCTGTAAGCCTGCATTGGGAGAGGTTTGGGCACCAACAGTGATTTCCTTCCGATCAATGAGGTCCTGCACATAGTCTTTTAGTTTCATGCATCTGAGGGTAGTGTGACCTTTTACCCTATGAAATTTGCAGTACTCATTATCTTTGTACCATGCAGCTTTGGATTGGCTTGGGTCAATTTGCTGGGTAGGAGGAAATTTGATGAGGTTTTCTTTGACTAATTTCTCAAAAATGACATCCAATGGTTCACCAAGGGGTGTATCGTTTCTAGGTGTAGGTTGGAATCTAGGCTTTTGTCCTGCAGCTACATTGATGGCATTAGCTTGATTGCTAGACCCTTGGAAGTTGGGTCTTGGATTGTGGTTTTGATAGCTTTGGTTATTCTGTTGTTGGTAGTTGATAGCTTGTTGATTTTTTGGTTGATATGGTGGGTTGGACTGGTTGTGAGAAGGACCAACAATATTCACATGTCTGGTGTCAGTGACGCCATCTGTTGCAACGTGCTTGTTTTTGTTCCAATACCTAGACTTTTCATTGGAATGTGATTGATTTTGGTTGGCTTCCTTGTAAAGCTTGACCACACCATCTTTAATGAGTCCTTGCTCAAGGATCATTCCTTTCTCTTTGATATCTTTGTAGGTTTGCAAACAGTTCATGGTCATGTGGTGAGCCAAGCTAGGATGGGCATTATCAATAAACATTTTTACAACATGGCGTTCTGGCAAGGTGCAGGATATGCGGGTGGTAAGGGTTTGCCATCTTTGCAGGTATTCGGCAAGGCTCTCTCCACCTTTTTGCTTGGTGTGGACAAGATCAACTATTGATAGCTCTGTTTCAACAAGATGGGCATATTGGGCTACAAATGCCTCAGATAATTCAGCAAAGTTTTTAATTGTGCCATAGGGGATTCTATAAAACCATTCAAGAGCTGGTCCAGCTAAGCTTTTGGGAAAAAGGCGCAAGAGGAAGACATCATTGTATGCTACGTCCTGGCAGTGCATGTAAAATTCTTTGATATGTGTGACAGGGTCTCCTTTTCCTCTGAATTTGTCAAATTTGGGTACCTCAAAGTGTTTGGGAAATGGTGTCATGGTAATGGCTCTGTCAAATGGGTAAGGACACACATTCTCAAACTTGAATGTCTTCGGATCATTCCCTTCTTGGATGGCTTTCAGAGCTATCTTCATTTGCTCCCATTCTGAATTGATACGTGATGGCTGGGGTGCCCCCAATGTAGGAGTGCCTTGAGGTAGGTATGTGTTGGATGGGGCCACTGAATATGGATGGCTATGAGGGATTTGCTGATAGGGATTGTACATTGTTTGGGCAGTTGCATGATGGATGACAGGTTGCTGAGGGGGAGGTGGCGCATATTGCTGCATGTGCTGCGAGGCTTGCTGTTGATATGGGATTTGAGGTTGGGATTGAGGAACATAAGCTGGCTGTGGGATAAATGGATTTCTTTGTGGAGGTAAGGTATAAGATGGTTGAGAGGCTTGGGGAAAGGATCGGGGGGCTTGTGGGGTTTGACCAATATATGTGGGTTGTGCCCCCATTTGGGATGGTATCTGCAAATAATTGGTGGTTGGCTGGGGTGGTGGATTACCTCCTAGAAGTGGCATTGAAAAGTAGTTGGTAATTGGAGGTAATGGATTAGTTGGTGGTGGAGGTGGTGGGAATTGAAAGCTTGGGAATGGAACTGATGGGGTTTGATAGCTTTGTGGTTGGATTTGGAAGCTTGGTAGAGTGGTGGCAGGGGCTAGGGTCACTTGGGAGCTTGGTAGAAAATTGGTAGTAGCTTGTGGGATTTGATAGCTTTGTGGAGTGAGGGTAGTAGCTTGTAGATTTGTGGCTAATGGTATTGAGCTCCCAAGACCTAATGGAAATGATGGGATTGTGCTTTGGGCTACAGTGAACAAGCTGGGGGTGATGAAAGGTTGATTACTTGGCCCCATGGGTGGCATCCCTGTTGTATATTGCTGAGGTTGGCCAAAGATGCTAGCACTGATTTGGGAGATGGGTGGATTTGGAAGGCTGGGTTGGGGAGCAGCAGCAGCAATAGTGAAGGGGGTGAACGGTGAGTTGTTTTGGGTAAAGGGGGTTTGGAGCGGAGAGGTATGAACCAAGGATGGAGTGGTGGTGGCTGGGTTGGCTTGCGGCATGGAGATTTCAACTTGGGTGGATGATGGTATGTTTGGGTCTGTTGGATCATATGGATTGGCTGGAGGCTCTTCTTTTGGCATATATTGAGGATAATTTGGATCATAAGAGCCTATGGGTGGTGGTAGCTGCCCAAACAATGGGTGAGATGGATCTGATAATGGAGGGGGTCTTCCAAAGTCAAAGGTTCCTACATTTTCCCTTCGAAAATTAGCCATGATTGTCTCTTTGTTCTTGTCTATAATGGCATTTACCAATACTGCATTTCCTGGTTGGTTCATGAAAGCTTCAATGTCAGTACATGATGGCATAGCTTTCTCTGGGCTGAAGGATGGCTGAGTGCTCAAGGGGGGTGAGGTTGTTCGATCCAAATGATAGGGCTCCATTGTTTCTTTCTTCTTGGCTAAGCGAGTGACGGGTGGCATGAAAAATGCTCCTAGGGATGAGATGCAATAATGCTGATGGATGCAAAAGCGGGAAGGCTTCTCTATGCAAATGATTTCCTAGGTTAAGGCAAAGCTATATGACAAAACCTAAGGAGGATTGGGTTGGAGATTCAAACTTCAAAGATACGTTGCCAAAGCACGAAAGGTCTGCTTTCCTATGTGCAAGCTCGGTGGTGATTGTGTCAACTTAAGGATAGACTGATGATCCTTTAGGAAGAACACGAGATTGACCACTTGTGGATCCCAACCTTTAGCTCAAGGTGATGAGGGATAACAAGTGACAAAGCTGGATTACCCTAGACAAAGCTCTGTCAAAGGGATAACCTTGGTGAGATTGATGGATTTGGAAGATTTTTAGGAGTGGCAAACTTTTGGCAAAAGTGACAACAATTTTTAAGGCTTGGATGTGAGGTTTTGATTGCTGGCTAGATGGTTTGATTCTAAATGATATGGATGAGCTAATAATGCTTAAGGGGATAACCTAAGATGGCTGGCTTTTTTACAAAAATGACTCTAAAGTGAAGCTTATCCAAGAAGATGTGGAGAAACAAGGGTGTCTAATCATAGAAATCATGCCTAGTTGGTAAGGCATAAGCAGGATTAACTCCTGGATGTTGGCTAAATTTGATGGTGCGCTCTAACCAGGCCTCTTGAAGTGCTTCGTCGGTAGCTTTTGCCTCTACTTTGTGGAGTTTGGCAATTCGTGGGCTTGGTGTTATTTCTTTTCTCTTAGCTGAAAGTTCTTGGTATGCTAGAGATGGTTTGAGTTTAACTTTGTGGAACTTCTGTTTGGGTTTGGGTTGCTCTGACATCAATTTCTGAATCTGCTTGGCTTTGAGAGATCTTGGTTGTTTTGCCTCAACTCATTCAACTTCTGGAATAGGCAGTGACTACGCTAAGTATGCCCTAAGCTAGGATTGACCAAGTTTGGCAAATATTTATTCAACAAATAAAAGATCAAGCAATAGATAGAAACAACCAGATAGAAGTTTTTGATTCTCAGAAAGTGATACTTGCGCCAAGGAGTGTGTATGTTCTACAAATGTTTCGATCAGTCACCTCAAACACATTAACATCCTAGATGGTTGTCTACAGGGTTAACAGTTGGCTTAGCTAAGGAGTCCTCGATATACCCAAGGTACATGAGGCCCAAATCCGTAGATGAGACCAAAAAGATGTCACACAGCCGAGAGGAGCGGTAACCCACTTCTCCTCTTTCACTTCTCAAGGGTATAAAGTTCCTTGAGGCTTAGCCCGAGTGACAAAATCTTGACCCCAAGAGAGGTGTCTTTCGATTCACCTTCCGATTCTTATACTCTGCCAGAATGCTGGAGTTGAGGTCGTCCAAGGGGTGATGAAATCCCCAAGCAGGCCTCCTAAAAAGAAACAAGGTTTTGGATCCTAATCTTATGCACCCAAGATGGCCTCGAAAGACGACAAGGGGAGAGAAGACTTGGATGACCTTGGGCTAAAAAACACACTTGTTTTTTTACCAATTGATGCTTAAGTTTTCTGATCTAGACTTTGCAAGCACTCATGTTTAAGATACAATGTTTATTCCAACTTGAAGCGCCAACAAAAGTAAATCGATCGAAGAATGAAAACAATAAGAAGAGTTAGGGTCAACAAAAGCAAACTCGCGCGCCCAGAGGCCCTCCACGTCAAGTATCGATTAATTTTCTTTAAGGCATTCAAGATTGAGTGTGAGTTTGTTTTAAGCCCAAAACAAAAGTGTGTGAGATTCGATTTCAAGCGCGCGCCCGGAGGCTCTCCACGTCAGTTGTTGTTCAATTTTAGTGCCCAAACTTGAAGTGTGATCGATTTAATCTAGAGTTTTGATCATTTAAGAATTTTGATAAAGTTAAAGCAAACATTCAAAGACCAAGTGAGTGAGTTAGATTGTGGAACATTTAACACCTTTTTCAAGTAGACCCATCCCCATAAATGGCGCTGAGATTGCAACCAATGGTTAATATTTGATGGGTGATTAGAAAAGAGGTGAGTCCAAGGAACTACTCAAATTGATTTTTGCAAATTTGTATTTTAACTTAACAAGGTTTCTTAAATGTCCAAAAATCAAACTTTACCTAGATTGCAAAAAGAGATTTGTTTTGTTCAATTTTTAGAAGCTCCAAATGAAGTGTTTGATATTGCAATGGTTAATTGATCCTTAGAATTCAAGATTGGATTTGTTGTTTTAATCATGCATTCAAGGAAAATTTGATTTTAATCCATGGCATTCAAGAGTGATTTTAGCAACATGCATTCAAAGACAAGTGGTTAAACATTCAAGTGTTTTCTTTTGAGCATTCAAGATTGAGATTTTGTGTGTTGTTTTAAGAACTTTGAAGTGCTTTGTTTTAACCTTAGATCATTCAAGATTTTGTTTTGGACTCAAAAGTGAAAATGACTCTTTGGACTTTGGTTTTCATTCAAAATTTTGTGTTCTAGTTTGCATGTTTTAAGCCCAAAAATGATATTCCTAGATTGTTTTGATGCATGAAAATCCTAAGAAACATTCAAGATTTTGCAATAAGACATTTGTTTGGAACAAATAACAAAGCTTTTAGGACAATTTTTGGCAACCATTTAGGACTCTTAGTTTTCATGAAATTTTTTAAAAGAACTTTAGTGTGCACTTAGTGTTGATTTTGAACCTTTTGAAATAGAAACTTGAAGTTCTTTTTAAATTCTCAAAAATGAAGTGTTCCTAATTTTGCATGAATGCATCTAAAACCTTGATGTTGCAAGGATGCAAATGATTAGATTGGTTTAGTTTCACTTGTTAAAAGATTTTTTCTTTTTTGCAAATTGTTAGTTTTTCAATGGATTTAAGTATGATTTGGGGGTTCATTTTAAGCACTAAAAAGAAGTGTGTATGATTTTTCTTCCTTAAAAAAAAATGGCCAAGATCTCCCACAAGAAGAAGAAGAAGAAGTAGATGGAATAAGAAGAATATAGACAAGAAGAGGAAGAATAATCTCAAGTGCTTTCTCCACCTATAAGCTTGAAAAATCTGCAAACACTATGAGATTGACTATGAGTTCCTTTGTCTTCTTCATGCTCATGTAGACCTACAAAACCAATTTATACAATCCTACCAATCACAAAAATAAGAAAAATTAGCCAAAATCAGCAAATGACATACAAAACTTGACTTAAAAAGCTAATGAAGATGACCCATGCGGGGTCCCACCGGGCGTGCCAAAATGTATATGAGAAAATGTTAGTATGCTAATAGAAACCAAATTTAAATAAAGCTTCTACAAACTAAAAAAAATTCATAAACTTCAAGATAGACTAAGATGAGCTCTCAATTGAAAATATGAGCCATTAATGGGCTCTCTCAATGAGAAGCTCTCTTGTTGAGTGGCTTTATCTAAATGGATAGGATGTATGCTCAATATGCTTCCAAAGGCTTCAATGGATGATTGTGGATTTTTGGTGTGGATAGATGGCTTCAATATGGATTTGGCTCTCAAAATAGCATTATAACTTTACTTCATGGATTGTGTTATTTTGCAAAGGGGAAGGATCCAATTTATAGGCAAGAGGCTTGAGGGATTGAGGGCTAAGATGCAAGGATGGGAAAAAGCTTATGGAAGGCTCAGATTGCATGAGAGGAGAGCACATGGATTGTGCTTCCTTATAGCCAATCAAGGAGTGACACATGTCACATGGTGAGAGGATGGAGGAAAGGGCAAGGATGAGTCAACAAAGGAGGCTCAAGAGATAAAATCTTCATAAAGACCCTCATAATGACTTGTAAGAGCAATAAAAGGGCTTGTAAGAGTCATTTATGACCTAGTGGACTTCATAAAGTTTTATGGTTGAGATATTTTGAGGGTGATGAGAGCAAATTCGACTTGGACTTGATTAGAAATGTTTTAATCTTGTTTAGGCTTGTGCAAATGATTAGAGGATGGATTAGGATGGTTTAGGATTAGCTTAAGGATAGGCAAGTGGATGGCATTTAATGAGGGTGGGTGAAAGAAGAGATATTTGTTAACTTTGGCTTGGGTTAGTAAGTTTTAACCCATGTTTAGGGAATGTGACAAGGTTAGGAGGGGATTAGGATTAGGTTTAAAACATCTTCTAGAAGAGTCTAGATTTTGGATGAGGATAAAGACTTTCTAGAATAGTCTAGAATTTCCTAGGATGAGGATGAAGACTTTCTAGAAGAGTCTAGAACTTCTTAGGGTGAGGATAAATTAGATTTTTAGGAAATAAATAAAGTTTTATTTATTTCAAGGGTTTGGGTTGAGGAGATATTTATTAAAACTTTTTTAATAAACATGAGGATTAATATTTAATTTTAATTAAATATTTTGAGTTGGGGTTAGGGGTAGGAAATGATGAGATTAGCCTTTAATCAAAATTAAAGAAGGATTAGAAGATTTTGGAAGAGGTTATTGGTCATAAGGAAATTGGCCAATTTTTGGGCAAAAAATAAATTTTTTATTTATTTTAGGATTTTCTGTCAATTTATTAATTAAATAATTAATAAATAAGGAAATAATGTTTAAATAAGATTTAAACATTTTTGGGAGGGATTCCTTAATTAAATATTTTTAATTAAGATAAATGGATTTAATGGCATAAAAATTAATTAATTAATTAAATAATTAATTAATTAATAAATGATGATGTCATCAGGACTTTTTCAGAAAATAAAAATACTTTATTTTCTAAAGGTTTTTAGGTGTCTACAGTATCAACTTCTCAAAGAACTAGTATAGGAAGAAAAGGATAGGAGCCCTGAAGGGAAAATTGGTGCAGCCAAGACAGCAGAAGCAAACCTAGATCATTTGGGAATTCAGATGAATCAAGAAGTGCTTAAATTTCCTATCTATGGTAAAATGAAAGGTAAAAGAGGTAGAAGATCATTAAAAGAACTCAAAGAAGCAGATGGGCACAGCAGAGAACAACAAAAGATTGATCAAATTTTTAATGTTGGGAAGGGGAAGTGCCTTCTCAAGGAGACATGAGGATCACGACATGGAATGTTAGGGGACTTAATGCCCCTAGCAGAAAGAGGTTATTAAAACATAACCTCAAATCCTTTGATTCTAAAATTATTCTCATCCAAGAAACCAAACTTAATAAGTTAGAAATTTCTAAATTAGATAAAAGGTAAACCTTTGGAACTCAGTATTTCAAGAATCAATAGGGGCTTCAGGGGGTTTAGGGATCCTCTGGAATCCCAGGAAGGTAGACATAAACATCATTAATTTAAATAACAATTGGATGAGCAGTTGGGTCTAGAGCCTCAAATCTAATCTCAAATTCACCCTCGTTAATATTTATGGGCCTATTACCAACCTCGGTAAAAGATTAGTTTGGGAAGAAATTGGCTCTTCTATAAATAATTCTAAAGATAATTTGTTCTTATTAGGAGGAGACTTTAACACAATTTTAGATATTAATGAAAAAATAGCTGGTAATCAATAACTATCGCAAGCTTCTAAGGATTTCGAGGCATGGTGCAATACCCATAGCTTGATAGATATACCTATTAGTAATGGTGTTTACACATGGAACAATAGGAGACAAAATTTTGCATACATAGCAGAGAAACTAGACAAGTTCATGATTAAAGGGGACCCTGATGCTAAGAACCTGAATTTTCACTCTTCCATGCTTCCCATCGCTAGGTTTGATCACTTTTCGATCAGATTTGAATTTTCAGAACCACACAAACCTACTAGGAATCCATTTAAATGTGAGAAAATGTGGTTCTTAGATGCTGGCTTCATTAACAACATCAAAGAATGGTGGGCACAGGACAATTTTGAAGGATCTAAGAAGTACGTATTTGTTGCCAAAATGAGGATGCTTAAGGAACGAATCCTCAGATGGAACAAGGAGCACTTTAATGATATTTTCAAAGAAAAATTAGATATAGAAAAATAATTAAAAGACTTAAATTTAGAAGTGATTAAGAAAGGGATGGATAATACCAATTATATGCGAGAAAAAGAATTATTGGCAAGGCAAGAGGATATTCTAACCAAAGAGGAAATCTTTTGGAGACAAAAATCCAGAGAAAAATGGTTAGATGAAGCAGATCGAAACATGAAATACTTCCATAATTCCACTTTATACAATAGATCTAAGAGAAAAATAACGGTTATTAAGAATCATTTGGGCATTGTAACAGATAAACCAAGTGAAATCGCAAATACCTTTGTTAAATATTTTTAGAATACTTTAAACAACTATGAAGGGTCCAATAGAATAGCACAAGCTAAGCTACTTAAAGTAATACCTAAAATTGTCACTACGGAAGATAATAAGGTGTTAAACAAACCCATCTCTTTGGAAGAAGTCAAAAAGGTGGTATTCGAAATGAATCCGGACAAATCCTTGGGCCCAGATGGCTTTCAAGCCTTCTTTTACCAAAATTGTTGGGATATCATAGGCATAGACCTATAGAAAACAATTGAAGCATCTAGAATGGGGGTGCTCTTTTATCAGAGATCAATCATTCATTCCTCACCTTGATTCCCAAAAAGTCAGAACCTGAAACCCCAAGAGACTTTAGACCCATTGTGCTATGCAACACAGTGTATAAAATTTTCTCTAAAATTTTAACTAACAGGTTAAAGGAGATACTCCCTAAAATCATATCAGAAGAACAAACGGGCTTTGTGTCCGGCAAATCTATCCTAGATGGTATTATAACCATCCAAGAGACAATTCATTCAACAAGTATGAACAAAGAGCCATGTATGTTCATGAAATTGGATATTCAAAAAGCATATGATATGGTTGATTGGAGATTTCTCTGTAAGGTTCTAGAAGCTTTTGGCTTCTCTCATCAATGGATCAACCTTATCTACAAATTCATATCTACTGCTAAAATCTTGATTCTCATTAACGGAACACCAGAAGGCTACATTGATATATCGAGAGGCATTAGACAAGGAGACCCTTTATCCCCCTCCCTTTATATCACCATGGCCGAAACATTTGGAAGAGCAGTGACTGATGCATACAATAGGCAAAAAATATCAGGTATTTTGGTCACTCAAAATATGCCCAATATTACTCACCAACAATACGCTAACAACACTATATTGTCGGGCAGAAGTAGGATAGACAAGGCCTTGGGTCTTAAATCCATCATTAAAGCATATATGGAAGCTTCTAGTCAAAAAGTAAATGAACTCAAATCTGAGATTTACTTTATGAATGTGAAACCAGCATTGGAACAGCAGATCTGCAGAATCATGGGATACAAAAAAGTTTGATTCCCCTACAAGTATCTAGGAATCACCCTAGAAAAAGGAACGAAATCCAACAAAGTGTGGTGTGATACCTTTGAAAAAATGGATGCCAAACTTAGATGTTGGAAGGATAGATGGCTAACAAAGGCTGGAAAATGTACTAAGACCATATCAGTATTATCAACCATCCCGATCTTCCCATTATCTTGCTTGCCTTTGTCCAAGAGAAATCTCCTCAAATTCGAAACCAAAATGCTGAATTTTCTTTGGAATGATTGTAAAGAGGACAAAAAATTGGCACTCATTAAATGGGAGAAAATCTGCGAACCCAAGGATTTGGGTGGGTTAGAGATCAAGAATCTTAAATGGCAAAATGAAGCACTAAGGGCAAAACTTATCTGGCGCCTCTATAATGATAGAGATCAAAAATGGGCCAAGATATTATACAACAAATATTTAAATAAGAAGGATCCACTATCAATTTTTAGGACCAAACACCCCCCAAAAGGGTCAGAATGTTGGAAATTTATGCTTAATTGTAGGCACTTGATTTCAAAGTACTTGACTTGGGTTGTAGGTAAGGGTGATGAGGCTTTGTTTTGGGAAGATTCATGGGATGGTCACCCCCCTTTGCACAGGAGCCGCTCAATTGAGGATCTCAAAGACAAATTAAGCTCTCTGTGGGGAACTAGAGTCTACGACTATAGGATAGTAGTTTATAAGGATGGTAATCTAAAATGGGTGTGGAAATCTTTGGAGGGCCTAGATGTGAATGTCAAATCAATCAATGTCTACCAAAAGCTGTCAGAAGATAGAAGGATTAGGCAATCTGAGAAGGAAGATGAAATTATATGGGCAGCTTCTAACAATGGTAACTACAATGTGAAAAATGGATATAGGGCTATTTTAGACTCCCAAAGATGGGACGATGTGGATATTCCGCTCAAGCTATGTTGGGACTCTTCATGTCTTCCTAAAGCAAGTTTTTTTATGGTTAGCATTTCAAAACAAAATACTAACCATGGATAGGATGAGAAATTTTGGTCTACAAGGTCCTTCTAGATGTGTTTTATGTAAGCGCAATAGTGAAGACTCTGATCACATTCTATTCAATATCCCTTCTCCCAAAAGTGTTGGGAATGGCTTAGGAGAATGTTGGGATGGTCGACACCATTCTCAAATTCTTTTCCTAACCTGCTTAAGGGATGGCCCACCGGCCAGATCAAGGGTGTATACAATAAACTATCGAACATATGTCCATCCATTCTAATATGGGAAATCTGGAAGGAAAGAAATTGGCGTATCTTTCGAAACCAAGAATTGGAGCCTAAAGAATTAATTACAAAAATTGAAGCTAGTATTGTGGAAACTACTAACTCGCATCTCAGAAATTCCCAGAAAGAGGAAGGTTATTTTTCCATATGGGATGAGCAAATGAAGAAGAACTAGGTTAAATTGATTAACCCCCCGCTTGTTTATCTGAAGAATAGTAAGGAGGCTAGAGAAAACTGTAGATGGTCCCCTCCTCCGAATGGGTGGGCTAAATTGAACTTTGATGGTGCTACCTAAGGAAATCCCAGTCGGCATTGGTTGCATCATTAATAATGAGGACAGTCATTGGATAGCCAAAAAAGCTATGTCTATTCAACCTACCTCTAATAATCTTGTGAAATTAGAAGCTTTGAAACAAGGACTTCAATTATGTCATAAATTGGATTTAACCAAAGTCATTATTGAGGGCTTGATAGGTGGCTTACTCCGGTTATGACCTCTTGTCTGACTCCCCTCTTCTCCAAGTTTTTTACTTAGTTTTGATTTTTTGCCTCATTTCACATTTTTCCTCCTTTGGATTCCCCTCATATATGTATGTATGTATGTATGTATGTATGTATGTATGTATGTATGTATATGCACACACACACACACACATATATGTATATGTATATCTATATGTATATACATATACATACATATATATATATATATGAAAAACTATATATATATATATATATATATATATACTTAGTGTTACATTTTTATACCCATTTATACCATCATATATAAATTGTCAAACTTATATATATAATTCTCATTAGTTCTTTGATATTGTTCTCAACCATAACCACTCATAGGTATAAGTCTGTAGCATGCAAATCGATATAGGTTCATATCCCATATATTTCTAATGATATACATATATATTTGTAAGTATAGATAGTCAAATATATTCTTCTGTGTGTGTGTGTGTGTGTGTGTGTGTGTGTGTGTGTGTGTGTTATCTCTTCTCCTCAGGTTAGGTCCTTATTAGAGGTATTAAATGGTCTTATTAACTTTCATAGGGCAAGCCTTGATCTGTTAATAATGTTCACGGTAACTCATTCCATATAAGGGTCCGCTTGCAGATTCCTTTCCCATCATGAATTGGGATGGTCCTCAATTAGCCTTTATATATGTGTTGTTGGCTTCAATCTATTCAATGATGTTTTCATCATAATGGAACCAAGGCAAGATAATGCTGAGCTAAAGTGGGCTACATCATTGGATGACATCATCGATTACACCTTCTAGAGGCTTCTTTTGTCTTTATATGGGTTCTCAAGATCTCTTTATCAATTACTAACCTCATTTCTTAAAGATGGAAACTAATAGCTGTCTCTTTCATGCAACCAAAAATCAAACTATGGCCTTCCGTGGAAATGTAAAACTAGAACATTGGAATAGGATACTCTACCCGATTGATGACATGTCTCAACTGGCCATTAGCAGAGCCATTGGAGAAGGGGTCTTTGATTATGAATTCACTTGGAGAACCAATAGTGACATCATCAGTTCCTTCATTGGCTACATGATAAGGGTAAAGGTGGATACTGAGGCCATTATAAGACTATGGACTATGCTCTAATACTTTCGTCCCAACTTGGAGGAAGGGCTTGGAGAAAGCTGTTAGAAGTATTGATGATAAACTTTGTATCCCACTACCAGAGAAGTATATGAGATTACCTCTAGGTGACCCTGAATTGGCAACCACATTTCGACGTCTGTCTCTAATTATTTGGGAGAGTGTGGCTTTTTATTGTGAATGGCCGAAAATGCAGGCCAGTATTTAGTTTATGCTCCACTGGGAAGGAATCATAGCTAAAGAAAATAGGGGATGGTTAATGAATTATCTCACTCTGTCCAAGGCATACATATAACCGGGAGTACACTTCAACAACTTGGAGGCCCTTGAATTTTGCACACTGAACTCTGAAAAATCTAGTAGGGCCAAGACTGGTTTCAAATTTCCTCCTGAATGTCAGGTTGAAACCCCAATGACATTTCTGAAGTCATCATGGTGGTCTGGAAATGAGGTGTGGTCTCTGGTGTTTGTAGGTTTTGGTTAAGCATAGTTAGGGTTTGGCAATTAGCAGATATATAAGGAAGGATGTGTAGGCTAGGTGGTTGCAATTAGTTTCAAACCTATTAAGATGTCTAACAAAGGATAATATATACCTTCTACTATATAGGTGCAATTTATGTTTATAGATCTGGTTTGTAAATAATAGCAGATATACTCTCTTCTATGATGTACTAAAAACCTTGCTAAATATATGAAGTATGTTTATATAAATGGGTTTGTATGTTCATCTTCATCTGAATGTTTGGACTTTATAGTGTTTTGGTGTTTTGTTTCTAATGGTAATTATTGCAGCATTATCTCCTTTACATTTGTATGGTCTTTTTTAAATTTGAATTTAAGTTAGCTTTTCATTATTCTTCATTAGCATTACGTTTTGATGTCTTTACTCTGATTAGCTTCTTGTGATGGGATTAGAGTTCAGACACTTCAGTGATACTCTGTAGGTAGGGCAAGTGTTATGTAATTTAAGACTTGATGAGCATATAACCATTTAAGGTAAGAGTTGGTGACCTCAACCCGATTAAAAGAAGGGTTACAACTTCATCTTTTAGCCGCATATTCCTTGATTGTAGACAGATTAGATAATTTTGTTCAAATCCTCAGATTAGGTTTGTTTCCTTAAATCTAAGGCTTGGTAATGGGTCAATTTGGTGCTCCAAATCAATGTTTAGATCTATTTCAGGCAATCTTGGTGGCTAGTTTTAAAATGGATAGAAGAAGGCGGTCTGGACTGATAGTTTCTATCCATATTTAGTGACGTTGGTATGGTAGTATAGCTCTAATTGAAAATTGGATTACAAATTGGATACTAGTGGAAAGGGTTAGTCAAACCTAATTTCTACTCGTCCCACACTCCTTTGGAGATCTCTATTAGAAGTTAGGGTTTTAGTTGATGTAGCTTGAGTGTTTTTCTTTAAGAGATCATCTGCACTCTATTCTATTTTTGCATAGGTTTGGAGGAATCTTGATTATTCAGTACTCTATTTTTATTTTACTAACCTTCTTCTTTTGAGTACAAGATTCTTCTTCTTTAAGTTCCATTTAGGTGGATTTCCTATGATTGCTATTTATATACTAACTATGTTGATCAATCAAGTTTTATGTGCTTAGAAGTGCTTATGGATATCAGAGTTCATAAATTCAGATATTCCCAATGAAAGCTATTACTCATAATGGATTTTATATTGACAGGGGTATGCCCCTCACTATGATGTATTTCAAAACATTATATGACTATGTAATCTGAAACTCTACATGATAGGTTATGTTCTGACTGGGGTATGCCCCTTTTAAGATGTAATTATATAGGACTTTTGTCCCGAGTGAGACTGGAGGTTTTCTTCTCCATTCTTTCCTACCAGTGCCCATTTGAACGGAGTCAAGCTGATGTAATTTTATTTTTCTTTAATAAAATCATTAAAGGCTTCCGTCGTTTACCGATCAAAAAATAATAATAATAAACTTATTAATAAAATTATTAATAAAAATATTAATTAAATAATAATTAAATTTTATTAAATATTTTAAAGCAAATTTTAAAAAAAGAAAACGCATACACATTAGATGTTTTAAGGCCTGCTAGCCATTTAATAAATTGTTGTTGTCATAGTCGTGCAGTGGCCGCAATAGTTATTAACTATTGCTGCCACAACACTACTATGAGTAGTAGCTACGACATTTAAAGTCGCAAGGTTTGGGAGGTGGTGGGTGGAACCTGCCTCCCCCCAATTTTATTTTTGATTTTTTATTTTTTTTAATTTAAATTTATAAAATTCATTGCAAAAAAATTATGCCCGCCCCCCCCCCCCCCCCCCCCCCCCCCAAATATATATATATATATATATATATATATATATATATATATATATATATATATATATATAATTTTTTATTTCGACCAAAACTTTGATCGAAAAAATATAGCAAACCAATCAACTTTTCTATTTAAAATTTCCATTCCATGTAAAACCCTTCCTAGTTTAAAACTAATTTCTTTTAATTACAGAATGAGGATTTCCTAATAATTTCAATCCTCACATAAATAGAGAAAGGATATGAATACCAATACATTCAGATGGAAGATTGAAAGATTCATTACAAACGAACTTTGGAAGATAGATATCAACAATCACAAAGAAGACAAGAATAATAAATAATGTGATTAACTGGGCGAATCAGAACACAAGAATCTACTTGGTTCTTATGCTAAAATCGCAAACACCCAAAAGATTTTGATAAAAATTTCTTCTCTCACAACCTTCTCTATGATAATTCCTTCTCCAAAATTCGCGGTCCCTCAAAAATGAACCCTCAATTGTTGATAAGGAGTTCTCTTCTAATTTTGGGGCACTAATTATGTGATCACCCAAGAGGACTCCTTGCTCACAACTCTTTAACTCTTTATTATCTTTCTTTTATGTTTTCATGCACCTTTATTCCAATATAAAATATCTTTAATTAAATTCACTTGACTTCTCTTTTTAATTAATTTATTAAATTTTAATCTCATCCATACTTTATGCAGTCTTAAAATTCTTTAATAAATTAATATCTTTTCTATTCTTTAATTTATTTTTGAAGCGTTAATTGATAAAATATTTATTAACTTAAGTAATAACAATATTTAACATTTATTTAAAAATGATCTCCTAAATATATTATAATTAAATTAAATAAATAGTATGCTCTAAAATTAAACTTATAATTTTATCTTTAAATTTAATTCTTTTTATTTAATTAATTTTCCAATTAATTAAATATAATTAAATATTAAAAATATCAGAATATTTTTTCATTAAATTAAATCCTTAGTTTAATCTTTTAAGTAGACTTAATTAATAGAAAAATACCAAAGACCTATAGGACAAAATACAAAAATCCATCATAGAAAACCACATACAAGATCAAACTAAAGGGTTATAATCATGAATTTATGTCATATGACGCATTCGGAAGGTAATTAACTCAGATACTTATCTTGATTTTTTAGGACAAATGGGTTTAAAGGTTAGGATTTGGACTCAAAAATTTATCTCCCCTCTCTTACCATTGAGATAATCTGATAGGGTACGGTCATCTTGACAATTTAGGGAAGTTGATACATGGTACCTACAATTTGCATAAAATCTACGCATCTACAAACACATATATACTAAGCTAAACAAGCAATGGTAGGAAGTGGTGCATCATGTAGTCCTGACTAATAGGTGACTATGACTCCCTTCCTTAATCACATTAAAAATGTCATACATAAAAAAAACATACACGCACACCATATACATGCAGTATGGGGTAAGTATCCATAGGAAAACATGTATAATAATCCATCTAAGTAATCATCATCAACAACTAAAATCACTGTAATAATCATCATGCACACATGAAGCATAGAGTACTAAGTAGTCTCATCATAAGATCAACTGAATATGAAACAATAACTGATAATCTCAAAAATAATGCTACTAATTATCAAGCATAAAATTGGCCTAAAAGAGCTCGGCAATAATAACAAAAATGCAAACTAGGGGTAGGCACTACATCCACACCTCCTAGACTTAGGCTTACTCTTGGAAGCCTACAAGAATGGTAAAACTAAAGAACTTATTGTGCGGGTCCCATTAGACCCTTTCCCCCTGTAGGAGGATATGACTCCACTGAGAATGCTCTCTAGGACCTACCCATGTCTCCAACTATAGGTTCTGAAGCTGAAGGTCTCTAATCTGAGAATTATGATTTCCCTTGAGGGCAATGGGACAACTTGTGTCTACATTGTCCACATGAGAAACACTCTCCATCAAAACTCCTCTGCACTCTAGGTGCACTAGACTGTTGAACACTCCCCCCACTAGGATAAGAATGAATACTCTGAGATGGTTGGTCATACTAGTTCCGTTTATTGCATTGTGTGTTGCGATAGTTCTTAGAGATAGAACCACCTTCACCACTCTGAGTTGGAGGATAAAATCCTCCCTACTGCTAATTACCTCCAGAAGGAGGTTTCCTACTATGATTTGAGTTGTGGTTACCCTTAGGTCTTGATACTGTAAGTGCTCCCACAAAACCCCCATGTCCTAGGTTAACACTATGCTCCACAAGGATAGCTTGATGTACCGCATTTTTGAGGGTTTTAGGTTCAAACACCTTAACACACCCAATTAGACGGTTATTCAAGCCTCTGATGAAATGTTATGCCAACTGTGTTAGGTTATCACTAATTCCCAAAAGGGCATGAGCTCATAGAATTTGTGCTCATACCCTACTACGGTCATAGTGAATTGTCTCAGGTTGTGGAATTCATCTGCCCTATGCTAGTTCCATTCCTCTGGTAGGAATTTCTCATGGAAGTTTTCCAGGAATAACTCCCATGTGACATTGTTCATGTTGATACCTAGTTTCTTCTCTTCGATAGTCCACCAAGTGGCTCCAAAGACTTTCAGGTTGGTAATAGCAAACCTCGCTTTAACATTAGTGTCAAAGTCCTGAATAGCAAAAGCCCTGTCAAGAGCAATAAGCCACTACTCGACTACATAACCTGAACGCAACCCATTAAAGAGTTTGACCTTGTACCTCTAAAGGTCCTTCATCTGAGAAAATACGATCGATCTCTATCGATCCTTCTAAGGGCTCCTAGACCTAGGTCTATGCTCATATCTTGCCTGATGTGCTCCATCTTGACCATGAATAGGAGGTAGACGATCAATGATAGTTTTCATCAGTTGCCTTAGGTCAACCTCCTCTAAGTTTGCTTGTTGCTCTCAATAGTTCTCTTCCTGATGCTCACTAACATGCTCTTCCCCATTCTCTTCTTGAATAGGGCCTTCGTGGCTAGACTCATGTACACTGATGTCTCTGCCTCGTCCACGGCCTCTACCATGGCCAAGGCTACAGCCTCTAATAGAAGATATCATCCCAGATACCATCCTATGATAATATCTAAGATACAAGATGCTATAATAACCATAAAACATACCACTATAAGGCCTACATAAAAGACACATGTTTTGAAAACAGTATAAGTTCAATTTTCAGTTTTGCCAAATTTAGGTTTAAGTATAATTTAGTTTTGGAGTCTAAATGTTCAAGTTTGAAAATATACAATTAAAAGTTTAAGTTTCGCTTCAGTTCAACTAGTTCAAGCTTTTAGTTTGAAAAAAAATATACATAACTATTTAAATTTTGTTTAGTTCAACTAGTTAACAACTAGTTGTGTTCCAATATGCCCAGAGTTCCCAATGTAGAACTCGAGCTCTGATACTAGATGTAATGCCCCACCAAGTGATCCAAAAGAATTGACCTAAAGTTTTACAAAGTTTGCCAAACTTTTTTTTTAAAGAAAGAATAACATACACATCATAGTAGCGGAAGCAATAACATACAATCATACATAAGAAAACATAACAGATTACATTTCTTAAGGATCCCAAGATGTTGAATCACATTTAAATTTAATTAATACTAAGTCTAACAAATACCACATCCAGTACATAAAAAAATAATTATAAGTCCAAGTCCATTTAAATAATATAAATTTGTTCCAAATGCCACTTGGCAATAAAATTCAAAATGTTCAATCATCCACTGTACATGTCACAAGGTATGAAAGGCTAAAATAATATACATTTATAAAAGTAGATTACATCATCCCTTTCGGATCCATGAAACAAAGTACAATATAATAAGTGAAATCATCCATCATAAAGCTATAACCATCTATCATAATACACAAAGATATAATGAGAGGAAAAGCAAACAAAAAACTCCAGCCACGGCATCAACGGATGGATCTCAATGGTAAGAGTAAAAAGCACTACCACCCGACCATGTGGTAACCCAAAAAGGCCCACTCCCACCACGCTAAGGAAATAGTCTCAAGTCCAAATAGGATATCAATCCCAAAATCACAAATAATCTCTAAGTCCAGGAAATCCTAAAAGTAACCTAACTTAAAGGTTCCAAGATAAATTGACATTTAGACCCAGAGGCAAACACAAACATGTAGGAAACCTACTATGTAAGCAAGCTTCATCACATGAATGATACTAGAGTTACCCTGGCAGTCTAACTTGACCCCTGCCCCCTACTGACTCTATGCGGCACTAATATCCTCTTGTACTGATAAGACATACTAACGATGCATGGCTACAACCAAGTGTTCTCTCTACTCCCATCCTAGTTTATACTAGCACTCAAGGCATGGGTGAGAACATACAAAGACTCTTATTAGGTTCATTTTACTTTCATTTAGTGTAGTGTTTTCACTTATTACACAACTTACAATTGGTTACCCTGGCAGCCACTTAGGGCCTTGGCCTCCATTACAAGCCACTTCTCGACATTACATATAGATAACCTACCATGAACTCATGAAATCACAAGTCAAAGAATCATAGCATATCACCTCAGTCCTATACAAGTGACTAGAAAGCATCTAAAGATAAATCACAATAACCCATCAGTTCTCTACAAGCAACTAGAAAGTATGTCAAAAATATTGATCGAAGACTCAAAATGGTTAAGTCAAGTATGTCATAACATTCACCTCGGCTTCACATAAGAACACTAGAAAGCAATAACGAACAATAAATACAAACTCATCGTAGAGGATACCAGACACATTACCATGGTTGAGTTTAAAAGATTAAGATCAATTCATCACAATGTCACAAACACAAAACTCTCAAGCCTCTAGTAGATGTCCTAAACTGGTCAACGCTCTAGTCAACCCAAACCCAAAACATAGACAACATACAAATAATAGAGTAGTTTCATAGTTTGGTTTGATTTTGAAAGCACATGGTTGACTAAACAGTAAGGTTTAAATATTTATTTCAATGTAACTTTTCGAGTACATAAGATTTGCATTTTAACCCTTACTATTTAACTCATTTCTTGTTCTTAAACAAAGTGCACAATTACTATTATCTTATGAAATTTAACGTTCACAATTAAATATCATCAGATGATTTAAAATATTTATCTCCAATAAATTATTATAATAATTAACCATTAATAAAAATCACTATGATTTTATTGCTAATCAAAATTGTTAAATAATCATATATAATTTTTAAAAGAATAAACTTAAATGTTATTAACTAATACTTCATTATTAATTATTATCTTATTTAAACTAAAATAAATTAAATTAAATTAAAAATTATTTATAACTAATTTAAAATAAACTATATTAAAATTTATTAATTAATTAAATTAATAATAATAAAACTTATTAATAAAATTATTAATAAAAATATTAATTAAATTTTATTAAAAAAATTTAAGCAAATTTAAAAAAAGAAAATGCATATACATTAGGCGTTTTAAGGCCCGCCAGCCATTTAATAAATGACTACTATCATAGCCGTGTAGCGGTCACAGTTGTTATTAACTGTTGTTGTTGCAACACTACTACGAGCAACGGCTACAACATTTAAAGGGATGGGGTTTGGGAGGTGGTGTGTGGAGCCCACCTCCCCCCACCCCGTTATAATTTTTTTTTTAAATTTAATTTTATTTAAATTTATAAAATTTGTTGCAAAACAATACCCAGCCACCCCTTAAAAAATTTTTATATATATATATATATATATATATATATATATATATATATATATAAACAGAATTTTGACCAAAACTCTGATAGGAAAAATATAGCGAACCAATCAACTTTTCTATTTAAAATTTTCATTCCATACAAAACCCTTCCTAGTTTAAAACTAATTTCTTCTAATTACATAACAAGGATTTCCTAATAATTTCAATCCTCACATAAATGGAGAAAGGATATGAATACTAGTGCATTCAGATGGAAAATTGAAAGATTCATTACAAATGAACTTTGGAAGACAAATATCAACAAGCATGAAGAAGATAGAAATAATAAATAATGTGATCAACTAGGTGAATCAAAACACAAGAATCTACCTAGTTCTGATGCTAAAATCGCAAACACCCAAAAGATTTGTGACAGAAATTTCTTCTCTCAAAACCTTCTCTTTGAAAATTCCTTCTCCAAAATTTGCGGTCCCTTGAAAATGAATCCTCAATTGTTGATAAAGAATTCTCTCCTAAATTCGGGGCATTAATTGTGCGATCACCTGAGAGGACTCCTTTCTCACAACTCGTTAACTCTTTATTATCTTTCTTTTATGTTTTCATGCACCTTTATTGCAATATAAAATATCTTTAATTAAATTCACTTGACTTCTCTTTTTAATTAATTTATTAAATTTTAATCTCATGCATACTTTATTCAATCTTAAAATTCTTTAATAAATTAATATCTTTTCCATTCTTTAATTTATTTTCGAAGCGTTAATTGATAAAATATTTATTAACTTAAGTAATAATAATATTTAGCATTTATTTAAAAATGATCTTCTAAATATATTATTAAATTAAATAAATATTACGCTCTAAAATTAAACTTATAATTTTATCTTTAAATTTAATTCTTTTTATTTAATTAATTAACTATTAAAAATATCATTATAATTTTTTATTAAATTAAATCAGTCATTTAAGCTTTTAATTAGACTTAATTAATAGAAAAATCACCAAAGACCTATAGAACGAAATACGAAAATCCATCATAGAAAACCACATACAAGATCAAACTAAAGGGTTATAATCACAAATTTATGTCATACAACGCATTTGAAAGGTTATCAACTCAGATACTTGTCCTAATTTTCTAGGACAAATTGATTTAAAGGTTAGGATTTGGACTCAAGAATTTATCTCCCCTCTCTTACCATTGAGATAATGCAATAGGGTATGCTCATCCATGCAATTCAGAGAAGTCGATACCCGGTACCTCCAATCTGCATAAAATCTATGCTTGTACAAAGACATATATACTAAGTTAAACAGGCAATGGCAGGAAGTGGTGCATTGTGTAGATCCCGACTAGCAGGTGACTATGACTCCCTTCCTTAACTACATCAAAAACGTCATACATAAAGAAAACATACACACACACCATACACATGCAGTATGGGGTAAGTATCCATAAGAAAACACGTATAATAATTCATCTAATTAATCATCATCAATAACTAAAATCACTATAATAATCATCATGCATATATGAAGTATAGAGTACCAAGTAGTCTCATCATAAGATCAACTGAATATGAAACAATATCTAATAATCTCAAAAGTAATGCTACTAATCGTCAAGCATAAAATTGGCCTAAAAGAGTTTGGCAATAATAACAAAAATGCAAACTAAGGGCAAGCACTACAGTAATGAAGGTGCCCATGTGGGTTAGCATATTATACTTGTGAATTCTATAATTATGAATTTACAATGCAAATAAGAAGTCCATATTTTGTTCTCACATTTGTTGTAGTTTCTTTGTTTTTTTTATGAGTTTATGGTTTTAAGGGGAGCACCCTTCATCAAGTGGTATCAAAGCTAAAGTTCTTGAGTGTGTAACAGATCACCGACTATGAGGCAATTCACACCAAGATCGTGATTTGGGCTAAGCATGTAGACAGATCACCAATTGTGAGGCAGTTTGCACTAGGGTTTCAGCGAAAGCATGAAAAATGCCTTCACGAAGAGAGTGTGGTGGAAGTGTTGTAGTTGTTACACCTAAGGGTTTTCAAGCCCTCCAAAGACAAATGTGCAGAGGAATAAATCTTCCTATAAGAGATGAAAGTGAGGATGTGGAGGATGTAGAAGAAAATGTTGAAGCAGAGGCAATTCTAAACCTAGAGGAAGAAAGGCTTTTTAGGGTCATCTCCAAGATTGGAAAAAGACCTAAGTTTGAGGTTCCCACATTTTTGAAAAATCTTAACCCAGAGGAGTTGATCGATTAGATCAATGAACTGAAAGAGTACTTTGAGTATGAAGATATTAAGGCTCAAAATCGGGTCAAGTTTGTGAAGGCAAAACTGAAGGGACATGCAAAGATCTAGTGGCAGGAGGTTCAATTCGAGTGAAATAGAAAGGGAAAGGACAAAATCACAAGATGGGATCAGATGATAGCTAAACTGAAGTGCTAATTCATTCTCGTGGATTATGAGCTTGATCTATTGAAGAAAATGCAAGGGATGAAGCAAGTAGGAAAATTTGTTCAAGAGTATATTGAAGAGTTCTACCAAGTTCTCAGAGAACCAGCCATGCAAAAACTGATAAGGAGAAAGTTGCTTATTAACTTAATGGGTTATGGCCAAGCATTCAGGATGAGATGAGTCTTGTTCAAGTGACCAGTATTGAGTAGGCATACTAGTTTTTCCTAAGGGTTGAGGAGATACTGCAAGAAGTTTGATAAGAAGAATAGTGGAAGAGGTTGTGGTGGAAGATCTGGTGGATGATCTTATGGAGGTCATAATGATGATCAAAAGAGCAAGGATGAGGTTGGAAGTAGCAGCCAGAACCAGAGGGGAAACAATTCCAATTGTTTCCATGATCACAACAGTAGAGATCAAAGAGGAAGAGGCAGAGGACAAGGATCTAGAAGAGGAGGCTTCTGTGGAAAATATTTTTATTGCAAAGAAGAAGGGCATAGAGCATTCGAATGTACCCAGCACCAAGGAAGGGCAGACCGAAGAACAGAAGGTCAGGCCAAAATTGCATATGTTGATGAAGATGTAAGATCCTCACATTCTAAAGATGTTGAAAGAGGAGAAATCCTGCTAAGTCATGAGAATGAACCTGATCAGAGAAGGAGCTTGTTTCACACAAGGTGCAGATGTGAAGATAAGTGTTGTGATATGATCATTGATGGTGGAAGTACTGACAATCTGGTGTCAGAAACAATGGTCATCATGTTGAAGTTGAAGAGGCAGAAACACCCACGTTCATATTGTATTGCTTGGGTGCAAGATGACCACAAGGTCATGGTCAATGAGCAGTGTTCAGTGAAGTTCAAGATTGGAAGCTACCAGGATGAGGTACTATGTGATATCATACCTGTGGACATATGTTATATGTTGTTGGGTAGGTCGTGGCAATTTGACATGCATGATGTACACGATGGGCGAGCAAATATCTACACTCTAACCAAGGATGGAGTAAAACATAACTTGAAGCCATTGAAGGAGAAAGAGAAAAAAGTATGTAGTGCTACCATAATATGTTTTGTTGATGGAAAAGAATTTCTCAAAGGTATGAAGCATGAGCATATGTGTTTTTCTATAATTCCAAAAGATAGTAAAGAAGTAGAGGAGGTGCCTACAGAAGTTGTAGATATGTTGGGAGAGTTTTTTGATATTGTATTAGATAATGTACCTAATGGATTGCCCCCAGTGAGGAAGATCAGCCACCAGATGGATTTGGTTTCCGGAGCCAAGGCAGTACACAAAATGACACCAGTAGAAAGTGAAGAGTTGAACAGACAAGTTCATGAGTTGATGCAAAAGGGGTTGATTCGAGAGAGTCTAAGTCCATGTGATGTACCAATAATATTAGCACCAAAGAAGAATGGAGAATGGAGGATGTGCACAAATTCTCACTCTATCAACAAGTTCACAATCAAGTACAGATTTCCATTGCCAAGAATGGATGATATTATAGACTATTTGAATGGAGCTGAGTATTTCACAAAGATAGATCTGAAGAGTGGGTACCATCAAATTCGTATTAGAGAAGGTGATGAGTGGAAGACTGCTTTCAAAACCAAATGACTATACGAGTCGCTAGTCATGCCTTTTGGGCTAACCAATGCACCAAGCACTTTCATGTGGCTCATGAATGAGGTACCGAAGGATTTTCTAGGTAAGTTTGTCATTGTTTACCTAGATGATATTTTGACCTTTAGTAAAACATTGGAGGAGCATTTGATCCATATTCACAAGGTGTTTGATAAGTTGGGGGAAGAAAAGTTGTTGATAACCCTGAAGAGTTGTAGTTTGTAAAGGAGTTGGTGTACTTCAGATTTGTAGTCTCAGCATAAGGTCTAAAAATGGAGTCAAAGAAAGTGAAGGCTATCCTTGAATAGCCTACTCCAAGGAGTGCGACAGAGGTAAGATCTTTTCATGGATTGGCTAGATTTTACAGAAAGTTCATAAGACTTTTTAGCAGTATTTGTGGACCCTTGACTGAAACAATGAGAGGGGATAGGAAAGAATTTAAGTTGACTGTAGGAGCAAATAAGATTTTTAATCTATTGAAACAGAAAGTTATTGAGCAGCATGTTTTAGCACTTCCTAATTTTAACAAGGTGTTTCAAGTAGACTATGATGTTAGTGGTACCACAATAGGAGTTGTTTTGAGCCATGAAGGTAGACATGTTGCTTATTTCAGTGAGAAATTGAATGATGCAAAAAGAAAATATTATGTTTATGATCAAGAATTTTATGTTATAGTTCAAGCATTGAAGAAGTGGAGACACTATCTTCTTCTTAAGGAGTTTGTTTTGTATACTGGTCATCAAGCTTTGAAATATTTGAATAGTTAAGGAAAATTGAACCAAAGGCATTTGAAGTGGGTTGAGTTTTTGTAGAGTTACACATTTGTTTTGAAACATAGGAGTGGGAACTCTAACAGAGTTGTAGATGCTTTTAGTAGAAGACAATTTTTGCTAACAAAAATGCAGATAGCGGTGGTTGGGTTCAAGGATCTCAGTACTTTGTATCTAGATGATTCTGATTTTGGTGAAGAGTGGAAGGCTTGTATAGAACCTGTTACACTTGACAGGAAAAAGTTGTTGAATTTCATGATCCAAAATAGTATATTGTTTAAAGAAAGCCAATTGTGCATTCCCATAAGTTCAATGAGAGAGAATCTCATCAAGGAGAAGTATAGTAGAGGGTTGGTTGGACATTTTGGCAAGGATAAAACCATAGCTTTGGTTGTTGAGAATTATTAGTGGCCACAGTTGCAACAAGATGTGAAGAAGTTTGTACAAAGTTGTAGAGTATGTCAGATGGCAAAAGGAGTGAAGCAAAATACAAGATTGTATCAGCCATTACCTATACTAGAGAAACCATGGAAAGATGTCAGCATGGATTTTGTTCTTGGATTATTGAGGACGCAGTGCGAGCATGATTCTATTTTTGTAGTAGTTGACAGGTTTTCAAAGATGGCACATTTTATTCCTTGCAAGAAGACTAGTGATGTTGTTCATATAGCAGAATTATTTTTTAGAGAAGTGGTGAGACTACATTCTCTGCCAAAGAGTATAGTTTCAAATCAAGATACCAAATTTTTTGAGTATTTTTGGCATACATTGTGTTAGAAGTTAGACAGATTTGAAGTTTAGTTCATCACATCATCCACAGAGTGATGGACAAACAAAAGTTGTGAATCGCAGTTTGGGAAACTTGCTGAGATGTTTGGTTGGAGACAAGCCACAAGGATGGGCTATGATTTTACCATAGGCAGAATTTGCATATAATAATTATGTCAATAGGAGTACTGGTAAATCACCATTCCAGATTGTATATGAGAGTAGTCCCATAAATGCTTCTGAATTTAGGCAGTTGGATAAAGGAGAGATAAGTAGTATTGAAGCAGAAGAATTTGCTGAACATTTGAAGAACACCCATAAGGAGGTGAGGAAACACATCGTAAAAATGAATACACTGTATAAGGTTGAGGCAGATGTGAAAAAGATGTATAAAGAATTTTAAGTTGGAGATGAAGTCATAGTTCATTTGAGAAATGAGTGTTTTCCAATGGGTACATATAATAAGTTAAAGATGAAGAAGTTTGGACCGTGCAAGATAGTGAAAAGACATGATTCTGGAAATGCTTATGAAGTGAAGTTGCCTGCTGAATTGAATATTTCACTAGTATTTAATATTTCAGATTTGACAGTGTATTATGAAGGAGGTGATGGAGATGAAGTTGCAAAAGCACAGTGGAGTATTCTAGCAACTAGTTCGGCTACAAAGGAGATTGAGGAGATATTGGATGGTTGTGTTGGCAAAAGCACAAGGAACAGAACTTATGAGGAATACCTGGTCAAATGGAAAGGGAGGCCAGTAGAGGATTTATCATGGCTAGCAAGAGGGGAGGTTAACCATTTTGGTTTTCCGCTAAACACCAAAGACATGACAGAGTCACTTCTCAAATTACCTCGGGTGTCTAATGCAGGAGCATCCTGGGTGTAAGAGCAATCTTGCATCACCCAAAAATATTTTCTTTTTAATCTTTTATATTTTTATAAGGACTAGTAGACAAGGTGGTTACTATTTATGGGAGTTTTCTATTTTTACTAAGTTTGTCATACGAGTTTGGAATGTTCTCATTTTCTACATGAAGGTTCATTTTAGAGTTATAAGCCTACTATAAAAACATCATTGCTCCAGCTTAAGTATCAGAGAAGTTATTGCAAATTTTCGATAGAAAATTTACAGAAAAATCTTCAAACTCACCGTTGGAGGCCTTAGAGTGCTCGGATGAGGTTTGAAAACTCGACGAAAGAGCATCTGTAATGCTTCAAGCCTTTAGATCAAAAGTTGGTGCTTCCAAAAAGCGATTATAATAGCCAATCGGAGCAACGGTTTGAGAGTTATGGCTTTCGAAAGTTGGGCTACCCGAAATCTAAAATAGTTGTCAAAGATGTATTTGGCTGACTCTATATGTATTCTTAGGGTCTATCAGCCCTAAGTATTAAGTTTCATTGTCTAGAACCTTCCTGGGCGACATAAAATTGTCTATTTAAGAAAGGCCCGAACATTGTCTAGAATAGGTCTGGGTGATAGTTCGCAGCTTGTCTTGCAATTTATTGTAATGAAGGCACCCATTTGGGTTAGCATATTGTACTTGTGAATCATTTACGGTGCAAATAAGAAGTCCATCTTTTGTTCTCGCATTTGTTGTAGTTTCTTTGTTTCTATTATGAGTTTATAGTTTTAAGGGGAGCACCCTTCATCAATAAATCAATAACATACAAAAAAATATTAGAATATAATTTGATTACCCAACAAATTATGTGGCATCAATGTCAACATTTTGATAAATAATCCTAAAATTATGTTTTTGAATTAAGCAAAAACATGTTTTGAAGGGACCCAAAATCCTATTAAAAAACAATTATAGAGGGACCAAAAACCCACAACAAAAGATATTACTCTCGACATACGATGGGACAAAGCCAAAACATGATAGAACCAAGACTAGGGAAAATCTAACTAGCTCCCCCAACCAAGAACAAATGTTGCATGAAGAGAAAAATAAATACAAGAAAAGCATGCATACAATTGAAGAAAATGAGGACCACAACGAACAACCTCACCAACCAATCCCAAAATTATGTTACAAAAATTGAATCCTCAAATTTTTTCTATGCAAAGGTCAAATAGGAAGAGTTAATTCCTTAACTATCATATTGCAATAATTAGGGGCCCTCTAAAGAGTCATTATTAGTTGGGGATTCCTAGTTCAATGGCATTGCTTATAAATCTAGCTAGGTAGAGATTTAGACATGCTCCTATGTATATGTCTACATATGGAAAACAATCTTCTTTGAATTATTTTGGCTTGAAATCAAAATAATTTGGTGTTCAGTGTCCTTTTTTAGCTACATCAAATTGGTTGTTCACTTTGTCAGATGGTCTTGATGTTTAGTATAGTGAGTCAACCGTATAAGTTTTTAACTTCATGTTTCATTTTATTATAATTTATCTAACTATTAGTGTACTTTAGTGTCATATCTAAATTATTCTCTATGGAGTAAGTTTAAAACAATGAAAAAATATAGCAAATGCGTCTAACTATTAGTGTAGTTTATTGTCATATCTAAATTATTCTCTATGGAGTAACTTTAAAACAATGAAAAAATACAGCAAATGATATATATATTCTTATTATTGATTAAGTTACTATTAAAATAAAATAGCTCTCTAATAATAGATAAAATTAATCTCAAATAAAATATATTTTTTAAAGTAAGAAGATATATACACATTACTTAATCTATTTAGTTGTTATGTGCACATGAGTGCGTAAAGATGTAGATTAGTATGATCATAATATTCATATAAATATTGTAAAAGAGAATCCTATAAAATGTTAATAAGAAAATTTAAATGATGAATTAAAATATAATATGAAAATTCAAAATAAAAATTGTATCATTTTAAGATGTGTTTAGCAGTTGCTTATTTTGACAATAGAATAAAATTAGAACTTTTATGATTTTATAATATATAAGATTGTCCTTGAAAATCTATGAAATTGACATTCAAAAAGTACATGCCATAAATATCTAAAATTTTCTCTTGTTTGACACAATTACTCTGACTTACCATCAGATTCGTGAGGGCCACTAAGGCAGGGTCCTATGAGTTGGGCTTGGGCTCTATTTTTAAGGAAATAGAGGTCCCATGATATTTTTTCTTTGAGGCTAAAGGATTATTTAGAATCTTTTCCACCAAAATAGGAGGCCCAAGTTTTTAGCCCTTTTAATTTGAGAGGGTGAAAATGAGGTGGGGCTGGAAATAACCCCTCCAGTTTAGGAAAGCTTTGTGCCACATGTCAACAAATAAAAGAAAATTTGAACAAAAAAAAAGGAAATTTTTTTTTTTTCATTTGATATTTTAAATTTAAAATCTTTAAAACTTCCTTAAGTTTAGGAATTCAAAATTTTAAACTGTAATACATTTTATGATTCATGAAACCTTTCAGCTTTAAACATTCCTAAAAAATCTCAGCGGTGAGTGCTCTATTTTTTAGTAAGCCCCCTCCCTGGGACCCCAGCCCAAGGCCACTAAGGCTATGCCTTTAGCAATCCTTCAAAATATAGATCTCCTTAGATGCTCTCTATCTTTTTGAATTGAATAAATGGCAGAAGTTGTCCCGAACTGTGCAAGTTTTTTAATTTCTTGTATCTATGTTCAATCCACACAGTTAAAATTGAAACCTAGGAGCCTTCATGAGAAAAGGAAATGGTTTTTTCGAGGATTTTTAATTCATTTGTTTCATCGTGTGACCTTGACAAATTATATGAAGACAACATGTACAAATATTGTGCAGGGATCTTCGTCTAACCTGGCCATTCATGGCATGGCACTTGAGAAGAGAACGTCATACGCTCTATCACATAGATGTCTGCTAAAATTATCTCATTAGAAACTTCATTTTGAACTAAAGATCTGATCTGGTTGATGAAATGGTAATATATATAGCTGATTCATCACAGCTTTTAACTACCAGTTTGATTCAGCCTCCAGAGTTCAGTAATCATATTTGGAAACAGCCATGCAGGCAGATTGTAGCATTTATGGCTTATTAATTGTTTGAATTTATCCCTTCCCTCTTCATATTTATATCATACAATCAGCACCTCAATGTTCCATGAACCTTGTCCCCAGCAGCATTTTTTAGGTGAAAGTAACATTACATTAAATTTTTTAATGTGGAACCTTGAAAATTGTGCCGCATTTTTAGGTTTTTAATCTCAAGTCAACCAACAAGGGTTCTCATTCTACATGACATGCACCATATGATTGAACTCTTATTCGATATAAAATGAAGCTTTGAGAGAATACACCTTCGTAGCAACACAACATGTCAAAATATCACTGTAGGCCTACAAACCACTACATCCTTCTGATATCCGTATATTTAAAATTCATTCCTTGGGACTGAGTGATTTCTTAAGCCTTGCTACATGCACACTCTAAAGCAGTTTAGAATATTGCCTATGATATGCTTTGAAATATTGTCCTAAATCATGAGAACACCATCATAAAGCAATGTAAGGGTTGTATGGTCTACAACAGGTGGGTCTCCTCTATTGGGTCAAAGCTAAAATGCTTCACTGATGAAGCTCCCAAGTTCTGTCTAAATTGTTGGAATGAGTATTTACTGTTTGGTGCGTGGATTCTTTTTCCGGAGCACTTCGTCTTTCTGTCTTGAATATGCTGTTGAGACAAGCACTAAAAAACCTAAAACAGAAAGAAGCCATAGCATAACCATCCAATACCTAGCACCAGTACCTACAAGAAGATGGGAACCATCCTTTGCTGAGACTCCCCTTTTTCCTTCCAAGGAACTTTCCTTCTCACTCGAAGAATGTCTATTAGTAATTTTCAGATGTTCACTGTTACCATGGATTGCATTATCAGATGATGCATCTTTCTCCAGCAGGTCTTGATTTACATATTCAAAGCTTTTGCTTCTCTCAACTTGATCAGATTTACCTGGCGGAGATTGTGCCTGTAATGTGTTCTCACTAGATTGTGTTTTCAAACAGTTTCTTCTTACATGATGTAAATATAGAGCATCATTTAATGTCCTTACACACTCAATACTTAATTTGTCTCTTTTTAAGATGTTCTCATCTATTGACATCAATGTAGAAGGGTTAGGCGGTTCTGGAAACTGCCTCCAGCAGACATTTGTCATATCTGTCTCTCTCCAGTCAGCCTTGTCAAATTTCCAGTTGCCAACACCAAACTCCAAACCATAATGAAGAACTCTTGGTTCGGTACCTTGAAGAGGAATGTAGCCAGGGTAAAGCATTATGTCGTCTCGTCTCCGATGTCTCAAGTTTATCTACAAAAACAACAAATTGGAGTAAATGAATTGTATTTCATTAAATAGATATTCGTCTGTTCTTATTAAATACATTCAAAGGGTCTGCTCTTTTTTTTATTCAATTATATTTTTTTTAAAGGACCAAACCCTGTGAAGGTATTCAATAAGAACATAATGACATCTATAATTGAATGCAAGTGAGCAATTGATAGATTAAAATCTGCACTTAAAACAATACTAACAAAAATTATCTCCAGCCAAATTCATCAAGTGACACATGTTTTATGAAAAAATTACACAGAATCATCCAAATTAATTGATTTCATCATTCATCACAAGTAAATCATTTAAAAGACCATTCATTGATTGTCTGTTACTAGAGACCATAGTAGTAAAATGGTAGGAAACAATAGGAAGAAAAGTCAAGATCAGCAAAGCCAAAGGGATAATTAGCACACCAAAACAAAAATAAAAAACATCCACTAAAAGCAAATGATCAGACCTTCAAACTCATATTACTGGGTAGTTAAGTAGGAGAGGTAAGGAAATTGAAAGAAATCACTAGACCACACCACAATATGGTAGTATATTGCTTGGATTTCATTAACAAGCTCATTCGTTGTCAAAAAAGTTGCAACGGATTTTGAAAATAGATATATTAACCTTAGCCACTGGGAAGAGTATTGATCCACTATACAAGTAGAATCAAAATTCATGTCTAAGAACCTTTGTTATCAAATTTGTTTTCAGCTAAGGGCTACAGATTTTAAGATACAGGCTGAAAATGTACGGAAGTATGACTCAGCTACTTGTATTGTGAAGGTCTAAGTCTATTCGATCAGGCTTGTAAAGCCCTGCTTCTGTAATATAAGACTAGGCCTGAAACGTTGCCCTCAAATCCTAGTTGAGGCATGACTAGTCAACTGAACTCTAGGAGATAAAGAAAAGGATGCCAGACAGACACCATCTTGCATCTGTCATCAATGACTGTTGTGCTCCTCTCAAGACCTCTAACAGAAACAGAGTGGATGAAATACTTCTGTATTTGCAGTCAACAAGTACAAACATATTGAAGATATCACAATCTAAAAGTTAATAAGAATGAATATTGTTCTGTAATATGTATTACTTGCTCAACTTTTAGCATCTGACAAACTATGGGTAGACCATGTCAGCCATTATTAGCTGCTTCCTACCAGGGGCGCAGCGTATGTATAAAGACAACTATTAGTCCATCCAAGGTGAAGCTACCTTTGCTAGTGGTATTGGTGCCGGAAGCTCAGATTCCAATGCCGTCTTGAATTTGATCTGTAATATGTATTGCTTGCTCAACTTTTTAGTATCTGAGACAGTTAACTATGGGTAGACCATGTTACATAACAAAACACCTATATGTTGAAATAGAGGAATAACAGAAGAAAATTTAACTGCAAATGGCAAAAAACAAAGGTCGACTAGCACAGTGAATGTGGAAACACTATTATGAAACCATATAAAATTACACATTTCATGCAGTGTATCACATGAGGATTAAACACTCCCAGACTAAATTCTGGGCTAAATTGATCAGCTATGAAATCGTGGAAGCTCTTAGTTAGGTCTATAGTGCGGGCTCGCCACAGGTACCTGGCGTGCCTGTCATGCAGACTCACTGTACATGGAAGACTAGTGGATAAACATGCAAACGTGGAAAAAAGACAGTAAAAATACAAATATTTAACTTTTTTAAATATACCTGGCCCGTGCAAGTTCATCAAAGAGCTTTTTTGTTTGACTGATTCAAACAAATTTAAAGTCAATTTGAGAAGCAAGTTTCTAAAAAGCTTTAAGAGGGTTGGGGTTCTCATTTGGGCATGTTGAATATTGTTATTGCTTGTGCTTCTATTCTTGAAGGAGATTGTGCTTCTTCTCACTAATTTGTGAGGACAAAAACCCTCGCAGGTGACATTCTCCATGTTGTTGAGAGATACAATCAAGTGGATTCGGAGTGGCTTCATTACAAGAGTCACATTGGAGTTCATTGATAAAAATATAATTCAGTTTTCAGGAATTTACGTTGCACATTAGGAATGATTTGGAAAGGATTAAGAAAAGGTGATTAGTTCTTGTTGCTGGTTGCTGCTTTTATAGCTGAGTAGTGTTGTGAGCTTTTCATACATCGCCCCATTGCAAATAGGGAGCCCTCTTTTTGTTGAAGGTATTGCTTTCATTCTTGGTAGTGTTCAGCTCAGTCCCCTAAGGTTCCCCATGTTTCAAATGAGAATTGGTGAAATTGGCCAAGTCTAGAAAAATCATGTTGTCCACCTAGCTCCTAGAATGGAAACTGCATTTGCCATGAATTAGGTCAACTGTGAATGAGAATTGATCTTTCAGAAATAATGCCAACGAAATTTTTAATATTTTGACATACTTGCTAATTTTTGGAAGTTTATGTTTCTAGTATGACTTTTTTTAGTAAGTCTCACCAATGGACATATTTTGAGTTAGGAAGTACTTGCTAGTTTTGGCAGTGTTTATTTTTAGTAAGTTTAATTGTGTCCCAATCTACCCTAATTTTGCATTTAAACAAACTTGCTATTCATAGTAAGTCTATTTTCCGCAGAACAGATGAGCACTTGCTCAGGAAGAGGAAAAGGGGTATCCAGTTTTATATCTAAAACATTGAACAAATCTGGCCGATGGTCAAAAATTTACAAAGTTTGAAAAGGTATCTTCTGGAAGGGGCATCCAAAAAGCATCTTCTGATCTGAAAAGGCAATTCCTGAGGAAAAGTGAGAACGCACTGAAAAAAACCTAAAAGACGAAAAATCAGGAAAGGCATCGAGTCCCAGATCTGACATAACAATCAAAAAAGCATCCAACTCTAGAAGAATGAGTGAAAATGACCAAAGCATCAAAAGGTGGAAAAAGCATGGCAAGTTCTGAAGATATTTTATTCTAATCCAAGAAAATATGTAAAAATTCTTGGAAAATCCTTGTTCTAGTATCAAATTTATTAAAAAATTTGAAGAAAAAGTTGTGGAAAAGAAAACCGGAGTAAGCGTGTTGATTAATAAAATTTAGCTCAGTCTGAAAAATTTTGGGTCTTCTAAAATCTAGGATCTACATTATAACTTTTGGCAATCTGAAACTACTCTCAAACATCCAAATTCCAGACAAAATATAACTAAATGACATATACTTAAATGTCATATTTTATATGCAAAGGAAGTTGAAAAAATGATTAAGTCATGAACAAAATCCAACACAGTCATGGATTTACGCCCAAAGGAAGAAATCCTCCACAATCAAGAATTGACGCCCAACACATGAAATCCTCCACACTCAAGAATTGACGCCCAACACATGAAATCCTCCACACTCAAGAATTGACGCCCAACACATGAAATCCTCCACACTCAAGAATTGACGCCCAACACATGAAATCCTCCAGTTGGGCTAACATGTGCCCAAGAGAGCAAGTCCACTAGAGCTAAGGAATTCAGCCCAAAGTGAGAAATCCAGTACTCAGACTTAGATGCATCCATGAACACCAATCCAAATTGTGTGCTCAAAGTACAAAATCTTGCATCAAGTCCCATATGCCCTCATAGGCACAAATTCAATGAGGCCAAAGAAAATCACTCGGATAATGAAAGTAATGTGAAAAGTGACTAAAGTTTGGACCAAAGGGAGAAAGCAATGCAAGAAAATGGCTAACTATGGATCCAAGGAGTATGATTAAGTCTCTCTCTTAGCTAGCCTATTCTAATCTACTCTTCTCTCTTCTAATCTAATGAATCTGACTCCCTTACAAATGAGAAGACCTTGGCCTTTTATAGATGTCCAAATACAACAAAGTGCCAAGATCAATCCAAGATCTAGGGCCAACACTGATCGACAAATTTACAACTAGTTACATAAGGGCACCACATTGTGGACCAATAAGAAAATTACAATGATTTTTACAACCAATGACAAGATAAGTTATGTGAGCATAGACATCATGTCTATGCTCTGAGTCTTATATTCAGTTATGGATGAGTTACAATTTGTTTGGTGAAGATAGTTAGCAAACCAATTTACAGTGATTGTTGGCAAAGATGGTTGTATTTTTGTTGTATCCTATTGGCGAGCAAGAATTAATGTCAGTGAGCTTCGGATATGATAAAAGACATGTTTATGCACCTATGTTTAAAAGTGAGAAGCATTTGTGCTACTTTAGAGAGGTCGTTGTTTGTAACATGCAATGTATTTTACTGGCAACCAACAATGATGAGGAAGTGTATTTATCATTGTAAAATGCAATATCATTGTAGTAACATGGGGGAACTTTATTATTTGTAAAGACGCTTATGAAGGCGTGTATGCCTTAAGAGTGGACCTATGTAATTAAATGTACATTGGGGAAGCTTTAAAAGGCCGACCTAATTACTTGATTTTAAGGGGTATAAAAGAAAGATATTTTCCTTGGTTGTGTTGAATAATTGAGGTGAGCTTCAAATGAACCTTTTTGGCAAGTTGCAGATTAGTCAATTCATTGCTTTAGATATGTTATCCTGAAGATTTATTCTTCACACTTGCTAGAGCATTTAGGCAATGGGTCTATTGAAGAGCACACAATTATACTGAGAGGGGGGGAGAGGGGTGGGGTGAATCAGTATAATAAAAAACTTTGTCAATTTAAAACTTTTGTCCAAACGATTACCTCCAAATGCTGAAATGAACAATTATGCACATGAACACAATGGCACAATATTTTATGTGGAAACCCAATGCGGGAGAAAACCACGGCAAATAGATGTTTTTCTATAACCTTGTTCTTTTACAAAGATTAGTAAGCTCCAACCTACTAGAGGCTTCAACCCCTGTGTTTATGAGCACCAACTCAATGGAAGCTTCAACTCTCACACTTCGCAAGCACCAACCTACTGAAAGCACCAACTCCCCACAGCCGTCTTTGTGAGCACCAACCCACTACACACAAACTTTAATTCCACCCTAGCAATATTGCTTTCTCAATTGATGATGGATACTTCAATTGCATAATTTCTCTTCTTCAATACAATAATTATCTCTGCATGAATTTTTTAATCTTTGCCTCCACGCACTTTTCTTCCCTTTTATTCTTCATTCTCTTTCCATTTGAATATATATATATATATATATATATATATATATATATATATTTCAGCTTGAAAATCTGAATATATATTTCTTTTATTATATTCTTATTTCTTCTCCAACTTTTTACCTCTTGATTTGAAAATAAAACAAGAGCCCTTCAAGAGCTAGAGTCCCTATCTTTTGGGATCATCTTGAAATGTTTATGTGGAAATCTAGTGCTAGACGATTTCAAAATGAGAGTGACACATGGATGTGATAATGAAGATCTACAATGTTTAGCGTCTATTGTATCAAATGAGAAGTTATAAATTTTAATGTTGAGTGGCCATTGTTAAAACATATAGAACTTAATGCAATTTATAGATTAATTTGATCCTTAAATATCAATATTTCCACTAAACTTCTAAAATTACTAAATAATATTTTGTTCATAATTTATTCAATTTTGTAAATTTTAGATTTTTATTAATTCAATTTAACAAATTCTAGATTTTTATTATTAGAGCATTTTTAATTTTTAGGTTTTCTTTAGAGAAGATTTTTAAATTTCAATTACTACATTTTTATTGGAAGAGATTTGAGAGTTTTAGATTTTCATTAAAGAAGTTTTGAATTAAAAAATTAAAAAATAGACTTTATTTATAAAATTATATGAATATTATATCAAAGTGTATATATGATAATCCACCTAATTTTATTTTTGATATAATGAAATCAAGGTTGCATGGGTACGTGGGTACGGGAGCGGGTACGAGTACGCATATTTTTCAAAATAGGGGACGGGGGTACGTGTGTAAGCCTAATTTTTTCTATATAATTAATATTTTATAGAAAATATAAAAATCAAAATATTTGTCATGAGTCATGACATTGAGCATTCAAAACAAGAAATTTGAAAATATAAGCCATAAGTCAAATATATATATATATGCTATTGCTGAATGTTTAAAGTATTTTTCATTATTAGGGACGGAGGTACTTGGGTATGTCAAACTTACTTAAAAATTACACTTTTATATTTATAAAAAATCTGATTTTATGAGTCATGACAATGGTTTTTCAAAACAAGAACAGTGATAAAGTTTACAAATGTAATGTACTGTTTTTAGTTTCAGATTTGCTATATGTTTGAAATAATAATACATGATAAATGCTTAGATGCATAACAAAGAAGGCAGACTTCAAACATGAACAAGAAGATCCTAAACCTAAGTTGCCGGTTCGGATTCTGGTTCGGATGCGGGTTCGACATTCGGGTTCGGAATTCGATCAAAAAATTTTGGGCTGGGTTCGGGTTCTTTTTGGGTTCATCCGTACAAGAATTTTTTAAAAATAAAATAAAAAATATATATGCAAAAATATGTTGCAGCATACCAATTCATACGCCACTATGCTAATCTAAAGCAATTTAGCAAATTCAACCACCACATATATTAATGATTTGTTCGATTGGCATGACAAAATGTCAAAATATACCACCATTATACCATATGAATGTTTCAGTTCAAAACTTTAGTCTTTAAAACAAGAATATCAACATTACTAATCACTTAATCAATAATCAGTCATAGGCTCATATGTGGTCAAATGACAAATATCAATGTATCATCAAAAATCATCGAAGAATTCATCATCATTAGGCAGTTGCTGATTAGAAGCACAATTAGTGCCACTAGCATCAGCAGTCTCAACCGTAGTCTCAGCCGTAGCCTCAAGATCAGATCCATCAGTACTACTATGTATCTCAGGATCGCCATCTTCAATCGCAAGTGCATCAAAGTGGACTTCCAACTCCGCGGCCTCTGGTTCGACATCCCATTGTTTTGCCTCCCCCTTTTTATACATATTCTCTTTGTGAGTTGTGAGCCTCAAGTTTGAATGCACAAACACCAAGTTATCTACTTTCTTGGAGTTTAGTCGGTTGCGTTTTATCGAGTGGATGAAGGAGTATGTGCTCCAATTCCTCTCAGATGATGATGAACTAGCAACCTATCAAGATTTGCAAATTTACCAACAATAAACTAGAAATTAGAGTTTTGAATATTTAGTATTTACCAACAAGAAACTAGTAATTAGAATGTTAAGATTAAAATTTAAAAAACCAACCTGTGATAAAATTTTGATGGCAATGGGCTGCAAGTGTTGGTATTTTTGACCGTGGTAGTACCACCATTTATGAGCATTAGCATTGTTCTTGTCTTCAAGAGCCTCAATACCACAATCATCGGTGCTCGCAAAACTCATAAATTCAGACCTCACTACAGGTCGTAGGTGCTCAGGAAAGAGTCTTCGAAGGGCTGCCTTGTACCCTTGAGCAACTTCAGGATCTCTGTATGGGGGAACTCTAGTGGTACTCCCCTTGAGGACCGATTGGCTATAGAACCTGGGGCTCAATGCAAAGGCAAGTAGATGCAAAGGGGTAGTCATTTTGTTCCATCTCTCTATCATGATTAACTGTAGCTCCTTGAAGAACTTTTCATCAGGATCTTGCTCTTTCTCATTTATGATATTTCTAATGTCCTCAATCATGGAGTCAATGCCATCATATACCTCACCCAAGCAAGGCCTATCCATGTCAGTGTATCGGATCATGCTCAATATAGGCTCTGTGATCTTCAGAAGGTACTCCGCACGATCCCACCAAGATTCATTTAGTATCAATCCCCTTATGGTAGTTGCTCTATCACTATTAGATTGCCTCCATACGGTCCAATTAGGACTAGTTACCATTCTAGTCAATGCGTCTTTAACCTTGATAAGGCGCCTCAAAACAATGGTGTTGGAGGCAAAGCGGGTCTCAGCAACCTATTTTAAAATCAAAACAGTAATAGATTAAAAATTTGAAAACATAGAAAGCTTACTAAAGTGGCTAGATTTATAAAACATGTTTAAATTTTAAACAATTCAACTTACCTTCAAGAGCTCCAATTTCGAGAATTGTCTGAATATAGCCTGCGTCATATGGTGGTTCATGACAAACATTTGGATCTCTTGTGCCTCTTCATACATTTTTTTTATCCACTCAATCTTAGTGCCAATTTTTTTCAGCATGAGGTTGAGTGAGTGCACTGCACAAGGTGTCCAAAAAATGTGTTCATATCGCTCCTCAACCAATAAGCCGGCAGCCCTACAATTCTTCGCATTGTCAGTTATTACTTGAACAACATTCTGAGGGCCAACTTGCTCGATAGCTTGGATGAGAATGTTTGCAATGAAAGGACCATCCTTTACCTCTCCTTCACAATCCACTACTTTTAGAAACATTGCACCTCTTGTAGACACTGCAAGAACATTCACCAAAGGACGGTTCCTTGCATCTTTCCATCCATCTGATACTATTGTCACCCCTGTTTCGACCCATGCATCCTTGATGGGCAGCATGGCATTCTCTACACGGGCCACCTCATTATCCAATAAAGTGGTGCGTACCTTCTCATACCCAGGGCCCTTGAACCCGCTTGGAGCCACATTAATTGCCCTCACCATGTATTGCCAATACGGTGAGCGAACAACATTAAATGACAATCCATTTGCATAAACACATCTGGCTATGGCTTGATCAGCAATGTCTCTAGCTTCATTTTGGAATGATGATTCCAAGGGTCCCGCCATTGTTTTACTTACAATCTGTTGTTGAGGAGGACGCATGAATGGATGGCCCTCTGCAAGTGGCTCACTAGGAGTGGTAGTTGAAGACATAGATGATGTTTTCCCTTTCTTTAGAGGCCTACCACTTTCCAACGGATGTGAAGCATTTGCCCTCCCAGCAGCTTCCTCTGCTTGCTTTTGCTCTTGAATATATTTGTTTACGATGTGATTTGGAAGAAAAGTTTTAGGTAGTATCCCGTTTACTCTTGGCTTCCCAGTGCAAAATTTGATGCCTTTTTGAGGAATAAACCACAAATGTGCTTTTACTCTACTATAAGAGCTGCTAAATTCCTCCTTGCAATGGCTACAAATCCACACGTAACCTCCTCCACCCGGCATTGATCGAATCATTTCCACATGTTTCCAAAGTGGGGAACATCTGTCGATTTTGAAGTGGGGATTATTGCCAACCGAATCACTTCCAGCCATGATAGAATCTACACACAAATTTAAAAATTACACAATATGTCAATACATAAAACAAAAAATTAAATATGGAAAAAACTCATTTATCCACTCAAACTAAACTGTAATAGATATCAGTAAGTTCACAATGAAAATTTAAAAACTAGGAACAATTTGTAAGAAGTTAGAAGTTATTCAATAGTCATAATATAATTTTGAAATTTTCTATAGAGTTGTAATTTTATCTTTGCCAAGGGTAATTGGACACTAAGGAACTGCAGTTCTCACTTCTCATATTTGGGGGCTTAGAAAGGGTCCCATTCTACTGTGTTTGGCACATGATTTTGTTGGGCCATTATTGTATGGAGCTTGGTTTGGCAATTTCCATGTGGGAATTGAACTCAAACCTTGTTAATGACATTTGATCACTTCACCACTCAGTGATACCCCACACATTTTAAATTTTAAATTTAACTTTAGACGATTAAACACATTTTCTTTAAATCTACCTGCTATTGAATGATACCAAGGCCAGCTCAGCACATGCTTGCAGGATTAATATAGTACTTAAAAGTTAAAATTGATACAAGGTTGTGTTGGGAAATATTTTTCTCTAATCTTCTCACCACATAACAATTACAGCCACAAATCGACATATTAATAGTAACAGCCTATTAAATAAATTTTCAACCATACACAATTCTACAGCTGAATAGCATTCTCTTATTGGATAGCTTAAAAGCAACATTACAGCTACAGTAGTATTCTTGGTACGTCTGTCTAACAACTGTGTTTTCCCCCAGCTTTTGTTTTCAAATTCAAAGTTTTCATTAACATTACAAGCTATTAAAAAGATAGGAGATTAGGAGAGTTTATGTATATAATATATTTAATAAAATCTAAATTAATCACAATCAAACAAAGCCGAGAGAGCTTGACCTGGTTTTATCTCATCCTACTATTTTCATTCGTGCAAAACAATTCATTGGTTGTTAATAGGGATCTGGAGTAGTGCAGATTCTTTTAAAGACCTACCTCTTTTTTTATCGCTGGAGTTGGAGAAGAAAATTTGAACTCTGAACACCGCCGTATAAAACAAACCCAAAAACAAGCCGCAGTATAAAGAAGTTTGAACGCAAAATATGGTTGACGGCGTCGTTTTAGGGTTTTGTATAAATATTAAATGGTAAAATCAACTAGAATAAAGTAAAACGCGTTTTTAAATGATTAAAAAGTCAAACGTTTTTTCAACTTTTTCGCTGTATGCCCAGATTCGCCCGAAATTCACTGTCATTCCATCCGGGTTCTTTTTTGGACTCCAAAATTCGCTTGAAATTCGATCAAATTCGTCTAGGGTGCGAAATGAAGGACCCACAGGGAATTTAACAGGAAATCTGCGAATTTGAATCGAACCAGGACCGAATTTGATTTCATGCGAATCGAATTTCGATTTTGCCCCTTCAGGAGCGAATCCGGTAACTTAGTCCTAAACCATATGACAATGACATATTGCAAATGATAAACTTTTAACTTGAACAGTGATAAAGTTTATTGTTAATGAGTATCAAAATTTCAAACTGATTTGGTATTGAATTAAGTTTGATAAACAACAAGCTAATACAAAAACAAAAAACCAAAAAAAAAAATCAGAATCTTAATCAAGGTCCTTAGCTATGATGCTCTCCACCGAGTACCCGGTACGTGGGATACGTGTACCCGGTACTTGGGTACGTGGGTACGAGTACCAGGGGTGTGGGTACGAGTACCCATGCAACCTTGAATGAAATAGAAAAATCAATAGCAATTATATATTTTTATAAACAACCAAATTTAATAATTTATAATGATTGTTGATCCTATTTAAAAAATCTAAATATTTTAAATATTTTCAACTGTTTTAAAAATTGAAAATTATTTAAAATTTAGTAAGTTAATCATTATATCATAATAAGCAAGTTAATGTGCACATAGCTAATTAAATTCTATACTTTTTAACAATGACTATTGATGACACTATTTTCTAAAACTAAATTTTAAAATATTAAGTAAACATATGGAACATAGTGATAATTAAACCCATGAAACATAGTGGACAAAAATGATGGGACATGCAATAAATTTCCTCGCTGCTTGTCCTCTGCTTGGCCAACGTCGTTCCCTGCAAACAAGCATTTATTAGATTATTATGGCTGCCTTTTTCCACCTATTTCCAATCCCCAAAAATTTATAATTTTAGTCTTTTCATGCATGTAGTCTAAAATGGAATGGCAGGGGGGCAAAGGAAAACATTAGTTCCCTGCCATATAAATAAGGCAGGCACTAATAATCTTTAGTTACATATCACACTTTTGAAGTTGTGACTTTTTACAAATGAAAAGTCACATCTCTTTACAAATAAATAGTTCTTTCCTCTTTGATATAATAGCGCTTTTTGATAATGAACAATTAATAAACTAAAGTCTTCATACACTTCTAAATAAACTCCAATTTATATTATTCTATAGTCTAGATTTAATCTAGTCACGTCTTATGCATGACTTAGTCAACGCACCTTTTAGAAACATTAATAGACAGAATGGTCATATTTATCTTTCAAATATTTAATCCACATACGCTGTTCTTCCAAATGTCATCTTCAGCCCGTTGAACTCCATGGCAGCAAGCCCGTTGAACTCTGCTGTGGCAAAGCATAAGGTAAGGTAAGGTAAGGTGGTTTTATAGTCCATGACACTATGCCATAGTTTTTGGGTTTACGTATGGTGACAGTGATATGGGACTACCTCATACTCTTTTTCGAGAGGCACTTGGCGCTACAAACGAGGTGTACATACCCTACCCCCCAGTGGGATTTGAACTTGTGACCTCTCTTTCAAGAGTACAAGTTCTCCACCACTATGCATCAATCGTCTATTACAAGGATAATAGACTTATCCTTGGAAGGATTAATTGCCATTATATACTCTTATGCACAGGAAATTTCATGCGCTCCTCTTCCTTTAAATCGTTCTGTATATATTATACTTTGGCCAAGTCACAATCACTATCGTTACCCCTTATCATATATTATTGTTATCTACAGACTGCTGCTAGTCTCTTTCCTGCGGTTAATCACCATCATTGAATCCCTTGTCTCTTATCATTTAAACGCACCATTCTATTTGTCGTTTCTGTGCTTTTCTCCAGCAACGACAACTGTTCGATAAGGATGGCTTAAAGGTCTTTGCTTCTGTTGTTATTCTATTTCCTTTTTAAATTTCACTGCTGACTTCTTTCATTAGTCCTATCATTGGCTAACTCCTATCTGCATATTACTGGTAATGTTATTTAGTATTTCATTCGTCCCTATAATATCCCTGGCTGTACATCACTTCTCAACACAGTCATAATCATCGGTCATATTTGCTATGGGCTCAATTACATTGTATTCTGATAGATTTTTTCCCTGTCTATACTGTACTCTATGATGAGAACACCGTTCATATGTCCATCTATCGCTGCATATATTTTATTTAACTTCTTTTCAAAATTGTTCTCTGCATGTAATTCGCTGATAAACTCCATTGCTATATATGCGTGCCTTTTATTTCATCGTTTCTTCACTATGGATATCTGACATGGGTTCAGTATGATCATTGCTTGCTTATATATAAACTTGTCCATAATCGCACTTTGCTAACTTCATTATAACTGAGCTTGGTAGATGCACAAAGGAAAATATATATAAACTTCATGTTTATCATTCTATCTCAGATACACGTCCTTCATAGATAGTCCTTGATCTCAATTTACGCATCTGTATTGCATGGTTGGAATTTGTTTCTTCTGCAAACTGATGGCAGCATATATGCTGATGTGCCGAGTCATATACTGTTGATATGTACAGATTTTGTGTATATTCTGACCTGTCCGTTCCTTTGTTCTGATTTGTTTATTCTTCTGTCGTCACAGTCCTTACGCTTCTGTTTATTCTGTTGTTGTTTACTTCATCCTCTGATTTGTTCATTTTGTTATTGTTTATTACAACATTCCAGTTCTCGGTCTTTCTATAATAACATGAACTCTATCTCCTTGTACTATTTCAAGTATGGCTGTCCGGCCTATTTGTCTGAATGTGATTTTGCTAACATATATCATTTACTGTGTTTCTAAACTTCAAGCTTCCTTCTAAATTGTGTTCTTGTACAACCTGTTAGAAATGAGGTGGGGTTGAATCAGTATTTCACAAACTTTTGCCCAGCTATCAATATCTTTTACAATCTCAAAACATGCATATGTGATTAAATTGAAAAGTAAATAATATAGTAACACAATGCAACTCATAACACTATTATTTGTTAACTAGGGAAACCTTGGCAAAGGCAAAAGCCCCGGTGGAGATGGTACCCACAAAATGATCCACTAATCAAAAAGATCTTGTGAAAGATATTAACCCTGTTAGGAGTTTATTACATCCATATAGTGTCTCTATCTTGTTAGAGGACTAAACTTTGTTAGAAGCCTCAACCTTGTTAAGAGTTGGTTTATTACAATTACAAAAGGTATGCAAGATGATCCTACTGCCCAAACATACAATTACAATGATATATTCTGTACAAAAAAGGAATAAATACAAAAACCTTTTGACAATGCTGATATCTTCAATATCTGATTTGTCCTTTGTAACTCTCCGTACACAACTTCGCATATACTGTCCTTTCCCTACTCTAACATAAAGTTCGCATCATATATCAAGTACATTTCAATGTCAAAAGACATCACACAACTTTGCATATCCAAATCTTTCCTTTATACCTTGTTTTCTCCTGTTGGCCTTCATGTCTTCATACGTCCCAAAACACAAATTAACCTTTGCTAAGTTAGGGTTAACATCTAAGATGTTGTCCCTAATTAATTAAGTAATTATTTTGAAAATAATTCCTTGACACAAATTACCATTTTCTTCATTCTATCATGTTCTGCTTGTACCTGACTACGACTGGTAAATCATTAATATCTTTGTCTATACACCTCATAATGACTTGCGCTCTGACATATAGGATCATCATACCCTGTTACCCAAATTTCTTCCTTTGGCATTGATGGCAACATATGGGAAAATTGGTGAAATCCCAAAATTTCAAAATTATGTAGTTCTTCACATGGCCATACAAATTTTTGAAAATGTGAATGATTTCTATTATATACCATCTTTACATTATACTTACTATAATGTTTTGTTCTAGAGTTTCCTTATGAAGTCTCGTAATATGCTTTAGGTAGTCTTGTCGTGTGCTTCAGGTAGTCTGGTTGTGTGCTCTAAGTAGTATCCCTCAGTGCTTCAAGTGGCCAATACTTTAGGTAGTTCTCCCTTAGTGCTTCAGGTTAGTGCTTTGGGTCAATGCTTCGGGTGGCCAATGCTTCAAGTAGTTCTCCCTTAGTGCTTCGGGTGGCAAGTGTTTTAGGTTAGTGCTTCGGGTCAGTGCTTCAGGTCAATGCTGCGGGTCAATGCTTCAGGTGGCTAGTGCTTCAAGTGGCCATTGCTTCAGGTCAGTGCTTCAAGTAGTTCTCCCTTAGTGCTTTGGGTGGCTAGTGCTTTAGGTCAGTGCTTTGAGTGGCCAATGCTTCAGGTAGTTCTCCTTCAATGCTTCAAGTGGACATTGCTTCAGGTCAGTGCTTCAAGTAGTTCTCCCTTAGTGCTTTGGGTGGCTAGTACTTCAGGTAGTTCTCCCTCAGTACTTCGGGTGGCTAGTGCTTCATGTAGTATGGTATTATCTTGATGGTCGTACGGTAGAGTGGTGGCCGTACTGTGGAATGTCACTATGGTCGTACGGGATGGAGGTGCAACGGTTGTATGGTGTAGGCAGAAGACAAGTCGTACGGTATAATAGCAGCAGTACAATTACGGAGTTGTCCAAGTCATATGATTGCACTACAAAAGATGCACTTCCTGATGTGGAGGATGGATGGTGTACGGATAGAGGAGGAATGTTGAGTTATGCAACCATAAATTTATAGATCTGAATTCATCAATAAACCAAACAAGAATGGAGATTGAACATGAATTACCTTCAATTAAATTTGCAAAAAGATGGTGCTCTGATTTGCCAAATCCGAGCGAAGTATTACATGCAACGGAATAGGGTGAGGGTTGAATCCCACCGAAACCAAATAAGCCAAGTAGGGAAGATCTTTCACTTCCGAAATGGAAAATAACAGAGAATCCCAACGAGAATTCACAGTACAAAGTAAAATAATCAGAATGCATACCTACAACTACATACAAACCGTGCTTAAATACCCGTCGGGGAAAACGTTTCCGAGGGTGTACAAAGATAGCCGACGGCAAAACTTACCAACAGAAACTAAGATAAAAATAGGTCCAAGATATATTAAATCAATCAAAACCACCAATACAAATAATATTTTGGGCCCATATTAATTAATTAAAATAAATAATTAAAGGTCCTTTTATTATATTATTTATATTCTGGGTCCAGTTAATTTATTAATTTAATTTAATTATTACATTCAAATTTGGGGACATGACAAATCCTCGCTACCCAAAATTGCTTGTCCTCAAGCAATCCATCATCAAATGAGACACCAACAGCTCCCGGGTCCCAAATCAAATGCGTAGGCAAGACAAGTGAAATGACGTCAATCCTCCACAGCACCATATTGCTATGAAACTTTCGCTGCACCACTCTAATATAAATATTGTCGTATCCTAAGTCACCAGGGACCCGAACCAAACACACATGAGAAAGGAGTGAATGATCATCAAACCTCCCTTGCACCATACTGTCATTAAGCATCCGCTGTGCCAATGTGATATAAACATTGTCATAGCCTTCATCAAGATCCCACTAACACAAATTGATGAAATCTTTCACGTCATTATGTTCAAAAATCTCTTTGGGTACGGTCATGCACACAGACGCTGATGCTGACACAAACTTAGCCACTCGACGACAAGAGCTTCAATGATGGGTGTCGCAATGATGGGAGCCTCAGTAAAGAGTACCTTAGTAAAGGGAACCTTGGCAGAAAAAACTTCAACAGAGAGTACCTTTGGCGACAAATAAATTTTTAGCTATAAATAAAACCTCAATGGGATATAGAACCTCGGTTGAAGCCTCGATGATGGATAGAGCCTCGACAACAAGCAATGTCTTAATGGCGAAAAACATAGCTATTGCGACTGATGCAACCACAATGATGGACACACTATGATGATGGAGACAGCCATGATGTCATCGACGGACACAACTACGGCGACAAATACACATTTGACGATGGATACAAACTTGACGTTGTTGACGGATGCAACAACGGTGATAAACATGATGATGCACGATTGCGGTGACAACAATGGACAAAATGAAGATGACATACATGACGATGACAGCAATGTCACACATGGCAATGGACAAGGCGGCGGTGATGGCAACGGATACAATGATGATGACAGGTACAATGGCGGTGACAACCACGGATACAATGACGGTGACAGACACTAACTCGACAAACACAAACTTAGCATTGGTAGCGAACACAACAATGACAGACATGATGGTGACGGACACGAACTTGACGATGGACACAGACTCAGCGTCGATGACAGATACAAACTCGAGGATGGACAGGGACTCTACATCGATGACAAATATGAACTTGACATTGGTGATGGACATGATGGTGATGGACACAAACTCAACAACGAACGCAAACTTGGCTTCGGTGACGAACATGGCGGTGACGAACATGATGACAGTGACGTACACGAACTCGATGACAGACACGGACTCGGCGTCGGTGATGGACATGACAGTGTCGGACACGAACTTGGTGTCGATGAAGGACATAATGGTGGACATGATGGTGACAAACCCAATGATGACGAACACGATGGTGATGAACACGAACTTGACGACGGACACAGACTCGACATCAATGACAAACACGAACTCAATGTCAGTGACGAACACGAACTCGGCGTCGGTGATGGACATGATAGTGACGAACACGAACTTGGCGTTGACAGACATGACGGTGATGGACACGACGGTGACAAACATGATGGTGATGGACACGAACTCGATGACGGACACAAACTCGGCATTGGTGACGGACATGATGGTGACAGACACAAGGACTGTGATGGATATACAACCTTATCGACAGGCATGACCACGATGATGGACATTGCTTCAATGATAGATACAGCCTCGACAACAAACACAACCTCCGTGACAAACTCAACCTTGGGCAAAACTTCAATAATGTGCACAACTTGATCCGTCCATGTCTTCACAAGATCCATGCAAGCAACTTCATATTTTTGGTGTTCTCCCCATGTTGTAGTAGAAAGATTTAGCAAATCCTCCTAGCGTGGCCCTATAATCATGCCTTCATTCTCCTCACGTAAAGCATCGCCCTTATCATTGTCAGTAATTTTCTCCCACTTGTGCAAATGAGATATTAGTTTTTCTTCACAATGCTTGAAAACATTACAAACCAATCTATATGCTGCTATAAAGGGAATATATTCTAGATTACAAACAGCCCATAACATAGATGTGATGGGTTGGGATATTTCATCCATTTCTTCAATGCACGAAATCATAAGACTCTCCATAGCAACTGAAATCTTAGTATCATGATCTTCCTTGATGGTGACCAAGAAGTGATGAAACATATCATGGACCAAATTTTGCAATTTGAGATCTACGAGAAGGTTACTTACTTTGACATTTGCACAATTCTTCAATATTGTAGATCTCCTAAAAAGGGTCACTACTGATGTCATTAAGGCTCTGAAAGCTATCAACTATCAATTGCAAGACTCTATCATAGTGTTATCATCATATGGTGCTTTAGGAGCTGAAATTCTCAAGACTTCACTGAGATATGCTGCAACTATCAATCTTTTATCCTTGTCATGATGTCTTAAAAGCCTGGGTTGACTAAAGGCCTCCTTAATCGGCGAGAGGATTCTCTATATAAAACTTGAAGGTAATTGGTTCACCTAACACAAACAAACTTCCAATATATCTAATGGAAGATCAACATCCTCACTAAGGTCTTAGCCAATCCTTTTAGTGCCTTCAACTACCACTCTCCATCGTTGTTTGGGGCTATAGTGTGATCTAAGTACCAAAATCTCTCAATCATCCCAGCAAGTTGGCAAGATCACCAGCTCTGATACCATTGTAATGTTTCATTCTAGTCCTTATGAAGTCTCGTAATATGCTGTAGATAGTCTTATCATGTGCTTCAAGTAGTCTAGTTGTGTGCTCTAAGTAGTATCCCTCAATGCTTCGGGTGGCCAGTGCTTCAGGGAGTTCTCCCTTAGTGCATCGGGTGGCCAGTGCTTCAAATTAATGCTTCAGGTCAGCGCTTTGGGTCAGTGCTTTAAATCAGTGCTTCAGGTAGTTCTCCCTTAGTGCTTTGGGCGGCCAGTGCTTCAGGTCAATGCTTCAAGTCAATGTTGTGGATCAATGCTTTGGGTGGCTAGTACTTCAGGTCAATGCTTCGAGTGGCCAGTGCTTTAGGTAGTTCTCCTTCAATGCTTCAGATGTGTTGGGTGGATATTTTGCAACCGACAGTTTTGGGTAAAAATTCAGTCACAAAATAGGATGACCAGCCACAGCGTGTGAGACAGAGTCTCTCCTACCTTAAAGGGAAGGCTCCCCCTTCTCACTATTCCTTGGATCAACTCAAGGTAAGCAAGAAATTGAGAGATTTATAAAGAGGGTGTTACTATTATCCTTTCTTCTTAACTTTCAAGAAAGGATCCACTTATTCGTAAGGTGAATAATGGGCAAGGTGAATCTCTAATTACACTTCTATCACGAGCTGAAAATAGTGATACCGATAAATTTTAACTAACTCAAAGGTTAGCCAAAACGTACCAGTTTGGCTCTAAGTCCTGTTGTACTTTTATATGGTAAAAGTTTTACAATTAGGGCACAAAGACTCCTAAAAGTAAGAACAATCTAACTATTTTGCGAATTAAGATGAAAATACAAACTACAAACAAAGCTTCTAGCTATGGATTTTCACAATTGTTCCTGGTCAAAGCTCGAGATTCAATTGTTTCTTAACTCTCTATGCTCTTTTATTGAACACACAATAATAACATGAATCAAGACAATAGGCACAAATTATAGTCAAAGCTTCTAATTTGTTTTATCACAATTGCTTCCAGTCAAAGCTTCGAATCCAATTGTTTCTTTTATTCACTTTTCTCCCAAATTTGTATTACACAATCAAAGTTATGCTTGCACAAATGTGGTAGAGCTTTCTTGCATACAACAAAAGATAATTTTTACAATGAGGGGGCACTCCTTTATATAGGCAAAGAAGTTGAGAAAAAGGGGGAGGAAAAAGTGGGAGCAACTCAACCAACTTTGACCAAGTCTAACTACAAAAACTAAAGGGTTACATGCAACTGCACATGCAACTTGCATTGCATCTTTTACATACACATGTAACTCGCATTACATGTAATTACACATTTTCATGTAATGCATCTTCTCCAACTACAAACATGAAAGAAGAAGAAAGAAGACGGAAGAGAAAAGAACAATTCTGAAAGACCTTGTACTTGACGATGCAATCCTAGATGATAACAGGATTGGGAGTTCCTGTACCTTGTACTACTGCATTCACGTTGATAATCATAGTGTTGCGTCTTTTGATAACCTCTAGCTGTCTTTGATGAATTGTCCATTATCATGTGGAAACTTGATGTGATCCATCTTTTCTCACTCAAGTTGTCGTGAATTCTCCTTTGTAGATCAGCACAAACTGGAGTTTTTTGACACTTTGGAAACCTTCTTGACAATGTTCAGATGTACACTTGAAACAACTTTCCATCAGCACTTTTAACTCCCTTTTTTTTCTTTTTTCTTTTTTGAAGTAAAGTGTTTGGCGCATGGGAATGCGTGTAAATGGAGATTGCCAATTTTCAAAAAGTGACTTGGGCTTTCAAGATGTCACTGCACGGAAAATGGATTACATGTAAATGCAACATGTAAAAAGGTGGAGGGTGAAATGAGATGCAAATGTGAGTGAAAGATACACTTTACATGCATATGTGGATGAAGGCTAAAATGAAAAGCATGGAAAGATACGGAAACATGTATTTGCTCATGGAGATGTGAATGCATATGGAGAGGAGAAAATGACATCTTTTTGACTTTTCAAAAAGTGACTTTTAGTCAAAATTGGACCTTTTAGATGCAATTACACGTAAGACATTTCATGTAATCGTGTTGTGCGAATGGAAGCGAAAAATGAGATGGATGAAAATGAAAACGGAGAATGGGATTACATGCATATGCGGATGGCGAATGGGATAAAAAACATGTAATCACATTTCATTAAGTGAGAGATGAAGTGTTGTGACATGGAAATGGAAAGTGGAGTGAAATGAAACATGCTCAAGTTCTTGGGAAAGAACTTGCAATTTCTTCCAAATGGAGAAAAAACCGAAATGCAAACAAGCAAAACATAAAAACAAACGCAAAAGAAAAACATACCTTTGAAAATAACTCAAAACATGCCAAGATGTAATGCACTACCAAAGATGAAATTCGAATTTGGAACTTGGGGAAGAACCAAAAACATCAAAATGAAGAAGAAATTTATATTTAAAGAAAAAATGCACATTCTAAGGCAAAGATTTTCACAAATGGCATCCATCCAAAGATTTCAAGCATCAAATCAGCAAGGATAAGCATGAATTAAAACACAAGAAAGAAGAAGTCCACTTTAATGAAGAATATGTGCCAAAAATGAAGGAGAAAAAGCTAAAATAGCAAGTTTTATAGTCTTAAGACCAATTCTCCCTTAAATCCGGATTTTCAAACAACCTTTTAACTTTTTCCGCACTTGCATGTAATGGACATTCCATGGTCGGATTTGACATGAAAGTGCCAAATAAATGGTCTCCAAAAACAATATCATGCATTTAAAATTCAAAAACAATCCCTTTCGGTCAAATGTATGGGCTGAAAATGCAATTTTTTGAGTTTTTTGAACAAAAATATGACTTTTTTATTCAAAAATCTGGGCCGTTTTTGCAAAAACGTGACTAAAAAATGCATGTTTTAAAGTCATTTTTGACTTGTGAATGCAAAAACGACTTCCCCAAATGCATATACATGGATCAAAATGCAAAAAAGTGGTTTCAAAATGCAAAAAAGTGGATTAAAACCCCAATTTTCCGGGCATTTTAAGCAAAAACGTGTTTCTCCAAGCAAAAAATGTGATCTTCCAAACAAAACGATTTGATGTTTAAACACAAAAATGGTGATCACTATGTGATGTAATCAGCAAATAGGGCCAAAACGATTTGATTCCATACAAAAATGTGATCAAACTTTGAAGATTTATGGAGTTTTATACAAACAACGTGCCCTAGCTTAGGAGTTTCAAACACGTTTTTGAGTGCAATAACTTGATTTTTGATGAGGGCAAAATGATCACCTCTCCAAAACATGATGAATGCAACTGATTTCATTCAAATCCATGGAGAAAATCAAAAATTATGATTAAAATAGGAGGTTTTTGGAGCAAGAACATGTTTTCTTCACATAATAGAACATTTTTATGTTCATTACATATTTTAAAACATGTAGAAAGGCAAAAGAGGACCTTTTAGAGTCCAATGAATGTTTTAAAATATGTCTTGAGATATAATCTCACTTTTTGAAGCCCATTACATATTTTAAAATGTGCAAGTCTCCAAAATCTCACTTTTTGGAGTCACTTACATATTTTATTAACATATCTCACCTTTTTCATGCACAAGCATGAAAACTCAACTTTTCATGTCATTGCATCAAAAAGGTCCACTTTTACAAGCTTTTGATGTAATGACTTGAATAAGGTCCTAAAAATGAATTTTTATATGCATAAGCATGAAAAGTTTCCACTTTTCATAGTTTTTTACATGCATATGCACATAAAATGTCCACTTTTAGACTTTTAAGATATGCATTTCACTTATTTTTATGAAAATGTCAACAATATGGGTCAAAAATAATATTTATGTATTATATTAATCAATATAAGTCATAAACATTAAGTTAAAGTGACATTTATATAAGTATTTGATTTAAAAATCAAAAATTTAAAAAGTAACTATATAGTTCTATAGTCACTTTAAGTGAAAAAATAAAAAGTAACTCAACTTAAAATTGTAACATAAAGTGCACTATAGTCACTTTAAGTTATAAATTTAAATGAAAAGTAACTTCAAAACATAACAAAAAGTGAGTAAAATGTTATATTTTCAAAAAGTGAATGTCAAAATGAAAATATATCATCATTTTTTTAAATTGTGCTGTTGCACCTAAAATGTCCACTTTTAAGGCACTAAAATGACTATATCTCTTGACTGAAAACTTCGATTGACCTCTAGGTTAGATCGAATCGAAGGGGAAAACGAAAGGCATGACATGAGCAAAACCAAAGGACTAAAAACAAACAAACGCAAACTCAAAAGCAAAAAAAAAGAACTTTGAAGGCTTCAAAAATCAAGCAAAGGCTCGACAGAAAGCAAAACGAAAAAGACTTGACGAAGGCCTTCAGTAAAAGGATTCCTTGTATCAATTGGTATCGCTTGGTTAATCAATACTAACCAATTAAATAATGAAATAAACTCAAAGAAATGTGAAACTAATTTGAAAAAGTTTCGTACTGTTACCTACATTTTGTGGTGACAAAATGCAGGACAACAGGATGGCCAGTGCTTCAGGTAGTTATCCCTTAGTGCTTCAGGGAGTTCTCCCTCAATGCTTTAGGTAGTATGGTATTATCTTGATGGTTGTACAGTAGAGTGGTTGTCATAAGGTGGAATGTCATTGTGGTCGTATGGGATGGAGGTGCAACAGTTGTACAGTGTGGGGAGAAGACAAGTCGTACGATATGATAGCAGCAATACAGTTACGGAGTTGTCCAAGTCGTATGCTTGCAGTATGGAAGATGCACTTCGTGATGTGGGGGATGGATGGTGTACAAATAGAGGAGGAATGCTGAGTTATACAACGATAAATTTATAGATCTAAATTCATCAATAAACCAAACAAGAATGGAGATTGAACACGAATATCCTTCAATTAATATTTGCAATAAGATGGTGCTCTAGTTTGCCAGATCTGAGCAAAGTATTACATGCAACGGAATAGGATGAGGGTTGAATCCCACCGAAACCGAATAAGCCAAGTAGGGAAGATCTTTCACTTCCGAAATGGCGAACAAAGAAGAATCCAAATGGGAATTCGCAGTACAAAATAAATAATCAGAATGAATGCATACCTACAACTATATACAAGCCATGCTTAAATACCCGTCAGGGAAACCTTTCCGAGGGTGTACAAAGATAGCCGATGGCAAAACTTACCAATGGAAACTAAGATAAAATAGGTCTGAGATATATTAAATCAACCGGAACCACAAATACATATAATATCTTTGGCCCATATTAATTAATTAAAGTAACTAATTAAAGGCCCTTTTATTATATTATTTAAATTCTAGGACCAATTAATTAATTAATTAATTGAATTAAATTATTACATTCAAATTTAGGGACATGATACTTACTCCCCCTTAGTCTATGTTCTACCTTATATCTCAACATATACAATTTTCCATACAATCCAGTCCCCCTTTGACATCAATGACAAAGGTGAGTCAAAAACTATTTACAAATCAAAATTTGGAATTCTACCTTTTTCTCTTTAAGCCGACTAGTTTGAGATGTGTGCAACACAATCAGCAAAGTTTGTCTTCAAATTCTTTAATTCTTTATCCCATGTGTCTTGAATTGCTTCTGATTTACTAATTAAAGCACATAGTCCATAGGATGTTACTTCAACTGTGTTCAAATCTGAATATACAAACTTCTCATAAGATGCCTTAGCTTTAAGACAGTCATCCAATAGCTTCTGAATGAGACCAAATTTCAAAGTGAAGTGTTCTCTCAAATCTCAACAATGAAAATCTCTTGATTGTTCTTTCCCTTCTCAGCTCTATCAGACTGATATCATCACTTACTTTCCCAATTCTGCTCTCTAAATCTTCAATCTGCACATTGGGTAGTTGTAGCTCATTCACAATGTTCTATAATTCTGTTTGTTTTCCTTTTAGCTCTTCGATGATATCTCTGATGTAGTTGTATGACAGGGCACATTGTCCGTAGAGAGTCTTTCCCTTAGACAAACATCTTCTTAACTCTTTAATGCAAGAGTCGAGAGTCACTAAATCTCCTCTAATATTGTTGCATACAGTATCAAACAACTGCGCATCATGATTGACTTGTGCCTTAGTAGACACATTTTCTAAGAGGGTGTTGAAGTGATTATCAAAAGCATTTATTACCATTTCAGCTTTCGTCTCTGAATCTGACTCAATACCTTCACTGGAATGATATCTTGTAACTTGTTTGTCACTTTCTCAAGAATTTCTTCAGTTATTTTTATGCCTTTTTTCTTCTCAATGATCTTGTAGCTACCAAGGGTGTATTGTTCATCGTGCTTGCTAAAATTGATTCCAATGGGGATTTGGATGCACTAGGAGTTTCTTTGCTTTGCTCCTTGGAAGGTGTGACTAGCTAAATCTGTAGATTCTGATTATCTTCTTTGTTCTGCTCATTCTCTTCCATCACTGAATTTTCTGCCTCTTTTCCTTTTCCACGGTCTTCTTTCAGTGCCTTAACTTCTTGTTTTGTTCATATCTCTTTCTCTACCTCTGTATGCCTAAGTTGTGGTGCGAATGATGATGTTTCTTGCACTATGATTTTCCAATTAGTTTGTAGCATAGGGCTTACATCCTTAAGAACTTTATCCAATGTGGCTAAATCTTCTGACTTTTCTCCGTCATCCTCCTTTTCCTCTTCTTCCTTCTTCTCCTCTCCTTTCTTTTCAATCATCAGAACTAGGATAATCAACCAAGTTCTCTGTGGCCAAATTGTCAACAATAGTAGCTTGATCCTTAAATGAATCCTCTGTCACATCAACAGTAATGTGTGTACTGTCAATGTTCATTGTATCATCATCAATTGTTATCTGTGGAGTCCCAGAAACTGTCACTACTATAGCCTTGCTGACTTCTGCTTCTGCAATTACAGTATCTTTCATTGCTTCTGTTGTAGTACGAGCTTGGGTCTCTGTTGCTCCCCCTTTCATTAGGTTCCCTTCCTCTTGACTAGGCTAAGGTGCAACCGACATTATTTTGTCTTCTCAAGTCTCTGTTGCAGTCAATGAGGCCTTACCTTCTATCATTACCTTTATAATGGCTTTGTTTGTTTCTTTGTTCACTTGTTCGTAATTTTCTCCCATGATCAAACTTGCCCATGTCTTCTTTCTCCGTAATGGTTCTAGGCTTTTCATTATTCTCTTAAAATGCTCTACATTTTCAATTTCACCGAGTTTTCCAACAATCCTTTCTCTTATTGCTTTGTCCTCTTCCTTTACTCTCCTTTTTCTATTCTTCAATCTCGCATATAGATCATTTGGACTTTGATCGTGAATATTTAGAAACTTTTATTTGAACAAAATCATATATCTAATTATGGCATTCTCTAATTGCAACTTTTCAAAATTATCATACAAATTATAGAATTTGTTCAACTTGGTCAGATTTTCTTCATTGATAATCAAGTTGTTCATATTCTCAATCTTTGGTTTATATTTTTCTGCTTTTTCTCTCTGATTGTGTTTCTTTCTCTTGTGACTTCTTTTGTTTGTCCACATAGGTGACTATTGTCTTATGTTTTTTCCCAAGTCTAGTAGCTAATTCTTTCACTCTTTTTGGCTTTGGTGGTTTTGCTTGCTCTTGTTTAACTTCAACCAATCTCGTTGATCTTCTTGTGCTTGCAGGTGCGGATGACTGAACTTTCACTATACTGACATCTTCCTCCATAGGCTGATCCAGTACAACTTTGGTCCTGATGATGGTGGAACAAATTATGGTGCAGGTACTACTACTGCATAAGGCGCAATAGGTGATTGTGCTGATGGTACTGCAACTATAAGCCCATAAAAAATCCACTTTCTATTGCATGTGGTTTGGCAATCAAAATTTTTGACTGATCACTGGCTCTCATTTCCTTAGCAGTGTATCAAAATTTCTGACCGGACACTACCTCTCATTTCCTTAGCAGTGTCTAATGCTTCTCTGAACTCTTCTCTGCTCATACCTGATTCCTTCAGCATTTCCTCAATTTTCTTGTCAATTTTCTTCTTTATCTCCTTACTATATAATTGGCCTTGCACTTCTCTTAACTTTTCTTCATAAGTGCCCCATCTAGGACACTCTATCCCTTTCTACTTCAAGGATTATATTCACATATCCTTCAATTATTTCCTCACTCGTCTCATAACCCAAAGGGTCAATGAATTTCACTCTAGGCTCAATTGCTTCCATGCATGTTACATCTGGTTCGCCCATAAAGCATATTTCATCTTCATATTTCTTCACAATAGCAGGTGGTATCCTATACCTGTGTTTCATTTCAGATTGAAAATCCTTCATCATCTTAGAAATATCATGTGTGATTTTGTCTGTAGGTTGCCTCCTATAGTAATGAGTAATTAACTCAATTGTGCTTTTGTTTGTATCCCATTCATAACTAGGCATTCCTGGGAATTTTCTTATCACTTGAAAGAATAGATGTGTCAATAGTGATTCAAATCTGAAAGCTGCATTCTTATTCTTCTTGATTCTATCTAAGTTATCAATCAACTGTTGTCTAAGAATTTCACACATGTTAACTTTCTCATTTCCTACAGTCATCATATAGGTTGTATGAATGAATCTAGCAGGTACAGAGTTTACCCTAGAACTATAGTTCATCTTGTATCTAATTATCTTGCTGATTTGTCTTTTATCAGTTTGCTTAATCTTATCTAATTTCATATTTCTGCCATCTGATACAGACTCAATGCTTGTCTCAACTAACTTCTTAACATTCTTCTCATTGGCAGGGTTACTACCTTCATTGCTTAAACCAGTAAGTTTATCGATCATATCATTGTCAATCATCACGGGAATTTCACCTACAGGTCCTACACAGAACATACACTCATGAATTATGCTTAGTATGATTCTGGTCCACTCATGTCGATCAAATTCCTCAAAGAGCATATGTTTAGTAATATTTAGGTTCTCTAAGTGCTCAAACCCTTGTTAGAAGTCAAATCATTGTTGTAAACTAGGTTCATGTCCTTGTGAATGTCATTATCCTCAATTGACTCAAATCTGCAGTGGATCAATGCTTGAATGTCTTCTATGTGTAAAACCCTACTAGGAACTTGTGAAAAAGCTTCAGACGGATCATCTTCAAGTGAAATATATGGGTGTTTCTTAAATTTATACCTAGGCCTCTCGTTAATATCGCATACAATTGGAGTAGCCATACTTTCAAACTTAAAACCTTTACTTCTCTTAATAACACGACCACGAAAGTGATAAATACTTTTAAAATCATGAAACTAGGGCTTGGATGAATTCGCTTTCAATTTGCTTCAAGACACTTCCAATCTCCTCTCAAATTCACTTTAGAGGGCTCTTCAACTCTCTGCCCAATCAAATGGTGTGCTTTCCATCATTTCCAGCCATTATATGCAATTCAATTCGATTCTACATTGATTGCACAAGTACGCACTGATGAAAAAGTTGTTTAGCCAAAGAACTGATTTCTGCTCGTCCACTCACATATGAACTCAAAAATGAATGTGCCTTTAATTGTAGCTTCCTTTTATCCATCTAAACCTTCTTTTAACTTTGCAAGTCTTAATTCAATCTTTCAAGGGCTAAATAATTTTCTGGTGCTATTTCCCCATCAATTTTAATGAATAAACTACTTAGATTGATAAGGGTTTGTCAGCAACTATTACTGACTTCAACTTGTTTCCAAGCGTATCACTTGTCTTCTTTTCTACCCATATTTGTGTGCTTGTCGGTATCTTAGCTTTGACAAATGTTTCATTGAAGTTTTCTACATGTTCTTTCACATTCTCTTTCTATCTATCATTGCTATTCTCATTCCTTCTGACATTGTTGTTGCATTCCTTCTACAGTAAGGTCTTTATTAATTCATGTAGCTTCGGTCTGACAATAACTGTGATATGCACAGTTGAAACCGATGATCATATATATATTCTGAGATCAGTTAAGGCATGATTGAAACTTATTTTGATTCCTTTGATATTTAGATCATTATCGATCTATACTTTATATCGGGTTGCAGATCATAATGATTGTAATACATTTTAGACTTGTGTTAAGTCTAACAAATCAGGCATGATTAGTTATTACCGAATAGGTGTGAGGATGAATGTTCATGTCTCCATTTGAAGACATGACCATTCACCCCCACACCCTTCCACATGATATGTATACTTGATCCGCCCGAATAAACAAGGCATCAAAATCAATTAATGCAAGCACATCAAATTCTGAAGCAAATCTATTCTTTGTCAATAGTGTTAATACCTGCAATAAAAGTTGTCCATTAGTCAACCACAAATTTGAAATCTAGTAAGAAACTTTACATGGTATTAGAGCCTAGTTAAGGAGAGATCTCATTAAGTTTAAGAGATCAGATTTCACATTAAATTGTAGTCACTCATTTCTCTTCAATATGACAAATGTGAGCATTTGAATCAAATAGAGAAAGTAAGAGTAAATAAGAAAAGCTGCCAAGCAGGTAGAAAAATAATCATTGGTGCAAAGAATGTTGGGAAATACATGGATCATAACCGGCATGTCAGATCCCAGCACCCGCCTCATAAGATTGGCCCTTATTTATAATGCTTGGTTTCTAGGCCAATGTGTGAGATATATGTACAAAATGTTTTCTTCTATATCCAAACTTGGGCTTTGGTAGAAGTAAAATAAGAGATATCCTTTCGTCTTGGTGCACACATTGGAGCAATCAAATCAAAAGCACATTTGCTTTGAATGTTAGCAATAGTAATACTATAGTTTCAATGTCTCATCAAAGGATATTGCAACCATAGCAAAGAAAGAAGTATCGACAAGCACACATGCCCATCTTCATCACTAAGGAATACCTCCTTTTCTAGAGCTAGTGATTTGCGAAATTAAGGTCATGCAAAAAGATAATGAGGATTGTGTGGATTCGACTGTAACTATCAAATATAGCAGAAATATTAGTAGTTTTGTCTTTGCACTAAACTACTTAAACTGCAGAAGATCAAACATTCTATATGATAAATATGAATCGCTAAGTTGACTGATCCAATAAAATGGATTGAATTGGGGTAACTACTGTTTACCGTATGGATTAATTAAGCAACGCACACAGGAATTAGACACGAACAGCAAACAGTAGAACTATTATTATTCGCATATGCCAACAGTACATTCCACTTCCATAGATATGATATGTTATGATATGCTAATGATAATGATAATGATAAGATGAATCCAATGCTTCCCGAAGGGGTTATAAATACTTTCCGACGAACCTTCCCGAAGGTATCCGTCGGCCATATACATCATGTCCGCTACAAACTATTCACCGTCGGCTACTTAACAAGAACTTTCCCGAAGGAACCCGTCGGCCGATACACAATTTCCTTTCCGAAGGGACCCGTCGGCCGATACACAATTTCTACCGACGACATCATTCCCCCCAAAAAAGAAAAGTCGTCTCCCGACGACTATTACAAAATCTCTGAGACAAATCAACAACCAAAATATACTGACTGACCCAACACTGTCACCTTAGCCAATCTGACATCTGACCCTGATAGCCACCTGTGCCGCTTTCTGCCTTCCAATGCCGAGTACACTGAACCAAGTGTCGCTGCACTGCCTCCAACTGGATGATCAGCTCCTCCCGAGCTCTCTACACATCCACCAAGACAGCCTCATGGCCAACACCTACTCTCAGTGCCTCTGATACACAGACACTCCATGCCTGCCGCAGCTCCAAATCTTCTCACTGGTCAGACTCCCACGACTGATATCCGCAACGACTGGGGGTCCAGGGGGCAACGCCCCCGGCGGGGTCGAGGGGCAGCACCCTCGCGGGGTCCTGGGGCAGCGCCAGGGCGGGGTCGAGGGGCAGCGCCCCTCACCGCCAACACCAATTTAGCACTGTGAAACCCACACAAAACTGCACGGAACACACCATTTCTTGATAAGTAGGACATGATTTCCACAGCTAGTCAAATTGTGATGTGAATATCAGGATTTAACTGTGTGATTTTGAGTCAAACTCGATGACCCATGTTTTCATGAGTAGTGATTCAACATGAATCCATCTCTCATTAGAATAAATGGAACACTTAGCACTCATTGGATCTAGGTGATGCTCACAGGGGTGAAGCACCGGGACTTCCCGGGAGGTCACCCATCCCAGTACTACTCCAGCCTGAGCGCGCTTAACTACGGAGTTTCCTCCACAATTAAACCCAAAGCTTGCAACCCCATTTGCAAAACCTTCACCAAGTGTTGTGCCTTATGAACCATTCATTAGAAAGCCCCTTAAGCTCATCAATTGATAAGTAGGACATGATTTCCACAGCTAGTCAAATTGTGATGTGAATATCAGGATTTAACTGTGTGATTTTGAGTCAAACTCGATGACCCATGTTTTCATGAGTAGTGATTCAACATGAATCCATCTCTCATGAGAATAAATGGAACACTTAGCACTCATTGGATTGTCCATTCTTAAAAAACCCTACTGCAATTTGGATTGTCTCGCCAATGGAAAACCGTACGGCAACATAAAATCCGTACCTTGCTATGGAAAACCATACGGAAACACAAAAATGCGTACCTTGCTGATGGAAATCCGTATGGTAACATGAAATCCGTATGTTGCTGATGGAAACTATACGGTGCTTCTTCAAAATCCGTACGTTAGTTTCAAAATCCGTACTTCACTTCTAAAAAACCGTACGGCACTTCAAAATCCGTACGGTGCTTTACTTCACTTTCACTCCTGAAACAATTATGTACAATATTTACATATATACAGTACTTACAGTCTTCTCTCAGTTATTCGTCCACGGGGGTGCGTTACTTCTTTCATTGCAGACATTCAACTTCGACCTCTTCACTACATCGAATACTTCCTTTCGGTCTAGCATCCACTGTTTTATTGCTCTGTTATTGCTTACTTCCCTCATCTGGTACGGCCCGACCCATTTAATTTTGAACTTGCCTGGTTTGATCTCATTCCGATCGTCATACAACACCCACTGTCCGAGTGGAAACCTGCTACGCTTGTTCTGTGTCATCTCCATATCGCCCAGTTTGTTCCCGAAGTCCCGTACCATGGACTTCGTCAACTGCCCCTTCTGTCCGTCAATAACACTTTCACTCCGTACTGCTGCAACTTTTATTAGACCCTTTCGCTTTGTTTCCTGTGCAAACCGTATCGTGTGCCTTCCTTGCTGCCAGTACCTTTCTGTTATATTTGTGGTTCGACATAATACTTTCTTCCTGCGCAATCGTACAGTAGAATCTTTCCTTCTTTTCGGTTCATACTGTATGTTCTGTCCTTCAGCTTCAGTCATATCCGCGTTTTCTTCTTCGGCTTCTTTATGTTGCTTCGAACATTCATTTCTTCCGTTGGCTTCTCCATGTTCCTTCAGACACTCATTTCTTCCTTCGGCTTCTCCATGTTCCTTCAGACATTCATTTCCTTCGTCGGCTTCTCTGTGTTCCTTCGGACATTCATTTCCTCCTTTCTTACCTTCGTCGATCCTTAGCATATTACAACTTGGAAAGAGCTCATAATCCTCTATCTGCCAGTGGTAAAGACCATTTACTGAATCCAGATCATCATCTCCTTCCAATCGTAGGACTCCCTCCTGATCGGGTTCCATACTCTGCCTCCTCTCATCATCTTCTCCTTCGGAATCCGACGATAGAGCTTCTTCTCCAACCATCTGAGTGTGTAGATCAATGACATACTTCTGGCCTTTGCTTTCAAGTGATAAAGTATTTTTCTTCCAATTGTGCTTTGCCTTGGCTTGTATCAGCCACCCCCGGCCCAGAATGGCATCATATCCCCTCCGCTTCAGTGGGATTACGACAAAGTCCAACAGGAACGGTTGTGTTCCAATCGTCACTGGTTGTGCTGTCAGGACTCCCAATGGCTTGATTCCATGTTGATCGGCCGTTAGCAGCTGGAATGTAGGCGGCCATAATGTCGGCTGTCCCAACTTTTTCCAAGTGTCTTCAGGCAACACATTGACACCGGACCCTCCGTCCACAATTGTTTCCGTCAATACAGTCCCGAGAATTCCCATTTCGATGACTGCTGGATGGCGTCCGGATGAGAGGGCTAACAACATCGGATCTTTTGCACTTGCGCCACTTTCCTTCTCCTTTTTGTGCCCTGTACTTGCTCCACTTTCTTGCTTTGTTCCATGTTCTCCTGGTAGTTGAGCAGCGGGAACAATGTTTGTGAGTGCCGATCGGAGCTGAGGCATAGTGAGCAACAGATCACTTATCCTGACAGGTATCTCGGCTTGCAAAATTTGCCGGACAATGTTCTGTTCTACGCAGTTCCGTACGGAAGTACTCGGCGTGTCCTTCAGGTGTGTCGTTTCTGCCTGTGTTGCTTTCTGGATCTCTACCCGTGCTTCTTCCAGTCTCTTCTTTTCTTCCGCCGGGTCAGGGTACACTTTTGCTTGCTTCCGTGTGATGGCCAAAACCTCTTCTTCGTTCGTCTCGACGGTGATCAAGTTTACTCCCGACTTCGGACACCTAGCATCTTCATGATCACCAAGTCCACACCATCTGCATAACAACTTCGGTGTGTTCGCTTTTGTACACTCTCGGGCGAAATGACCCCACAGATTGCATGCGCGGCATTGAACTATCGGCCGACCATTCGCATCATACTGAAGTCGACTCCTTCCGCCATTATTGTTGTTGCTGGTATTGTTGTTATTTTGACCGTGCCGGTTGTTTCTGTATCCACCCGATGTGGCACCTTCCGTACTGGTGTTCCCATTCCCTCCGGACGGGGAGGCCTCCTGTGTCAGGAACACTTGCTGCGGTGTTCTTGTTTTCAAATTGAAAGAGCATTCCTTTACTGAGTGTCCCATAATCTGGCAGATCTCGCAAAATTGCTCTTTCGGGCAGGATCCCTTCGTATGGCCTTCTTTCTTACATTCCGTGCACCATAGGTCATTGCCCTTAGGTTCCTTGTTCATGTTCTTGAATTCCTTCATCATTCGAATCATGTCTTTCTGAAGGGCACGAACCTTCTTGTTGCTTCCTTCGTCATCGATGCTATCATTTCTGGAGGATGCATCGTCATCTGAATCGGACGAGCTGGTCTTCTTCTTCTTCTTTGTCTTCTGGTCACTTTCGAGGTTCATTGCCCGGTTGTATGCTTCATTGTATGTGGATGGCGGCACGATCTTCATCTTCTTCCGCAGCTTCGGGTGAAGGCCTTCAATGAACCATCGTTTCTGTAACCCGTCAGCTGGCTTATTCTCCATCTTACTGATTAAGTCCTTCAACCTCCTGGCAAAGACCCGTACAGTTTCATTCTTCTTTTGCTTGGTATTGAATATCTCTGCGACAATTTCATTGTCATCACGCAAAAGTTGAAATTCTGCGATGAACTCCTTCTTGATGTTATCCCAACTATTCAATTTCTGTGGATCAGCATCAGTAAACCAATCAATGGCAACACCCCGTAGGGTTGCGGGAAATTGTCGGATCCATTCGTTTGTATCTGTTATGCCATTCGCTCTCCAAATCGTTTCACATGTTTTATAATGTCGAATGGGATTAGCTGCTTCATCACCATCAAATTTAGGCAATTTTTCCTTCAGACCTGCCATTATTACTGTATGTCGAGGGTTTTGTTGTGTACCTGCGCTGTTTTGCACTCCCGCGCTGTTTTGAGCACCCGCGCTGTTCTGAACACCCGCGCTGTTCTGGACACCTGCACTGTTCTGTACACCCGCGCTGTTCTGGACACCTGCGCTGTTTTGCACACCCGCGCTGTTTTCTGCTTCCGTGCTGTTTTCAACACCCGCGCTGTTTTCTGCTTCCGCGCTGTTTTCAACACCCGCGCAGTTTTCTGCTTCCGCGCTGTTTGGTGAAGAAGAGGGTTTGTCAACCGTAGCTGTCCGTTCCGGAAGTATATCTCGGACGAAGAGGTCACTCCACGCTCGTGCTCCTTCTGCACTCCGAGCCGTGCGAGTCGATCTGCTTCCGTCAGGATTCTCTTCCCGTGGCGTATGCAGGTTCAGAAACTCCTCCCTCGCTTCTTCCACCAAATCAAGCCGTTGTCGAGTCTCCTTCAACAATCCTTCCGCACTCTTGCTTCCGTCGGAAATCTTCTGAAACCTCCTTCGACGCTCTATCTGCTGAGCCAAAATTAAATTTTCCTGCGCAACGCGTATGTCATCTTTTTCCTTTAGCTTACTCTTGTCTTTGTTCAACTGATTCGGCATTTAATTCATCTCCGCCTGCCAGCGTGCCAGATCCATCGGGCAACGGCGCCAAATGTTTACCGTATGGATTAATTAAGCAACGCACATAGGAATTAGACACGAACAGCAAACAGTAGAACTATTATTATTCGCATATGCCAACAGTACATTCCACTTCCATAGATATGATATGTTATGATATGCTAATGATAATGATAATGATAAGATGAATCCAATGCTTCCCGAAAGGGTTATAAATACTTTCCGACGAACCTTCCCGAAGGTATCCGTCGGCCATATACATCATGTCCGCTACAAACTATTCACCGTCGGCTACTTAACAAGAACTTTCCCGAAGGAACCCGTCGGCCGATACACAATTTCCTTTCCGAAGGGACCCGTCGGCCGATACACAATTTCTACCGACGACAACTATAATATCTCCCTATACAAATGAAATAGAGATAGGTACTATGATTGCCGCATGTTGACAAGTAGAAGTCCAGGAAGATGCCTAAGTTGGCAATGACAACTAAAGGTTTAACACACGGTCCCCAGATCCCACAGTTATCATGATTAGATTAAGTATCGATAAATGATGAAGAGGAAACCATGTGAAGTTGTTTGAACACCACACAATCATTGTGTTGATTGGTTAAACGCGTATTATATGTCTAAATTTGCTTTTTCCGCAAACAAATATTTAACCGCATCATGAAAGGGCCAAGATTTATCGTTTTTGTTGATCCATAATTGAAGAGCAGCTCATCAGTATTGGAGGATATTGAAGTGATTACTTTGAAAGTCAACAAGCTCTAGTGTGCATTGATGTCGCAGAAGATAAGGTCAATAGTACCTTGTGAAGCTATGTTGGTTGGCTTGTTGTCTGAAAAAAGGGGATCTTCATGAATCTTGTTGGTGGGAATGGAAGGAAGCGTCTTCACTATGGAGTTACACCATGTTCAGATCTATGACAACCTACATAAACTAAGTGGGCTGCCCCATATGAGTAGAAGCTTGGGATCTATGGGCCCTATGCACACCACTTGCTCAGAGCACTGTTATATGTATGCCGGAAAGGGTGATTGGGAGAGAGCCTAACTAAAAATCTCTGTTGTGGCAATATGATTGTAGAAATCAAATCTGATTGCAAAAGATGCTTTGTGTGTGCCGTTTGAAATCCTCGTGCACTATGTGACAAGGAATTAGTTGCGTTGGAACAAAATAAGCAAGGTCGTAAAATCAAGATGTCTCTTGTTGATTCCAAAGTGAGATGTAATCTGAGAGGAAATCATCTCTATGTTCGACATCGAGTCAAAGCGCTAAATATTCATGAAGGATGAAAATTAATTCATGCGTTATATTTCCTATATGGGCTTACCTTATTAAAGGAAATATTTGAAACACAAGGACGAAAGCATATGGAATTCAAATTCAGAGGGAGTTTGGCATCTTCTAAGAGGTCAAAATATCGATGAACTCAAGATTTAGAGGGAGCAGATGGGTTTGGTCAACTTGTGACAATCTCGATCATAGTGATTGAGAGGGAGTTTTATTGTTGAAGGTGAAACACTTATGAGGTAAACTTAATTGATTATTATAATTATGAGATCATTTTAATGCCTTATGGGCCCTATGTAAATCATGTGATGACTTCCAAATGATTATCACTTGTATTTGTTGATGTTATTGGAAGATGACAATCTTACAATAACTTAATCTTCTACCATGATAGACATCGTGTGATGGCTGGAACAAATGAAGATAGATCATTTCTAGCATGGTGGATTCAATTCCTTAAATAGACCCTGACCTTCTAAATTGTGATAGACATCGTCTGATGGTTGAAACTGATCACATTAGATTATGCATGTTACTATGGTAAGTACACATTACCTTTTAACAATTTTGAGTTATGGTAAATATCAGGAGACTTGATATTCTTGATCAAACCATATCTCTAATATCATATTGAGATGATATCTAAAACTGGGTATCACATGTTAGGTGATTCCTCATATCACGTGTTAGGTGATATGTAAAACTAAGTATCACGTGTTAGGTGATTCCCCATATCACGGTGTTAGGTGATATCTAAAACTAGGTATCACCTGTTAGGTGATTCCTCATATCACGGTGTTGTTGTTGGTAAAATCTATAGAATCGAATAGAATTAAATCCGAAAGGGCACATAACGGCTGAGTCACCCCTTCAGGAAAGTATATGTACACCGTCCGAAAGGGACTATTAACATCATTATAATCATTATTGTCAGCATTGTACTTGGATTGCATATTGCGTATATGAATAAAGTATCTATTCCGTGTGATATCTTATTGTAGTACATGCGATAAGTATTCGTTTACCCTATATGGTAAACATTTGGCACCGTTGCCAGTCAAACCCAGAACAAAGGAAGTGTTATGAAGATTAATGCCGAATCTGCTTAATAAAGATAGGAATAAGATAAAGGATAAGGATGCAATACACACAGCATAGGAAGTATTAACTTTAGCACAACAGGCAAAGCACAAACAGAAGCTTCAACAGCTTATCGACGGACATCGAGGGGATGAAGGAGCACAGACGAAGGGAGTGCATTCACCTAGCAGACCGAGGAGTGCTAAGGAATTGCTAGAAGGAACTCGACAACGATTGAATTTAATGGAAGAGACAAGGGAAGAGTTCCTTAACTTGTATACGCCGAGGGTAGAGAATCCAAATAAAAGGGAAGTAACTCGCACAGCTCGAAATGTCGAAGGAGCACAAGCGTGGAGTGAACTCTTTGTTCTCAATACACCTGACAAACAGATACAAGCAGAGAATTGAACAACTTCGCTTGACGAAGATCTTTTCTCACTGGGTAACACGGATATCCAGAGTAGGGCGGTTATCCGAAGCAGCGCGGTTGTGCAGAACAACGCAAGTGCTCAAAACGTGGGTACTCAGAACAATGCGAGTGCTCAAAATAGCGCGAGTACACAAGTACCACAAAATCAGAAGAAAGTAGCAATGGCAAGACCAAAGCAAAAATTGTCGAAGTTCAATGGTGATGGGACGGTCGATCCAATCAAACATTGTAAACCATGTGAAACGATCTGGATGGCGAACGGTGTAACGGACCAAGATGACTAGATCCGACAATTTTCAGCGACCCTACGGGGTGTAGCAATTGATTGGTTTGCAGATGTTGATCCTCAGAAATTAACTACATGGTCAAACGTTAAGAAAGAATTCATAGCAAAATTTCGACTACTACAGGATGATAACAAAATAGTAGCAAAAATATACAGTACGAAACAGGGGAAGAACAAAACAATCCGAGTATATGCAAGAACGCTGAAGGAGCTGGTGGGGAAGATGGAGAGCCAACCAGCGAACAGATTAAAGAAAAGATGGTTTGTTGAAGGGCTACAGCCGGCGCTGAAGAAAAAGATGAAAATTGTACCTCCACCATCATACATAGATACATATAATTGGGCGATGGATCTGGAGAGAGCAAAAAACAAGCAAAAAGAAGAAACACAAATCGTCAGACTTAGACAATTCATCTTCCGAAAGTAGTAGCAACAACAAAGAATCCAGTAAGAAGGTTCGAGCATTGCAGAAGGATATGTTACGGATGATGGAGTTTAAAAATCTGGAAAAGAATCCTGACTCGATGAAAAGGGAATTGTGGTGTACGAACTATAAGGAGGAAGGCCACACAAAGGGCTCCTGTCCAAAAAACAATTTTGCGATATCTGCCAGATTGTGGGACATTCCACAAAGGAATGCCCATTCAATATGAAAACGAAGGGACACCAGCAAGTGTTACTAACGCAAGAATTATCCACGGCAGGAGCAGGAACGAACACGAATAGTGATGCAAGCTCAAGAAGATACTATAACAATAACTGGCTCGAACGAGGTGGTAATAATAATCAAAATAACAATGGAGGCCGAAGTCGAATACAATACGACTCAAGTTGACGGCCAATGATACAATGTCGTGCATGCAACCTTTAAGGGCACTTCGCCAGAGACTGTACCACAAAGGAAATGCCACAACTATTGTGTAGATGGTGTGGTCTGGGGGACCACGAGGATTCGAAATGCCCTAAGCAAGGGGTGAACTTATTAAGCATCGAAGCATGTGATGAGGAGATACTAGCCATCACTCGTGAACAAGCAAAGATGGCAATGTACCCAGATGCAGAGGAAGAAAGGGAGAAGTTGTAACAAGCACGAACGGAGTTGGAAAAACAAATGGAAACGGAAAAATTACAAACAAGACACTGTCAGCATCTCAAAGAGGAACCTGGTAGAACAAAATATTATAAGGCAGCTAATGCAAATGGAAGTTCCTATGAAGTTAAATGACCTTCTTACAATGCCTTAGTTTTGAACAATGATACTGAACATGACACCACTCCCGAAAGCAATGGAAGAAATAGGAAAGGATGGTAGTGGAACGACTACAGTAGACCCAATGCTACTGGCACTCACTACAGGAAGACATCCTGCAGTAGTAGAGATGGGTATACTGGAAACCGTATTTACGGACACAATCATAGATAGAGGGTCAGGAGTAAACGTACTACCCAAGGATATATGGAAAAAGTTGGGATAACCCACATTGTGGCCACCTACATTTCAATTACTCACTATCGACCAGTGCAAGATTAAGCCCCTAAGGACTCTAATGGGACAACCTGTAACTATAGGCACACAACCATTCATGTTGGATACCATTAAAAAGAAAGGGTACAACGCCATCCTTGGACGAGGCTGGCTGGTACAAGCAAAGGTGAAACATGATTGGAAACAAAATACCCTATCCATGGAATGTAGAGGCCAAAGATTTGTAATTGACTTACACACACAGACAATAGGTGAGGAGGCAGTGTCATCGGATTTCAAAGGAGAAGGTGGAGGGGACGACGAGGGGAAAAAGAGAATGGAACCTAATGAAGAGGGAGTATTGAGACTAGAAGGAGGGTCTAACGATGATGACTTAGACGCGGTGAACGGCCTACTCCATTGGCAGATTCATGACTACGAGCTATGTCCAAGCTGTAATATGTTAAAGGTTGACAAAGGTAATAAAGGAGAGGAAAATGAATGTCCAAAGGAATACAGAGAAGCGAAAGAAGGAAAGGCGATTACGGCTGAAGCTGAAGGAAAGAACATACCATATGGCCAGTACAAGAGGAAGAACATACCATACAAACCCAGCAAAAGGAAAGGTATAAAGTGAATGTATCGCACCGAAAGAAAAGGTTACACCGCACCACGGATTTAGTAGAAAGGTGTCGGCAACAAAGAAAACACATCATAACAAAGAGGAAGGGCTTAATAAAATCTTCAGCAGTATGGAGTGAAGGTTCTAGAATAAAAAATACAGTTATTGATAGCAAGGAGTGACAGCCGACGGAATTCATGGTACCAAGTTTAAGAATCATGATCGAAAACAAACCAGGAGATATGGAAGGCCTAAGGAAAAGACTATATAATTTAAATAAACTTGATGAGCGATGAGTGCAAGCACAATGGACCACGGAGGTTACACAGAACAGACATAAGGCATGGCACGTCAAGCACTTGAAGTTAAATAGATTTCAACTGAGGCAACTAGTGTTGAATTATAATGGGCGCAACAAGATCAGACTAGGCAAATTTAAAATGAAGTGGGTAGGACTATACAAGATCCGTGAAGTTAGCGATAATGGGGCAATCAAATTATGGACACTTGACAGGAAGTGGCTGATGCAGTGAATGGGTCAAAGTTGAAAATCTATCATGAAAGAAGTAATGTGCCCCCGCAGACCAGCAACTGAGAGACAGTTTAAATAACAAGTATTGGTGTATATATGTAAAATAAATAAGTGTAAATAATATATAAGTAAAAAAAAATTCATAGTATGACCATTGAGGAGAAAGCAAACAAGTAATTATTAAAGCTAAAAATCATAACATGCTAATAGAACAATGAGATAAAGTCAGGGAAAAGTATCGTACGGTCAATAAGATAAGGAAAAGGTATCGTATGGCCAACAAATGGAAAAAAAAAAATGACAAACACGACCATCACTTGGAGGGAAGAATATACTAGACAATCATCACTGGAAGGAAAGGCATACCATACAGATATATAAGAAGCATTTGGCATTGTATGATCTTTATAAAAACAGGGTGTCGAGGAAGCCAAAAGAGATCACCGTACAAACCAAGGGAAGCATGAGAACTTGATATTGTGCAGACGTGAAGGCAAGCCAAGATGGAAAGACTGTCGTATGGATTGGTACGGTGAGCATAAACCAAGCATGAGCATACCATACAAGGTTGGCAGATGTCGTATAGCCTATATGGATGAGCAAGAAGAAGAAAAGGTTGGTCTGAAGGAGAGGTTATAGTACTGTACACTCTGAAAGGATATTGTACACCGTACGGCTATTAGGAGAGGAGTGAATCCTGTACAAACAAGGAGGGCAACGTACGAATATGGAGTACGATCACCGTACGGATTACAGAGCAAGTATATGATACACCACACGGATATTAGATAAAAATTGACACTATACGACCATCAGCTAGCAAAAGTTCACTGTAAGGAATCACTTGAAGGGAAGGAGGTTGCAGTACACCATACGGTAAACACAAATAAATTGATACAAGGGACAACCACTGTAGGGACACAGAAGAAGGGCGATAGGAGGTTCTATAAAAAAAGACGACAAATCAAAACATTTCACAATGAATAACATATGGTACCGAAGGGAAAGACATAAACAGGTAGTGAAGAAAACATAAGCAATTAGCAAAAAGAGTATGGGATCGGATGAAAATCACAAAAATGTTGTGATCAATGGACTTTTGTGTGGGTTTGAAGATGCTAATTTGGTCTTGAGCACGCCTGGGACTCTACCCCAGGACCCCGCAAGGGCACTGCCCCTCGAACTCATTGGGGGCATTGCCCCTAGACCCCTGGCCAGTTCAGTTATCAATCTTGGGAAGTATGAGCAGTTGATGGGATGGAGAGAACACTAGAGCAAGCCTTTCGAGAGGGGTGCTACACTTTGAGGCACTCGGAGTAGGTGTTGATTGGACTGAGGTTGTCTTGGCAGATGCATAGAGAGCTCGGGAGAAGCTGACCACCTAGTTGGAGGCAGTAAAACGACATTTGGCTCAATGTACCCAGGAGTTGGAAGCAGAGAAGGTGGCAAAGGTGGCTATCAAGGTCAAATTAGCTAGGGAGGCAGTATTGTGTTAGCAGAGGCTACAGATGCAACGTGTTTTGGAGACCATTTTAGTGCAGGCACGAGAGGAATGTGAATGTGATATGACGAAAAAATATCTATCTTGTTATAGTTAGTCACAATTAATGTATTCCATTTTGTTAATCTGTCTCAATAATTTTGTAATTGTCGTCCGATGATGACTTTTCTTTTTGGGGGGATGATGTTGTCGATAAAATCTATAGTGTAGCTAATGGGTAGAATTGTATCCGAAATGACACGTGACAGTTGATTCACCCCTTCAGGGAACTATATGTACACCGTCCGAAAGGGACTATTGACATTATCATAAACATTATTTTAAGCATTGTAGTTGGAGTGCATATTGCGTATATGAATAAAGTATCTATTCCATGTGCTATCTTACTGCACATGTGATAAGTATTTGTTTACCCTGTACGGTAAACAGGTGTTAGGTGATATGTAAAACTAGGTATCACGTGTTAGGTGATTCCTCATATCATGGTGTTAGGTGATATGTAAAACTAGGTATCAAGTGTTACGTGATTCCTCATATCACGGTGTTAGGTGATATGGAAAACTCGGTATCACGTCTTAGGTGATTCCTCATATCACGATGTTAGGTGATATGGAAAACTACGTATCACGTGTTAGGTGATATGTAAAACTAAGTATCACATGTTAGGTGATTCCTCATATCACGAAGTTAGGTGATATGTAAAACTAGGTATTATATGTTAGATGATACTTCATATAATGTGTTACGTTATCACAAAATATTTAATATGGATATACCATGATCCCTTATGGTGGATATCATGAGACTTGATATATGTGCACATACCATAACTGGAAAGAATATCATGAGACTTGATTTTCTTAAATTTATCTAGATGATATCATTTTTAAATAAGGAAAACTTATATATATGCACTTTGTCTTCCCTAGCTAAGAGGGAATGTTAAAGCACGTAGCTTCAGTCTGACATTAACTGTGATATGCATAGTTGAAATCGATGATCATATATATTCTAAGATCATTTAAGGCATGATCGAAACTTATTATGATTCCTTTGATATTTAGATCACTATCGATCTATACATTATATCGGGCTACAGATCATAATGATTGGCAATACATTTTAGACTTGTGTTAAGTCTGTAACAAATCAGGCATGATTAGTTAACACCAAATAGGTGTGAGGATGAAAATTCATGTCTCCATTTAGAGACATGACCATTCACCCCCACACCCTTCCACATGATATGTATACTTGATCCACCCGAATAAACAAGGCAACGAAATCAATTAATGCAAGCATATCAAAGGATCGACGTAGATTACAAGTTCAAGAACAGTATATTATCTCTATTATTTTTGTGCGAACATATACAAATTATGGAGCAAATCTATTCTTTGTCAACAATGTTCATACCTGCAATAAAAGTTGTGCATCAGTCAGCCACGAATTTGAAATCTGGTAAGAAACTTTACAGTGTCCTTGGATTCTGTGATCTTATGTTATGATGATTGTATCTTGTGAGGACTCCCTCCCTATCCTCCAAAGAACATTGTAATCCCAAAGTGGAAGGATCCAACTCAGAAGTACAAACCGAATCTGTCATTTGGTCATGGAGGGGGCTCTGGTGGTCTTTGGTTCGTGCATTTTAGTCACCCATGGCCAAAAACCAAGCAAAACAATCATGTAAATCTTGGTAAGGGTCCCCCTCTTGTGTATCGTGTATAGCATAGGACGAGGAGGCAAGCAGGAAGTAGCAAATTGCAATGAAAATGTCCCTGAAATGTGTAACTATCTGGTCGATACGGATCCAGATAAATCTACCCGAGCTGTCAAAGTAAACCACAAGCAGAAATCTGCATTTTCAAAATTGATTTGAATTTGCTGGGACATTTAGTATGTTATTTTTGAGTTGCATGATTACCCTTAAGGCCTAATATTTAAATGCTGCAACCTATTGTAATTGAATAAATCTGTGTCGAACACATAAAACTGTGCATTAAATCAGAAAAAATAAGACCAAACTAGGATGCATATTACATATTACTTGTTTCAATAATGGCATATAATTTATGTCACTATGTTGTTGATAAGTTGTTTTTTATTTACAAATCGCAGTTAACACAATCTCACCAAAACTGCATTATCTTTCTCATTTCTTTATAAAATTTAAAATGTTTTGAAAGCTGATGAAAAGGAGAACAAACCCCAAAAACCATTTTGATTTGAGAATAACACAAATATTAATTATTTGTGGTTTGACGCAGAAGAAAGAGATATTTGAATGGTTACTGCTAATTTAATTTATCTTTTTTTATGGAACCATAAAGGCATAATAGATTTCGCAGCAGAACAATGTAATTGGGTGCATTATTGATAGAAACCAACATCAAAAGAATAAGTCATTGAAGGGGGCAAATATGAAATAAGTCAATTGTCGAAATTACCGCACCAAAATAAAGTCCCTATGTCAGCACTAAACGGAGGTGTTAGGAATTATAATGCATGGCATAGAATAATGTAATATAAATTAATATGTTATTTTTTAGTTAGTTATTAATTATGAGTTGGTAATTAGTGAATTAGATAGTTAATTAGTTGAATGGCTTTTTAGTCATAGAAAGTAATCATTTGTGTTAAAGATGCTTGATTAATTTGGGGTGTTTGCAACTCATGCTCTTTGTTCTTTTTTTTCTTCCCATTTTCAATATTTTGTATTCAAATATAATAGAATATACTTCCCCAATGCTCTATACACTCATTTGATACATTTTGTAGCTGTATTTGCATAGAGTTAAGTTTTGGAAAGGATTTTGAAAGAAAAAAAACATATTAAGATGCTAAGTCATTGAGTCAGAGTTTTTGAACTATGGTATCACATGCCTTGGATTTTGAAACAATTATGAAAACAGTGTGGAAGTTGAGAGAAATAATACTGGAAACTCTGTTTAGACGGTACAAACTAATTAGTATGGTGAATTTATAAAAAATCTTAGTAACAATCTTAACATTCTACCAATTTCGACTTTATGCAAGCATGTGGAAATTGAGAAAAAACAATACAAATAACTCTGTTAGATGGTACAAACAAATCAGTATTGGAACACAGAAAAAATTATTGTAAAATGTTCAAATTTTATATGCTATCAATTTTGACTTAATGCAAAAATGTATGGTTATAACTTATAAATATAAATAAGTTCATTATGAACACAGCAGATGACTCAACAAATCAAGCTATATCAAATAGAACTACCACTATCAACCTACTTTAATGACAAAGCACGAACCTCAGCTGCGCCAAAAGCATACCCATACATTTCACTTATCCAACCCTGTCCATAAATATCTCCAGTGATATTAGTTGCCCAATGTTCTCTATCAGCTCTAACTTCCTCTGTTTTGTGAAGCCAGAGTGGTGCAAAACTTTTAAGATCATCAATATGCATGATGATAACACCACCAACTTTGTCACATGCTTCTGGATGCCTTGTGTGTATTTGTGCCAGCTCATTATCACACCCAATGAGATAGCTAGCATGATATTGACACATAAGAAATATGTTGTTTTAAGCAGATCAGAAATAAAACTAAACTTTATAAACAACATGATGAAAATGTTGCCCAGAAATAGAACTGCCCAGTGGTTAGGAAGCATATTTCTATACGTACTGTGGAAATAATCAAGGAAGAATTGGAACCTACTCATAAGGAGCTGATACCGGATGCCCACGCTCTGCTCCAAATTCCCACGGTGTAATGGGGCCTCTCATTATCATATCTGCATCCAAAATGACTATATAGTCGGCATCTATTATTGCTTGATTAAGCCAATGGAGCACAGCAGCAGGCTTATTGATTGCAGGGTACCTGAAAAAGCAATAATATGTGTAACTTTGATACAAACAAGCATGCAATGACTAGTTTAAACTCTGACCTTTCAAACCAAGAACAGGATTCGTTCTTTCTGAACTTTTCACTTAATTGGTTGTTTATCTTCATACATTACCTGTGGTATGCTAGTTCAAGGGTGAGTTTCCTCTCAATTCTAAAGGAAGAATTATGTAAACCTTTATGTTGAATATCTTAACATTCTTATGCTTTCCTCATCCAGATCTATGCTCTATGCGCTAGGGATTTGCCCCTTGGTAACACAGACCAGTGGAAGAGATATAATGATTAAATAAGCAATTCTAGAGGAAGGAAAAGCCTTGCAACTTTATTTCAATTCTATAAGCACTAACTACATGACAATTTTTGGAGATGACAGGAATGCTCTGGGCTCAGTCCAGGAGGTTGCCTGTTTGTGTTCAAATCCATTTTTTATTCTAATAATACAGTAATGGTTATCAAAGTCAAGTAAAAAAACGTAATCTTACCAATCCCCAGTTAAAGGATGAAGACTCATTGAAGGAACATAATGTGTAGGTGCCAGATCGTGACCTATATATGTCTTCAGTTTATCATCTGCGCAACTAAGCAAGCGTGTAACTCGACCTGGCTGCCCACTCAGATTGAAACTATGCATAAATCCTACAGTTTGCCAATCAAAATACGGAGAGCACTCGGTGGAGAAAATTGTATGTATTTTTGGATAATATATGCTCCCAACTTCTTGAGTTGAAAATTCCTTGGTTGCACTTTCAGTATCTTTACTGTCAATATGTACTGTTTTTGGCCTAGTCAAGGAAGAAAACACCTTGCTCTTCAAAAAGTTCAAATATCTTGATCGGGTTGGTTTTGGGCATCCACGTGACTCGTGATGAATCAGAAGACCTTCATTTATTGTATTAATGCATTCAATGCTCAGAAATAAGCCTCGCCTTCTGCTCAGATCAGCTTCCATCATTTGCACCTGCATCAGAAAACTAACCCTCTATCTTAAGAATCCATACAACATTTCTAGATTTGTATATAAGCAATATTTTAGCAAGCATGAAGAATTGCAACCGCTAGTTTCTGAAATAATCAGGTTTTCTCATTGTTCTAGAAAATATTGATAGCAACTTAGGAGGTTTTTCTCAACGTCCAAATATGTTCAGATGAACGATATCTGATGCTCTGTACAAAATTAGCTTACAAATAAAAATATAAATTGTAGCTAACTGAAATAAGAGAAAACTCTATTTACTTCAGATGTCTCACCTCTTTGGGATATGGAGGCAGAGGGAAAAGGCGATTGCAGTCATAGACAATTTCATCATTGTGATGTTGTGCCTTGTCAAAGGACCAATTTCCAACAGTAAACCTTAAACCATAATGTAAAAGAATAGGCTCAGTACTTTCTCCTGGAATATAGCCTGGATAAATCATCAAATCATCCCTTATTTTATGATGGAGTCCAACCTGTCAAAATAGATGAAAGAAAGATTCATTTCTCCACATTCTTGATTTATTTCTCCACATTCTTTCAAGAAAACATGCATCAATTACTAATGTACAAGAATTAGATTCATCTTAAAACAGCAAAAGGAAAGATTGAATGCATAAAGGAAGCATTAATAGACCTCTTGTAATAGTTTTCTCGAGAATAAGAAGCATAAAGTTTCTTGGAAAGTGCCTAATGTTGGTTTTATAAAGTCGAATTTTGATGGAGTCTCAAAGGCCATTTTGATCCAGCAGAAGCTGGCATGCTGATTAGCTCCCCAAAGGGTCTTTCTTGAAAGGCAGTTCTTTCTATCATTGATTTAAGTCTAATAATAGGGTAGCAGCATTGGCATTTCTTGAAGGTCTCAGAATAGCTGCCTCGTGACTTTCTCAAAGTTAGAGAGTCTCAAGTGTTTACCAATGGGTGTATCAACCCTGCTTGCCAGAATAAGTAATAGCACAACTCAAACAGGCCAATTTTGGACTCACTCCAATTCTACAGACTTAGGGAAGTATTCTAAGTTCTCTCTATGCACTTCTCACTAAATCAACTTTAAAGACATAACAAAGTAATCAATTACAGGCTACTTTGATGAACAAATGAGTACAAAAGAAGATTTGAATTGAAAAAGAAACATTTTAAATATATGAATACTCCCAACAGATTTTGGTGTACATTATGGCCTATGATATCCATTGCATCAAAAACAAAACTGAGAAATATTGAAGAGAGAAGCCTGCACCACTCAGTCCAAACCTGAAGTTGCTCCACGGTGGAATCTTGAACCTGAATCTCAAATAGGTCATCATATATATAGGGTCTCATGGGTCAAGTGTGTAGGATGGCTATGCTGGGAGCTCAGAAATGGACTTTAATTTTCACATTGACATATATATATATAAAAGAAAATGAATATTTTACAACTTTTAAGTGAATGATGTTTTGCATTACTCAATGTTAAGCATTATCTTTTCATATTATTATATTATTTTTTAAATAATGACCTTCCAGGTAGGGCAAAAGCTTTTACCGGGTGTAAAAAGGTTAGGCTACTGGACCTTAAACATTTCCAGGGCTAGGTGGTTTTCTACTGTGATTTAGAGAGTTCCCAAGGTCACCAGAATCTACTAAAAGCAACCTATGCATAGCCATGCACTAGAGATTGCGAACATAGTTGAATATCAGTAAGTATTTCTAGCAACCAAGATATTAACCTCGAACAATTAAAGAATCTTGTAGGTATTTACACCCTGAGTTTCACTAGCCTAGAAAATGTTATGTATAGATTTTTCAAATTGAGTATACTTGGACATCTATCATAAAGTCTAGATTACTGTAGAAGTTATAAGCAGAGTGGTAATGCCCAGCAAAAGTTTATTCTTGAGACTTTCTAGAACGGAAAGTGTTTTGAACATGTCAGGTTCTAATGCATTACTTCTCTTTAGCTCAATAAACACAGATCACACAGTTTATACCCTCTTAAATCTAGCTAGAGAAACCTGAATTCAATGCTCGTATTGACTAGGCACATGAAATATGTCAAAGCTGGAATCTCTTTCTCTTTTTTATTATGGGAAATGATATTTGTTTAATTTAAGCATGTTTGATTTTGCTTTAAGTGTTTGGAAGTGTTTTTATGATCTTTGCATCAAAGTTCATATTAAAATAGTATTGTAATGTTTCCGTAACGGTCATCTTAGTTGTTCTAGTAAGTTTATTTTTCTCTTGTTAACCATTGTTTCTCTTAGAAACATTCTCTTATAATCTTATAAGTAGAGGCTTTTGTCTCTATTGTATATATCAATTTAAAATAACATGGTACCACAGCAGGCTAAGCTATTTTTGGCAGATTTTTTTAATTTAAAATTTATAATATCTCTGGTTGCTTAGCTAACAAATTTTGTCAAAATTCTGTCAGAAGCTTTTTTGTCTGAAGTTTTCTTCTTTGAGCAGAAATCATAGAAGGTTTTCAGAAAAAAATTCCAGATACTGTTTTCAGGATTCATGGCTCTGTTGCTTTCAGAAGAATTGTGGATTTATTGAGAAAGATCGCATAGGGTTTCTTCTTCTCTACAAGGCGTTCTTTAATATGCACAAATTGCATTTCTTTTCAAGTATTCCATGATTCTTTTCCTATTCCAACCATGTCAAGGGTCAAGGTTTTCTTCCATGCAAGGGTTTCTGGAAATTCCCAAAGCTTTTGTGTGGAAAATGGCGCATGTTCTTTTACCTCTGCATAGGACTACGACCTGGAAATTCTCTACTCACACGTGTTCTTTTTGCTCAATATTTGGGCGTTTTTCTCCTACCTGTGGCTAGTAATTTTTGCATATTACGGGAATGGTGTCTCTCTTCCCTGGTTGTGATTAGGGCATCCTCACATCGCTTGAATCTTTCTACAACATTTTTAACCTTAACACATGCGACCAAGGGTTTCTAGGTCTAATAACCGATTGTGCTTTCCAGATTTTATATCGTGCTTTTTTCCTGCACAGAGCAAAATGTTTTTTGGCACATGACTAGTTCTTGTTATCTACGTTTCTCGCTCTCTCAGGTTTCTAGTTCCTCAATTGCAGAGAGTAAGTGATCTACTTATAGCTTCATGAACTCTGTTAAGAGGAACACACTTACCTCTAAGAGAGCAGAGAAGCTAGTTACTTTACATAGTGTCTTGTGTATTGTAGATTGCAAGACGTGCGTGTACAAAGAAAGCCCAGCAGCACAAAGGGATGTAGATCCAAAAGATCCATATCAGATTAATGAGGATGAGATTGCAGCAGAAACCAATGTAGAGTTGGCTGGTTTTCTGTTGGTGGAACTTGACAATAAGGACTCCAGTAGTTCTAGTGATGAGGACTTTCTCTTGGGGGACGATTAGAGGCCTTCCTTCAATACATTTCAACATGATTTCATTTCCACATGATTTTGTACTCACTTTGATATTAATGATTCATATCATGCTACTCCTTGTAATCATCTTTATGATATTTGAATGTTTGATAGAACTAATATAAATAAAAATCCTATTTGCTGATAATCTGAATTTTGATTTTTGAATGTTACTCTAGTATTATGTTACTGTGTACTATGTTACTACATTGAATGTTAAATGGTTCTAGTTTGTGTCACAATGTTGGTATTTTCAAGTATTTCAAGAATCAATTTGGTATGTTGTACCGAAACATTATTTCATAAATAGCACTTCAAGTTTTACATGTATAGTATACAGCATCACAAAAAATCATGGAAGGGTTTCTCATGGTTGTTAGTGTTACCATTTTTTCACTAAATGAAGGGCTTGTCAATTTCTCCACAAAGTCATGGGTGATCTCAGTGTCAGATCAAAGGTTTAACAATTTTTCCCAAAAATCATGTTTTCTTGTAGTTTTGTCGGTCGCACCTAGAGTTGTTGGGTCGAATGGTGTTCATCTGCAAACATTTTTCCATGATTTTGAACAAATCATGTCTGTTTTTCTGAAGCAATGGAGAGATTGCCCATTTTTCCTCAAAATTATGGTTTCGGTTTGAGAAGCAGATCTCAGTGTGTCCAGCTACAAGGAGGCATGGCACTGTTACCCAACATCAGGTCGGAAGGATTGTGATTATCTTGGTCATATCCAGGAGTTCTGCAAAATCACAGAGGGTATCAACAGTAGCTCATGTTGCAAGGCATTTTGAAGAGAAGGAGCTAACCTCCTATGCATTCATGATCAAATACCTACAAATTATGCCTTCTATGGAGTTTTTAATATGATGACCATTAAGGGAGGGTATTAAAATGATACTGTAATGTTTTTATAATGGTCATCTTAGTTGGTTTGGTAAGTTTATTTTTCTAATGTTTACAATTGTTCCTTTTTGGAAACATCCTCTTGTAATCTTTTATTAATAGAGCCTTTTGTCGCTATTGTATATATCAATTTATAATAACAGTTTGTGACCGAATCTGAAGCTTAAAACTCACGAGTGTGGCAGGAACTCACCATATGAAATATTCCCAAACAAATATAATAGAAAAACAACCCTATTATCCTTAAACATTCAAAATAAATTCATTTTCTGACTTCACTTTTACAGAATTGCTTCAGATTCGTCTATGGCAAGAATTTGCATATAACAGAGAGCATATTTTTACCAGATAGATGTTTGCTTATTTCCACAATAGAGAAAATTACAAATAAGAAGGATTCTGAGCTTTACTTGCTGAAATGAAATTGCATGGATTACAATCAATAGGGTAAGATCAATATCCGTTGTGTTGGAAGTCGCTGATATTGAAAATCTAAGAGTATTTGAATGCACTCTTTAACTCTTTCAGCTGCAAATGCATGAATACCTAACACAACTTTCAAACAAGAACACTCTAATCTGTAATGCATGAACTTCAGCCAACACTACCCTTCTCAATCTTCAATGTCCTCAACGAATGATAAATCTACTAGCATCTTACCCACAGTAAGAGCTTTTGTATATTCCATTCATTTACTCTTAATGTTTGGGAGCCTAAGACACTGTTGAAGAACCATATACAACAATTTCCTCAATAAAGGACTCAAAGGAAGCTCTCAAATTGATAGATTCTATCAATGTTAGGAAGGCATTGCATCAATAAAACTCCTCTTGTTCCAAAGCCTCACACACCAATATGATTCAGCAACAACTTGAAGAGTCAGACCTATTCAATCTGTTGTGCCAGGAGCTTCGGAAATGACTCAGTCATAAGCCACTCATAATATTAAATCAAGCCTCAACGTAGGTCATCAATTTGCCAAACACAATCAAATTGGCTTAATAAACACTAATCAAACATTATACAATGGCGCTAAATACTAAATTATAAAAATTAAACCTTCAAAGCTTGAGAGAATGAATTAATTTTTTAACCAAACCTCTTTCCAGGTCAACACAAATTTAAACATTCTGCCGCTTGATCAACTCAAGAGGATCATCTCCTCTTTGCTCCATCTCCACATCTTCTTCCCTCGAAAGAAATAATGATTTAGGATAGGTTTCTCTTTGTTATCTTGCTTGATCTATATTATCTCAATGTTACTTGACCTCTTGCAAGTATCGTCTTCCTTGGCCAGCCAACAACTTTGCCTCCCTAGTTCTTTGTAGCTATCCCTCATAATGTCTCGTCTTCTTTACATCTTTCGTGCTATAATATACAAACTCAAACCTCTTGTGGCTTGGATCCACAACAAATGCCTCATGCTCGACTTCAAATCTTGAGCGCTGACTCATAATGGTATCATCTTCAAGTGTAAGGGCTGTCAACTCATTCTGTGGGTATATTGTTCCAAATCAGGAAATCAGTCCTTTCCTCGTGCCTTTCAACCTTTCCATTTCCACAAGCATCAACTCCCTCTTGACTAGACACAACTGGACCTTTGACTCTGATTGAGATTCGGATTTGGATTTCTTTTCTTCTTCCCTTTTTCTTATTTAGTACCTATCAAAAGATTTGGGGGATTTGACATCTCAAGGTTCACCTGAGTATTCGTCAAAAAACCTAATGATCTACTCATTATCTGATATAATATTTCCAATTTTCCTGTCAGACATATTTTTGGAATGTTAGAAGATATTTATACCTTTGATATCTTTCATATCATCTCGCAATTTTATTGGCTGCAATTTCATTGTCCTTTTCTTCCATTCCTGTGATCAACCTTAGTACCCCACAAGGCTGGCAGAATTCTGACTCAGATACCACTGAAACATTCCCAGACAGATATAATACAAAAAACAACACTATTGTCCTTAAACTTACAAAATGAGTGTATTTAAATCTGAGTTCATCTTGATGGACTTGCTTCAGATTCATTTATGGCATTCAGAATTTGCATATAACAGGAATAGCAATTTTTTACCAGACAGACAATTTGTTTTCGTTTCCAAAATAGAGCAGATAACAGAGAAGTGGATTCTGACCTTTACTTGCCAAAATGAAATTGCATGGATTACAATCAATAGGGTAAGATCAATATCTAGGGTTGGAAATTGCTGATGTTCGATACTTGAGACTATTTGAATGCACAATTTAATTCTTTCAACTGCAAATGCTCGAATCCCTAACACAACTTCCAAACAAGAGAACTCTAACATGTTATGCTTGGACTTCAGACAATACTGCTACTATCAATCTTCAATGTCCTCAACAAACAATAAATATTCCAGTATCTTACCCAGGGTGAGAGCATATGCTAGATTCTGTTCCTTTTCTCTTAATATTGGGAACCTAAGCCAATGTCGAAGACCTGTCTGCAACAATTGCCTCAATAAAGGAATCAAGGAAAGCTCTTAAACTGATAAAGATTCCTTTACTTCTGGAAGGCATCACATCAAGAATAGTCCTGTCTCCTAGTCCAAAGGCTCACACGTGACACGCCAATAAGATTTATCGACTGCAAGAGTCTGTTCTATTCAAAGGGGCATGCCAGGAGCTTCAGAGATGACTTCCAGACAAAAGCCGCTCATAATATTAAATCAAACCTCAGTATATGTGATGAATTTGCCAAACACAATGAAGACAATGTAATAATCACTTATAGAACACTATAACATGGCAACAAATACTAAAATATAAACATTCAAAGTGTGAGGCCTCACCCCGACCCTCCGTAGCCCTAGTTATTATTTTATCATTTTGATATTCACGACTCGAGATGTCGAGACATTATCTGATACTTAGAACATATTATATTATTTCATGTTATGTGATGCTATTTTCAGTTATATTGATGTTTTTCATTTAAATGTTTTATGTACATGTATGTTGATGAATTACGTAAAATGTAGGATTAACACATTGATTTTGGAATCTTTATGATTAAGGATATAGGTAAGAAACTCTGATTTATGTATGTTTCAATTTATGTAAATTTCTGAGACGTATGTATGTACATGTGATTTTTCGGGACTACTGATGTGTGCAATGAGTGTGCAGATATTTTAGTCGAGGAAACAGACGGAGGAACAGAACTGATCTCTTTGTGCTAATTTTTGGAAACCTTGTTGTTCATAATTCATGTATTGTACTGTGAGATGTATGTATGTATCTCTTTGTGTTCCGTAAATGTTAATGTCTCGTAATTATGTTTTGTTAGTGTCTCTTGACACTCGTAATTGGTTGTGCTCCTTAGCGTGCTAGTTAGGGTTAGCTATGTAACCCATGGACCTAAGACGGTTTAAGTTAGTGTCAGTTGCTAAATTGGTTCTTAATCAAATTTAGTCATCCCTAATCTGAATTAGTGCTTAATCTGCTTTTTAGAGTTGTTAGTTGGTCCTAATTTTATTCTTAGCTTTTTGATGGCTCTAAACCTATTCCTAAGACTTCTAAACATGTTATTATTATACCCAAGGGGTATGGGTATGGGTTAGGGGTCTTTTCCAACCCCTAAGCCCCTTTTGTTGACTTTTGAGGTCACTCAAAAGTCCCCTTTTTGCCTTTGTGCGAAAATTACTAGTGGTTGTCATGGGTTGTCTTACCCCACCTCCTTTTAGGGTTTAACCATAGTGAGGGTAGAGTTAGGAGTTTCTAGAATGGCAAGTGGGTGGGAGAAGTTATTGAGCCCTTGGGTGGTTGAGTTGGAGGCTATTTAGAGGCCTTCCTAGGACTAGTTGGGTGGTTACCCAATCTCTACATTTAGAGAGGAATGCTTGAAGGTTGAAGGAAGGAAAGGGATACTCTACTCAAACTTGTTCATTGCCATTACCTCTTTGTGAAGGTAGGAAATTCTCATCTCCCCTATTCAGTTTTTATGTTTTGTTTCATGTTCATGTTACCTTGTTGTTGTTTCACTGTTTGTATGGATGTGGGTATGTTGGGAAGATTTGATAACCATGTTATTTTGGTTGTTTTTCCTTTCTTGTTTATGTTTGAAATTTTGAGTTTTCCTTGCATGGGTGTTTTGGTATTACTCACCCTTGGAGAGGGCAGAAGTGACCAATTTTGGGAAAGGTCTGTTTAGTTGGACTCCAACCTGTGTAGAGTCTCTTCTCAGGATGAGAAGAGGGATAAAGGGTAGGGTGTTATGGGCCCCTACCCGTCAGCACAAACCTGGTATGAGTATGGCAAGTTTAAATGGAAGAACGGAAGTTCTTGGTTATTGGCCCCGATTGGGCATCTGAATTGGTGTTGTGCCTGACTTCTCCAGTTGGAAAAATCCACCTTTCCCTAGTCTTGATTCATTGTGAATCCTATTGTGTAAACCACGTATGATTATGCATGCTTGATGTTCTTTTGGTTCTGCTTGGTTGTCACCCGATCAGATATTGGTTTCCTCCAGGGTTCTGGAAATGAGATTTAGAAAACATTACAAACTCCTTGTTTATGATCATGAAGAAAATTGGATAAAATTGTTGAAATTTAGGATTGAGATCCTATTGTAAATTGTATTTTAAACCTTATTGTAAATGGCAACGAAGCAGGGTTTTCTTCCTAATTCTTTCTCGGCTGAGCCTTTGAATCAGGTTTGCCAATAAAATTGGTGTTTGAGTAAAAATGTTTACCTTGTGATTTAATCATAATTTTAAAATGGACAGACGCACATCAGGAATAAGATGTTATGATGATAGATTAATTAAGCAAAATTTTTAAGTTTCCTATTATGTTCAAAATGAAAATTGTGTTCAGAAAAAGAAAACAACTGGATATGGTTGATATAATTTAATTCAAGTTTGTTTTGGAAATCAATTTAATCATGCATTGTTGTGACACGATCATTAACTTCATGTTTAAATCCACTCAATTCTACTCCCCTATATAAATGGTGTTTGATTTAATTAGGCAAATTTCAGTTTTCTTATATGTTGGAAATGAGAATTCTATTATGAATGAAAGATTTGTTTTTATGATTATGGGAATTAATCAATTTGAATAAGAGATTTTGTAATGCCTTGAATTCAAAAAGATAGATCATAAACCTTGATGTATAATGATTAATAAAACATAAATTATCAGAGAGAGGGAGAAAATAATACCTTTTCTCACCCTTGTTAGTATACTTAAGAAATCATTGTTACCAATAAGTTGATATTTAATTCCAAATTTAACAAGAAAATATATAATTTATGACTACACTTAGTCAAATTTGGCTTTCAAATTAAATGTGCACCCCAGGTCTTAAAAACCTCTCTGGATTTTGTATGGGCTTAAGATTTATTGTCATAATGCAACAGAGAATATTCTTGAAAATATTCTTCAATTTAAAATTTGATAAAAAAAAAAAAAAAAGAGAAAAAGAAAAAGAAATAAGTTTATAATAACATGAAAATGTATAAGTTGATAACTATCCAACTTAATATCCTATCTCCATTCTCCTACCAAATAAACTTTTTGCTTTAAGTGTTTTCCCTCCATAGAAATTCGCAGCTTGTCTTGTCATCTGAATGATTTCATTCGGTATGAATTTGATTAAGTCTTCCTACACCCTCAATAGCATTGGTCGTCACTTTTCTTGAGGAGGGTCTGTGCATGTTTATCTTGGGCAGAGTGCTTTTGAAAAATGCTTGGAAGCGATGAGAGCATGGGAGTTAGAGTTCCTTTGTTTAAAATTTATATTAAAGGTGAATGTGATGGCTTCTTATGATAACCCACGCAGCTCATATTAACTCCCAAGTCAAATCAAATTTGACTATGTAAGTCCATCTCAGTCCTTGGGCAGCGTGTTCTTGAGTGCAGGTTGGAGGTGATGGGGGTTTGAAGAAGGGTCGATTCTCCTTTAGGAAAGCGATGAGATTCTTTGGTTTTATGTTGAGAGCTTTTATGTTGGTGTGACGTGGGTGGTTACGAGTGGGTCTTGCTTCATTTATTACTGTTGCCTTTTCATTTGGTCGCCAACTTGGGTGAAGGTCCCATCTTGAATGGGGCACGAGCTTGGAGGCAGCAAGCACTTTAAACACATAAATGTTTAAATAAACCTTGGTTGCAGATTTATTTCGCTTGAGAGAAAGTCAAGGGGGGGGTCGATTTGACCAGGAGGATGTTGGGGATCGCACCAAGTTTGGTTGGGAGTAGAGTTTTGTGGGACGGTTAGGTATGTGGTTGGGTTAGAAGTAAGTTAAGGGAGTAGGTTAGTTGTTGTGTAGGATTGTAGTATTAATTAGTTAGTTGTTTAATTACGTTAGTTTAAGTTTTAAATATATATTTAATTTAGTAATCATCTTTTTAGCATTAGCCATTAAGTTCATGGTTATTTTAATCAAGTTTTGTTTATCTTTGTGAAGGTAAATTTAGTTATTTTATATTAAATTAAGTTAGTTTTGTATCCGATTTACATTAAATACAATATAGTTTAGGTTTTAATTAGTTAGTATTTTAAAAATAAATTTATATTTTAATATAGTATAGTAGCAATTATAGCTCTAATTTGGCGTTAATTGAATGGTGATCTCATTAGAATTTAAAAGATAAGTTTAATTTTGTTATAAATTATGTATCAGATTTCAGGTTCTATCATCATTTAACTTGTGGAACTATAGTTCTATTTTAATATGTTTTTATTAAAAACTAGTTTTAATGTATTATTGATTTATATTTAGTTAGTACGTATTAGATTTAGTTAGTTGTTAGTAAATATAATTTAAATTTAGTAAGATTAGATAGTTGAAATGTTTAAAGTTAATAAATCTTAGATATATATATTTTGTTTTAATTTTAGTAAATTGTTTTCTTAAAAGTAACTTTACAATATAAATAAGATTCTCAATCGATAATTGTCTAAGAGATTCTTTTAGTTGATGTTGATTAGATGCTTTCAAGTAATCTAAAACTCGAATACATTACATTGTCATTTAAATTAATTGTATCTTATTGTTGAAGGTTAACGTAGAGAACCTGTACTTAAACTTTTATCTATCTTTTCAACTTAGAGCATGCTTAATTTTAATTATTCTTAAAAAAAATAAAAATTTTGGAGTGTGTTTTTGCCCTCGTAGTTTGGGCATGACACAAAGCTTCGGAAAATGAATCAATTATCTCAAGCAACTACAACAGAGAGAAGACACTAATCTTTATCCTTGCATATAAATATCCAACCACCTTCATCCGCAAACCTCCCTTATTTATTCCTTATGCCCAACTTCAAAGAGAACAGGTTTGATCAACTTACTCCACTGCTCATTATATATGCGCCAATCATTTGATATATCTCTGGCCCAAATACTTAAAACCTGCTCATTCAGAAAATATCTTTATTTTCTACAAATTTCTCTCTTTTGGAGACTTCACAAATTTGGCACAGATCTAAACTCTGTCACGCATCACCCCCTGGGTCATGCCAGGAGCTTCGGAGTTGACTTCCAGTCAAAAGCCGCTCACAATATTAAATCAAGCCTCAGTATATGTGATCAATTTGCCAAACACAATGAAGATGACTTAATAATCACTTATAGAACACTATAACATGGTAATAAATACTAAAAAATAAACCTTCAAAAGCTTGGGAGAATGAATCGATTATCTCAAGCAACTGCAACTGATAGAAGACATTAATGTTTGTCCTTGCAGATAAATATCCAACATTCTTCATCCACAAACCTCCCTTATTTATTCCTTCTGCCCAACTTCGAAAAGAACAGATCTGATCAACTTACTCCACTGCTCGATATATACGCGCCAATCATTTGATATATCTCTGGCCCAAATACTTAAGACCTGCTCATTCAGCAGATATAATTATTTTCTACAAATTCATCACTATTAGAGACTTCACAAATTTGGCACACAGATCTAAACTTCGTCACGCATCGACTCCTTTGGAAGAACTAGGTTTTCGTCCAACCCTATCGCCAAACTCCTCAAGGTTTCTCTTCAGAAATAATAAATCGTTTATCATATCCAAAGCATGTCTAATTCATCTCTAGGAACCCCTTTATAAAGATCTCCAAGAAGCATCTACAAGATGGACCCACTTAACTGGAGAAATATATTTGATAAAGTGACATTATAAGAACATTTTATTGTTTTATTATAATTTAATCAAGTCTATTAATGTTTTATTATTATTTATTAATTGTTAACTTAAAAAATGAGGACATTACACCATAACTTGTGTTGGCTAAAAATTTTGTAATAAAACATTACTTATAAAATTCTGACATTAGGCAACGGTGTAGTGAGATAAATCTCTCCTCTCACCAACAGGGGAGGCTCCCTTCTTACCGTTGGTGGCTTCCACAAGATTATAACTGAAATTATACAAAGAGGTGGTCCTCTCAATCTATTCCTTTTTTCAAGAATGATTCACAAGTCTCAACTTTAATTATGCAGCTTTAAACTCTACAAAAGTCTCCTATTGATACTAGGGACACAGTGGTTGACTTAATATCAACTCCTTATGCAGCAATTAACTATAATACTTTGGTGGAATAACAACAGGAACCCAAAGTCTCTTGCCATTCGCCTGAATTTTTTATTTAACAAAAATACTTAGCAAGGCACAAAGTTTCTTGACTAATGTCTTCAAACTAAAACTACCTCAAACTAAAGCTCAAAGTCTTTAGCCCTTAGTACTTTGCAGCCACTATTAACTATAGAAATTCTTTCAAAAGAAAAACTAAAAACTCAAATGATTCACACAATGATGCTATTAAATGAACTCAAGAATAATTAGTCAATGCAACATAAGAAAACGTTATCCAATCTAAAGATTTGCAACACAAAGTTAGGAAAATCTTGCTTCTTTTATTCAATTTTGAATATTGCACCTTGAAACACAAAGTTTTCAACAATACAAGATTTCCAAGCATAGCCTCCTTGCCTAAGACAAAAGATGAATATTTACAATAAGCTCTCTCCTTTATATAGGCAAAGATGAGAGAGAAAGTTGAAGATAAAGGGGAAATCCTCAACCACTTTGACTTATTCAACAACTACCTACGACTTATTCAAAGTTGCACTACCTAAAGCACTTGCTGTAACAACTAAAATTTCTAAACCATAAATACTCTATATTTAATCTGATAAAAGTAAGCTAGCTATCAAGTCACTTGAAAAGATTAACAAAAATAACTGATAAGCTGCCTTCACATGATAAGCCTTAACTAATGACTGAGAGATTGACTACCTTTAGAAGAAACAATCAAACTAGATTAACCAAATATATTACACATGAAAGTGAAACGATATCTAGCTGACATATAATAACTACCATTTCATATAAAAGAAAAGTAACTGCATAAGATGTATAGCTGAAACTGAAATGAGGTGCAAATGAAAGAGAACAATGAAATACTAGCAAGGTTCAAATCCCACCATATCAAGTGAAATAGAATTTGATGTTTTGTACAAGTCTTGGCATTTGGAGGAGAGGAGAGGAGGCTCAATCTCGTCCTACCACCTAAGCATTCTAGTGTTAGAGTTATCAACTACATAGCTGGCTAGACTGTGGAACCCTCCTAACAAACTATCTGTCCAACTATGAGTTATCCTGACCTCTAGTGATCATAGCAGCACCATTTGCCACTAAACCTACCTTAGCCATGGATTTCCAACGGACGCTATGTGCCTGATCACCCACTGCTCGACTTGACAGACATAAACAACACCCAATTCCCACCATGAGCTGACTAGAGTACTAATTTCAGATTGTAATTTCATCTTAATTCTAATACGTCTTTCTATTTTCTGCAAACTGTTCATACTATCCAATTTACATGGAATAACCACTCATCTCTATTATTCTTGCCCATCCTTGATGATCCCTCCAGTTTACATTATGTCAATTATATGATATAAAGAAATATCTTTTGCCTCTCAAGAGTTCTCTGAATGTGGTCAAGAAAGGGCTATGATGTCTAAGTAACTAGACACCCTTCAGCAAGGGGTATGCGTCCATAATCTCAATGACATATGGGATCGATGCCACTGTATTAGGAAACATGTGATCTACACACAATATCTTTCTCATTATAGTACATAAGCCTTGAAGGGGAATGTAGAGAAGGAAAACAGAAACAGATTGTAGCTGATGTTTACTTACATGATGTTGAGATTATGTGTGTTGCACACATTGCCTAATATATTGTTATATTGTGTTATTTTATTTTATTATGTGATGTTGTACCTAGGAGCACCTAGATAGACATGCAACATGAGGAGATTCCCATGGGATATACTTGACGAGTTGTATTGTAACATTGTGATAATATTTGAAGTAATTATTTAATATTGGAGAAACTATTAAATGTCCAATATTAAATATGGGTCAAAGGTGGTTAGGTAGCACATGGTTTACAATACCACTTGGTGGTTTTGGGGGAGCTTGGTACTATAAAAGCACCACAAGGGTAGTTGTAGAGGCAAGACAAGAAAGCAATAAGGAAAGTCGAGCAAGACAAAGCAAAACAGGTTAGCCAAGGGAGCATTTGTAAAGGTTGGAAGCATGGCATAGGATGTGTGGATTCATGCTTATTCACATGGATTGCTTGGCGGTGGCTATGGCTTTGAAGGCTTCCATGGTTGTATTGCAATGGTATTTTGCTGAATAATACATGCTGATGGTGCTTTTGGAGGCTAGGTTTTTCGCTCAATAAGGGTTTCCTAGGGTATATCTTGTGTCATATTTTTGTGGGTATGTTGTATATTCTCTTGCATGTGGATTTTAATTGCTTATTTATTTCAGATCTATTATGGGTTATGTGGAAATGGCAATATCTTTGGTTGCAAGATTCCTTACACATGATTGGTATGCCACTCCCTCATTAGTTCGAATTTGCTTGCATATAATTTTACAAGGTCTAATTGGACCATTCAGAAAAACAAAGAGATTTATGCGCACCATTCTATTTAAGGCTAAGCAGCAATAACATGGAAAAATTCAGGAGATACGACCTAACAAAAGGCTGCGATCATGTGCTTCTTACTGCCCAAGCTACAAGCTACAACGAATCTCAATCGATTAGTATTGTCAGCGTAACTAGCAGAGCAAATAAATTGGTATGAAATTATTATGATCAATCACTGCAGGCTGGCAATAGCAAATGCATGAACTGAGAGCAAGTCATTGAGTGACTACGATTATCAAATATATAGAAAAAGGCTCGATTACTATAGGAATGAATGCACATAAGGACAACTTAATTGCATGAAAATATGCAAGGTGGCAAGGCATGTGTTTGTAAACTTGGCAAAAAAAAATTAGTAAATAAGGCCAAAATATTAAATGGAACACAAGAGGCTGCTGGACTATAAGAGATAAATTTGTTTGTTTTGGTATTTGGTCTTTTATAACACTATTATAGATAATACTCATATTATCTAAGTGTACTTATACGTGTTGTTTATACAAATATATAAATGTGTTACATTAAACTATACATACACATATGTGTACGTACGCATTAAAGTATACGTATACATATATGCACATATGAGTTATTTCAAGATATACATATACATATATATGTATAATGAAATACGTACAAATATACCTAGGTACTATGGGTATTATTTATTATACAAAATATCCGGCATCAAATGGTGCAAAACTCCCAAATTTAAATTTAAAGGTAACAATTTTATTTCTCTTCTTCACGTGAATATAAATACATATGTATCTTTTGATTAGGTGACCTAGTCAGCTCATGGTGGGCACTTGGCATTATCTAGTCTGTCCCAATCTGCTTCTCCCTAACCAAAGTAGTTTAGACGAATACCTGATAACTTGATGGTAGGTTAGTGCTTGTGCCCTATTCCCTCTCTGTCAATACTTCCCCCCCCCTTCATCGCACTCCTACAAGGAGGAATAACATGGTGAAAGCACATTTCCAAATCATTTAAATGCAATTAACGTTATAATAAAAAATGACCATATTTAACTAACCATTTCAAATTCATATATAATATTAACAATTAACCAACATCTCTAATTCACGTGAAACACCATAACAAATAACCAATTAAACCAACCATTTCCAATTCATGTGAAATCATAACAACTATATAGAACAATTTTAAATTTAGACAAAATATGGAATGTAGCACTTGCAACCTGATTGCATGAAGTGACTATATAGGTACTAGTTTTCCTATATTTACAAAGAGTTCTACTTCGACATGCAATCTATCTTAAAAACTACACATATTCCTAGAAATCATAGAATGAAGTGGCTAGGACACCTGAAAGACATCTTCATGGAGTATCAACTAGCTTTCCAAATTTCTGAGAGTCTCTTGTACAACTACAACATCTAGTTCACGAGCATGTTTTCCAATGATGATAACTTTTTGAAGTGTGTTGGCGCCTTCTAAAATGACATTGTTACATTCCCTCAACTTACCATGCAAAACACTCAATGAAGATTTCCAACTTGCCAGTATATCCATCATGGTGAAGTTGAAATAATTTGTCTCAAGTTGTAGACGAATAGCTTTTGTGAACCAAGTTAGGGTATCATCTTCGTTGATCAATTCACTATTTTCAGCAAAATTCTTGCATGATAGTTCTTGGAAACATTCATTGATCATCCTCTCTTGGTTTCTGCCTTGTTCCATTGTCGCTTTGATCTTAGCCACTAGTCCTTGTGTGACTTGTTCTTTGTTGACCATAAGATGTAAATACTCATAATATATCTTTACAAAAGAGATGACCCCATACTCACATAAGACATCGAAATCAACCTCTGTCATGCTTCTCCAAAACTTTAGATCTCCATCCAAAAGACTAAGTTGATGGTTCAATGAAAAGACAAGTTCATTCAATGCAATTGTTGTTTTCCTTCCATTCTCAAGTCCCCTGTATCCATCTCGAATCACTTCCACACCTTGTGATCCTATGCGGCTTCTCTGCTTATCCATGACCATTGCTTTCCGTTCCACTCGCACCACATCCTTAGATGAGACAGGATTAGCTGATAGAGACAAGGCCTTCATCAAATCTATGGTATCCAGCAGTAGTGTGTTATCTTCCTTCAACCTGTTCTTCTTCTCCCACAGCTTGTCATTCTTCTGCATCAACAAGCTAACTGCATCTTGCTGACAACTGAAACATGTCTATAAACCAAAATTCTGGTGAATTTGCAATCTATGGATTGCATTTACTATGTAGGTTTGTCAACTAGAGGCTCAGCTACCTCCACATTCTTGACTTCATCATTGCCGACCATGAGCCTCAAACCATTTTTGCCTTTTTGTTCTTGGGCGGCCGTGGTCCTAGCAACTTGCCTGAAATCATGATCCTTAGGTGGGATTCCCTCTTTTCTTCCTCTTTCAAGTGATTGCACCATGTAACAACCAATTTTTCCGAGTCTTAATTAACAACTAACATACTAAAAGAAATACAGATATTACTTTATTTTCATAAGAAGACAGTTAAATCAGTATCATTCATATGAAAGAGATTGACGGTTCAAATCAGTTAATCAAAATTTCTTAACTAAGAACTTAAAACATCATCAATGAATTTACTATAGAAATTTAAATCCCCATACCATGGAATTTGAACCTAGAAATCATTGTAAGGATGTTTTTGCAATCACCTAGATTAGTCCACAAATACTACTATAACAATATCATATAACAACTTCCATCCAATACCGCTATATCAAAAATCAAATGACGATTACCATTAAATACCACTATATAAAATTAGGGCATCACATACCACTGTATCAATGAGGGCATTGATTATCATTGGATCATTTAGGGCATCAGATACCACTGTATCAATTAGGGCTTCAAATACCACTAAATCAATTAGGGCTTCAGATACCACTAAATCAATTAGGGGTTTAGATACCACTGTATCATTTAGGGCTCCAGATACCACTGAATCAATTAGGGCTTCAAATACCACTGAATCAATTGGGGCTTCAGATACCGCTATATCATTTCTTTCCTTCGGATTTTTTAACTGTGGCAATAACTTAAGATTAGAAGATATGCTCATATTCAATATTCATATAAATGAAAAATTGAAATAACGATCCATCAGATAAATCTATCTCTCGCAACTAAGTGTAAAATAACTGCAACGATAATATAACTCAATTAATCTTACCTTCTTGCATATACATCATAAAAGTAAAATACTTGTTTCTAGTAACCAATTGAATGTATAGCAAACTGTTTCTGTTGTACGTCTAACAACTTGGGGAAAGGTGAAACATTGTCAGGGGCTTAACAACACAACCTCAAACCTTAACTTATTGTCCACACAATCACTAATGAGAAAGGCCCTCCGTACCCGGAATTGGACTTGGAACATCTGTCATCTACTGAGCATCCTGTTATTTAAACACACCATTCGACTTGACAGCAGGAGATGATCATGCATGAGCTATCAAATATATTTCATTTAAGGTTTTCTTGTCTGATTTCTCTTTTGTTTTATTGCAAATTCATTCCACCTCTTCACCATTCATGGCTTCACAGTTGTGTTGGTCAAATAAATAGTATTGACAAATGAGTGTCAACACACTTAACCATTTTCACTATGTATATCGAGTGCACAATAGATGTCGAGCCAGAATTTCAATAGGTGTCGAGTCACAGTTAGTGCCGAGCAGATCACTGTGTGGTATCTACCGAGCAATACAAGAATTGTTCATGTGCCGAATAATAGAATCATGCAGATGCTGAGCAATTCAAAACAACATATGTCGAGCAATACAGGATATAACAAGTGTCGAGCAAACCAGAAAACGTAGTTGATGTCGAGCAATCCAGAAATAGTATGTGCCGAGCATCAATAATACTTCATGTGCCGAGCAACGCAGGATCAGCATAAGAGTTTGTATTTGCACAAACTAATATGTGAACCGTTTTTGGAGCTGACTTAGAGAAATTTCAAAGGAGAAAAAGGATAAGGATGAATCATTTACATTCCCTATGCAATCTACATGCAACCAATCAAAAAAATGGTGAAGGCATGCAACCAATAAAAAAAATGCAAAGTATGAGTGAGAATTTGAGATTCAATATGGATCGTAGATCCATACCTAACCCTAAGTCTTCACATTCTTTATAAGGAGAACGAATGCACCATTGCATGTGTGGAAGAAAACAGTATAAGGGGAAATTATAGCAAAATTTCAGTGTGAAGAGAAAAGACTTAAAGGAACAGAGCAGCAGTTTCATATCAAGTTGATTAGAATAGCACAAGGGACAAGGAGTACATACAGAGATCAGATCAAGCAAGGATTAGAACAAGAAGAGCAGATCTAGTACCTGAACCCAGCAATTTGAGATTGCATTCAGTCAAATCAAATGTTCTAATACTCTCTTACAATCGTATTAGAGGTTGAAATCCTATGTTGATAGGTTAGCTTAACAGCTAGGTAGGAGAACCTTTCGAGAAGGTCATGAAAATCCTATGTATTAGGTGGGTTTAACAACCTGTTGTAAATCCTTTAACAGGGTGACACTTCATGTAAGTGTTTGTAAATCCTCTAACCAGGTCACTATTGACACAATGTAAAGCCTTTAACAGGGCAGGCCTTTCACAGAGCAGACCATCAGAAGTGGTTGAACATTGATTGCTGCAGTGATTTTTGTGGGTGTCATCCCCACCCCAGTTTTACCTTCTTATTCCTAGAGGGTTTTTGGGTTACCAAATCTTTGTGTTATGTGTTGATGCATGATTTCATTTTATGTTTGTTTATATGTTTACATGCATGCAAATTGTTTTTCAGATATGTGTTAATGAGGGTTTGAAAAGATAAAAATTCGTACTTCTGATTCACCCTCCCCCCCCCCCCTCTCTCAGAAGTACTCTTCCCATTTGAACATTCCAACAATTGGTATCAGAGCACTGGTTCTCACAAGGAGAAGCCTAACAACTTGGAGAAAAAAGTCAGAGATGGAAGTCTTCAAACTTGGGAAGATCATTGACAATCAGGTGATTGATGTGCAACTAGCTCTACACAAAGTAGAGGAAGCCAGGAAGGAACTGAGAAAATCCTTGAAAAGAAGAAAGGAGATAGCCATAGTTGAAAATGACATACACTACAAGGAGACTAACACCTCACAAGTATTTTCAATGGAGATTCCAAGGAATTTGATGCAGCAATAGCAGAATTAATGGAGAAAAACAGAGCACAAGCTGAAGGAATCAGACTAATCAAGCTTGAACAAAAATCACAGGCTATAATGCTTTGTGAAGTGATTGAACAAAAGAAAAGAGCTATTGAAGACAAGACCATGGTAGAAGACGAAAAAAGAAATCTCATCAATAGGCTGGAAGAGAAGACAATTGAATTTGGAAAGATTTCAAACATGCAGTTCGACACCTTAAGCCAGATGATGAATGCTCATCATGAGCTAAACATGAAGGATATTGAGATCTCCACCTTGAAGATATAGAATGAACAATTGCAGAATGAATTGAAGAGAGAAAAGGAAATAGCAGAAAGTTACAACAAACCCAATGAGGCCATCAAATACTTTGAGCAATTGTTGAAATCACCAAGGGCTAGTAATGACACTACAGGACTTGGCTACATCAGCACTGAACAAGGAGAATCATCCAAGGCTGCAGAAGAAAGAAGCAACAAAGGTAAGAACACTAAACCTACTTGTCATTTATGTGGTAAAAAGGGACATACCTCTGATGTATGCAAAAGCAAGAATAGTTATCAGCATGATAAGCCTACAAATGCAAATTTTTGTCACAATTGCAAAAGGCATGGACATTCAACACAAGACTGCAGAACCAAGACCATGAGGACACCAAGATTTGAGAGTCAATGCTACAATTGCAAAAAATATGGACATAGAGTATTTGAATGCAGATCAAAGCCTATGTGGACGCCTAATCAGCCTACAAGAGGAATCAATCATGCACATCACTATAATTGGGACTACAATACCAGGTATAGCTGTCACTATTGTCAAAAGTATGAAGACATCCCTGAAAATTGCATAAGGACACATTTCAAGGGAAGTTACAGCAGGTGGCTAAACCAAACCACATGTTTTAGTTGCTTGAAGATTGAACATGTCAGCAGAAACTGTCCAACAAAGGTCAAGGCACCCAAGACTGAAGTTAACAAGGGCAAAGAAAAAGTTGATGTGGAACACATCAAAGAAGATATGAAGAAGACATGGCAGAAGAAAGATGGACCAAGCACATCCAATAGAGAGGTCACTTCACCCAAGAGGTCAAGTGATCACACCTCATCAAATTAAGCACTAGAAAGGCACATGGGGCTGATACATATAAAGATGTATCATACATCAGCCCAAAAGAACATAGGAGCACTGCAAAGAAGAAATTTGCATAAGTTAAGATGTCAGGATAAAAGTTCGAAGATGATGTCGAGTTACCTTTGGCTGCCTAGTAAAACTCCAGTACATGTCGAGTTGAACAGTCTAGTAGCTGCCGAGTAAGACTTGACAGTGGCTATCGAGCAATCAACAAGATCAGTAGATGCCGAGTGAAATGAGATAGTAGCTGCCGAGTGAATGAAATAGAGTTGATGCCGAGTTGGAAAATCCTTTGGAAGCCGAGTGACAATTGTAAGCACAAATGCAATAAATGCTCGGTTTCAAGCCTAATAAAAGTGAAAATCGTTCATTTTTTATCATTCGAACAAAGAGCAAAGATGAGCAGAGCGATTGAGCGATTTCCCAGCAATCAAAAGGCGATTTGCAGTGATTCAACAACAACACAACTCCATTCCATCGATTTACCAGGTATTTCATTCAAGTGTCGAGCCACGTAGAATTTGAAAGTTTATTTAATTTTAAACACTAGTTTGAAAAGATGGCATCTAGGTCAAAACCTACCAAAGGGAAGGAAATTCATGAAATACAACTAGTCAGCAATGAAGTTAGACAGCCAGAATTTAGACCCATCCTAGAAGTCGCTTATAAAAATGATCCCGCTAGTGCTCTATCCTTAATTCCTGATAAAGTTGTTATGGTCCAAGATGTTCGAAAATGTTATAATTGCAAAGTTGGACCCATAGGAGATTTGGAGATTTTTAATGCATTTGATAAACTCTGTGAAAACGGGGAACTTAAAGATGAATTCTCCATAGTTGAGAAGAAGGGTCTGACCAAAGCCCTAGTTTTCCTTATTGTCTTCAAAACGGAATGGATACGCATTGTGTTGAGTAGAATCTATGATGGAGCTTTTTGGTTAGAAACTGGGCCAGTAAAGTTTACAAAGAAAACTGTACATAGGGTTACTGGTATTCCAACCCTAGATCGGCCAAAGACCCTAAGAAGTGACAAAAAGGAAGCCATAGAGAAGAATACAGGGGCAAAATGGAATAATAGGGGAATGACAATAGACACCATCACAGAAACCCTACTAGATTTTGCTGTGAGAGTCATATCACACAAATTCTATCAGTCAAGCAGATCAAATAGTGTACCATGTATAGCAGTGGATGTTGCTTATAAATTGGTGAAGAAAGATCATACATATGATCTTGCAGAGCTCATGTTACAGCAGATCAATGAAAATCTGGGAGTTATAAGGAAGTCTAAGGGAGCCCAATGAAAATTTGGCTCAGTTTTGGTTTGCATGTTTTCCTACATTATGAAAGAATTCCCCTTAGTAGGCAAGGTGAAATGGGATCCAAATAAGACCATTGTTGACCAAATAAATGGATTCATTGATCAAATGGGTGAGAATTTTGATGCCCAAATGACTAGCTATTTTGAGGACTTCAAGAAGTCCATGAAACAAAGAATGAGGATACAAGTCTCGCTGGTTGAGAAGCATGAAAAGGACATTTGTTTTCTTGTGGACATTAATTACATGTACATACAGGCAGTCATACCTAGAGTAAGATGGCTTAGGCCACTAGGTTATGAACTTGATATTGATCAAGCCTCAGCTGCAATAATAGCTCTACTTGCAAAGGAAATTGATAAAATTGAAAAACATTTTGGAACCTATGACGTTAAATCAAGGGTGGTAACAGACCTCAAAATAGCCACAGCAGTGAAAAAGAAGGATAAATTGGTCAAGAAGATCAATAAGAAATTTGGTGTTGAAGAGGCAGGTACAGCAGAGGAAGAGGAAGCAGATGAAGAAGAGGAAGACAATGAAAATGAAGGAGATGAGCCTGAACAAGAGCCTCTACAATTGACACAAGGCTTAAGTGAGGATAAAGAGGAAGGTGCCGAGGAAGAAGAAGTCGAGGAAGCACTTATCAGAACTAAAGACACCAAGAGGAAGGCAAAAGCTCCACGTGCTCCTCAACCCAAAGCTAAGAAAGTGGCAAAACTTGCACCAAAGAAGCTCACTACCAGAGCCACCACCAGTGAAACAACACAAAAGGCAAGAGAAGAGGCAAATAAGAAGAAGAAAGCCACCAAGAAGACTAGTGAAGAGTCGAGAAAGAGAAGAAAATATGTGGCTCAGCCTGAATCTGATGAAGACAAGACAGAAACAGATGATAACAGTCAATTTAAAGTGGTAAGTCATCCACCAAAGTCTTCAATTGATAAATTATGTACAAAGATTAGAAATGATGACTTGAAAGATTTAAAGAATTTAGATTTTAATAAGCTCACAAAGGAAGAGTAAAATAAATTAGAGGGATCTGTGTATGCTATGATGGCTGAATACAAGCACACACCTTTAGAGCTAGATGGCTCAATGCCCAAGGAGTTGTACAAAATAGTAGAAGACAAATGGTATTTTTGCTTACAAATGGAGAAGGAAATAAGAGAATCTACTTTAGCAAGATTGTTGCCTCATTTGACTAAGGGTCAAATAGCTAATGCAGTTAAGAGGCATAATAATAGACTTACTCCAAAATATAAGGCATTTAGTATTTTACAAAATAAAATTGAAGATGTAGTCAGGAAATCCACAAGATTGTGGAAAATAATATACAAGAAAATTGATGATGTCTTTGATGAAGAATCTAAGGCAAAAGCAAGTGCCGAGAAAAAGGAAATGAAAGAAACAGGGAAGAAGGAGGAGGAAAAGAAGGTACAAGAGAAGAAGAATGAGGAAGAGAAGAAAGATGAAGAGGAGAATAAAGAGGAGACAGAGGAAGAAAAGGGTGCAGAAGAGCAGCAAGAACAAAGTGTGCAAGACACACAACTATCACCTCCTAGCCCTCCTCATGCCACCATCACACCTGCAGAGATTATCAAGATCAAAGATGTTATTGACACTTCTAGTCAAAACATTAATCCATTAACTACAGAGGATCTAGCAAAAATCATTGACCAATCAACACAAGCAGCTAGACTATGTTCAAGCCCAATGCTGGTCAGTGTTGATGAGTTGCAAAAGGCAGTAGCAAAATCAAAGGAAGTCAAGGTGCAAACACAAGAACCACCTTCGACCATTCAAACTACTGGAATCCTATTCCTTCCTCCACCATCTCCACCAAAAGAAGTTACAGATGCACTTCAAGTGCCGAGTGCAACAGCAGGGGAAGACAAAGAGAGAACTAAACAGCCAGCAAGCACAACCCTAGCCAGTGATAGTGAAAAGTAGAAACAAGCTAAAGAGAAGGAAGAGACAAGAGATGAGGAGCAATCTGCAATACAAACTTTGGTTGAACGACCCAAAACAAGTACTCCCACTCAAACTCTTCAAAAGCCGAGCACTAAAACGCTAGCATTGCAAATTAGAACACCAGGCTCGAGCTCAACGAAAGTAGCCAAGAAACTTCATTATGGAATTCCTGAGCTTGATGAAGAAATAAAGATACCCTATTATGAATCTAGCACTCTCACAGAAGAAAAGATGAATGAGATACAAAGTGCATTGGATAGAAGAAGGAGACAAGAGGCACTTAGAAAGGATTATAAATACAGGCAAGCATTAAATGAAATCAAGGACATATTCATGGATGCCTTCAGCCTACAGTCTCCAGATGAGTCAAGACCAATTATAGAGCAACTATCAGATATAGTTGATCAGGTGAAAAATGAGGACCATGACACCAACACCAAACTAATGGAATGGTCAGAGAAGAAGTTCCAAGGTAAGGTCAATCAGAAGATATCAAATTGCCTTCATTTTGGGACAAGTTGACCTGGCTAAGAAAATAGATAAAGTCAAAATTGTACTTGGGAATATATTCTCCCTTTACAACAAGTGTGATTTTTTCAACTTCACACAAGAAACTAGCCAGAAGATATTGAGCTTGGAAAGAAATCTAAAGATTTCTAGTATGCAACTCCCAACCAATCCAGCTCAGAGTGAGAAGCATTTTGCTCAAATACTTCACACTCAAAGGGAACTAGCTATATTAATGGCAAAGGAGGCTAATATAAAAGCCAAGCTAATGCCAATTCAATCCTCCATCACCTCTCACTTGGAGGTACTCCACAAGGAGCAAATGTATGCAGAGACAATCCTGAAGAAAGATCTAAATCTTTCTACACATGAAGGACTTGTAGACCTAGCAGCAAAGCTTGCAATCTAGCACAAGTCATTGGATATTGCATTAAACAACTGGGATGCAGCTCTGAAGACACTCCTGGAGGTTAACAGCTCATTTTTGGCTAAACATGGTATTACTCCATAGAACCGTTTGACATCAGTGTCAAAAAAGGGGGAGATATATTATAGGGGGAGTAATAAGCAAAGGAGGAGATATGTAGATACTATAGGTAATTACCAAATTTTGACAAATTTTGATCATTTTGAATACATTCTTTCACTCCATTCTTTCATTCATTTTGAGAATAAAGTGGAATGATTGTAAATAGCCAAAAAGGGGGAGACAAGGAATAAAGGAGTGAAGGAGAGATGTAAAATTTTGGTAATCACATGGAATACAGGAACATCACACAGATCAAATACAGCATACAAGCTCAAAATGCAGAAACAGGTCAAAGGACAGAGAGGATCAGGCACATTGGCACAAAATTTCAATTTCAAAGGCATAATCAACTCAGGGGAAGTCATAAGGTATATTGCTACTCACAATTTTTGAAATTTTGCATGTAAGTCAAGCAAGTAAAGAATGTACTCAATAAGGTTAGGATCACCAATGCATAGTTAAGTGTTTTTGACACTCATGTCAAAGGGGGAGATTGTTGGTCAAATAAATAGTATTGACAAATGAGTGTCAACACACTTAACCATTTTCACTATGTATGCCGAGTACACAATAGATGCCGAGCCAAAATTTCAATAGGTGCTGAGTCACAGTTAGTGCCGAGCAAATCACAATGTAGTATGTGTCGAGCACTACAGGAATTGTTTATGTGCCGAGTAACAGAATCATTCAGATGCTGAGCAATTCAGAACAACATATGTCGAGCAACATAGGATACAACAGGTGCCGAGCAAACCAGAAAACATAGTTGATGCCGAGCAATCCAGAAACAGTATGTGCCAAGCATCAATAATATTTCATGTGCCAAGCAACGCAGGATCAGCATAAGAGTTTGTATTGGCACAAACTAAGATGTGAACCGTTTTTGGAGCTGACTTAGAGAAATTTTGAAGGAGAAAAAGGATAAAGACGAATCATTTACATTCCCTATGCAATCTGCATGCAACCAATCAAAAAAATGGTGAAGGCATGCAACCAATAAGAAAAATGCAAAGTATGAGCGGGAATTTGAGATTCAATATGGATCGTAGATCCATACCTAACCCTAAGTCTTCACATTCTTTATAAGGAGAACGAATGCACCATTGCATGTGTGGAAGAAAATAGTATAAGGGGAAATTATAGCAAAATTTCAATGTGAAGAGAAAAGACTTAGAGGAACAGAGCAGCAGTTTCATATCAAGTTGATTAGAACAGCACAAGGGACAAGAAGAACATACAGAGATCAAATCAAGCAAGGATCAGAACAAGAAGAGCAGATCTAATACCTGAACCCAGCAATTTGAGATTGCGTTCAGTCAAGTCAAATGTTCTAATACTCTCTTACAATTGTATTAGAGGTTGAAATCCCATGTTGATAGGCTAGCTTAACAGCTAGGTAGGAGAACCTTTGGAGAAGGTCATGAAAATCCTATGTATTAGGTGGGTTTAACAACCTATTGTAAATCCTTTAACAGGGTGACACTTCATGTAAGTGTTTGTAAATCCTCTAACCAGGTCACTATTGACACAATGTAAAGCCTTTAACAGGGCAGGCCTTTCACAAGGCAGACCGTTAGAAGTGGTTGAACATTGATTGCTGTAGTGATTTTTGTGGGTGTCATCCCCACCCCAGTTTTACCTTCTTATTCCTAGAGGGTTTCTGGGTTACCAAATCTTTGTGTTATGTCTTGATGCATGCTTTCATTTTATGTTTGTTTATATGTTTACATGCATGCAAATTGTTTTTCAGATATGTGTTAATAAGGGTTTGAAAAGATAAAAATCGGTATTTTTGATTCACCCCCCCCCCGCTCTCAGAAGTACTGTTCCCATTTGAACATTCCAACAAGCTAATGATTCCCAGGTGTATTAAAAGATTATGAGCATTATGCCCCTTCACACCTCTTCACCATTATTGGCTACATTGCCTGTGACCCAAGTGTATTAAAAGATTATGAGTATTCAGCCCTTAATATCTTCCATCATGAGTTTGTGACATATTATTCTTGAGAACAGCATAATCATACAAATTCATTTTGTATTTAGAAACTCTCTTTATGGAATACTACTCAACTGGATGTAAAGGTATTATGAAGAAGTTCTTTGTAAGTCTTCAAGATTTATTCAACAATTTAAAAATATAATCATGAAACATAGACATAAGAAGAATTTCTGATCTTAGCCAACTACTATAGATTTGCATTTATAAACTTGGAAGGTTAATTCATGACCTGAAATGTATTCTTTAGAGAACTTGAATCTGTTCAGCTCCCTCTTAGTTTTCTTCAATGCTGATCCTCCATATTTAAGCCAGAATCACTTGTTCGGCTATGTGGGTATTGCTCAATCTGATCAAGTTGTCAACAATGGCAAATCGCAGAAGACTCAATGGCGGATTGCAAATGTTTCAAAGTAGATTGCAACGACGTTTTAAATGGCTGATTGAAAAACGTATCAATGCAAATTGTAAGATGTAACAAGCAGGGATGAGTTGGTAAATGAACAAGAAAAATCTGGATTGTAGCAAGGAAGGTAAAATTCGGGCACCAAGAAGAAAGACGTATTGCAGAGATGAAGAGTTCAGGTACATAGCACATCGGCTTTCCATTGTTGAAATTGCAAATATTATCACAGTTATGAAATCCGCTCACACACACCACAACATAGAAAAGAAAGGTCGGGAATGCTAAAATATAACTCGGTGAAAGAATATATATCATGCCCAACTCCTCTCACAGCTTCCATATAAAGGAATGAGCCATGACTTCTTGGCTCCCATCGATCTAAAAAGATTATAACCGATTCACAATTCCAAGTAATAAATCGATTTATCATGCCAAGTGTTAATCGGATAAAAGCAAAGAATATTAAAATGGAAAGAATAGAGTTGGAAGATCATAATTCGAATATATTATAATTCGAATGTTATTATAGTTCAAATATTATTATAATTTTATATTTATATATGTACATGTAAATATATTAATGGGGTGGCATCACTTTTATTAAATTATTATAATATAATGGTGTCATTTCATTTTTTTATATCTATATGTATGTATATAGATATATCTATTATAATAATAAGGTGAAATATCATATTAAATCCTTTGAGGTACGTTTTATATTTTAACTCAATTATTTATATTTTTCAAATTATTTATTTAAATAGCTCATGCGGGTTTCACAGATGTATCCTCTTTCAAGTTGCTAGGTCCTCATCCCATCTGCCCAGTGATGGTGATGCTCCTGTCCCTAATACTTTTCTGACAATGCTTCCGCCCTTTCGACATGTTTCCTGCAAGGAAATTCTCCGTATTTAAATCATATTATCATAACAAGTTATAAATAATCATAACGGCTAACCGCCCATTCAATTTCATGAATTTGTGATAAATAATTATAACGACTAACCATCTTATCATTTCACAGGATTATAACCAATTTAACTGTCAACTGACTTCATGTAAGCCTCAACGGCTATATTTTAAATTATGTCAAAAATTGGGATGTAACACACCGAGCCAAGCAAGTAGAGAAAAAGAAAAGGATCTTGCTACAAATGTGGTAGCCAATGTGGATATTGAATCAACTTGTGCAATCGTGGTCACAATAGGTGGTGTCTCCGTCTAAAATGGCAACTAGACTCGAATTGTAGTGGGTAACCTCGGCCATGAACTACTCAAATTGCATTGAAGTGGTATCTATCATCACCATGGACGAAACTGTCATAGAGGGGATAATCATGGAGTATGTGTCAAACACACTCAAAACTTTGATATTGGTCTACTAGAAGGATTATAGGAGCAGCTAAGATGGGTAGAGCTTGTGTTATCAAAACTAAGTCAATAAGAGGAGGTACCTACTCCATGGAGAATGCATCCATGGTTGTATCCAATGGTGAATCGGTATCTCATCTAGGACAGAAGAAGAGTTCGAAAGTGCAGTGGCAACTGACGTGTCTACAGAAGGAGGTGCCATTAGAGTAGTCTTTGTTGATTGTGGTGGCAACTCATCATCACAGGAATAATCTGGATCTTTTGAGTTTTCAAAGTCTTTACCTCAAGTACCCTCCCTATATCCTTACCTCCTTTGATTGTGAGTTATGGAATGGACGCAATCAGAGGCTTTGAGGTTGAGGTAGACGTGTCATCCTTACCTTCACCCTCAATTTTGAACCTCAAACCAATTGGACCAACAGAGTCCAAGACTTTCCCCGGCTTGATTTTGATGCGTTTAAGGCCCCTTCTCTTCAACTAGATGTTGGTATTAGCAAGGATGTATGGTTCGCCTCTAAAATACCCAACTCACATGTATGTGATGTTAGGGAGTTGTAGAAACGGGCAGCCATATTCGTTCACCTTGGTCCATGCCTCACCCAATGCTTGCTTCTTTGAAAGTTCCTTATCAAATAAGCACATGTAATGCCCATAGAAGGCATCATGTACTCTCTTCTAATTTAGACTAGCCCTTAAAGACAGCTGATCATAGTACTCCCCACACAGGCACTAAAATTCAATCTCCCTTCGTAGATAGTCCTAGGAAAGAACCCACAGAAGCAGCAATGTACATCAAGTAGGAATTCATGTAGAATATCCCAATAGTAGTGACTTAGAAAACTGCTCACAGACACAAAGGACATCACTAATCATCTCTCGACAAAAGATATTTTGTTTGGTTCTAACGTTGAGAGAGATGTACTGTTACTCCTATAAGCATTCATGTGTTGTCATTAGTTCAAAAAGTATGGTCAGTGAATGTTAGAGAGATAGATCGGTGAACATGGTTACTAAGCCAAAGTATAACTACCGAGTACAGGAAGGAACTGAGTGAAGTATGATTAAATAGAATGACAATCGAAAGCAATTGTTGCCAAGTGATACAAGCAAATACATATTGACCAAGTGAAGGTTTAACCGAGCGAGTATGGTAACCAAGCAATGTTATTACCAAAGGACAGCATCGTAACCGAACAAGCATGAGAGGCCTTACCGAGCTTGATGGGATGGACATGAATATAAGCATGAGGCATTACCGAGCTTCATAAGATGGACATGAATGTTTGTGAATTCACTAAAATCAATGTATTTTGATTCTACTAAGTGAGGAATATTGTTACCTAAATCGAGGAAAAGATTTGAAGAGATTTATTGGCAAGAGATATTTGATTATTGATGATCCAAATACTAAATACAAACCAATGAAATAAAAGAATGATAAACATGATGATAAGGATGAATTTGAAACGTAGATCTTGATTATAATGCGAGATCCAGAAGTTTCTAAACCCTAGTTAGGTTATACATTGCGGAGGCAAAAGATTGCTATATAAGGACATATCTAGAACAGATTAAGAATTGTTGAGATGTTGAGAGTATTATGAGACAAGGTTATGTTGATTGAATGATAGAGTGAAGAATCTATTGCAGAGCATAGTTACCGAGCAATGACAAAGGAAGAATTGGTGACATCAATCACAAAAGGTGATATATTAGTACTAAGCATAAAGGAGATCGAATAAGCAAAGCATGTTACATTTCAATCAAATCACTACTGTTACTTTCTTACCATTGTAGTAGCAAAATCTCCTAACCGAGTGGACTCAACAGTGCTTTTTTTGTAAATTTCTTAACAGGGTGCACACTTTAAGAGTGTTGCAAAATCCTTGCCAAAGGTAGACTTTAGCAGGTCTATTTCTAATATGTATTACTTCTAACAGAGTAAGTCACCAGAAGTGACATCATTGTATGCCCTAACAAACAAGCTTTATGCTGCAATAGTGAAGGATTTGTGGGTGTCATCCCCACTGCAATTTTCCCTCTAACCAAGGGTTTCTACGTTACCAAATCATTGTGTCAATTGTAGTGATCTGATGATGTGTTTATGTGCTTATGATGAAGTAGATTAAATGTTTACTTTCATTTCAGTATATGAGATTATGGATATGTGTGCAAATGTTAATCAGGAGGGCAAGAAATTGTTAAAGGTCAAAAGTTTTAGAAGGTACTGATTCACCCCTCCCTCTCAGCACCTCACCTATCCCTAAATTCTAACATGTACTTGTATATCCTAGGCTCAAAAGTGTTAAGAGCCTTTGAGGCCCTGCAATGTGGCTAAGTTGTGTGATGAGATCATTGATCTCCTCTTTTAAATCTGTGTGACCCACTCCCTTTGGCCATCTTACGAGGTTTGGCCTCTTGTTGATCAGCTACTTATCATTTTCATATTGATGCAATATGCAATGTCTTCATTCTGTTTGTCTAAAGCCTTTTACTTTGAGATGTTGGTGACTAATGGAGCAAGAGGAACTCAAAAGATTCTATCAATAGTCTCAAGATCTAGAATAATGATAGTGTTTCCGTCTTGATTTCTGATGGTTCTAGATGGATGATCAAAGTTTTTGGCACAAGAAAACACGAACTCCAATTCAAGGGCAGCCATGGGGAAAGTGGAAACCAAGTGTAAACTACTCTGCTTTATGTAGATCATGTCTTTTGTTACTGCAACATCCACTCTTTTGAGGAAATCATCCATGTCCATATGTGAAATATCCATGTCCTTGATGTCTTCACAGTATGAAGTAACTTGTGAAGGAGGAATGGAGTTGTGGTATTGATCATACTGCTATTTCATTTTCTTCTTTTCTTTACATTTGGTTGTTACAGTTTCTTCTAACATACTGTGAGCGCACATAACTGTTACACGAAAATTCCAAAAGGTAAGAACATCTTCATGGGATGAATCCATTGCACACTCTTCAATGCATAAGTATGATTTTTGGGATGTTATGTACAAGGAGAATGACTGTGATTTTTCGGACAATGAGCAGATGAATGGGTTTGAGCTCAAAATGGTCACTTATATGGTGGGAAAAACCCAAAAACGGATTTTTAGAAGGTGATTGCATATGTGGACAGCAAGTTTTACGAAGGAAGAATGTGTGAAAGATAAATGTTATGGCATCTACTTATAATGGGGATTTGTATTTCCATTATTAATGAACCGGCAAGCAACTACCAGCATGAAGTTTAAGTCACGTGGTAGCAGTAGGATAAGTACGGATAAGGAACAACGAATGCATGAAAGTGGGTTTTTTTTAATGCATTTGCATGTGCATGTCAATGACCTTGCTTTTCCTCTTATACTCTAATCAAAGAATGGGGTTTTTTAAATCCCGAGTGCATATGCAAGCAAGATGAAGTACTACTTGTGCAACTTTGATAAATGAAGACGAAAGATAAAAGAGTCAACTCATAAATTAAAACATGTGCATATCGGAAAATGAAATGAAGGATTTGCAACCATTAACAAGAACAAATTATACATACAACAAAAGCCCTAAGGTAAACACAAGAAAATTTACCTCTTCACCAAAAACATGAGAAGAAGTCTTTACAAATCCTTGAGCAAAATCAGAATCAAATCCAAAAGAATTTAGGATTTAGAAAAGAAAGTCAAAAAGAGGATTATATAGGCTTTGAATCTTGACTCAATCCTCTCGAAATAAATGCATTTTGGAGTCTAGATTTGTTGCTAGAAATATGTGCACAGTAGAGTTGAAAAATCCCTAAAAATAGCAACTGTTTTGAAGCATTTAAACCTGGAAATTGTTTGAAGAAATGCCAATGTGCATAGACAACCAAAAATGGTGTCTAGGGCATCAAAATGCGAGTTTGATGGATGCAAAACAAGCTGGAATAGGCAGTTTTGCACATAGAAACCTTCCTTGAAACCCAACGTTGAGATTGAATGTAAATTTCTGCTCTCAATAAGCCATTTTTGGCCAAAACGTGCCCTGGGAGGCTGTTTGGAGGAGATTGTATATACAAAACAATATGCATTTGCATTGGAAATCGCCGCCAAACTCTAAGAAGTCCAAACACATGGAGAGAATGCACAAAAACATGCTTTCCCAACTCAAAAACACGTGCTTTAACCTTGACAATTGTCATCCAGCAATAAACACTTGAGGAAGAGATTAAAAATGGGTTTTTCAATGCAAAAAACGTGTTTTTGTATCCAAAATCGCCATACACTTGTAGGCATGAAAATGGGATTCTTGTGAGAAAAAGCATGTAAAAATAACATGCATTCTTCTCCAAAATCATCGTCCAAGTCTTTGATAGGCAAAATGAAGCTTATAAGGCTCATTAACGGACTTTTCGAGTTGAAAACACATGCTTTACCTCTAAAAATCGCCACCCATGTGCTTTTAAAGGCAAAAAATAAGACAAAAACATAATAGCGTGCTTTTTGAGAGGAAAAGCATGTGTTTTTGGGTTCAAAAGCGCAACCAGTTCTTTAAGTCATTAAAGGCCGATTTTTCAAAGGTAAAGGCATTTGCCTTTGGGTTGAAATTTGCCACTATAATGTTTATAATAAAGGGCTTCTTATATGCAAATGCATCTTAAAACCCCACTTACACATGTTAAGATATATGTTTTTGAATATATTTTTTACTTAACATATGTATTTGCATTTAAAAGTCCACCTTTATGCATTTGGGACCTAGAATTTATTGATAGTGGAGCTTTATGAGTGATTTGCATTATGACAGCATGCAATGTTAAACAAAAACCCCAATTTAGTGCATTAAAGTGTCTCATGATAATATATTTCTATGTAACTATAGTTTTAATGATATAAATATGCAATTGGACTGGAAAAACCCACCTTCGCACATAAAACATTAAAACTATATTCAAAACTTCTTAGAATGATGTGAAATTTGAAAATATGGTTCTAAACCCACTTTACATATGAATAACATTTTTATTTTGTGCAATTATCAATAAAAACCCACATTTGAAGGATGTTTAATAAGATGTAGTTAGGCCGAAAAACCTCACCTGCAGCATGCTTAAAACCTTAATAACTCGAGCTAGACAAATCTGTTTGAAACCTAAGATAGCTCGAAACGAGTGAAATTCCAAGGGCTATAATCCTAGGGCAAAAAAAAATTAAAAAATAAACACAAAAACAAGAAAAGACTTGAAGATTGCCAAAAATCAAGCAATTGCAATTAAAGAAGTTAAACTCATCCTGACATGCATTAAGATGATTAACATGATGAAAACCTATCAAAAACAAAGTTTTGAAGACGTGAAACTCAAGCCAATTCAAGGGATGACGAATTACTTTTATGATGCATCAATCAAAACATCAAAGTTCAGAGGTAACACCTATGAATCCATGAGAAAATTGCATAGGGTTGCCTCAATTTTGTGATGTCAAAATTGAGGACCATAACTTGCAGTAAAGTCTCCATGCTTTGGTTGTCTTGGTTTGGCTCAAAAATTGTGTCTTAGAACTCTGGTATCAACTGCTAATTGAGAGATTAAAAACTCAGAAGTGTTATGAATGAAATTTTCAGGTTGGTTGTATGTTTAAAAAAGTTGTTTTTGGTATTTTACCCATTGTCTCAAGAAAAGTAATGGGGTGGTGGACTTGTTAGCTAATGAAGGGATTACTCAGTTGCCTTTCACAGTAAAAGTTAGCGTAAAATCATCTGAATGGAGGGATTTACAAACTCCTAACAACGAACTCACCTAAGACTCAGAGAATTTCAAAATTGGATGCTAGGAGTTTGGTGCAATTATCACCCTTCGAGGTGTTACTCATAGCTTTTCTGATTTTCCCTAACTTTCACTTACCACCTCAATCTATTAGTTAAGTTGTCACTGGTTATTATTATTTATTTTGGTTTAGCTTTTGAGAAGTTGTTAACTATTTTCTTTCGCATGTGATTGGCATGCACACAGGCCAATCTTGGGCTCATCAGAAGGATATATGATGTATTTCGAGGCATCGACCAAGGTGGAGTTCTACAAACCAAAAATTTTGAGGATTGCTTCATTTAGTTTTTTCAACAATGTCTATTTTGTGTTGCTTTATGTGTTGCCACTATGGAGAGAGGAAAGACAATCAGAGACTCTACCTATGTTGGGGCAATCTCAGACTGATCCGAATTAAGAATTCAGACTAAAATGCCTGGTGCAAAATCTGCAGTATTGTGATTTAATTGAAAACAATCAAAATTCAACAATTGATTTTTGCAAGACAAAAGGTGACCCATTCCATTCGAAATTGGAGTTTATACAAAATTCATGGATCCCAAGAATCACCAGTATCCCTTGGAAATGAAATGAAAACTTCCACATATTATTTAATTACAAAATAAACTCTAAAAACTACTAAAACTATGAAATTTTATATAAAAAGTTATGTCTACTCGTAGCTCAAAATCACAAACCGTCAGCTTTGTAGGAAAGATCTCCAAGAGTTCTATATCAGTGCTGGAAGGTTTTAGCGAAGTGCTACACCTTCCTAATGGTCCTAAAGCCCTGAAATGCCTCAAAGACCTCTGAAAATACAAAATACCAAAACATAGAAAATACCAAAGAAATAGATTTCGGTATTTTCCCATTTCTGCTTGTGCCAACATCCTCTGCATCAGCCTGAACTGTGTTCTGATCACAGACTTTAGGTTATGGAGAACATTTTGCATTCTGGATATAAAATGTCAAGACAGGAATATGGATATTGTTAGAGAGGATGTCCCAGCAATACAGGGGTGCAAAGGACTAAAGCATCCAGTGCTTAGAGTTTTGTAAAGAATTAAACTATGCATGTGAGAGATGTTGTGCTTAGAGACAGAATTATTTGTCAGGTTCTCTTGTTGGAGAACGATTTTCTTATTGTCAAAAGCTTTGATGAAGTGATGGAGAACCAGAAGGTATGCAATGCTGCTATTGTGTAAAGAAGGTGAATGAGCTTAAAAGATTTTCACAGTGACCAAACAGCGAACGGAGGTCTGCTTTTGCCAGGATTTGGTTCTTTATATAAAAAAAATATTTGGGTAGCATTGAGAAATGGACCCTAAGAGATTTTCAATCACTTTACAATGCACTCACTTCTCTGACAGGTGTCATGAGGGCCACCCAGTATCTGACTATTAATTGACCAATCCTTTGTCTGAATTGAGGTTATTTTTTTTGTATGCTGATTCCAGAGTATTTTTGTTTTATTAAATTGAGCAGTTTTATCTCTACTTTAGCTGGATCTGTTTTTGTGACTTATGTATGCCTCAGTTTTCTCCTTGGCATGGGCCCCTATAGAACATACACTCTTCTATCAGGACAAAAGAAGCATTATTAGAAAATACATATAATTGACCTTTCAAAACAAATATGAGGACATATTGTATTCAAATGAAAAATCATAGGCCTACTATTAGACCTTGGAAACTGTGAGATGGAAGAATCATTCCATAAATTCTCAACAAGGACAAAATGCTACCTGGACAAGTATATTGGAAAATTGAACAAATACCATGCACAATACACAGCAATAACAATTTCCAGCTTTTATAAATAAGACTTTAAGAAAGACCCAAAGTGACTTACATCTGCAGCACCAAATGAGTAACCATACATCTCACTGATCCATCCCTGAGCAAAAATGTCCCCAGTTATGTTGGTCCCCCAGTGAGCACGATCTCCTCTAACTTCTTCTGTTTTTGAAAGCCATAATGGTGCTAAGGATCTTAGATCATCAATATGAAATGCAAGCAGTCCGCCAACTTTGTCACAATATTCTGGGTGCTTTGTGTGCAGCTGAGCGAGAATGTTGTCACATCCAATCAGATACCTGAACATCTCATCCAAGAGATTTTTTTATGAAGGTAAACTTCTTGTGCCATATTTGGAAAAGCAATTAATAGGAAAAATATCAATTAGCTTATGGAACCTATAAAGCAATGGCATAAAACATACCAGAACCTGATTTGAAAAATCTCAGAATCAGGATGAAACTCTATTCTATATTAGAATTATACAAAAAAACATGAATACTACAAATCAATTTGTTGATTGCAAGGAAGTAAGGTAAACATTTATTATCCAAATTTTCAACTTTCACTGACGATTCATGAGTATATGAATCCCTTGGCAATATTTTATCTCTCCTTCCCACTTTTCCTTTCTTACTTCTTCCTTCTATCATAAACAATTAACAATTTGTTACGTAAACAATTTCAGCAGACTGAAGAGGACACTTACATAAACAATTTCAGCAGACTCAAGAGGACACTTCCACTACATTTTACATGTTAATTTTAGCAACCACATTTTTAGACTTTTGAGAGAATAGGAATGACCTTAAATCCTCTCTTGAAGTGGATAAGATGAAAGCCCAAGTCAAGGTGCAATACTAAATTTGAGAAAATATCTAATCCATATGCAGCCCAAGGAATGTTATAAATTATAATACATCCATAAGAGTTGGTTACTAATCATAGAGTTGAGACTGTGACTTAGAGAAAAGTAAACACTTGACAAGCTGTTTTTTGACTTGGTCCCTAAGGCAGTTGAAATACTTGGGAAAACTCAGCAATTTTAAAAACATGCGATATCTGAAACATGTTCTTAATGTTTAACTTTTCTTTTTCAACTTTTGAATTGACTTTCCATATGTTGGCAGGCTTAGTCAGGTCTGACAATCAAGATTCACAAGTTCAGTTTCAGAAAACTTGCAAATCTTGGTCATCAGACTTGTCTGAGTCAATGAGTAAAGGTTGCAGAATCACAAAGCCTGACTTGCACTCATCTCCATCACTTCTTACCAAGAGGTGGCAATTCTCAACAATATGGTACAAATAAGTAAATTCAAGAAACTATCTCAAGCACATTTATAGCTGTTCAAATCAAATTTCAGCCTATTTCCATTGGGCCCAGTGCCAATGTCTTGTATCATTTCAGAAAAAAATTCAACTCCTCAAAAAGATCGCACAGCGCAGCTGTTTGAGATGATTATTTTTAACAGATTAAGTAGGAAATATTACTGATTTTTTGCTTGATTTCACCTAGAATTTTTGCCGGTACCCACAACAGTTGAGTAGGTGATTGTTCTTTAATAAAACCATACACTTGCTATTGTCGTTAAGTATTTGCTAATGCTGTAATCTTTCATGACCCTAAATCAGATCACAGCCTCTACTATTATAAACTGAAGCAATAACAGTTAAATGGAGGCCGACCTTATTAATAAACCTAAGCACTAGCAATCGAGAGGAGGAGCCATCCAAGTTCAAATAGCCATTCAATGTAATGAGCTGGCCTAGTCAGAAAAAAGAAAAGATAGAAATTCAATTAACGGCCGACTACAATTTCTTATAGGCAGTGCCCAGCTTTGAAAGAGTGCAACTCTTACAATGGCCGGGGGTGTTTATGAAGAGATGTGGCCCCGTCCACTCGAAGATCTAAATAGGAGTACGAATCAATTGGGAAAGGATCAAAAATGATGGAATAATCAATTGATCATGATAAGCAAGTAAAGAATTAAGAATCATAACCAAGTAAGGGTGGAAAATAAATAATATTAAAATCCCAACAAGATTGAAGATAAATCTATGAATATAATAAAATTATAGCCATATTTTATATGTCCATGCTACAACAATATTGGCAGCAATTAAAGATCTTTGTAAGTGATCTAAATGGATTCATTTAATAATCTATTTAAAATTTAGCCATAAGGATTATGAATAGGAAGGGTGGCAAGCCTTCAAGCTCCAAGACCAAGTGTGTCTCCCAAACCTTCTTCCTCTTTTTGCAAATTGAAAGGAATTTTTCCCCCAATTTAAGTTATTTAAATATCTTTGTTAATTGACCGCCTTGTCATGCCACATTAGCAGTAGGTGGTATTATATGGTTTCATTTTAAGAGATCATTATGCTGTTCAATTTTGTAATGTCCCCTTCTCCACGCTTGGCTTTTTGGCGCCTTGTTGGTCTATCTTTCCATCCAGATAAGCTAACAGCATTTATTCTGAGGATGCCAGCCAGTCACAGGATCCTATTTGGTTTCGTTGGGGAGATATTTAAGTGGGGAGCTTCCTATAGTTAAGTCATTTTATTTTATAAAGTTGATTTATAAAGTTACCTTATGACTTAAAGTCATTTTATAATAGATGTAACTTAAGTGACTAAAAGACGAAAAAATGACTTTTATCCCACATTACCTAGTTGTGGGTATCTCCACTCGTATCGAAGTTATAAAAGCAAAGAGCTACATTGGGATTCACACTATGAAATGTGATATTATTCAAAATATAAGCAAGTTGTTTAAATGTGACTAGCTTTCTTAAGGAAAAAACCCCTTGAGAAGATTCGAGGGGCTAGACATAGCCCCAATATCTCGTGGACATAACACACTAATCCAGGTATAATCATTGCAGTACAATGCATATATTTCAGTCAAATCTACCATCAATAGCATGAAAGAATAAGTGAACATTTAGTTGTCATTAGTAAGGAGCAGCAGCAAGTCTAGGTACCCAATACAAGCAGGAGAGAGAAGTCTATTATAGCAGACACGGCCAAGAGAGTCACCGTATACGCATATGCGTGGGAGTTTGAGGTTTGGTAGAATCTCTGATACAAGAATGGCATTGAGAGAAGCTATGGTAGGTAACTCGCAGGGAGTGTAACCCAAAGGTGGAATACAGGTGACACCATTATCAGGAGAGGCCATCACAGACTATACCATCTGTCATACCAAGCTCGGAGGGTCTAAATGCGATGGACAAAGGCAGCTAGCTGGGCACCAAAAGACTTGACCACCATCCACAGACAAGCACATAGCGAGGGTAAGTGAGAAGGCCGTATATAAAGAAGGAGGCCGCAGACTCAGGTTCATACGCAGAGAGACAGAGAGATAGAGAGAGCCTGAGAGCAAATGTGAGTACAGGAAGGACATCGACGTTGATGCTTTCAGACTTAAATTCTTTAAAGAGTAGACTTAGGGGGAACCATATAAATTGCTAGCTCATTGCAGGTGCATCTAGGTTCCATAGTTACATTTTTTTTGTGTTGTATTCATGAATGGTAATTTTAATGTTCAAAATTTAAAATATGGATGTATGACTCAGTCAATAGTTAACTCTGCACATTCAGTAGCAAACAAATCAATGTAGTCGGCCAGATGTGTTTGGTGAATGATACAATTTCAAAACTATTTCCTTCTGAGTTTTCATTATGCATTTGTTCTTTCTTAATTATATTGTTGCATTGTTGGAGTTCAAATCCTTACAGTGGTATCAGAGCCACAAGACCTATGATTTGTGGGTAAGTTATTAAGTTGTAGGCTCGTCTAAACAGGAAAAATGTCAAATAGGCATGAATAGGAAACCTTATAAATTTAGTCAAATCTGACCTGAACAAGTAGGGTCTTCATATTAGATTGACATTGAGGACAGTTATACAATTGATGAGGAGCTAACCTTTGGGACAAGCTTACAGGTTGAACAAGTTGAACAGGTACAAGTCCTTCAAATGGCATACGAGGGGAATGAACAAGAACAGGAAGTGAGAGAAACCTTGCGGGCTATTAGAGATGGACAGAATAACATCGCTACTGGACTTCAGCAGCTTACAGATGCTATGCAGCAATTAGCTCTAACTCACAAGAGAGTATTGAGTCATCACAATGGAGGTGGTTGTGTGGCAGGATCACCCGGAGCTGCCAAAGCCCCCACACGGAACACAGACAAGCCACTAATGCCCATTTTTGCTGAGAATAATGCCGAGGAAGAAGTAGCACAACTCGTGGCACCAGGCTTACATTCGGATAATGTTATCAATATGTACGATGAATGGGATTTGTTCCCTAATCAGAATATACAGAGCTTGACCTTTGCTCAATACATGAATCAAAAAAGGGAGACAGGAAGACCACAATAGGACAGGAGGCCTAGGGCATAGAATAGGGACTTGAAGCATGCCATGAACAAGTTATCTCTTCCCACTTTTAATGACAGCAGTAAAACATCCGCTAGAGCTTGGATTCACAAGCTAGATACCTACCTGACACTTAAGCCCATGTCGGAGTCAAAAACCATTAGATTCGCCACAATGCATTTAGAGGGAGGAGCATATGATTGGTAGCATCATGGGCTAGTCACCCAGGATCATGGTCTCATTACATCTTACAAGATTTTAAGCCCTAAGTCGATCACCCATTTGACAGGATGGACATTGAGGTCTACTATAGGGATTTGGCACACTTGCAACAAGGTGGATCTCTAGATGATTTTACTGATGAGTTTCAGCGGACCTCAGTGATGGTACCGGATATTACAGAACAGTGTAAGGTAATGTTGTTCACTGAGGGTTTACAGGACAAATTAAGAGGTTTGGTCAAGGTCCTTAAACCAAACACTTTGGATGATGCCATTAAGATCGCACATGATCTAGACTCATGGTTACATCCCAAATTTTGACCTAATTTAAATTTATTTATATCCATTGGATTGAATGGATTTTCTTTCATAATCATGTGAAGAGAGTGGTTAAATATATCCATTGTATTCATTATGTTAATTGTTTAATGATGATGGTCATTATCCATTGTTTGTCATGTGATGATTAGCAGTTGCTTGATTTTGGAATTATGGTTAATAATTAAATTCCTTATCTACATTAAATGTTATTATGGATTTATCATGGAACTTGTTATCATTGTGGAAATGTTGCATGGGTGATTGTAGGAGAAGGTGAAGGGGAAAAGCATTGCTAAAGGAGATCAATGGAATGGGATACTAGCTTAGTCCAATTATTGGGTTGACAAACATGATCTTTAATTGCCTTGGTAAGGACCTAGCGAATTAAACATCAAGGTACAATCAATGGACCCACATGAGCTATTAAATAAACATTTAAAACATTAAATTATTTTAATTAAAAACAATGCATACCTCAAATGGTTTTTGATTGACTTTTCCACCACATCATTGTAACATACATTTATGTATGTGCACATAGATATAGGAATAAAAGTGACATCATAATATTATTTTTATAAAATAAATAATATGATGCCACCTCATAAGTACATCTACGTGCAAGTAGATAAATATATTATAATTATCCTTAATTTATAACCTTCAAATATTTTTCTATATTTATTCAATTTCTTGCTAGAAACTGAAATGCACATTTGGCATATTTTATTGGCGATCAAGAAGCCAAATCTCTTCTTTATGAGTTACAGCTTCTTGGAAGCCAAGAGGATATCAAATACTTCTTTATATTATGAAGTCGTGAGAGACCATGAGCATTATTATTCAGGACATATCTCTGCATTATTACACCCGATATCCCTCTACATATTTCCTTGTCGTGATTTACCATTTCATATATATTTCTTTACTGAAATGAAGCACATAATTAGGAACCGCACTAAGTCTGCAACCAAAATTTTTTCTATGAAGAAGGCTGATTGAGAGCATCCAACCAAGACTCAATTATATTTCCAGATTTTACCAAGTTATGTGGTTGCCCCATATCCCAGTGACTGTAATATGTTTTATTTTCAGATATTACTGCGTTTTGAAATTACTGCAATAAGATATAGTTCCAAAATATGTTGTAAATCATCTTTGTTTAAATATCATTGGTTAGTCCCTCTTTAGGACAAAACTGGTTGAATGTCAAAATCAAATGGTATTTATTCTGCAAGTCTTAAAGTTACATTTCTCAGATCACAGAAATATGATAAGCTAGAAACCTATAATATTCTTATATCAATTGAGGATCAACAGAAAGAGCTGGTTGCTCTAAGATGCAAACACCTAGGACTCACACGGCTGTGTAGCCAAGGAAGAGGTGAAGAGGTGAGATAGAAATATGCAATAACATGGAAATAAGAATCAAACATGACATAACAATTCTAAATTATTTTTAAAAACAAAATCATTTAATAGCTCATGCATGTTCATACTTATTGTTCCCCTATTGTCAAGTCGAACAGTGGTGATCAGGTCATTGAACCCATCCGGAAACCTTGGCCAAGGTCGTTAAAGGCATGTTTGCTATCTATAATCACTTGATGTCAATAGTGTCACTTATTGTCAATAGTGTCACTTATTCAGACATGTCCATCCAAAACTATGAAAACATTCTAAACATTGGAATACTCAGGTGGCTGGACTAAAAGTATCCCAAGCTTGATCCTGAGGTAGGTAGGGCCTTTCTATTCAATAGATTGTGTGGGGATGAATATGGTCCAAGGTTGGGAGGTTAAGCCTAAGTCAATGCTTCTACTCTTTTTCGAAAACCGAGGCTTGTACAACCAATTAAAGACTCACCAGTTACTTCTCGTATTTCTCATTTTTATTTCATGTTAATGCATTTACTTTACTTGTATGCAAGGAAAGATAGTATATCATTATTTCAGATATATCAATTGATTGTTATTACCGTTATTTCAATTAATCATTATTACAGTTGTTTCAGTTGATCATTGTTACAATTATTTCAGTTGATCATTGTTACAGTTATTTCAGTTGATCATTGTTACAGTTATTTTAGTTAATCATTGTTATAGTTATTTCAGTTAATCATTATTACAGTTATTTCAGTTGAACGTTATTACAGCTATTTCAGTTGGGTTTTGTTATCTCGTTAGTAGTTAAAATCAGTTAATGTCTCATGAAAAGAAATTCAAGATATTTTGTTTCAATAATTAGTTGTGGAAAACTCTTTCTAGATCACTTTTATTTTGTTATGAAAATCCATTTGTTACATATGGTATTAGAGCGTTGGGTTCAACACTGAGCATAGGGAACACTATTTTTTGGTAAACCTGAAAATTCTTAGAATAAATGTACAGGATGCAAGTACGTAAAACACCTCGCAAGAAGGCACGACATCCCATCTTCTTGTACTTGATTAATAACATGCCAAACTTCGATTGCACTTATTGTTCCATGCCTCAAGACAATGAAACCCTAAAACAAGCTTTGAAACGAATGAAGAAGGAAAGAGTCAAGTTGATTCCTGCTAGTGAAACAGCATATAGAAACAAACTAATTCAAAACTGGAACGTTCATCACAACAATTCTCTTATGCACTTCCATAGATCTTGGATAGTGTGGGATATATACAAATTTAAATTAGAATTGAATGCTAAGAAGCAAAATTTAGATTCCATAATGTAAACATCCTCAAAACAGAAAATTTTTTGTAAATAAAGGCTGCTATAAATGCAGCACGGAAGTATTAAAGTTGATTAAATAAATTGGTTTATTCATGTGCTATATCCACTTGCAAACTCTTTTAATTTGTTGAGTCATGCTTAAAATATATATATAAACAAATTGACATAAGAATCTTGTAATTTCCAAGTTAAACCAGTAAACAAACAAAATGAGTAGCAATGAGAACGTTGCAGGTTATGAAATGGTCCATGAAAATAACCCACAATCATCCACCGATTTGTTACTTCAAATTTTGCAAGAAATGCAATTGAAGTTGGATAATATGGAAAAAAGAATGAATGAGATGGCTGTAAAGTTCTGCTAATTCTTTGTTCTTGAATCAGACTTATAGTTCAGTTTTAAATGGTTAAGAATGATCTTCTTAATAATATGTATATTCAGATTGCTTGAAGAAGATATCACTTATCTTCAATGCAGGTCCAATCCTCTTATATTCAATCTTGAATGATTAAGAATATCTCTGCTTTATAATTCGTAGGAAGTAGAATACTTAGAAGAGCAGAGTGTTGTGTGTTTTTGTGTGTCTTCTAAACTACATTCACAACCCAAATATATATCCTATCTAGAGGGTATGTCCCTCAAGGGACATAACCCTTACCTTGACATTGATCATAATTAATCCTAAGTCGGCGACTTCAAGAAACTCATATTAGGATTAACAAACTAAGTATTAGTTTAGTTAAACACAAAACAAAAGCATCTATTGGAAATCGTTGACACCTATAGGAAAGGCATAAATATGTATTAATTGCCAATCATTGGATATATTATTCATAAGAGAAGGTACGGTCTGTACTGTCAAACCTATAGGATTATCTAGGTTATATTATTAACACTCCCTCTTAACCTGATAATCCTACAGAGAGATATCATATCTAACAACACCAATACAGATGTTTAAGCAAGAATTAATACTCTATATCTGTCTATCTCTTCTTAGTATATGGTATCATAGAACACATGATACAAAGTCATATTGTTAAACCTGTGATATGACAAATCATTGCTACTAGTGATAAGACACATGTTGTGACTCATAGAAACTGGTATTTCTATATCACAATGAGATCCTGAATTTAAGATCTACCAAAATACAGGATAAACCCAGAGAATTCTAAGATTCTTCATTTATCCAATTTGTGACCCATGAACATAGCAATGTCAACATCACAATATGATCTAAAACTCATCTGGATCGTACAGTAAAATCTATTGTTTAGTACATTATCTAAGAGATCGTCATCTCTCATAATGCCTTTTACACAAGTATTCATTATTTCAGAGATCGTCACCTCTTTAAATAATGATTACACATGGTGGAGCCCATAACAATCAATAGCCTGACAAAAATAAAATTATTTTATTGATAATCAAAAGAGTACAAATGGATTACAACTCAACCATACCAAGTCTCCTCCTGAAATGTTCTATCTTTACGCTAGATAGAGGTTTGGTGAGTATGTCTGTTGTCTGATCTGCAGTGCAAATGTATTCCAATTTTACAGAATTCCTATCTACCATATCTCTTACATAATGGTAAGGAATTTCAATATGCTTGGACCTATCATGGAAAACTGGATTCACTGAGAGCTTGATGGAACTCTAATTATCACAATGAATAATCGTAAGATTCATGGCTTGCCCAAATAATCCCACAAGTAACTTCCTTAGCCATATTGCTTCTTGGGAGGCCATCGTTGCTGCAATGTATTCGGCTTCTATGGAGCTCTAAGCTACTAAAGACTGCTTTTTGCATATCCATGAAATCATAGCTAATCCTAAACTGAAACAGCATCCTAAAGTGCTTTTCCTGTCTTTAACACTTCCACCCCAATCTGAATCGGTGAATCCATGCAAATCTAAAGCAACTTTCTCATATTTGAGTCCATAATTAAGAGTGTCTTGTAAGTATCTCATAATGTGTTTAACAACAACTAGGTGAATCTCCTTAGGTTCACACATAAACTGACTTAAGGCATTAACAATATAGCAAATATCAGGTCTTGTATTTAATAGGTACATACGGGACCCAATCATTTGTCTGTAGAGAGTAGAATCTATCAGAGGTGATTCTGCAACTGCTTCTTTAAGTTTATGTAAATTAGTCTCCATTGGAGAGGACAAACTTGCAATTCCACATTCAAAATCTCTTCAAGATATCTGATGTGGACTTTCCTTGATTAAGTATGATACTGTCAAGATTTTGTCGTACTTCCAATCCTAGGAAGTAATGGAGAAGCCCCAAGTCTTTCATCTTGAATTCTCTAGTTAGATCCTTCTTGCACTGATGTATAAGATGATCATCACCTATGATTAATAAATCATCAACATACAATATCAGAATTACCATATCATCTTTATCTCTTTTATAATATAAGTTTGGATCGGCTTCATTCTTGGAGAATCCTAAGTCGGTGAGATATTTATCAATCCTTTCATACCATGCCCTAGGAGCCTGTTTAAGCCCATAGAGAGCTTTCTTGAGCCTGCAAAGAAATGCGTTAGGATCATGGGTTTCAAATCCTTCCGGTTGCTCCAGATAGACTTCTTTTGAAATCTTTCCATTTAAGAATGTTGTTTTTACATCCATCTGATGTACCTTCCATCCCTTTGATGTGGCAATTGCTAAGACTGCTCGTACAAAGGTATATCTGGCAACATGAGCAAAGGTTTCTTCATAATCAATCCCTTCTTTCTAAGAAAATCCTCTAGCCACAAATCTAGGTTTAAATTTCTCAATACTACCGTCAGCAACATGCTTTATTTTAAATATCCACTTGGAAGAAACAACAGATTTTCCTTTAGGTCTTGGAACAATTTCCCAAACATCATTTTTCATAATTGTTTGGTATTCTTTTGTCATAGCTTCTTTCCAAGCTGAATGTTTAATAGCATCAGAAGGATCGGTTGGCTCTATTTTAGATAAATCAATCATATTTGTTGTATAACCAGAGAATCTTTTAAGTCTTTTACTTTCTCAGACTGTTCCTGAAGGTGCAGCAAAGTCTTGGGCTGCTTCAACTATTCTTATGGCCCAAAGTGGTCTTTTCTTTGAATTTTCTTCAAGGTTCATATTTTGAATTTCATCTTCGATCTCTTCTAAGTTCTCTCTCTGGAATCGAAATTCACTATTTCTTTCAAAACTCGATAAAGGAGAAGGTTCATCAGAACTTATGGCTCTTTTGAATGCAAGATTTTCCTCAAAGATTACATCTCTGCTAAGTTCAATAGTTTTCTGTCCAGGTATGATAATTCTATATGCTTTAGAAGTTTCAGTATACCCTACAAAGATACCTTTCCTCCTAGAGGGTTCTAACTTGGTTCTCTTTTCTTTTGGAACATGAATATATACAAGACATCCAAAAATTCTGAGATGACTTATATTCGGTTTTACTTTAGTAAATACTTCTTTAGGAGTTTTATCTTTAAGATAGGAGTGAGAGCTTCTATTTTGAATATATACAGCACTAAAAGAGGCTTCTACCCAAAGATGGTATTCTAGATGTTGGTCAAAAATCATAGCCCTAGCAGCTTCTATAATTGTCCTATTCTTTCTTTCAACTACCCCGTTTTGTTCTGGGTTATAAGGAACAGTGTACTCCCTCTTGATCCCTGATTCTTTACAAAACCTTTTAAACAAGTTTGAGGTATATTCTCCTCCGTTATCTGTTCTAAGGGTTTTAATTTTATGTCCTGAAAAATTTTCAGTTAATGCTTTGAATTCTCTAAATCTTTGTAGGATTTTTTCTGATTCCTTGAATTTTAAGAAATAAATCCATGTTTTCCTAGAGAAGTCATCTATGAACAAGATATAATACCAAAATCCTCCAAGAGAAGGATAACATAGGTCCACATAAATCTGAATGAACTAATTCTAGTACATTATTTGTTTTCCTAGTACTATCATGAAAGGGACTTCTAGTGCCTTTACCCAGAGCACACCCCTTGCAAATACTAGGGTGATCTTTATTTAATTTGGGTAATTCAATAACCATCTTTTCCATAGTTGATAAAGTTTCAAAATTTAGATGCCCTAATATTCTATGCCATATTTCATTTGAATCTTCAGCTTCGTGAACTAGGGCTTGAATGGATCGACTAGATTCTATATTCAACTCATACAAATATCCCTTTCTTTGAACAATTAACTTTGCTTTCTTGATGGAAGAGTTCTTAGCCCAAGTTAATACTTTGCCATCCACGAATGCAACATTGTGTCCATCATCTTCAAGTGCTGTAATTGAGATTAGGTTTCTTTTAATCCCTGGTACATAGAGTACACCTTTAAGAAGAAGAGTATTTCCTGTTTTTAGTTTCAAAGTACAGCTTCCAATTCCTTCAACTGAGTGTGCAGAGTTATTACCAATGGTAACTTTACAATTAACTTTTTTTTATAAAGAATCTAGAGTTTCTTTGTATCATGTTATATGTCTGGAAGATCCACTATCAATTACCCATGCCTTATTTGAGATTTCATTTGATAGAGAGGAATACAAAACACGGTTCTCAGGATCATAAGTATCTTCTTCTCTAATGACATTAGTACAATTTGCCTGTTGTTTGGAATTTTCAGGACAATTAGATCTATAGTGTCCAAATTTTTCACATTTGAAACACTTTATTTTAGATAGATCTTTCTTGGGCTTTACATTCTTTTGATTTCCCCTTTTCTTCTTGAAATGCTTCTTCTTGCCCTTATAGGAGTTTGCATTAAGAACGTGAAGTTCTTCATCTTCTACTTTTGGTTTCCCTTCTTTCTTTAGTTTTCTAGACTCTTCTTGAAGACAATCATTCTCAACTCTGTTGAAGTCCGGAAGTTGATCTCTAGCACTTATTTCTTGTGCGAATGTTTCCCATGAATTTGGCAATCCATATATAGCCATGAGTGTTAGTTCAATGTCATTAATGATGGCTCCTATGCTTGATAATAACTCTTAGGAAATAAGAGTTTATCGATTCTCCTTTCTTTATCTGGATGTGATTCAGTTGCCTTTTTAGTGCAAGAACCCTAGTTGCATTGTTTACTTCATATGCATTCCGTAATGCATTCATCATATCATAGGCAGTTGGATGTTTCGTAAACCTAGGTACAATATCATTTTTAACTCCATCCAAGATGATTTGAATAGCTTTTCTATTTCCATTGCTCCATATGGATTTGTGAGGTTCAACAGGGGGTTGTTTGGATGCTCCATCAACAAATTGTTTAACATTGTTTTCTTCAAGAATCATCAAGATTCTAAATTTCCAGACTTCAAAATGTTCTTTCCCATCGAACCTGTCCTTGGGTCTGATTGTGTATGCCATTGAAGATAGGAGAAAACTAATAAATATATATGAAGTCTGATAACTGAATTTTGCAGAGCCCTAGATCTGATAAATTGGCTCTGATACCATGTAAAGTTCTACTAATTCTTTGTTCTTGAATCAGACTTATAGTTCAGTTTTAAATGGTTGAGAATGATCTTCTTAATAATATGTATATTCAGATTGTTTGAAGAAGATATCACTTATCTTCAATGTAGGTCCAATCCTCTTATATTCGATCTTGAATGATTAAGAATATCTCTGCTTTATAATTCATAGGAAGTAGAATACTTAGAAGAGCAGACTGTTGTGTGTTTTTGTGTCTTCTAAACTACATTCACAACCCAAATAAATATCCTATCTAGAGGATATGTCCCTCAAGGGACATAAACCTTAACTTGACATTAATCATAATTAATCTGAAGTCGGCGACTTCAAGAAACTCAGATTAGAATTAACAAACTAAGTATTAGTTTAGTTAAACACAAAACAAAAGCATCTATTGGAAATCATCAGCACCAATAGGAGAGGCATAAATATGCATTAATTGCCAATCATTGGATATATTATTCATAAGAGAAGGTACGGTCTGTACTGTCAGACCTGTAGGATTCTCTAGGTTATATTCTTAACAATGGCAGCCCAGATGGGGCAGAACCAAAAGGAAATGCAATCCTTGCCTCCTCCCAAAACAAAAACAGAAGTCCCTGAACACAACAAGAAAACCTCTCAAACATCACCCACTCAAACCGAAAAACAAAAGAAACAAGAAATAGTGAGTAATCTGTCCACAGATATTAAGATCAAACCACCCAAATTTGTTGGTTCTGAATCCGGCGAGGATGCAGAGGCCTGGTTAACCAAAATGGAACAATACTTTGAAATTAGAAATTTTTCAGAAACCTCAAAAGCAGTTTGGGGAATATATCACTTTACAGGAGAAGCTGCTACATAGTGGGGAAACACCAATGTTGAGCTAAACATTAAAACCATTGCAATTAACCTGAGAAAAATTTGTAACCATTTTTAAGAGCGATTGGTTACCCCAAACTTTTTATGACCAAAAGTTGTTGGATTTCCAAAATCTTAAGCAAGGAGATATGACTGTACACAAAAACTGGGAGAAATTCACCCAATTACTGAAGTATGTACCACCATACCAACAAGATAGGAACTTGAAAGTGAGGAAATTCATCATAGGACTGAATAATAGAATAGGAGCAGTTAATGTTCTCACTCGTCAAACCATGGAAGAAGCTCTACAAAAGGCTGTCCGACAGGAATATAAAATCAAGAGAGATGACTCCATCCAGGATAATAAAAGAAAAACAAACTGGAATACAGGAAGTATAGATACTAGATCTCAAAAGAAACACTTTAAGGATTATAAATTTAGCAAACCAGAATCAAAAGGGAATGGAATCAAGGATTTTAAAAATAATTTCAATACAAATAAGAATAATAAGGACAGTGAAAAGAAGGGGCCACCTTCAGGATGTTTCACTTGTGGAGGAGATCAATATGCTAATAAATACCCTGTCAAGACCAATACCAATCAGCCGCACCGACCACCCCTTTCACAACAGCAGCATGTTTATCTGCAAAAGATCCACGTGACCCTTGACAATAGACAAGCAGAACAATAGATAGGCCCGATCGAAGCTTCGGCTAAGATCTACGGGAACCCTATTTCTATTTTAATTGATACTGGAGGTTCAGGATGTTTTATATCGCCTAAACTATTAAGTAGATTTTCAAATACATCTAGTTTTATGGCAAAACCATGGACAGTCGAGTGTGCAAACTAGTCAAGGGCTAAGGTAGAGCAGTGTTTGTTTGAGGCTTGGGTTGATTTTCCAAATTTCTCCACTGAATTGAATTTGTATGTAGCACCTCTTGGGTCTTATGATATTATTATAGGCATTAATTGGCTCAGTGAGTATAAGGCCAAAGTTGATTGTCTTGCTAAAATTGTAGGTTGTTTGGATGACCAAGGCAAACCTGTAAGCATTAAAGGGATTAAACATGAAATTAAATCAAAACAGATATCCACCATGCAACTTAGGAAATGTCAAAGAAAAGGCTGCGAGATTTTTGCAGTAAGAGTTGAAGATATGAGAGATCCTATAAACAACACTTATGGAGATGACTACATTTTTTAAGATGGGGAAATCGGAGAAAAAATAAAGGAATCTTTCGAAGAAAAGTATCCCTATCTAAAGAATTATCAGGATGTGTTTCCCGAAGAACTCCCTGGTTTACCTCCATCTAAAGTCTTTGATTTTACCATAGATTTGTTCCCAGGAGCAAAACCCATCTCTCGAGCACCTTATCGAATGACCACCACAAAATTAATGAAGTTGCAAATGCAATTGCAAGATATGTTAAATAAGAAACTGATCCAGCCCAATATTTCACCATGGGGAGCCCCAGTATTGTTTGTTAGGAAGGACGGAACTATGAGATTATGCATAGATTATAGAATGCTCAATAAGGTTACTATCAAGAACCAAACCACACTTCTTAGAATTGACGACCTCTTTGATCAAATGAAAGGCGCTACAGTATTTTCAAAGATTGATTTGAGGTCAAGATACCACCAGCTTCATATTAAGAATGAAGATATTCACAGACTGCACTCAAAACTAGGTATGGACATTATGGGAAGCATTTTATTGAATACCATTCCCATACAAGGCAAATTTGAGAAGACCAAAAGCAGATCGATTTATAAAACAAGCAATCAATCAAGAAAAGTAATCTAACAAGCATCACTGCTCATGATAGCAGATCAACAAATTATATCAGCAATCAGGATCAGATCAGAAACATTTATTGATTGCAGGCAGTAGCATTTATGTTCATGGTGGTATGTGTGTTTAATATGTATGCTTGATATATGCAGCAAGATAATGTTTACATGTGCAATTCCTTACATATTGATATAAGCAATAATTCAGTTAATATATTTGATACATAACATCATATACATTAGATTTAAGCCATAATGTGGATTTCCAGTTTATTCATTAAATGACAGCAATAAATCATGGAGAGGTGAGGGAGGAAATACAAGGAGGGAGAAACTTATACAATCTTCCTCAGTAGGTACACCACTCCATGAAGGCCACATGAGGTCAAGAGAGATGGTATATCTGCTCTTAGGCCTAGGGTAGAGGATCACTTCGAGCGCCCTATTAATGTTTAGTTCTTTTGCCTCATTTCTTTTTGGTTCTTGAATCATGTTTTCTCTTGGTTTTTATACATGTATGTTATGGGAGGTTTTTTCTTATTTATGTTGGTTTTTTGTTCATTTATTGTTTGTTTTTCTTTTTGTTTTTTGTCTCCTTTATTTGTTTATTTTGTGGTTTTTGCATATAGCTTTATATGCATTTCCATAGTTTGTATTTGTTGATACCATTTTTTTGCTCTTTTTTGGTGTATCATCTCATTTTGTTTATAGTTTTACTCTTTTTGTGTGTGTGTTTATTTAATCTGTATAGTTATTCATCTATTTTGTGATTTTTTCTTCTTGTTATTTTCTTCCTCTTTTGATGATTTTTCTTTCATTTTCCTTGGTCTTTCTTTCTTGGCTTGTCTATTCCCTTTCCCCACTCTCATCTTTTTTAAGTGTTTGTTTGGTCTGCAACTTGTCATTTTTTGCATCCTTGAACTCTCTCATCTTGATGATGGATCATGGAGTATGATCTGAAACCATAGTTACACCGCCTTGGGGGACGGGGGGACGGTAGAACGGGGGGACAAGTTTCTGGGACAGGGGGATAGAGGGGCTTTAATTTGGGGATGGTGGGGGGACAATGGGGGGACGGCAGCAGGGGACAAGAGGGGTGTATATATCTATGCATATGGTACTTAAAATGATAGTTATGAAAATATGTATTGCAATATAGGCTATAAAGATGTAAAAGAGTAAATATTGAAACATTGCTTTGAATTGGAACATCAAACATTAAACATAAATAGTCGAATCTGCAAATACTGAATATTGGGATGTCCCTCATCCTCGGCAGAGGTGGCGGCATCTGGTGGCGCCGCTGGGGACGGAGAGACGAAGTCCCCAAGTCTCCAGTGCATTGAAGTCTTGAAGACGTCAGGCAAAAACGGGGGAGATGCGTCTCCGTGTTACTATGTCCGAAACGTTAATGTTCAAAAAAGTTGATACACAATCATTCCTACAAGCATACTAGCATTGTCATGGATTGTGGAAACCTACTATCTTTAATTTACCCTATTGTAGTTTCTCCTCCAACCTTTACATGGATTGATCGTTGGGATGGATTCAAGGGAGTCTCAATCTTAGGGTCAAATTAGGGTGACATTAACAAAGAGGGCGAGTAAGGATGGATGGCAGAAGGTCACATGAGGCCAAGAGGGACGGTATATTCACTCTTGCACCTAGAGCAGAGTATGATTTCAAGCACTCAATCATGTTTGCTTATCCAAGCCCTGTTATTGTTGAATCCAAACAATGAATTAAATATATTATATGATTAAGATGATTGAGAGTACATGTTCTTTAACTCTAGTAATTGATTTTTTGAATTGTATCTTCATTATTCAGTAATTGTCAAACATGATTGCAGGATCTCAACTAGGATCTGTCCTGTTTTTACATTCTTTGGGTAAAGTTACATCTCTAACTATATGATGTTCATTGTTTTTATTGAACTTGTGATTAGGGTAAAATATATGGTAATCCCATAAAGAGATTTTACACTGCTAAAGTGCTGTTGTGTTTTTCAGGCTATATTAATGCAACTACATGTAATCTTACATTCTGATGAAGAGAAGGCATGACCCCACTCTTCTGTATAATTTATACATTAGTTTGCTAAGGGTAAATTTTTATGGCGATTCTCTCGTTTATAGACCGTTTAAGTTCTTATGTTTATTCTCTCTTTTTTATGTTGTTTCAACCTTCAAACATCTACTAGCTTCATTTCATTCTATTTAACTATTTCATCAATTTTAGAATTTAGACTATCAAAGTTTTAAGGATAATATCATAATTCTATTTATAGCAAATACTTGTGGCCAAGCAAATCTAAATCGACTATATCAAATTTCAAGCATGTTAACGTTCATGTTGATCAGTTAGAAACACAATAAGTTCAAAGGTATGGATTCATAATTTATATAGGTTTTCCCCTGGTTTGGTTCTCTTCCATAACATCTTCATATTTAAGGTAAATGTTGGGTTCTTACACCACAACAGAATACAACAAATTAGTTAATAGTATGACAAGAATAATTTATGTTAGAAACACTGTTTATAAAACTGATGTTTGTGGCCATGCAGCAATTATATGTACAGAGAATTATTTTGATTAGGGATTCCAATTGGAAATTCATTGAAATGACCAAAGACAATTAACGGCCAGAGGTGATCAGTAAGCACTCGACAAGACAGGTAAGAACGAGATATATCGTATCCTTCTTAAGGCAACTCCAATATTAGTAGAAACATGTGGTTGCAAATAAAAACCAGTAATATGATAATGGACTGGTAACATAGCTTCCATGATAAAGATACTACCAAATGAAAATAACTGCTAAAACATCCTTCAATCTCCTCAACGCAATAAATTCTCTCATCACTTGCATGTGCATGTATTGTAACATGGAGTAATTATGGTTTACCCTAGAATATATATTTAGAGAAATCAGAAAAGAGAGTTTGAGTAGAGCATGTAGGCAAGCAGAGGACAAAGCATCTTAAATTTGAAGGAAGAAGAATATTAAAGGCATCCATCATATGAAACCTTGTTCTCACGGTAACAGATAAGGAATTTATGAGGCAGAATGATGATATATTCTATGGACAGACCTCTGGCCTTAGGTCATGACTGCTGCCTTTTTGGGTCATTCATCATCAATCGTGTGAACGGAAATATGTTGAACAATCTACACCTGCCTATATATATCTTAATTTTATTTTTCAAATATCATTTGCTCTCTGGTCAGGGTAATTCTAACTCTTTTTAAATATCCATTCCCCCTCTACATACAGGGGCTGATATGCATTAAGTATTTCGTGTATGTCAGCATGTGAACTAGTTTAGTCATTTTCAAAAATTAAACTTTACCAGAGGTGTTTTCTTGATTTTCTTGATTTTTTTTCTTATATCATTTAACAACCAGACATCTAACTTAAACAAACTCAACGCAACGTAGAAACCAATAAAGATATAAAAAACATGTGTTTAAAAGAAGAAATGACCTAAAGCTGAACCCAGTGATTAAATTCTTGACCAACACTAAAGTACATTTCAAAAAAATTCAGGAAACATCACATATATGACCACTATTTTTTCTTCAATACTGCACTTTCCATGTTGAATGGTTAGTGTTTCAAACTGAAAATAAATGATCTAATTCATTTCATGTCCATCTAAGCCATGTATTTTAAGGAAATCACTAAAAACAATTGAAGAAATTTCATAGGAATAAGGAAAATTTTAATATCTTAGTAATGTATACATCAAAAAGCCAGGTTTTTTCATTTTGAAAAACCATGTTGGTACATCATTGTCTTCTCAACAATCAAAATACAAAATAAACAAATGAAATACTAGCCACTTATCAGACCAAACACAGAGAAACTGGAAGTACATACCCATAATGAGCAGCCACAGGCTTGCCCTTTTCAACACCTAGTTCCCAAGGAATAATTGGTCTTCGTATAATCATGTCTGCATCTAAAATTACAACCCAGTCAACATTCTTTGCATCTTCACTATGATTAAGCCAATGGACAACACCAGCCGGTTTGTTTATTGCTGGATACCTGCAGAAAAATGGATACCATGGAAACACTTAGGACCATTACCAGTGTAACAAAGAACAAAGGTAAGTATAAAAGTGAGCTACATAATGGCAGGACAAACAGACCTTAGAAGTTAGAACTGGTGCATACATGCACATATGGCACTCAATCAAAATTATTCGTTCTCACATTAAGTACTAAATAATTTTTATAGTAATCAATTTTTTTTGCCCTTTTCCTGGCAAACAAATTAATAAGGCCTTCTCGGCAGTTATTTTCTTAGAAAATAAGTGAAGTTTGAAAATAATGCTTATCGTTAGTAATCACTAACCTCTAGAATAACTTAAGAGTTACCACTAATAACTTAATAAGATAAGTTACTGTCTAAATGAATTTCATTTCAAAAGGTGTACGTTCAGAATAGAACCTCCTATTATATACATGTATATTAAGTTATCTATAGCTGTCCATATGTTGTGTGGCATTACGATTTCGTATGTCTGGAATGATCCTGACATTCAAATGGATTTAGTACAAACTGGAACAATGCAAGTATAGGATCTTGCATCCAATTGACCTATATTGTAGCGTACGGATATAAATTTCACACCCTTCCCCGAATAAGGTAACTAGGTCCGGGAAACAGAAGAAATTCCTGTAGCCATCTTAAGGAAATGAAAGAAAATGTATCTGAAATTTGTGGAGAATCTTGAAAAACTCGTCACAGCTTGGTAAAATCCTGAAAACACTTTTTCAAGTTTTGAAAATATTCTGAAAATAGGAGTTCCAGCAAAAGTTGCTTTTGGAGAATTCTGAATTTCCAAATTTTCTACAAATATTTTTGTAAATTCCATGCCTTCTTAAGGGTCCGTTTGGTTCGTGGAATTGTAGAAATCAGGATTTCTACAAATCTTGGTTTTGCCAAATCAAGGCTTTGCAAATCTTCATTCCTATTTTTGGGATTTTACTTGTACTGTTTGTTTCACTCGGAAGATGCGTGTGAAGACACATTTTTATGTGTAAACTTGGAGTTGAAGACAGACTTCAAAAAGTAGTCCAATCTTTTGTTTTTACACTCCTCGAAAAACATAACCAGGTTTTGATTTTCAATTCCTACTTGCTAGTAGGAAGTCGGAAAACCTGGTTTTGAGACAAAATTGGAAGGTATTCTAATTTCATTTTTGCCAATTTTGGAACACAAGCAAAAATTTTCAAATCCAGATTTTGAAAAAGCCAATTCCTGTCATCTTCCACGAACCAAACAGACCATAAAGAGTTACCAATAGTGGGAAAAATTGGGAACTAAGAAATTAGATTCTGACATGCTAAAAAACTGTTCAGAGGGTTGTCACAAAAAAAGTTTGATACAGTTCAAGGGGTAGTTGCTGATAAGCAGATAAATTCAAAACTCGTTGAATAAAAGAGCGTCATAGATCGATCTTCAGTTTTTGAAAACTTTAACAAAAGAAATGAATAAATCTTCCTTCACCCGGAAACAACTCAAAAACAGAGAAACGAGCATAATGCGGGGTTGGTCGATTGCCTAGTTTCTCAAATTTTCCAAGCTTTGTTGGTCAATGGTAATTTTTGGAAGAAGACATTAGCTTATACTAAATGAAAAAACCTATGCTTTCCTAAGAAATAGGCATACTTCCTACATCTCTTATTTTCTATATCAGATTAATTACTCAATCATTTTTCATTTGAGAAACAATTTCCATCACTCAAAATTTGCTCTACTCGCAGGAAAATGAATATTTGTTTGCGAAACAATTTCCATCGCTTAAAATTTGTTCTAATCACAAGTAAAATGAATATTTGTTTGCGAAACAAGTTCCATCACTTAAAATTTGATCTACTCACAAGTAAAATGAATATTTAAACTAAAGTGATTCATTTGAAATGCAATCACATAACCCAATTTCAGAACCAGGAAGCCGAAAGCCATGTTAACAAAAATATTCATAGATCACATTAAAAGGGGAATAATGAATCACCAGTCACCAGTGACAGGATGTCTGCTCATTGATGGCACATTATGAGTGGGGGCCAAGTCCATGCCTCTATAATTCTGAAGCTTTTCCTCTGTGCAGCTCAATAACCTTGTTATGGGACCTGGGTGTCCACTCTTTCTGTAGCTATGCATTAAGCCCACTGTCTGCCAGTCAAAATAATTGTGGCATTCCACAGAAAATAATGTGTGCATTCTCCAGCCGAAATCCTGGGTCTTGTTATTTGCAGCTTCCATGGCCTCTCCAAAACTAGCAAACACCAAGAAAACTGCCATAATCATGACAAAACATGTTCGCTCCAGCTCACTATATACCCCTGATGCCCCCATTCCTGTAGAGCGTTCCTGTCTATCGATGCACGAAATCGTTTGTCACTCAGATATGTTAAACATACATGGATTCCGAGGCCAATTATGCTCAGTTGTTGCAAGACCCAATTTGAGCAAATATACTGTCAGTGAATTGCAACATGAATACCCAATCTCAGATCCGTGAAATCCTTCACAAAATTGCATTTTATTCAATTGTTTAACTCTAACCCGATTAGAGCAATAGGCCTATTATAATCAACTTCAGAGTAAATATTACCTTCTTCCCTGCATGTTATGGTAAGCCTGGTCAACTCCCATCGATGAAGCCACATGCGCTCATTATAATATACTGGTTATATACAGGGTTGATCATCGTGATCCACTATGCAAGCCGAGTTCACGGACTCGGTCACTCCTCGCTATTCCACTTCTGTGAATACTGGCCTGAATGCATTTTTCCGTGCAATGTCGGAGATTGTTTCTCTCTGTTATCGACAGCAACGTGGAGAGGTATTTACTTTGACTTCGTGAATATAGTCGAGGCCTCGTATTATAATGGTGTCTAAAAACGTGTGTGCATATGATAAATACGCGCATCATGTTTCTGACTAGCTAGGTTGGATATGCCCATCTCAATTTCTGTTCCGTTATCAATTTTATGTCATTTCTTTTTCTCGATATTTCTTCACTTAGGGATCATTTTTATGTGGATTTTTTTCCCAAATAATAGAGACTTTTATGAGTTCGCAATCATGAAAATGAGGGTATAGTTAAATGCCTCTTATAATATATATGGGGCAGTTTCAAATTATTGGTATTTCATATTATTGTTATTCTTTTTCTCAATATTTCTTCACTTAGGGATCATTTTTATGTGGATTTTTTTTTCAAATAATAAATACTTTTATGAGTTCGCAATCATGAAAATGAAGGTATAGTTAAATGCCTCTTATAATATATATGGGACAATTTCAAATTATTGGTATTCCATATTATTGTTATTATTATTATTATATGTGGATCTAAAAATAAATAGTTATATAAGAGATTAGGAAAGATTTTTAACTTTTTATTTTTAGTGTTATTATTTCTACTTGTAAAATGTTATACTCTATTAATTAAAAGGAATATTAGTTATTAGTTAGGAAAAAGGGGTATGTCAGAGTTTAAGAATAGATGTAAGAAATTAATCAATAATAAATATAGAAAATTGTTTGGTGGTAGGAATGGAGGAGAGGGTTGCAATCTTCTAGTTTATTTCATATATTAGCAAGGATAGTACAGTAAGTATTGGGTTCTTAGTAAATAAGACTACTCTCTTTGTTATTGAGCTTGAAAATGGCAAATTACCATTTTCAAGCAAGAGAACATGTTGAGCCTACCTAGCTAAAATGGTTGTGCTTGTCAAGTAGCAACACAACTATGAGGTACTTCAATTCACATAGGACTAACTCAAGATTCCATAGTCAAAAGTAAGTTATTATATATCAAAGAAATTATGATCAATTTTTTCCTCGTAGTAGAGATAATACGTCATTAATTTAGGCAAACCTTTAAATACATCAAAAGATAGATTTAATAAGCAACCAATAGGTCGATTTCATCAAATATATGATGAGGTGATACTATAGTCATTTTGCCTCTTTTTGCCACAAACTGCTCTCTGTTTACTATGTCTGAGGATGAGAATGGGGTATAAATGTTTTTTTCCTCTAGCCATGTGGTGTTTATCTCCCCTAGTGCTCAAATTAAAGGTTGAGCATCCAAACTTGTACAAGGAACTTAGCAAGATGGAACTAGTATGTCAAATGGATTTTGGTGCACCCTTGTAACCTATTTATATTTCACGTATGACAATGGAGCAACATAACACAAATGTGGTAGGGAGAAAGTCGCTACTACATTTGGGGCCACATTTCGACAATAATTTTGTTTAGATGCGACCCACTTTATGAATTTAGTTTTTATTTGGAACTCTCCTTGATTTCGTCAAAATTTTGACTACATTCTTTTAACACCATCAAAATTCCTACAATCCCAAGTAATACAAGAAAAAAAAAGACAAAACTCCAAATCATTTTTATAGCACTCGACTAAGAAAGCACTCAAACCTATGAAAGTGAAAATCTACAAAAGGATAACAGTAGTTTGAATGTCATTTGAAACTCAAGAGACCAAAAAAAATTTAAGAAAATTATAGGTCCACTACTTAGGTTTCACTACTGATGTGTGTTTCAAAGTTATACTAGTTAGCTTAAGATATTTGGTAATGGTGTTCGGATTTTTTTCTAAATAGGTTTTCCATATTTTGTTTGTATCTAGTGAAAATTTCTCTCGAGATTCATTCATCCTTACTTTTTTAGAGGTTTTTAGACCATAGCGTAAGGGCCTTCCTCAAAATCCCTATGGTGATGTTGATAATATACCAATCAAAGTTTCATGTTTTTTTTTCTTCCCCATTTTCATCATCATGCATTAGAAAATGCAAAATCTTGAGGAAAGAAATTAGGTTTCATTTTCTAGGTAGAGAAGCATGATATTATGTAAATCCTAAGGTTAAACAAAAAGCTAGTGACTGCAAAAAAAAAGGCGAAAAAAAGGAGAAAGAAATAAAGTTTTTTTCCCAAAACTGCACGGTAGAATGCTAAGAAAATATAATGATTGTACATTAAAAAGCAAAAAAAAATCTATTTTGTCTTATAGGTAGAGAACTATAATAATGTACAGACATTAGGGCTTAACAATAACCTAGCATGTATGAGGAGTCTGGTCAACTACCTTGGGATATTGAAAGATGCTAGGGGAAAAGCACCATATTATCTAGCACATAGTTGCCTGTAAAGTAAATGAAAAAAAAAAAAAAATTTGCACTAATACATTATTGCACTTTTTTTATCCCTTAAGATTTTTAGTTTTGAGATGGGATGTTTGCATAAGATGGGTAGTGGGACTCCAAATGGGATAGTTGTAGGAGCCTCACTTGTGCCAACAACTCTTCAGTGTGACTCAGGTGTTGAATTGATTGTCAACTGGTGTCTCAACTGGTGTCTCCTCATGGGTAGAATTCTTAGGTTATGAGTAGAAGTCAATATCCAATTATAAATTTCCATTGGCAGTAAGAAATATATGATGCAAACCTGTAATTAGTCATCATCATAAAAATAAATTCACCCAATTTGTTATTCAAAGGCTTGGGTTCTTTACAGAGTGAAAGGATACAATCTAAATAATAGTACATTAGATTGAGAATTTGAGGTGTTTGAAAGAGTGGGAGATCTCTAAGTAAGAAGGTTGATAGTCTGCTACTTAGAGCCAGGAGTTGTAATTTATTTTTATATTGAATAATTCCCATAGAGAGAGACCACGATGCTTAGATGTTGTCCATGATGCTTAGATTCTTAGAAAGAGACCACGGTGCTTAGATGATGTCATTTATTGGGTTTATGGTCACTTATCTACTTAGGTGTTGAGAAAACTAGAGCATAAAGGATATAAGTCTAATTTTATTAGAAAGATGAACTTATATTTGTCAAAGTTGTAGTGTTCCTTTTAGAACCATGATCATTTACTATAGTCTAAGAAGAGTAAGAAAAATGGTGTACTATAGCAAATATGCCTAGGGGATTTTATATCTGCATTAAGATTGTTATTAGAGCATCTCTGAATTCCAATAGTCACTATTATCTTTTTTTTTAAATGAATTTTCCAATTAGCAAGCATTATATATGATTGATTACAATGTTATTGTTCTCCCTTCAAACAAACTTAATCATTGCATTCACTAATTGACAAAATAACATCAAAATGGTTAAAAGTGTTGTCATAGTCACCATTTTTGTTCATTTCCATGTGCTAGGGCATCAAAAAAAAATTCCATACACAACTCGTCAATGTGAAGCTTGGACCAATTGAAAGAGTAACAAATCCACTACATGATGTCCAAAAACAAAACTTTTTAAAAAGTAAAATATAAAGGCATCAAACCATTTGTGAATATACTATTGAATGCGAGGGTTTTGAAGTGGTTTTGATAAAAATAATTGGGCCTCTTCACCTAGACCACATGTGCTCTTAAAACTTGTTTTTTAAAAGATAATTATCCATTCTAAATTCTCCAATCAAGTTTAGATTGAGATCAATCTTGAAAGGAATAAAAACACGACCACTACAATATTTGTGCAAAAAATGATTTAAAAGATATTATTTTATTCCACTTATGTATTCCAAACTATATTGTATGCATGAATCTTGACCCAAAGGGATATTTAAAAACTTTCAATGCACTTTTTGGATGTCTTCAACAACCACAACCAACCTTGTATGTTGGTTTCCTTCTCAAAAGCTTGTTAATGAAATACTTGCAAAGTTTTCATTGACAACTATTGCAAACTTTGATCAACTTTGTCACTTTGAAACCAAATGGTTAATGAAGCCTTACAAACATTTCAAATTTGATCCAAACAACCTATTTCCAGTTTTCAAATGCCTATTTAACCTAGTTTGACCTATTTAACCAACTCTGACCATTTGGGTCTAATGGACCAACTAGGTACATTTGTGAATGCACAAAATATCTTAATTCAACATGAAAGTACTAACTATGCCTTGGTGTGGCCTTATTACATTGATTTGCTTGATTATGCCTTGTTGGCCTTTAAGAGGTCCTAATGCTTCTACATCATACCCCCCCTTGAAAATATTATCTTGTCATGAGAGAAATACTCTATATCTACCTTCATCACCTTCCATTGATTGTTCTTTGTAGCCTCGTAGTGATTGAGCATTGGTTTGGAAGATCCAATCTACTTGTCTCATCTAGGCACTTGCTCTTCCTTTGCCAAAACTTGTACTCTTGTTTAGATGACCTCCATCCACCATCCTTGAACCTATTTCTCTACTTCAAACTTATATTCTTGGTCTTCTTATGAGGCTCTTGACTCTAGCCTCTTACCCAAATCCTCTACCATGATCCTACAAGGACCTACTTCCTTGCTTTGATGCCAATATGACGCAAAGGAAGTAATAGATTCCCACACATGCACACACTCCTGGGTCCATTGTCACCATCATTCTTGAAGGTTTAATCAACTTGTATTGACCTTTCATTGGTTCTCCAGTATCATGTAACCTGTCCTTGATCATAAAATCCTTCTTCCCAACTACCAAAACTATCAACAAAACTTAGTAATTCTTCTTAGTGTGTTGACCTACATGATTTCCTTCTCGATACCCAATACACCATGTCACAACTCACCATGCGCGTAATTCTCTAGAGGAAATGGAGACACTCCACATTTGTTTTTGTTTTTGTAACAACACCTTGTTCATGTTAAGGAGCTCTAGATAATATCACACCCTATGTGTCATCAACAAATTGACAAGATGAAGAACCTAGGTTGAGGGAAAACCCTTGTATGGAAATAAATAGAATGGCATGTGGCTTTTTAAGGCTTGACAATCCTTGATAATTCTTGAATCAATGTAAAGATGGAATACCAAACACTAGTTGACATTAAGAACTCAAGTTGAACACGCAAAAATAACGTACTTGTAATGACCAATATTTTTTATTAGAATGCGAACAATGAATAGAAAATGAACATGTAATGAAGATAGTGTTCTTGAGGCTTTTGAAATGGAGTGTAAACAAGGTGAATTCACATAAACTTAAATGTGAGTGATCAAGGTTTAGTGCAACCCCTACAATATCTACAACAAGTATAAAATCAAAATAATCAATTTAGAAGTTGTCATTGTCCAAAGGGGACTGGTAACTATGACTATGCCTCATCAAAAGAGATCAAATAGACTCCTTCACCCTTTACCTTGTGATTAGGAAAATCATTTTAGGATCTTTGCAATATTTGTCTTATAAAGTATCATAACAATACATTGATAAGGCAATAAACATATTATATACCATTGATTTTATTATGATCAATCATTGTTATGTTGTAATTAGTCACTATAATTTTTAATAAGGATGAATTTGAAAACCACCAAGCATTATATATGATTGGTTAAAATGTTACTATCCTCCCTTCAAACAAATTATTCATTGTATTTGTTAATTAGAACCAATGATATCAAGATGGTTAAAAATGTTATTACAGTCACCATTTTTATTCATTTCCTCATATTAGGGCATAAAAAAAATTCTTTCATATACAATTAATCAATGTGAGACTTAGACCAATTGAAAGAACACTAAATCCACATCAAGATATCCATAAACTAATTTTTTTTAAAGGGCGAGATATAAAGATTCAAATAATTTGTGAATATACCCATGACTGTGAGGATTTTGAAGTCGATTTGACATAAATGATTGGATGTCTTGACAAAGATCATGGCTTCTCTCGAAACTTGATTTGTTTGAAAGCTAATTCTTGATACCAACTTCTCCAATCAAGTTCATGGTGGGACCAAGAGTTGAAAATAGGTCAAATTAGGTTGAATAGGAATTTGTAAAGTGAAAATAGGTTGTTTGGATCAAATTTGATGTCTTTGTAAGGCTTCATAGTCTATTTGGTGGCAAAGTGTCAAAGTTGATCAAGTCTTACAAAAGTTGTCAATGACAACTGGCAAGTTTTGCATTAACATGTTTTTTAGTGGAAAACCAATGTACAAGGTTGGTTGTGTTTGTTTAAGATGTTTGAAAATCACCTTGCAAGTCTTTAAATAACCCTTTGAGTCAGACATCAAGAATACGTTGTAGTTTGGAACACAAAAGTTGAACAAAATAATATCTTTTTATGCCATTTCTTTTTGCAAAATCTTGTAGACAAACACATTTTTCTTTCATTCATGTTGTATAATCTTACATGAAGACTTGAAAGTTTCAAATTTAAGGATAGGATAGGTGTAGTCACCAAAAACTCATTTTTTTACAAAATCTTGTTATCTCAGATGAATATGTTGACTGGTCCTATTGATTGGATGTCTATATGTACGAACACCACACCAAACCTAAGGTGGCATTGACATGATAATCGATTGTGTATATCATGTCAAATGGATATGATCCATGGGAATCACTATTAGGACTTTTGTTCCTCACTCACTATTAATGATGAATAAATTTGTTTATGTAGGAATGTTGTTGATTGGAAGAAAACATGTTGTGGTCATCATAATGATTGGTCATATGGAATGCTTCATTTGATCAATGTTACCAATGATTAGATATTTTATTGGTTTTTTTTCACCTTAGATTGTTTAGTCCCACATTAAGTGGGATTAGGGGTAAAATACAATTTATAATGAAACACACTCTTTCCTTAGGCAAAGAAATGGTTACTCTTGGTTGGGTGCCACCTTCTTTGGAATACATCATAACAAATTGTGAATCTATCTCAAAAACAAACAACTTGGGCTCATTTGACAAATGTAAATTGAGAGAGTTCCCATATATAAGGATCTTTGCTTTAAAGTATTATAATTTCTAACCCCTAAATGACTCGTGGAATAATTGTGTACAATATTTTGTTGCTTAAATGTCAAAACAACTAGGCACAAATTCCTAGACACACGTGGAACAATGCAAACACAAAACATGATAGTTTTTGTTTAAGAGGACAATGATGTATTCTATGAACAATCTGATATAATGGATGGTTTAACAAAAGAGCTTTTAGAGGTTATTTTAGTAATATTAAGATTATAAAAAACTAGATTGTGAAATAATAGAAATGCTTCAAGATAGTTATTATGAGTTAATTAAACTAGTGTGAAAATTGAGCATATCATGGACCTTGGTTAGTCTCACATCATGTACTTAGATATATCTGCATTACAATAATGCTTGGTTAACAAAATGTATTCTAATGTTTTACATCATATTGAATTATAGTTAATATTTTATCCAACATCACATAATTAGCTAATATAATTTAATGATTTTCCTTAAGTTGTATATCATAAAACTTCAAAGAGATAATTAGAGGACGAAGAACTATTGTTCAGTTTCTTTCTTTAATTGGCTTTAAGGTAAAACATTTTTAATGTCATCTTAATTTGAGGGTCGTGTTGTGATTTTCTCTAATGTTTTCAAAAGTAATGTTGTATTTCAATAAATTATAAGGCACAAACATTCTATCTTATTCTTTATTTTCAATATACTACACAACTATTATTCATTAATACCTTATTGTTTTAACAACAACCATATAGCTATTGTTAGTTTAAGTCCAACTACATATTGGTTCTTTTTCACCTCGAGGTCAGTATCAATGTTCGTACCATCACTACATCATTTTTCTACACATTTTCCTAAATCAAGCATGGTTTCAATATACATGGTATAGAACAAGATCTATATTACTCTAATGCATTCATTATTTAAGAGTGCTCTATGTTTTCTTTTGTTTGTTCTAATTTGTCTTAAATTTTTTGTATTAATTTTATTATGTTTTTTATTAGGCATTGAACATAATTTTCAGATCCAATGTCCTTGAATTCTATTTATTTTTATTATAAGTTGCAACCTTCCCTTTTCCAACAAAGTCAAGTTAGCATACCACAGATCCAAGCTAGACATTTAGTTCAATTCATCACTAAAGCACACCCCTACATATTTTAGTGTTGTTGCAAGAGATGTCATGTGCTCCAAACCTTTATTTGGATCTTTAGTTGGTAGAAATGGCAATAAACCTTTTAGAATTGACCAACACATTAATTAGTTTTGAACATGTGAATTGGCAAAGCATTATGTCATGTAAGTATGGAACCTTAATTCAAGTAGGATATTCTATCACGTACAAATTAATCCATCTATTGATACACAATCAAGTGGACAAGTTATAAACATTATGAATCTTTCACTAACATAAAAACAAATATGAATAAATATGTTTAGGACCTACAAATAGATAGATACCTATCAAATCTAGTTAGGTTAAGATGTCAAATAACAAACGAACATATATTTCATAATGTGTGATATTGTTTGTCTATTTTGAAGCCTCTTTTTCTAAAGGGGGTAGATTTCTTTTCTCTTCAATTGAATCAAGGCAACAGTGTTGCATTACACCATTTAGGTATACCACATTATCGAGTGTTATATCAAATCATTGTAATACCACTACTAATAAAATTGAGTGTTATATCCACTAGTTCCAATAAAGAGAGAAAGGACATTGGTCCCATTTGGATAAAGAGGCTTCAACATAGAAAGGTAGAATTGTGATTAATTTCACTTTCCTTAATATATTAATGGATGACATATTGTGATCAGTTTATGTGATGTATTGTGAAAACACATATAAATAACATTATTAAATCAAATAGAATATGTAATGCCCACTCGTATGTTGCTTTTTTGTTATGATTGCCAAACTCTTTTAGGCTGATTTCATGCGTTGGTTAGTTTTAGAGATATTTGATTTATAGTTATATGATATTATTTCATGATGTGGATTACAAATATATCAGTTTTGATCTCTTAGTTGACTTAATTTTGTGTGCTTTTAATGTTTATGATTGCTTGTGAATTAATGATGTTCAAATGATTTGTAGCTAATAAATGTGATTTCTTTCATAATGATGTCATATGATGTATTTAATGATGATTATTTTATATTCGTAATCATGTATTGTTATAACTAAGCATTCAATGTTTGACTTGTGATTTATTATGATACTTACCCCATACTTGCATGTGTATGGTGCACATGTGTGTTTTATCTTTCTACCTGATGTGGTTAAGGGAGAAAGTATAATAACCTGCTAATCGGGATCGATAGTATGTACTATTGGCATTATGTTACATTTGTCATTAGTGACAACACTTATTCAATCCTGTATGGTTACCGAGCTCATCACTCAGTTTACAGTTTATACCGAGCAATCTAGTGTTAACCATGTTTCTCAGTTCACATCGAGCATTCCTGAAGCTACCGAGTGAGTGTGCAGTCTAGTAGTGTTTACCGAGCATACAATGTTCACCGAGCAGATAGTGGTCACCAAGCTTCACAGTATCTACCGAGTTATCAGTTTGTGTGATGTGAAGCTAGCACGTCTACCAAGTGATGTATGTATAATGTTTATTGAGTAAACGAAGGATTCAGTATCTACTGAGTGACACTATATCTATCGAGTCTCTAGTGGTTACCGAGTTTGAAGCTACATTGTGTGATTAGTATGGACCGAGCTTCTACTTCTACCAAGTGCATGATGATGTCGAGTAATGTAGTGGACGTCAAGTATCAGAAGTTCACCGAGTCAACTTTAGAACCTGAGTTTTCTACTATTTGGCCGACTCAGTAATATTTTGTTCACTTGTGTTTTAGTTGACCTTGTATTTGAAAATATTGGAATGGTATATATGTAATGTATTGTATCATTTGCAATGGATGTATGAGTATGATCAAGGAATGGATATGTGATATTTTGAGAAGAGTGAATGCGAATTAGCAACAGAGCAGAATATACAACAAGGTCATAAAGGAGTAGTAAAGTTATATCAATCATAAGAGGTGATATGTACTTCAAGTCCTATCTAATCAGCAATCAAGTTGTAAGTTAGATCCACTGACATGTGAATCTATTTTCCAAATCCTTTAATAGGGTAGACTTAACAGTCTTAGTTTAAATCTTTTAACAGAGTGTATACTTCATTGTATGTTTGTAAAACCTCTAACAAGGTGGATATGGTAGTCCAAATTGCTCTTAACATGGTAGATCATCAGAAGTAGTTAATGTAAGCCTTAACAGGCCAACTTTATACTGTAGCAGTGAAGTTTTATGGGTATCATCCCCACCCCAATTTTACTTTCTATTTGGAAGGTTTATGGGTCACCAAAATACTGTGTTCATGTGTTATGAATGTTTATCTTTTCTTATGCATGCAGTAGATTAGATGAATGAATGGTGAATGGATTAAGTGTTGAAATTAATTTAAAGTTTTAGAGGTTACTGATTCACCCCTCCCCTCTCAGCAACCTAGCTAGTCTTGATTATTTCCAACAATTGGTATTAGAGCATTGTGGTTCTTAGGATAAAGTTTGACAGCTTGAGCAAAGATCAAGGACAATGGAGATATGTAGACTTGACAAAGCCATTGATAATGAGAAGCTAGATCTAGAGATGGCCATAGCTCAACTCAAGGAAGCAAAAGAGCATCTTTCCAATCCCTGAAAAGAAGGAAGGAACTTGCAAAACAAATGAATGACCAGCAGTATGTTGAAGAAAAGATTGAAGACTTTTTTCATTCAAGCAGTTCAAATGAAGCAAATGAGGCAATCAAAGAACTCCTAGAAAAGAATGGCTCTCTGCAAGAAGAGGTAAGGAAATTGAAAAGAGAACAGGAAATTCAGTCAATAAGAATGTGTGAAATCTTGGAACAAAGGAATAAGGCAAGTGAAGACTTGGAGGCAAGAAACAATGCAAATCAAAATCAATCCCTTCAGCAAGAAAGTCTTATCAATTAGCTTTCCAATGCAAATGAGGAAATCATGAACCTGAAATCTGAAAATGAAAGCTTAAGGAATGATTTAATCACTGAAAGACAAATCAATGAAAGATTGAAAGCTAATCAAATTTTTGAAAAACAACTCAATGAAAGGATGATGAAATCTCAAGCAAACATAGATCAATTGAGCATAATCTCTATAGGCAAAATCTCTATAGGCAAAAAGGTAAAGCACAACTTGGATACAAAGAAGAAGGCAAATCTTCCAAGCAAGGTGCCCAAAGGAATCAAAGACCTACTTGCAATCACTGTGGTAAGTTAGGTCACACATCAAACAAATGTTGGAGCAATGGAAAGGCAAAATTCAATGGAAAATGCTACAATTGCAGTCAACATGGTCATAAAGCTAATGAATGCATGGAGAAACCAAAATTTGAAGGTAAATGCCATAAATGCAAGAAACAAGGTCACAAGGCAACTGAATGTAGATCCAAACCATTCAATCTAGCTGAACAACTTGTAAAGGAAATATTTGGATGGGACTAAATTACTTGGTGTAGATGTTACTATTGTGGAGAATATGGACACATTGGCATAAACTGTGCAACGCATCACTTGAGAAAGAAGGATACAACAGTAAGATGTTATACATGCACTGAACTTGGTCATATAGCTAAAAATTGCATGAACATGGGAAAGGTTGAAGATGAAAATAAAGCTAAAGCTGATAACATCAGGAAGTAGATGAGACAACAGTGGATTCCTAAATCTACCAAGCAAAATAGTTCAAATAATGGCCATGTCACTCAAGAAGTGGGTGACTCCACCATTTCCAATTAGATTGTTAAAGGAGGAACTAGAATTGTATCTTCAAGCTGTATCTCGAGCAGTTCCAAATGCAAGAAAGTAGAAGATCCAAATTAGTATTTTAGATACAAAGGGATCACAAGAAATTAGCATTCACTGAGCAAGGTTGGTCATTGACTCAACCGAGCTAGGTCGAGAGTAATGAAAGTCTTGTTCGATCACCGAGTCACAAGCTTCTATCGAACTAGTGAGTGGATGATAGTTTGTCACGTACTGCATCATTATGGTACCTAGCATTAATGGATAAATTTTCATCAAAAGGGCAAAAAATTGACTTCATTTTTCATCACGACTTCAGTGTACACAGAGTTAAGCGATTCTAGGTGCATCCAAGCAATTTCGAGCAAGTTTGCAGCGAAGAATTTGTTCAAAAAATAAATTCTATCATTTATCGAGCAGCAATGGCATCCGAAAGCAGCAGTAGCAGCAAGGTCAAAAGAGCATCTGAGATGTTGGTAAAAGGTGTGGAATGGAAAGCACCTAACTTCAAGATAGTGCCAGCAGTTGCAGAATCTCTGGTCCCTAATGGAACTCAATCACAAATTCCTCCCAAGGTACTCCTAATTAATGATATTTGCACTCATTTTTAGTGTTATGTTCAAGAGATTGGAACCCTAGAGATGGATAGTGCCTTAGGAGAGATGTGTGTTGATGGTTCGTTGAAACCCAAGCATAAGCACTTAGAAGCCAAAGGATTAAATCATATCCCGCATATGCCAAGGAGCTTTCAGATTAAGTGGATTAGTTACATTCTCATTCGTGTGCACAATGGACAATTATGGTTAGAGCAGCCTGTATTGATCACTAATAAAATGATTCACAAGGTTACAGATCTTCCCATACTGAGCAAAGCCAAATCTACCAAAACCCTAGGTTGAGATGAACTTCAAAAGATAACCCTAGCCAAGTGGGACGATAGAGGTTTAAAGATTAGCACTATATTTGACGTTGAATTAAGGTTTGGTATTCATGTCATTGCCCGCAAGATTTACAGCTCTAGTCGTTTGAACAGTGTGCCGTGCGAGGCAGTTGATTTAGCATATAAGGTTGTGAAGAAAAACTTAGAATTTGATCTGTCAGAGTTAATGTTGAAGCAATTAAACAAGAATATGGACAGTATTAGGACATCAAAGAACAACCCTTGCAAATTTGGTTCTTTGTTGACATGTCTTTCTTTTATGTACAAAATTTTTTCCCATCAAAAGGTTTTGTTGTATGGAGAAAAGATGTTTCAATTTTGTATCAAATAAATGAATTCATTGCAAAAATGGGTATAAATTTTGATAGCATTATGGATGAATACTCTAAAGATTTCAAGGAAAAGATGAACAACAGGTTTAGGATTCCTCCCAAACTTGTTGAGGATTACAAAGATAATGTATGTTTTATGGTTGACTGTGATAGAGTTTATATTTAGGCAGTCAAGCCCAGAGTTGCATGGGTGAAACCTCTTCCATGTGAGGTTAATATTGATGAAACTAGAGACATCATTGAAGTACTGGTAAATGAACCAGTAGATCCAAAGCTACTAGTTTTTGGAACATATGATGAAGCTAAAGCCCGAATTGAGCTTGAAATCAAGCTACCCTAGGCTATTAGCAAAGGAAAAAGGAAGGTAGCCAAGTTGAAAATTGCAAGTGCTTCTCTAATGCTTACTAAGGGTAAAGGTGAAGATATTGAGGAATCTGAAGAAGAAGAAGAACATGAATCTGAAAAGGAGGCAGAGCCAGTGAAGAAGAAGGGTAGGGTAATCATTACCAAGCCACCCAAGGCCTCCACAGTTGTATTTGCTAGGAGATCCAAAAAGAAAGGTGGGACTGAAGTTGTGTTCAGCAAGCCCCCACTTACCTTCCTGGAAAGGTTGAAACAGTTGGAAGAAGGAGCGAGCATCACAAATTTCAAGGCCCTAAAATTTGAAACAAGGACTGATGCTGAAAAGATGCAGATTGAGGAGTTGGTACTCAACAAAATGGGAAAATGGAAATATTCCCCTGATCAGATTGCTCCTCAAATTTTTGATGAATTGTTAGCCAAATTAAAGCCAAGGTGGGAATCTATTGTACAGACAACAAAAGACATCTATGAGCAATCACTGAGGCAATTGCTCCCAAATCTTTCAAATGCAGAAGTGAAAGCAACCATGAAAGAAAATGAAGGTAAAATGATGATTAGATTCCATACATGTTTGATCTTAATCAAAGATATTGAGCATGTTGTTAGAGATGCAACAAACATGTGGAAGAACATCTATCATCTGCATAAACCCAATGATGATCCAGTAGAGATTAAGGATGATGATGATGATAGTAATGATAAAGAAGAAGATAAAACACCTTGTGTTACCATTGATGTTGAGGAATGTCAAGAATTGATGAAGGATGATGATGAAGAGAAAGAGGAAGAAGTTGAAGAGGAAAACAAGGAAGAAGATGAAGAAAGCAATCTAATGAGAATAGCAGCACAAGTCATTGCTTCCCTTCCTCATTCTCCACCTAAGACTGCTGCATCATCAGGGTTGGAGTTAGTTTTAGTAAGTGTGATTGCAACCACTTCAGATATATCATCTGCACAATCATTATTTGCTACCTCATAGCTCCAGGTATCTGCAATGGAAGTGTCTACCGCTTCATCTACCGAGCTGCAACCCTCTTCATCAGCTCTTGAGTCATCTACATCAGCAGTGTGTGAGGCATCCAGTTCCACTATTGTGTCAACTTCTTCAGTAACATGTATAGTAAGTTTACCATCATGTTCAACAGTTTTTTCTACCACAACTTTAATAGCACCAACTTTTGTTATAGTTAGTTCTTCAGTTGTAAGTACTCCAGTTTGTACACCACCTATTGTTACTTCATTTTTGGGAAGCACATCAGTTTTGGATATAGTTAGCTCTTCTTTTAGTTTTCCTACAGTTGGACCCATTCAAGTTTTTATTGCAAGTCCAACAATTTCTTCTATTGTTTTCATTTCTAAGTCCAAGGAAGTAAGCTCTGAAGTAAAACCAAGGACTCCTCTAAAACTTCTGCTTACTAGGAAGGAAATTGATGAAGAAATTGATTTGGACAAAGAAATTATCATTCCCAAGTTGGATCTGGACACTGCCATAGTTGATGAAATGAGACTAGTCAGTAAGCTTTTGGAGCCAAAAGCAAGGCAGAAGCAACTAAGAGTTGAGAGAGATAGAGAGTTTACAATAATTGAAAATGCTAAAAATATAATAACTGAGGCTATAGGTGTTGATGTGGACTCATCACAACACATTTTCCTAAAATTGGAAGAAGCTATAAATAAGTTCAATGAAGATACTTTTGGCCAATAAAAGTTAATCGAGAAGGTAGAGAAAAGATTTGATAATAAGGTGCTTGAGCACATTGCTATTAACCAAGTAGAGTTATCTTCAATTTTGAGAAATCTTGAACAATCTTTCACCAATGTAACATCACTTTTTGGAAAGCTTTGTGATGTTACTGAGTTTACCAAGGAAATCAAGGAAAAATTAAGATTGATGTAGATTTGAAGGCAAGTGCTCAAAGGCTACAACTTGACCCTAGTTCAAGCTCAGCACATCACATCAAGGTGAGATTTTTGTCCGAAATGCAGGCATAATTACTAAGAGAGGAAGCCAGGATCATATCCACACTAATTGATATACAAAACATGATCCTTCTAGTTATGGACTCAGTGTAGAAACACATTGCATATTCAAAGACATTGGTCTAGGATAACAATTTATCCATAGCAGATCATATGATTGAACTTTCTGCAGAAGTCCAAGTGGCACTCTCCACCTACAAAATTTTGCAAGACAACTGGGATAAGACATTGGTTCTTATTGTCAAGGTACACTCTGAATTTCTCTCACATTTTGGTATCTCTTTTTGAATCTATTGTATAACTCTTTGGCATCATTGTCAAAAAGGGGGAGTGAGAGATAGTAAGAGATGATAAGAGACTCGTGGAGAGAATAAGGGAGAAAATAGATTGATATATGTACAAAGTAAGGCTATGTATATATTATTCCATATGTATGGGGGAGATATGTATGTACAACAGCTTAACAAAGATCAATTTTGAAAAATCAAGAAATCAGTATGTCAATGTACATAACTCTTGGCTCATAAGTGTTTTTGTCACTAATGCCAAAGGGGGAGATTGTTGGCATTATGTTACATTTGTCATTAGTGACAACACTTATTCAATCCTATAGGGTTACCGAGCTCATCACTCAATCTACAATTTATACTGAGCAATCCAGTGTTAACCATGTTTCTCAATTCACACCGAGCATTCCTGAAGCTATCGAGTGAGTGTGCAGTCCAGCAATGTTTACCGAGCATACAGTGTTCACCTAGCAGATAGTGGTCACCAAGCTTCACAGTATCTACCGAGTTATTAGTTTGTGTGATGTGAAGCTAATGTCTACCAAGTGATGGATGTATAATGTTTATTGAGTAAACGAAGGATTCAATATCTACTGAGTCTCTGGTGGTTACCGAGTTTGAAGCTACATTGTGTGATTAGTATGGACTGAGCTTTTATTTCTACCAAGTGCATGACAATGCTGAGTAATGCAGTGGATGCCGAGTATTAGAAGTTCACCGAGTCAGCTTTAGAACCTAAGTTTTCTACTATTTGGACAACTCAGTAATATTTTGTTCACTTGTGTTTTAGCTGACCTTGTATTTGAAAATATTGTAATGGTATACATGTAATGTATTGTATCATTTGCAATGGATGCATGAGTATGATCAAGGAATGGAAATGTGATATTTTGAGAAGAGTGAATGCGAATCAACAACAGAGCAGAATATACAGCAAGGTCATCAAGGAGCAGTAAAGTTATATCAGTCACAAGAGGTGATTTGTACTTCAAGGATCTAATTAGCAATCAAGTTATAAGTCAGATCCACTATTTCATCTTGACAAGTGAATCAGTTTTCCAAATCCTTTAACAGGGTAGACTTAACAGTCTTGGTTTAAATCTCTTAACAGAGTGCATACTTCATTGTATGTTTGCAAAAACCTCTAACAAAGTGGATCTGGCAGTCCAAATTGCTCTTAACAGGGCAGATCATCAGAAGTGGTCAATGTAAGCTCTAATAGGCCAACTTTATATTGCAGTAGTGAAGTTTTGTGGGTATCATCCCCACCCCAATTTTAATTTCTATTTGGAAGGTTTCCACGTCACCAAAATATTGTGTTCATGTATTATTAATGTTTATCTTTTCTTATGCATGCAGTAGATTAGATGAATGAATGGCGAATGGATTAAGTGTTGAAATTAATTTAAAGTTTTAGAGGTTACTGATTCACCCCTCCCCTATCAGTAACCTAGCTAGTCTTGATTATTTCCAACATGTACCACTCCTTGTCATTACCTATTTAGTTCACACACACACACACACACACACACACACACACACACACACACACACACACACACACAGTGTGTGTGTGTGTGTGTGTGTGTGTGTGTGTGTGTGTGTGTGCATGGTCGTCTCTTATGTTAGATGCAAGTACCAAACATTGAATTCCTTGATTTGCTAGGATAAGTGTGCCCTATTACAATACTCAAATGGTAAGAATGGGAAGATAATGATCAGGTCCAATCCTAGCCATAGCCCAAAGACTTGTCTTGCAAGGAGAACTTGTAATTGACTATTTACCCCTTTTGAAACCCATGAGTCTTTCATACATATGTGGTTTGACTTTTGCTTTAGTTGATTTTCCTTATGCACTTTTTGTGGTTGGACTTTGTGATTTGCCTAATAGACTAGTTATTTATGATACTTGGATTGATCGTTGATATTGATTTATTAAAGTTTATTTTATTTTATTTTATTTTATTTTATTTCATGAAAAAATGTTAAATAGGACGATGTTTCATCATTGGAATTATATGGATTTTTTGTTAAATTAAAATATTTAATTTAAAAGTCCTAATTTAGAAAAACTACATTAAAAGATTTTAGAAATTAAATATTAAATACTGTGTAGCATTATTATTTAATTAATAAAAATTTAAAACAATTTTGTGGCATTTAAATAATGCGCTTAAGTTATCTTTAAATATTTATTTCAATTGGTAACAGGCCGAAGCCAAGATTAATTATTATGTATTGTGATTAATTGTTATTATTTTTGTTAAGCGTGAGTAGATTCAAAACCAAGACCTCTCTAATAAGAGGCTCATAATTTTTTAATTTTTTTTATTGGTAAACAACCAAGGCCTTGATATAAGAAGCTCATAATTTATCGTTGCATTGTAAGCTCTTTCTTTTTTCTTTTTTCTTTTTTCTTGTTTTTTAAAAAGAGGTAAAAACTTTATTGAACTTTAGAACAAAAAATTACAAAATAGCAAAGGGCCAAAGCCCCAGGAACCACCCGAGACCACACAAACACAAGAACTAGATCATCCCTCCCTAATTCCACTTACATCCTCAATAAGAATCCTCTCCAATTCCTAACATAAATCGCAAGGCATTTGCTCCCATTCATCAATCTTCCCCACTTCTAAATTTTTAGATGCCCATTTTGCCAGACTATCAACTGCCCTATTCCACTCCCTTGGAATATGGGCATAAGACACTAAATCCATCAAAGAGATAACCTGTAATATCATAGACAACTGCCAGCTAACATTCAAGATCTTCCTCTCAAGGAGAAGATTAACCAGAACCTAAGAGTTAGATTCACAAATCACCTTACGCCACCCAAGAGCATAAGCCCACTTCAAAGCATATAGGATAGCCAAACCTTCCATCATATTAATAGTTTGCATCCCTTTATTAGTCGAGAAGATCAAAACCACTAATCCAGAAGAATCCCTACCAATCTTGCCAATCCTAGTTGGACCTAGATTGCCCTTAGAAGAGCCATCTGTATTAATTTTCAAAAAACTAGCCAGAGGGAGTAGCCATCTCCCCATCCTTTGAACTTTTTGCTTCGCACATCTGCCTCTCCTGACACAAGCTAATGCTAGAGATATCCCCTATATTCCCAACCTATCGACCATATCAGTATCACTTTTCTCAAGTGGCAAGACAATATGACTCTTAGTTTTAACAGTATCTCAGATCATTCTCAGAATTTTAAGCCAAACCTATTGAATCTCCAATTTTTCACCTTGAAAGATTCTTCTATTTCTTTCCAACCAAACTTGCCATAGTAGAAAGATAGGTCCAACATACCAAACATCCTGCAAGAAGGGAGCCAAGGCTAGGGGTCTCCCAAGACTCATCCAAAACTTTTCCAGGGAGGAGGCATGAATGCATGGGTGCCTCCAAACACCCCACCAGAAATGCCAGAGCTGTAGGGTGAAAGAGCAATGAAAGAACAAATGCGTAGAGTCTTCCTCCCCACTACTATAGAGAACACACCATGAAGGGCCAGAAAAACCCCTCTTCTGGATATTGTCCCAAGTCAAGCATCTATTCCATACCAAAGTCCAAATAAAGCAGTTACACTTTGGCCAAGAAAACTTATTCCAAACTTTCTTCCACCATTGAACCTCCCCCCCCCCCCAAACAAGTTGCTAGAAGAGCAACTCTTGATACCCAGAATGAACAGTGTAAGCACCCTTGGGGTTAGGGGACCAGGCCAATACATCATCATCCATAAGGGTGTTACAGTTTTAGCCATAAACAATGTAATGTAGTTCCACGCACTTCATTTCCAAACCTAAAATTGGTCATTCCTCTGGGTTCTTCCATCTTGCCTCCACCATCTACCCCTAAAGGGAAAAGGACTTAAAGTCGCTCACCTTTGACCATCTAGCTTCACAAAACCTTTGAGACAATATGCACAAATGAGGATATTAATCAACCATGGGAGGGTAGCCATCCCAAGCATCATGCCAGAAATGTGCCTCTGACCCACTCTTGCATATCCAGAAAAGGCCACCTTTAATGAGTGTAACCCCTTTCTTGAGGGTATTCCAAATCACTGAACCCTTCCTAAACAAGCTATACCAAGGGATATCTTTCTGGGGGATCCCTAGAAAGCACTTCTGAGTCAAAATTCTAGCCCATACCTAGTCCTATTCCACACACCATCGCCAACACAATTTGGCTGCTAGAGCAGTACCAATTAGCATTGATTGTCGTAATCCAAGACCACCAAACTGTTTTGGGCTACATACAACCTCCCATTTAATAAGGCTCGATTTAATTGAAGATAAACTACCAACCCATAAAAACTATCTTGCTAAGGAATCTAGGTCCCTAAAAAAACTCAACGACACCACCTGAATCATACACCTATAAAGAGGAAGATCCTGAACCACAAATTGGAGCAATTGGACCCGACCCGCAAAGGATAGCCATCGATGGGTCCAATGAGTGACTTTGACATGGAACTTATCCAGAATGATCTGCCAAGAATCCTTAGACTATCTGCCCACTAAGATAGGAATCCCAAGGTAGAGCAATGGAAGACTCCCAATTTGAAATCTGAGAACATGAGCAACTCTCCTTTGAATAAATGGCGGAGTGTTGAAGAAAAAAATGGAAGACTTGCCTTTGTTAATTAGCTGGCCTGAAGTAGCAAGATAGACATCTAGCACCTTGTGCATATTAGAATCCTCCTAAATGGTAGCCATGCCCATCAAAGCCATATCATCCACAAGCTATAGGTGTGATTCAACAAGAAGGCCCCTACCCCATTGCCAGCCCTAAATGAAGCCCCCTTCTACATTCCTTTTTATCAACCTTCCCAAACCTTTTACTAGAAGAAGAAATAAGTAAGGAGAAAGGGGGTCGCCTTGCTGCAGACCCTGAGAGGCACCAAAAAGATTAGAATGCTCCCCATTAATCAAAATTGAGAAAGAAGTCAAAGTCACACAGACCAAACCCAACAAATCCATTCCTCCTCAAAACCAAAGGCCCCCAAAACTTTTTGGAGGAATGACCAACGAACTCTGTCATAAGCCTTAGCCATGTCCAGCTTGATGAACATAGCCTTGTCTTTAGAGCTGGCCATGGAATGAATAGTCTCAGTAGCTTCCACCACCCCATCCAAGATCTAGCGTCCTGCCACAAAGCCACTTTGTTCTTCAGAAATTAGCATTGGCAACCACTTTTTTTAACCTATCAACAATCAACTTAGATATAATTTTATAAACAACATTGCAAAGAGAGATAGGGCAAAAGTGACTTAATTGTTCAACCCCTTCCCCCTTGGGAATGAGAGCAAGGAAGGTAGAGTTTAGGGCCCAAAGCATCTAATTTCTTCTAGGATTCTTGAACAACTACTAGTAAATCTATTTTGATAATGTCCCAAAATTCCTGGAAGAACTCAATCGGAAAGCCACCAGGACCAGGAGCTTTTCCTTTTTTCATCTGGAAAATAGTCCTCTCTAGCTCCTCCAAAGATATGGAAAGCATAAGATGCTCTTTCATTTCCAAAGAAACCAAAGAAGGAATACAAGAAAGGACTTGAGCTTCTTCAATCGAGTCCCCCTCCAAATCCTCCCTAAATAAAGAAGCAAAATACTGCACAGCTTCATTGGAAATATCCTGAGAAGAAGAGAGAACCTCCCCCCTATCTGTCACCAAAGTTGATATAGAATTACTATGTCATCTGGCCTTCATCAAATTGAAGAAGAGAGTAGTATTCTTATCCCCCTCTTGAAGCCATTCAATCTGAGCTTTCTATTTCCAAAAGATTTCCTCCCTCAACTCCCATTCCTCCACAATTTTAAAAGCCCTAGCTTCCTCTCACAACAAATACTCTGACACCCCATCCTCCCTAATCATCCTCGTAATATCATTCAACTCAACTTGGGTTGCATTTTCTGCATGGAAAATATTTCCAAAGCATTGTCAATTCCACCGTTTGAGCTAATACTTAACATATTGGAGGAGTTTAGCAAAAGTGTACATTGTTGTACCAAAGGCAGGTCTACCATCCTTCCACCAATTAGCCACACACTCATACAGGTTCGGGTCCCTCAACCACATGAGCTGGAATTTGAAAGGTGGCTTCTGAGGCAACAACCGAGTAGAAGAAATAGCTAGCTTAATGGGCCAATGATCCAAATCTCTCCAATCTAATATCTCATAACTCGAAGACCACAATCCGCCCACCCAAAAACAAGAAACCAAGAACCGATCAAGGCGTTCAACAATGCAATTGTCTCCACCCTTCTATTATTCCAAGTGAATTGACCATTGCTAGGCTTGACATCCACAAGATTGAGAGCTGATATATTATCCCAAAATAACACAGAAGAGGGCTTAAGTCTTGTAGATAAATCAAGAATAGCATTAAAGTCTCAAACAATAATCCATGGCAAGTAAGGAAATCGGCTATGAACAAAATGAATATTATTCCATACATGAAGCTTACCTTGGAAATCAATGGGAGCATAGAAATTGGAGAAAAAAAAAGATTCTCCTAACTCATGGCACAGAGAGACCATGGATAAGGAGGATCTAAAGGATATCCACCACAATGGTTGAATCTTTCATGGTTTCTAGAGACATGCCACACCCCCCCGAAGATCCCTGAGCTCCAACGCACTAACATTGACCATTCTTCCACAATTTAGGTGCCATACTCATCATGCCCTCAACAAAAACTTTGGTCTCTTGAAGAAAAATAACATTAGGAGAATGACTTCTAACCAATTCCTGAACAACTTTTTGTCTAGGGCTGCTATTGAAGCCCCTTACATTCCATGAAATAATGATCATTTTGGAGGAGTTGAAATGTGGGAATCCAAGGTCTTTATAGATCATGACTCCACCAAAGTCTCCCCTATCATCTTAATCTTACCCAAGTCCTTCTTATGTCCACTTTTACCGCTTTTCTTTGAAACCCCCTTCTTGCCATCCTTTTGAAGAATACCCAGATGAGGAGAAGACTTTCCATGCTTATCCATATCCAAAACAACAGTCTATGCAGGAGGAGCAGTGCCCTCTCCTCCTTGTCCCAATTCAACAATTGACTCTATAATCATCTAAGCACCTCCCTGCCCATCAGTGACCATAGGCATGGTAGATTCCACATGTGAAGCAAGAATAAGAATGGAAGAGGCAATATCTAGGATGAAATCTAGCACGAATTGATCTACATTGGTAAATCGAGGATTAACTTCTTGCTAACCCAACTCATCCAAGACCTCAAATCTATTAAATGTATCCTCATCTTATCTCTCCCTTAGAGTCCTCTTTTGACCTCTATTTTAGTTATGATCCTTAACCTGAACAAAACCCTCAACATCCATACTCTCACCGAAAATAGGCTTCTTCCCTTTATCAGTACCAGAAGTGTTACGAGGAGGAGGCAGAGCCTGCTACTGTACTGTATTGGCCTTCAAGCATCTATGCATTAGGTGGCCATATTCATGACAAAGGCGGCATAAAAAAGGGAGGGTCTCATAATCCAATTGTTGCACCCAAGAATGTGAGCCTGCACACATTTCCACCACATCTGGAAATGGTCTACTCAAATCTAGTTCCCCACAAATTTGGGAAAAAGTCATTACTTTCTTACTAAGGGTTTGTGTTGAAGGCCCCACTGGCTTCTCGAGCATCGAAGCAAGCATATGAAGAACATCCTCCCAACAACATTCTATTGGAAATCTAGGTAACCAAACCCACACTAGAACCCGATTTGGAAGCTCCTTAGAGGAATTAAATCTTGCATGCCATGGCTTGAAAAATAGCCCAACTTGGTTGTAAAAATAGGGCCCGCCCTCAAACACCCTATTGCGATTAGCTAGGCAAATGAATGTGACCATGAAAAAGTTATTTGCAAGCAATGTGACCTCCATTTCACCCTCTGATTCCCAAATTCTCCGAGCCCAATTTTCCAAAAATTAAAGAGATACTCTTAATCCCAAAAATTTAGAATATAGCGAGCACTTAGAATAGTATTCAACATCCTCAACAATCATATCAAAAGGGATTACTAGTTTTGGGTCTTTCTTTGCATCATTCAAGGCAATCGTTAATCTTTGTTATCCAGGATCCACCATGCGAGCTCGAATCTGTAGCTCCTAAAATTTGATAAAAGAGGGCATTATCGAACACCCTCACCCCCTGTCCCGATGGATGTAATACCATTGCATCATGCAGATATATATCAAGTGCAACCCTAGAAGGCTCACCCCAAGACATAGCCTCACAATAGCCTGGACTATCCATTGCTAGGAAACTCTACCCAGGCACCTCCAAGAAAGAATAATCCTGCAGCTACCTGCAGGAGGGTGACCAAAAATGGCTCAGACCAGCGTCTAAGTCCACGTATGCTACCAATTTTCTCCCCCACACTACCAAACACTTCCCCCCACATATGCATGCACAAAAAAAACAAAAACAAGCTAGGGCACGGCTGCCCTAGCTCGACTTCGAAATGTAGAGCACCGCCATCATTTCTAGTCATCCTTGTAAAACTTTCCTATAAGCTCTTTTAAATAATAAATAAATGTATTTTTTTCATGAATTTACTTTATATAATAAAGTTGAGAAATAAATAAATAATAATAAACAAAATTTTTAATTAGTGTGCTTGAAAGGAATAATTAAATAAAATAATTACAAATTTAGAGGTGGTGGAGATGGAAACCCTAAAAGGTAATTAGAGTTCTATATTAGAGAGTTTTCGGGTCATTATTACACACAAAGGCTTTGGGGAGAAAATTTTGGATTTGGGAGAAGAATAAATTTCTAACAGCTTGAAGAGTTTCCTTTCAGTAAGGGTTTTCAACAGGTTACCAAATTTTTGGTATCAACATGAGGTAGAGTTTGAAAAAAAAATAAGGTTGAATATTTTATTTGAAAGGATTTGTTTGCTCTTTGCTTGATTGGGTATTTGAAATTATGTTTGTCATTTTGATCATTTTGTCCATATCTGATTAAAAGAAAAATTAGTTTCCCATTTGTTTACAGAAGAAAATATGGATAAGAAAATGAATTTCGATGGCAGGGTTTAATTAAGATTTTAAAATAGATTGAATTGTCATTTTTAATTTAAATATCTTTGTATTCATTTTAATAATAATAATACCAAGAGATCACTTGAAAAAGTTATCCTCTAGATTTGTACCTGCAATCAATTATATATATATATATATATATATATATATATATATATATATATATATTATTACATTAAATTTAATAAATAAAAAATTAGAGGGGGGTTACCCGGCCACCCTCCCTCCTTGTTGTGAATGCTACAAGGTAGTGTGCATAGCTGCCTTGGCCGTATGCACCCCTCCCTAGTGGAGGCCGTGTGCGCCCTTCTGAGTTGTGGTCGCAGTATGATTATTTTTAATATTATGTTTTATTATTATTAAAGAATATTATATTAATTAGATATTACTTTTTTTTATTTTTTAAAAATATAGTTTTAATAAATATATATTATTATAGTTTAATTATTAAATTGTTAATATAATATATTTTTTAACATATATTTAATGAAATTATTTGGTGATTTAAAAAGTGTTTGGATTATATTTTTAGTTAATTTAAATGAAGATTTGCTAAGCTTGGAAAATTACTTATATTAGATTAATGATGAGTTTAAAAAAGGATTCATTCATTCTTAAAAATATAGTAAGATTTAAATGTCATTATCTTTCTGATGAAGTTGGGTAATTAAATCACATCGAGTTAATCTCATTGGCTTATGACATGTAATTTTGTTTGTGAGTGATACTTTAAATGAATTTGTGTATTGAGCTTGTAGGGACAATACTCGATCTTAAAACCTATACAACATGATGATTTAAAAGATGTTCTTTTTGCCAAATCCAAATAGATGTGTTTAACCATGCGACTTGTTTATCTGTGGTTCTCTTCTGGTATTTTCTTGTAGTCTTATGTCAATCTTTTATGATGGTTATAGCAATTTCTCTTTTTGATAATAGCAATTTCTCTTTTTGCTCCTCAAGAATGTCTTACTTATGGATCTAGGAATTCCAACTTCCATAGTCTTTTGCTTCTCTCTTTCTGTGATAGGTGTTTGCATGTATGTGATTCTTGGGAGCTGTGGGGTTGATCTTTCATCAACTTCAACATGGCATTAAAGTGACAGATCTTCACGCCCCTATTCTATTCTTGAGAGATTTGACATTGGTTTTTAGGTATGAGCTTTCAACAGGATTTTTATTGGATATGGCGGGTCACTAATTTTCGAGGCACTTTGAGTAAAAGTGAACATCACAGTTAAGCTCAGAGCACTCAAAAACCCCCATTTCTATATAAAATACATCCAATATGGACATTGTTGAAATCAAAGGCAATTTTTTTTTGCACCCAAGTCATTTTGACCTAGACATGCAAAACGAGGCAATAATTTCATTTTTTGGGGAACGATGCCAAACCTACGATTTGTATGGGAGCACATGTCTTGTAATTTGTTTTTGGAAGCAAATTTTTTTTAAGGAGTACACATTTTTTGTGGGCACCATTTATGTTTGTGAAGTTGTAGACGAACCTGCATTTGCATTGCCATGTACCCATACCATGCACAATGCTTTCAAGAAAAGAGAACATTTCTATTGGAGTCGACACCCCTTTTGGTGGGCATTTCCAATTAGTGCTCCATTTTTTCTCTTGTGTTCTTGCCTTGCTCAAGAATCACGCCTTGTTTTTGGCACCTCTTTCCATCCGTTCATATAGTCTATGGGTTTCTGGCTACGTCTCTAGTGTGCATCTCCATGGTTTTTACACCCTTTCAAGGTGATTTCTTATTAGAAGGAACGATATTTGGAGGTGTGCTCGACGTGGACTATGGTCTCTATATGCTCAACACAAGGTGATTTGGTGCTTTGTGGTGAGTTGGCGTCAATTATGGAGTTGCTTTTAAATAATGTGTGAGATTTTGTTGGTGGTCTCCATGTCTCCCATTTCTACTTGCACCACCATGAATTTTGGTGGTCCACCAACATTTGGCCAATCCATGCCACTTTTTGGTCAAAACACCCCTGCAACCTTTGAACAAACTCCAAATGTTTTTGGCCAGATGACACCTGCATTTGGAAGTAATTTGTTTTCAAATAGTTCAACATCGATAATATCATAATGAAAACTAGTAGGCCTTACATAGACCACACCTTCCCTGTTTGGTGGATTCCAAAATTCTACTCCTACATAGGCACAACGTGGTGCATTTTCCTTTGAGAATGGGGAGTTTATCCAAGGAAGTGGATGAGATATGGGAGCAGTTGCGATGTGAGGCAAAGGAAGACATGTTTTATTTGTTGGCCCCAAGCATTCCAATAAGCTCTTAATGTACATGGTACACACATCGTCCACCAAGCATAAACATTCTTTCCAATAGTCTTCTTTAGCAATTTTGTAGCCATTTTGGGCAATCTTAGTGCCTTGTCCCATCATATTAGTTTTCCCAACTCCAAGTCACCTTTGCCAAAGTCTTGGAGATGCATAATTTTGGGACCATGTGTTTGTTTGTTCACCACCAGTGACTACGCCTTAGATTGCGGTTCATCTCTATTGGCAGATTTGGTTATCTATGTACTCATTGGTTTTGTTGCATTTGTTGGCATTGATGTTGGTTTTCCAACCTTTATGAACAAACGACACTTTTTCATTTTAGTGCATGGCAGCTCCATATTTGCTCCACACATTTTTTGGCATCCCCATTAGTAAAAAGCTAATCCTGGGCCCATTATGTGTGTCATTAGCCACACCAAATCTAGAATGACTAGGAGGTATTTTATAGTAGACCCCAAGTCATCGGTTAGGAATAGACACATCAGTAGATTGTTCAGCTTTGTGTGGCTTAGTTGGCTCTTTCAACTATTTTTAAGCTTATCATGTCTAACTTCCTCAGGCTTTCGCACATCCTCCTATTGATTTTTGGTGGTAGGAGTTTGTTGGTTGCAACTTTATTCATACAAAGAATCATGTCAATTTATTGGTGTCAATTTCTCATTGGTGGGCATGATTCAAATTGGTTTGACCACCAGATTATTTTGGCACTGGCTCTTTTACCGACAACATTATTTTTTGTCTTATTTCTGGCAGTTGGACTTTTTCTCTAGTAGGGGTCATTTTATGACATTTTTTTTGCCTTGACAAATGTTTAACTGTCAAATTTGGGTTCATCACTTGCTGACATCAATGCCACATCAGCATTGCATCAACTTTCTTGTCACCTCCTTGAGTTCTATTTGGACCTACCTTCGTGTTCTTACTCATATCTTGCGCATATGGACTCTATTTTTTGAAAACAAGATATCGACGAAAAGTTGGATTTGAACCTATCATAGTGGTACAATTAGTTTTCAATTTTGATGCTTTTTTTATAGCTTTTTCTATTATCAAAGTTAGGGGTACAATTTTACACTCTAGGGGACATATCTTGAGCATCTAATCTCTGATTTGGGAATTATTTATATCATTGGAAAGGTATTGCCAACCTCCTTTTAATGCTGATGTTTGTTTTTCTAGATTCTACTTTAGACACATTCTATTTAGTCTTCTGCATTTTTGCATTTTGGTGGATATCTTGGTTGTTTTAGGTTTGAGAATCGATTTAGTTGCTTTAGATGATTCGTCGTGACTTGTACTATCTTCTATATTAGTCTTATGTCTTTTATGGTCTATTTAGACATTATTTATATGAATTCTTGCAAACACATTGAGATAAAGTGCATAGTGCATCTGTATTTTTGTCTTAGTAGTTTTGCCTTGTTTTGCCTTCTCATTTGAGTAGTATCATCTGAGGGCACTCATACAAATTATTGTGTTCTTGGGATTCACCATATCTTGTGCCTTATTGTACATGCACTACTTTGATTAAAGTGCCATGGGGGGTTGATGTTTGTCTTTGTTTGTCATCTTTCTTTGTCCAATGAGTGTCCCTTCTGTGACATTAGCCACATGATGTGTCTAAGATTGATCACTTCAGTACACACGTATGTACTCTTTTGTGCATCTTGATCATGGTTCCTTGACATGCAATTCTTTTGGCCTGCTTTTCTAGTTGCCTATCACCTCACCCTTGTAACATTAGGGGAGTTCTTCAATTGTTTCTCATGCTTCCTTGGTTTGATTGATCAACTCTTCAAGCTTTGGTGTTTCATGTCATTTGTATATTCGAGTTTAGTTATTTACCTTTGTGTGCCTCCTGATTTGATGCAAATTATAGTCTTCTCTACCTGGTCAAGTTTTATTTCATTGGAGGTTCTTCATATCAATAATTACTTTTGATAGAGTTTGCAGCTTCTACATGCTTCAACAGTGTTCTTCATGATCATCTTTTGATCCTATCTTCTAGGGCATTCCCTAGTTTGGAGGCTTCTTTAGTCATTCACTAGTTTCTTTTAGCATGTTTTCCATCTCTTTTTGGAGTAGGGTTTTTCCCATGTGGTTTTCTCTGTTTCTCATCTTTTTAGAGATTTGGTTGTGCTTGGGTACCTAATCAGGCTTTGTTTATCTATACCCAAATCTACTTTCAGTAGTAGTTTCTAGGCTTTTAGCTACTCCCTAAGTTTATCTTAAGAGGGGGTGTTAAAGTAATTAGATATTTCCTAATTAACTCTAGTTTGATTAAGCTAAACTTTAGGCATCTAATAATTAATTCTTTTATTAATTATTATGATGCAACCTAGGTTAGACCTTTTTTGGGTTTCGATCTCCTTTATAAGGATGATCTTTCTTTGTAATTATTAACTAATTCATTAACTTTTGATAATAACAATTTCTCTTTTTGATCATCAAGAATATCTCATCTATGGATTTGGGAATTCCAACCACTATAGCATTTTGCTTCTCTCTTTTTGTGATAGGTATTTGCATGCAAGTGATTCTTGGGAGCTGTGGGGTTGATCTTTCATCAACTTCAATAATTTCTATCTCCTTTTACACATTTAGTATGAGGGGTAGAGAGAGAGAGGTGTTTGCATGGGGTGGGAGTATGCTAGCAACTATGTACTTAGAGTTGAGAAGACTTCTACATATTATAGACATAACTTGACAATGTGTACGGTCTTATATGTATGGTTGTTCAAGAATTTCACATGCACTAGGCCAACAAGAGTTCTAGTGGCATTAGAGTAGAGGTTTCCTAGAGTGTATTCATATCTTCTTATTGAGATGCAGCAGTTTAGAGAAACACTATTTTGGAGATTTAGATTCGATTGAATGCAAGGAGATGAGATAGTATGGATACCATACTTCCAGATGGAGGAGTGGCTTAAGACTACATACCATATGAGATATTCATAGAGAAGGATATTCCTAGAGGGACGATAGATTCATGTGATCATGTTGTACTACTATGATCAAGTATGGAGGTAGTTTGGCTTATAGTAGGATGTCCTAAGTGTAGTGCCATAGTAATTGCAGCTCGTGAGATATATTCAAAGACTTGGAGCCATACATCATCCTATAGTACCTAATATCATTTCTAGTGATACAAAGGAGGAAGAGGATGTTATGGTGAGAACAAATATATATGTTGGTTAAATAGAGGAATACATCTGCTACTGACTAGAAAGGGAGTGAAACACATCTTCCCATTAGAATACCCTATAGGAAATCCAAGTCCATTCTACAAAGCATGTAGAGGAGCTAGCAGAGAGGAGGACGAGGTAGTAGGAGAGGATGGAAAGATGGAGGGAAAGGATCAACCACCGTATGATGAAGGAGATAAGGATATCCTCGAGCCAAAGGAGAGAGGAGATGAGAGACAACAACCCCCAATAGAGGATGCAACTACAAAGGAAAGAATAGAGGAGATACCTCCATTGGATCATGTGATGTATGAGGAGCTAGAGTTTACTATTATTGTACCATTACAATTACGATGACCGCACTCTTAGAGTGATACCCCACTCCCATGACCGAGGTAATGAATATGCAGAGAGATTACTCAATCCATTCCCCCACATTCAGTACCATAGAGAGATATAGAGTAGCTTGAAGGAGAGACAAGTAAAGTGTAATAAAATAGATGATGGATGTAGATTAGAAATTGTTTAAAGAATGATATATTGATGATAAAATATGGTTTAATTACATTGACAAAGAGAGTGGAGGATCTTTGTGAGTGCGACCCCAAAGGACCTAACTATAGATTTGAGGATACCACCTACCCATCCGCACAAGGTAAGAAGACATCGAGGTCTAGGAAGACACTCAATTATCTTTGCTTATGTCACTGCAAGCTAAGATCGAGACAAGAGAATAAGGAGAGATTGTAGTGTCATATAGGGAAGTTGGAGACAGGGCTATGAGTAATGCAAAAGCATATATGTGACTGTTTCTTATCCAAGAGCTATACCCACAATATTGCATCCCACAGGCCATCCTCCTCTCACCATAGACGAGAGAGATCAGAGAATCATCACCCAATGGAGCATTGAGATAGATAAAGATAAATGGACAAATGATATAGTAAAGGCATATTTTGTATGATGCCTTCATGTACACCAACTTTTCATGATATATGAGAGACATTATTATTCCTAGGATTAATGATTGATTAATTACATAATAATAACAATAATGGAGAAAATAAAATACTAATGTTTCTAAAGTAATATTTGAGTAAGATAAATATTACATGTTAATAAAGCATAATAAAATGTTCTTTTAGGAGAGACATAAGTAGAAGAGAATGAACAAAATCAACATAATAACGACGAAGATGCATAATATTAATAGGTTCCTTAAGGGGAACATCGTCCATATCAACAACTTTATAGGCACCAAAACCATAGACTTCAATAACCACAAAAGGACCTAACCAATTGGGATTGAATTTCCCTTTTTTTATCAAGTAATGCATTCATTTGATTTTCATAAAGATCAAGATCACCCAAAGGAAAATATCATTTGAGTAATCTTTTGTTATGGCACTTTTGAAGAGATTTATGGTAGGCTCGTATATGTTCCAACACATTAATTCATTATTCATCTATCATTTCTAATTATTGCAAACATTGTTCTCTAAAAGTGTTCCAATCAATAATCCCATCGAAAGATACTCTAAGAGAATGAATTTATAATTCTAAAGGCATAACAACATTGACACTATACACAAGGTTATAAGGGGAAGTACTTGGTGTAGTATGATTTCTAGTCCTACAAGCCCATAAAGCATATGTTAACTATGTATGTCAATCTTTTCCATACTTATTCACTATTTTACGTAAGATATGCTCAATGACTTCATTAAATGCTTTAGCTTAACCATTAGATTGGGTATAATAAGGCATAGAGAAACACTGATGAATTTGATATTTCCCTATGAACTTCTTAACTTCTTTACTCTTGAAAGAGGTACAATCATCATAAATAATAGTAGAAGGTATACCAAATTAATAAATGATATTTTGAAGGATAAAATCACAAACAACTTATGCTATAGTAGAGCAAAGAGGGAAATAATTAGTAATTGTCAAGATATATGTATGTCCTTGTAAATAAGGAGGAGAAATCATTCCAATAAGATCTCGAGCCCAAATGCTTAAGGTTAGGAGCCCAACTAAGTGCGAAGCGCAATAACATGAGCATGAATACGATTACCATGTTGTTGACATTGCAAACATTTGTTGACAAAAGAAAAATAATCTTGTTCCATTATATTCCAATAATATCCCATTCTCAATAATTTGTTTAGGAATGACTTTCCACCAAAATGTCCATCACAAGACGCAACATGATCTTCTTGTAAAGCAATCATAATTTTGTTATTTCCTAGACACCTTAGTAAATGGTCATCGTAAGATCTTTTATATAGATTATCAACCAAGATGATATATCGAAAAAAAAAATTTCTCATATGATTATGAGTATTACAAGAGGAATATTATGAAAATGTTCCATCTTTCAAGTGCTAGAAGATATTAGAAAACCACTCGTCAAAATGTAAATTATAATTCTGAGCTACTACAAGACCAATATTTGAAACAGCATGTTCCAGGAGAGTATGAATAGTGAATTGAAAATCCTCATTATCATCAAGACATAAGAGAGATGTTGCACTAGACATTGCATCATCATGTCTATTATCCTTTCTAGAAACCAATTGAAAAACATAAGATGAAAAATTAGATAGTAAATCAAGAGCCAATGCCTGGTATCTTGTCATGTTATCATTCTTAGCTTGATATAAACCTTTTATTTGTCGCAGGATGAATTGCGAGTCACAAAAAAATTCAATTTCTTGATTTAATGGGATAAGGATTCACGTAATCCAAAAATAAGAGCTTCATATTCCAGAATATTATTTGTGCATTAAAAAGTGAGTCTATGTGAAAGAGGGACAATTTTTTAGGAGGAATGAGAATCACACCTGCACTAGCACCATTTTTACACCTAGATCCATCAAAATAAATCTTCCAAACATCATAATTATCGATAGATAATATTTTTGCATTGGGAAAATAAATAGGAGTGATAATTGTATGTGAGGAAGTAGTCTTAGCTAAGCAATCAGTTTAGGCTTGCCATTTAACAATTTTTTTGAGGTATAAATTTCAAGTCAAATTATGTCACAAGAATCACTCGTTTTGTAAGATGTCCAAAAAAATCCATTTTGAGAAAAGGGATGCTTTAAAGGATCAAATTTCACTATCACATTGACTTCTACATTAAGAAGATAATGTCAAGGTTTCCGACATGCAAAAAGTAAGGCAAATGTTGCTTCCCTATATTTGTATATCGCATTTCATAATCAATCAAAGCACAACTTATGTTATAAATAGTATTCTCTTTACCATGATCATCATGTTGAATAAGAACAATACTTAATGAAGTCAAAGAAGATGATTTATAAAGGTAAAAATTATTATCAAGTTGTGTGTTGGGACTCAAAATTGAAGCCCTGATTTTGAGTACCATTCTAAAAATTAAGCCCTATGAGCACATTCAATGCATATGTAGCTAGATGTCATCTTGAGGCCTAAGAGGTGTTTTATGTTTCTAAGATCTTGCATTCAGTATATCCATGCATCCCATGAAGATAAATTATCATTCCAAGTCATTTTGTGGAGTTTCATTTTGAGCAATGTCCAAATCTGCATTTTTGCCCAAGTGTCAAACAACGGCAAGTAGCCTAGTTTGTAATTGAACATCTTGTGCCTAAAAATGTTTCATGACTCAACCCTTTGGAAGTGTTTAATATGCATATTAGAGAACATATGTTTCATATTTCAAGTCATTTTGACATGTTTTGAATAGGTTTTGAATCTCTTAAAGTCGGTTGTTTACTAATGTCATGCTAATGCAAATTGTTCAGAATTCTGGGAGGCCCTGTTTGACTAGTTATAATTTTGACCCAGTTGACCAAAATGAGAAAATTCCTTTTGCATTGCATTCTAGAGGTTATATAGATGATATGTTCTATATTTGAGCCTATGATAAATGCATTTGGTCAATTTTCAAATGCAATTCTATATGCAATTTGTAATGTTTTACTGGTGTCAAGAAATGCAGATTTATTAGTAGCCCTATTTGGGATGTCATAACTTTGAATCTATAATTACCTAAATCAAATGGATTGTTCCACTATGTTCTACTCTAAAAATTCTTTAAGTGTGTTAGTTTTCAAGTCTTCAAGAATCTGTCTGCACACTTTCCCAAGTCCATTCCATTTGAGAAAATCACTTTTATGGTACTATCCCTAGTTCTGCAAATCTGAGTAGCCCACTTTGACCATTCGCCCAATTATTTGTCATGAGCCCAAATCCCAAATTTATACTCTCCTCATGACAATGAACTAATGCCCTAGTTTACATGCTCCTAAGTGTCAATTTGACCTATTTTCAAAGCCAAAACCAAATGCATTTTATGGTTTTCTAACATGTTTGTTTGCAGGCAGTTTCAAGTGAGCAACTTTGATGGTCGATATTTCTTGACCTAGGTGTTGTAATGGCATGAGATCTGATAGGGTGAAAGAACATGGAACAAATAATCAGCTTGTCTAATTTCAAGGTTCACTCAAGTGTTTCAGTCAATTTTAAAAGTCAATCTCAAAGGCTCCCAGGCAGAAAGTTACAATTTGCAAATAAGTGGTAAAGTGAATTTTAATGATGTTTTAGTGGTCAAATTCAATTTTAATTAGTGCTAAATGCTCATTGGATCATTTTGAGAATTCAAGTGTTTGAGTTTGATTTTTTTTAGCTGGACCCACTTTGGGGCTTGACTGAAATCATCTGACAAGAACTTGTAAGGATTAAAAAATATGCACAAGATGTTTGTTTCAAAATGCACATCATCATTTCATTTTGAAAATGGGTATGTGGTATTATACAAACAATCAATACTAGAGGGGCTTAAAAAGACCAAGGAAGGCCCAAGTTTTATACCTATCAAGTGCCACGTTTTAGTGAAAGGACCAAACATTGAATATGAATAGGGACAAACTATCTGTTGGGTTTATGATTTATTTCCATTAACTAGGAAGACATCTTGATGATGGGAAATAAAATGTATTGGAGCAAAACTGTTGAAGAATGATCGAGTGTATGTGTTCATTAATTTTTTTGGAATGTTCCAAATGTCACATGGGGAGTGCAAAAATGTGCACAAATGGTAGCCATTGTTGAGAGTCGTGGTGAAGGATGAGCCTACATGCTACAAGGCTTTTTCCCGCATGGTAATGAATGAGGTAAATAGAGGAATCACCAAATATGCCTTGGTTTTCAATGTGAATAGACAAGGGACATGATCATAACTGCTGGATGAGGATGATCTAGATGATTTTTCCATTTGAATGAAACTTAGTAGTACTATTTGGGACTTTGTCCTCCTAGTGACTGTGTCTCTATTTGCAATCTTTAGTAGTTCCATACTTGCAACAAGGAAAACCACGATAGGAGCAATGTCCTCATTGCACCCTAACCTCTTGAAGGACAACTGCATGGAAATCCTACAAACCGACCCCTTCTTCTTCCCCTACACCAAAAACTCCATCAAAAATCCCATGAAGTGGATAACTGGTGGTTACTCTACGCAAAACTAATGGAGAAGGTAGTGTTTCTCGTCATGACCTACAAAGGAGCACCTGATGTGGAGCACTTTTTTTTCGAAGGGGAAGTCTGAATATTTTATCCCACATTGAGTGGGTAGAGGCAAATTTTAATGTTTAAATACTTTTGTACACAATTCTATAGTGTCTTAAAAGACCCTTGTATTTTGTAAGCCAAAGATTTCTCGTGTGGGGCCCATGGTTGGTTGAAGGATAAAGTGAGAAATTTTTACAATGTGGCATGATGATGTGGCCCGATGACCTACTAGAATGATAACAAGTGGCAGCACGGTACCAAATCACATAGTGACACATGGCAAGAGGCTTTCAAGCTTGGCACAAATACCAGGGCAATGAAGTGGCAAGGTTTGATAGGTATCACAATGTCGCTATGTCTCTAGTGACATGGTGGTGTTGAGATCTCATAGCGACATAGCAACAAGCTGACACATGGTAGAGAATAGTGAGGTGGAAATGATGATGTGGCAGTTTCACTAGGAGGGTATTACAATAAGTACGAGAGTTTTTATGAAGATAGATGTCTATTTACAAGGTGAATGGATAGTTAGATATCTTAATATATAAGTATATCTCAGGTATCCATGTGTATGTTTTTGACTTAGTTTATGCCCAATGGATAAGGAACTAATCAGCTAGGAGATTGCATGTGTTTTTTGTTGCATACTTGGGTTGTGTTGATATATTCAACATCATTAATCAAAATATTTTCCCTTTCATGTAGAAGAGTTGAAAAGTGTTACCCTCGCTCAGCTTGTGGATTTCATAGAATTGCAATTTGCTACTGCACATCTTTGTTATTGCATAAGTACAGGAAAAACAAGGGTCTTATTTTCTTTGTTTAGATTTAGTTGTATGCTTTTAACACTGGTACCATATGAAGAATCTATAGGTACACCCGCCTAGTTTTTGCAGAGCCTGAAGTAGAAGAAGGATCTAGCCTTATAGTTGGCCCGATGTCTGAAAGGATATGTTGTAGATGGGAAGTAGCTACACCTAGATGTCTTTTTTTCTCATTGGGATATTTGAAACATGACATTTTAAAACACTAACATTATGCAGGCTTCAAGACAGGGGGATTAGTAAGATAATCCTTAAATTGTTGAAATGATTGTGTAGATTCACTATTCCAAGAGAAATTAGAATCCTTTCTAAGAAAACAAGTGAAAGGAATAGTCCTATCTTCTAGGTTTGAAATAAATCATTGGATAGATTGATCTTCCCTTGTAAACTTTGAAGTCGTGATATACTCTTAGGAGGAGGCATATTCACAAAAGCCTATGTCTTTTTAGTGTCTACTTTAATACCATGATGAGAAATAATAAACCCAAGAAATTTCCTAATGTATACCCTAAAGACACATTTGCGATGATTCAAATGCATATTGTAGCTTCATATTTGTTCAAAGATCTTTCTTGAGATCTCAAATAATCTTCACATTTAACTAATTTAGCAAGAATGTCACCAACATATTCATCAAGGATCTTATGCATATAATCATGAAATTTAAGAGTCATAAAACATTGATAGGTTTCACCAACATTCTTTAATCCAAAAGACATCATGACCCAACAAAATGTTCCCTGAGGCATTATAAATGTGGTCTTATTTTGATCTTTGAGAGGAATAAATATTAGATTATAGCCAAAAAAAAATCTATCCATGTGTTAGCCCCCACATGGACCCCTATTAAAATTTTTCAAAATGTGAACCTTCTCCATCTTAGTCCCTACTTGAGTTGTATACCTCAGTTCTATTTGGGCCTTGAACCTAACTGAACCAAGTTCAAAATGGTTCATATGGTTTGACGAGTTGAATGTTGCAGGTAGTCCAGTGCTTTCAAAGGTTCAAGAAGGTTCATAGGTACATGTAGGTGCATTTGAGTGCGAAGTGGTTCAGAATAGTTCATAACAATTCAAAGAGGCTCACAGGTTCAATAAGGGAAAAAGTTCAATGATCTGAAGGTATAAGTTCAAAGTGAATGTTTAGGTTCAAGGTTCAAATGTAATGGCTCAAAGATATAGACTTGAAGCATAAAGTTACTATCAACTAGTTGGTTTGATGATATAGTTCAATGATTTAAATTTAGAAGTCTAGGTTTGTGTGTGTACATATTAGTCCATAGTGGTTCATGTTAGAAAATTACATGGAAGTTCCTTGAGGTTCAAGGGAGCTCTCAAGGTTTAAACATATGAACACCCATCATTTCATTGAACCACTTTGAATAGAGTTCAAATTTGTTCAAAACATGATCATGCAAGTTCACTAAGGTTCTCACGAGTTCATTTTGGTTCAATACGACTCCCATAGATTCGATTGGTTCAAGATAGTTTCAACAAGTTCAAATCAATTTGAAAGTGCAGGCTAAGAACTGAAATTAAACAATTGAACAATTCAAAATTCAAGGACCTAGTCAAGAACAAAAGTTCAAATTCAAATATATATGCAGTCTACAAAAAATTATAGTAAAGAAAATTCAAATAACCTAGTTGAATTTAAGAAAGAGAGTGATGAATAAATTTTTGAATTAATCAATGGTCTTAAGCTTCTTTTATGAGAAGAAGATGGCAATTTCAATGCTTATCTTTTAAAAGCTGTAAAAAAATAACGAAGCAACAATGCTCTTATAAAATGATATTTTTGGGTTTGAAAATTCTAGGACATGAGAATTTTCTTATCATTTGTCTTAAAATGGCTTTAATATATTGGTGCCTGACTTATATCAAGGGAAACCTTGGCACAAAGACAAACATTGAAGAATAGTGAAGAAAGCATCTACCAACGAGAGTTGCAAGTGACATTGATACATTTGCAAAATGGATTTTAGATGAATGTTATGCAATTGGAATATCTAAGAAGTTAGATATTGTGATTTTTTATTTTGGAGGTGTTCACTTAGTTGAAACTCTTGCTAGAGATATACAATCTCATTTTGCTACAATAATTTTCTTTTATGAAACCAAAATAGATCCTTCCTTGACCGCTCAATCAAAAATACCACTATTGTTTATAATAGGCCGTAATGATCCATTATACCCTATTGAATGATTTCATAAAATGGATAGTCAAATGAAAAGATCTCAAGTCCTTGTTTATCCTGGTAGATATTATAGATTGGCTTGCCATTTAGAGTCTCCCAAGGAAGACAAAGATGTTGAACATGCATTCACCACTATGATTCACTGGATAGGAAGTAAAAAGCCACCTTCAATTGAATTAATATGGGAAACCATCAGTATTATTTATTCATTTTTCATATCAACTACTTTGGGGGTGGATGATGCTTCTTCACTTCAAGTATATGGATCAATTGACAATGTGCAGAAAGTTAAACTTAAAAAAATACAAGTTTGCAGAGACAAAAAAAACCAACCATATCATGGGGTGGCATAACTTGCAATTCCACCATTACATCTCACTGCCTTTTAAATATGTTTGAGGGAATCTAGTCACCTAGATCCTCACCAAAGCAATCTTCATTATTTTGTCTAGTTCGTGAGATACAAATTACTATGTGAGGCACTATCAAATCTATCAATAATAGTCATAACAATGATAAAATAATGGAAGGATTGAACATAAGTGAGGCTCGTGTAAGTGTTTTGCATTCAAATAAAATCACAAAGTTATTACTAAAAGGATAAATTGTTTGATTTAATTATTACAAGACGTGTGGCTAAAAGAAATGGGAAATCGCAATACACCTAAGATGGGTGATCAAATATGTTGCTATCATTGATCTCCAAGTATCACTTCCCTATCCCATATGGTAATTTAAAATAAGAGCTACTCCCATCAGAACCTAGCTGAAAGTATGCAACGATGTTTAATTTAAATATCTTACATTTAGGGAGACCAAATTAAAATATATTATAATAATGTTTAGCTTTATAAACTAAACATTAATCAGGCAATTAAAGAGGTTTTCTCTCTCTGTACTTTTAAAATTTCTTTAGAAATGGCTCCATCCATTTGTAAGGATTGATTATCAAAATCGAAAGAAGTATTTAAGTACGAAGGATAAGTATATTAGAGAAAGCCAGAGAAGAGGTTCTAGATTTCACCTTTGGCTAAATAGTTTGTGTTATGAGCGAAGGGTTCTGTTTTTCTATTTTGTAATGCACAAGGGGATGACATGTTTACTTTTCATGCAGATTATAGTGCAAGATTTGAGTATGTGAGCTCATTATTTCTTTTTGGTATTGAAAAAATAAAGGAGGCATTTGTGAATCTGTGAATTTGTTATTGTCTTCTTCAGATTATATTGAACTGTATCTTGAATATAATTTTTCTCAATGCTATCAATAAATTCAATTTGGTTAATTTTGGAACATAGTTTTCTCAGATTAATCTTCTTGCTAAAAGGAGAATGTGCACTCTTTGTGTTTTCTCTTCTAGTTGTAATTTGTGAATACATGAGAGTGATTTGTGTGTTAGTTTATTGTACTTAATTAGTTTTGTATTTAGTTCTTTCACACCTATTCCATGTTTACAGATAGATGTTTCTATGCCTTTCTTACTTTTAGGTTAAAAGCATCTCTATAATTAGTCTTGTGAATTCGTTGAAGATCTCACATGGGGAGTTGTACCCAAGACAATTCAGAGGAAGATTATGAATCCCATGATAATTTATCCAACTGTTAGTGTCATTTGTACTTCATGGTGGGCATTTAGAGTCAATGTATGTATTTGTGTTTAAAGGACAAATTTAACACCATGAAAGACAATAAAACATGTCCTATTGTAGAGTCCACTATCATGTCAATATTAGGTAAAGGGAAATCATCCTTCAAGGAAGCTTTATTTAAATCCTAAAAGTCAATGTACATATGAATCTTATTTTCTCCCTTAGAAATAACAACAATGATAAAAATCCAAGGAAAATAATCAATAGAATGAATGAAGCTAGCATCCATTATTTTTTCAATCTTTGTTTTGACAAGAAGAGCAATACTTGGATTCATCTTACAAATTTTTTATTTAACGAGTTTAGTATTTAATGCAAGAACAATATTATGTGTTACAATTTTAGGATTGATGCCAGGCATATCCGAATAAGACCATGCAAAGATGTCTTTAAATTTAATCAAGAGATTATTGAATTATTTACATTGTTCTTGAGTCAAACATGTTTCAATTTTAATCACTTTTTTTTTTTCAGAATGAACTAAATCCATATGAACATCAATAATTTATATTATAAGCAAGTTAGTCTTTGTAGAATATTCAAGTAGTAAGTTGCCATCATATGTGTTACCATAAGCCATGTTTTCTCCAAAGTAACCACCAACATTTAAGCAATATGATCATCACTTCTTATGATGAAAAGAAGGAAGATTATCATAAACTCCTAGGAAATCCACTAAATCATCATCATCAGGAAAGAGATCCATTTCATCTTTTGTATCAAAATCCAAAAGATCTAGGTTAATCAATTTCAAAGGTCCACTACAAATGTGACTAACGTTCAAATGGAACAATGAAGAATGTTTATAAGGATTAAATCCTAATCCAAATGTATGTTTAGGAAATCCATTATCCAAAGGGACTTGTACAGCTTGATAAAAGTTTTCACAACCTTTACCACTAGATCCATATATTTATAGCAAAGGGTATATAGGACCATAACAATCAACCATGTTCTCAGGAGTTAAATGTGTCTCATAAGTCAGTATGTCATAACATACAAGCTTAATAGTTTCCAAAGTTTATTCAATAGAATCATACACAAATATTTTTTTCAAGTCACCCACAAGTGGAGTAGATATTTTCCATTCAAGATTTTCTTGCTTTTTCATGAAGTTTAAATTTGACACTTTGGATTCTCTAATAAATATAGGATTAAAGTCTAGAGTACCCCAATCATCCTCAGAAAGAGAAGAAGATGATTTTTCATTCTTTGTAGGTTCTTCTTTAGTTTCAGTTTTGTAGAGTCTTGTATAGAAGAAGTTTGAGCATATTTTACATTTAAACAAGCATTAGGCGCATCATTCGCATGAAGTGTATACATAAGATTATTATGAACAAAATGCTTCTTTCTATGAAGTGTGTAAGGAACAACGTGCATAGAATGCAACTAAGTCTTCCTAAGAGCAATTTATAATTCAACAGGCCAGGCACAACATGCATAAAAGTTTCCAAGATGACACGACCAACTTTAACGAGAAATGTAATGATTCCTAGAGTGTATTTAGCAATGTTATCAAAACCATGAGTAGGAACATAATAAGGCTGAATAATTGAAAGGTCAACTTGTATAGCATTTAACATATCCATGCTACAAACACTCAAGTCCAAACTATTATCGATTAAAGTATGTCATATAGTGTTCCTATTAATAGACACAACAACTATAATAGGAGGAATGATTGACATGGTATACATACAATTAAAAAAGGAATTAATAATATCTATATTAGGTAGATGAATTGGAAGAGCAAATAAATCCTTTTGCAAAGCTTCATGGTAAGTAGGTGAAGTTTGAAGCAATTCCCTAAGAGAAATCTTAGTAGGAGTAGCTCGCAATTACTCCACCAAATCATACTCCTTGAAAGAAGTAGTTGGAAATCAAGGTACTTAAGGAAGCACATGTCGAGAAAGTGGTAAGAGACTGGAACAATAGGTTGAGGCTTATTCTAAGTGTAATAAGCATGAGCCACAAAATTTGGATCAATAAAATCGTTCAAATGGTCCATAGATTTACCCTTAACAGTTAGCTTAGGGAAACCCTTGAAAATCACAAAAAAAAATCATAATGTACATGAGATGCATCAATAGAACAAACAATTATGGAAAGAGGAAATCATGCATACAACTTATCATGAAGATTGGTTGAAAAAAGCTACAGAAGAGTGTGGACGTGAATAATGAGATACCTTATCCAACACATACTCCTTACAAGAAAGGTCCCTATGCAGAGTACTTTCCTTAATCAAAGTAAGCATAAAAAGTTAGACATCGCGAATGAAAACTAAATGCAATGTAATTATTTTTTTTGTATTTTTATATTATATGATTTTTTTATGTTTTAAAAAAAAAAGAAAAAAGAAAGATACAAGAACATATGAGAAATGAAATATAGTATGTATGCAATATGGAGTTAAAATATGAAATGTAAGATTAAATCTAGCACCATAAAAGAAATAGTTGTGAATCAAGGAGATAAACCCTATGTTCATCACATAACCACCCACCTCAAGACGACAAGCTCAAGGAAAGGGACTCTTTCAAGCCAATCCTCAAAGGTGTCAAACCTTAGTAGGACAATGCAATCCAAATGATAATAGAGCATCAACTAAAACCAAGATCTAATGATTATGAAGATAGGCAAAAGAAAACACTAAACCCCTAAATATCCAAATCAATTACTTTAGATCTATGAAAGATATGTAACACAAAGTAAATATATTAAATTATGAATTGGCAAAGATAGATAAATGACTCATCTCAAATATTTGGATCCAATTTTATGCTTGTTGTGTTGCTCCAAAGCATGAACAAAGCCAAATATAGGCTGTAAACCACTAGATCTACAAACCCCAAAAATTGTTTGATTATCTGATTAGGGCGACTTATGCTAACAAGGGTGACTTCTTTTGAGACTAAATTTAAGGGTGACCTTCTTTGACCCTTTAAAATTAACAACGAAAAGAGTAGTCATATTAGCAATAGATTATACCTTACGAGTTCCACTAATATCTAAATTTTGGTGTTTGGGTAGATATGTAGGGGTTTCCCTTAGTCAACCCCCATTTTGGTGGTTTCCACCTACACGAATAATCGTTATGCCAATTAAAATGTGTGTGATACCCATATATGAGCTTTGAATGTACAATACCAATATCTAAATCCCTAGATCCAAACCCTAATGTGATGTTTTGTGCTTGAATGAGGATGAAGCAAAAATGCATAGATCTAAGGATGACATAGGAAGCATACTAAGCCTCAAAGGCTAAAGTACTCAAAGCCATACTCATGATCCATATATTCTGCTCCATGATTGAATATTGAATCATAGAATGGAAGCAGAAGAATGAAGGACTCTCTGGCTTCAAAGGATGTTTCCAAGACTCTTTTCTTTCACCTTGCAAATGTACCAAGACAAGTTGGGATGTCCATAGTGGCTTGTCCACATGAAGTATGCTTGTACTTGCTTGCGCATGCTCACATAAGCTTTAGCATATCATTGATAGACATGCCAAATGAAGCATTTGAAAGTCGTAGGCTAATTAGGCTCAAAAACCAAGTTTCAGACCAAACCTCAAGGAGGGACCAATGATTGAGACCCAAAATAGGACCCATGTAGTAATGCACTGCATTCATGATTGGTCTAACAGGGGCACACTACGTCCTTGATGAGATAGGAATGCATTGCATTGCTGACAACTAGGTGTGGCAATCCTCGGTGTCCCAAAATAGGTCTCAGGACTAAGAAATCAAGTGCAAATTTCAAGGAAATCTTGTTTTGGTGCAAAAAAAGAGTTAAATTGATTGAAAAGTGGAGAAGGGGAGGAATTGAGTAAATAGATCCTACCTCAAGTTTTCAATCAATTCCTATTTACACCTTTCAATAGGTTTTATACACTTCATTGTTATGTCATTGGTTGTTCATGGTGTTGGTGTGTGAAGAATGAGATCAGAGTTATAGAGTAGAGAGTTGAACAAAAAACACATTGTCTGATGAAGGGTGCTTCTCTTAATTCCATAACGCACAACATAAAAAAAAGACAAAATATAATTTGAGAGAACAAAATATGGGCTTCTTATTATCACCACAAATGTGAAATTACAAAATTACAATATGTAAACCCACACGAGCACCTTCCTTACAATAGTCTACAGGATAGAGCTATGACTATCGCCCAAAACCGTCGTAGACAACTTACAAGCCTTCCTTATATAGACACTTTTATCGCCCAAGAAGGTTGTAGACACTAATCCCTTACCCTCGAGGTTGACCAACCTCATATTATACCATTTCATTACACTTTATTACATAGGATCGACTCAAGACAAATTACAAATTACATTTTCAAATGGGTCCATTTTTGGAGACCATAACTAGAAAACCGTCGACTCGATGTGCTATTATAACCCCATTCCAGATCCTCGACTAGCGATCTACAATGGTTCTTTGAGCAAGTGTTCATTTTTTAGGGTTTTGCCTCATTTTACAACTACTTAGGCCTTCGTCAATGGACTTGAAGTTTGGATAGCCAAAATTCATATCGAAAATCTGCAATAACTGCACTAATACATATGATATGACAATGAAACCAATCTAGCAAGCTGATATGTCTAAGATGAACCCCACATATGATATTAAAATAATCTAAGTACAAAGTACTAACTTACTAAAATTAGCAAGCTCCCTCAAATAACAACTTTGCATAGGAATAGCCCTTATTGAAAACACAAAATTGGAAAACTGAAAATATAAATATCTATGGGTAATGTAAGATTGCCCTTATACCCATGATGATTCTGCATCATTGTTAGAGATAATACGAAGCATACAAGAGTGATAGGTGACACAAGGTGTTCACAGGGAAAGCCAAGGCAAAGGAAGGACATCAAAGAATCTTCAAGAGTTACCAAGAGAACCTAATATGAAAGGTGTGCCACTTGTTTAGATCATCAATCTAGTTTGCTTTCTCACCATTACAACTATTTGTATGCTCTTAACCAAACACATTTTATTAGTAAGCATTTGTAAATCCTCTAATTAGGTACCTCCTAGAAGGAGTGTTGGAAATCCTCTCACAAGGTAGCTTTGATAAGCTTATTGTAATCCTAATAGATTACAAGCATTCTCAACCAAATGCGTTCTTAGAAAGAGCAACTATAGCCTTTAATCGAGCAACCTTTTATCTACAATAAAAGGCTAGTGGGTACATTACTCCCACCATGGTTTTCATCTTCTCATTGAGGGTTTCTATGTAAAAAATTCATGTGTCATTGACACATGCTTCCATGTGTGAGTTTGTATGGTTCTATTATGTTGCTTTCATTAGTATATTATTGCTTAAGCAACTAGAAGTTAAATTAGTTAAGTTTGTAGCCCTGCTAACCAGTTTGAAAGTTTGTACTGATTAACCCCCCTCTTAGTATTAGTTTGGGGCAACACTCCCCCCTCTAACCCCTTAATATTTCTGACTCCATTGATCTTTCCCTCTTTTTATCCTCCCCCTATTTATCTCTTTATCTCCCTCTTTTCTTTCCATTTCTCTCATTCTCCTTACCATTCCCTCATTTTATATCTTTCTACTCCTTTACCCACTTTCCATTTCCCCCTTCACAATCTCCTCACTTAATCTCTATCTTCACATCTCCCCCACTTAATTACTCTCCCCCACATCTCTATCTTCTTTGGGGTCCCATCCACATCTTCATTTCTTTATCTCTCCCCCATTCTCTCTTTTACATATGCTTGTCGCCTCCTTTACCTCACTTCTAGCCTCTCAATATTTAGATTCCCAATTCTCTCATTCTATTTCCATTTCATTATATCCACTTCTCTCTTATTCACTCCATGCCCCCCTCTCTCATTGTCTCAGTCCTTTTTATCTCCATTGCACTCTCCCCGTTTGTCTCTCTAATTTCATCTATTCATGTCTTAATATATTTAACTATTGCACCCTCTCTATTGTTCCAAAGTAACCCCCTGTGTGTGTGTGTGTGTGTGTGTGTGTGTGTGTGTGTGTGTGCGCGTGCGTGTGAGCATGTGCGTGTAAGATAAATAGATACTCTCCCCCTTTCTTCTAACTCGTCTCTCCCTCTATTCCTCTCATTCTCTATCTCTCAAGACAATATTTTGTAAATACATAATTCTGTCTGTTTATTTATTTATATGCATCTCTTTCCCACTCCCCGTCTCTCTATATCTTTACATCTCTATTGATATATCATTCCACGCATGCATGCACGCACGCGCGCCCTCGCGCGCGCGCACACACACACACACACACACACACACACACACACACACCTCCTTCTCCCTCTCTCTATATTTTTATATTCCATGCCTATCATATGTCCATATCTCCTCTCTTTTTTCACATATCCCTCTACTTGTCCCCATATCTATCTATTTCATATACATCTATTCCACTGTTTACCTCTTTTTTCTCTCTCACTCTTTCCCCTCTATTCCTTAATCTTTCTATCCCCATATCTCACACTCTCTCCCTTTATCCTTAGTGTACATAACATGAGCCTAAATTGACAATGAAGCTTGATTATCTTCTTAATTTAGAGGTTTTATTATAGTTATGTTTAGATATTGGTAAGTGAATGCATAGTTGTTTCAAATCTATCACTTCATTATTAAGACTTTTATTACACAAATTACAATATTTATCGAACAACCCATCAATTGAACTCATCTACTCTACAAATGAAGTAAAAAAATGAAGTATTTTTTTCTTATGCGATCTCTCACAACTCTTCTACATATTTGTTGCACACAAAAGTGCAATTGCTAATATTAATATGCAACTTTCCTTCATTAAAAAAAATAATTATTATCAAAAAAATAACATAAGGAAGCAAAAAAATTTGAAAAGTTATGAAAATGATTTGATATTCAATGGAATTTAGGCACACAAGGAATTCAAATTCAAATTTGTTTGAACATTCCTTGTTGAATTTTCCCCACGAGTCAAATCTATTAGGTAAGCTTCACCTCTTTATGGGATTTCCCTTTCGTCGGCTAAAAATATCCCTCTCTTCAACACTCCAATTAAATATATCTCTACTTGGAAGAATAACAGTAGGCCCTACATGTCTATGTTTATTGCTCGCCTATGTATATAATAACTTCAGAATCTTGACTATTTTTTCTATTTAAAAGGACAAGTCATAGTTTAGATTTATTGGCCAAGTCTCTCCTTTTACATTAGTCTTACCACAAGACAACTAACTTTATAGTTTTCTAACAGGAGTATCGCTATGACTTTTATTATTACGAAATTATACTCTCACGGGAAATTATTCCCACCACCTCATCGTTTTTCACGACCGAAAAATTAGGTAAAACGATTATTTATAATAATAATAATTATACTACTTATTAAACAATTAAAAAAAAGTTAAATTGTAATGTTTAGTTAGGTTTTGAAGGGGAATGGGGTTTGACTTTAGCGGTTGAAGTCTTTATTTAGGATTTACATTGACATTGTTTCGAATTAATAAGTTTATTTATTTAGAATATTAGAAATATTTGTTTTCTATCAAAATAGTTAATATTTTTATCAACTTGAAATATTAAATTGTCATTATCATATTGTTTGTTTCTATGGAAAATGACAATCTGAATTAAACCTACTAAATTGTCTTATTTAATGAGAATCAAGATCATGATTTTTTAAGATCTTTTTAACTTGTACATTCAAAATATTATATAGTATACATTTTTCTTTATAAATTTTATTAAAAATAATTATATATTACTAAATTATCTCAAGTTAAAAATGATTGAAAATGACACTTAATGATCTTTTTAACAAATAATATTTTTAATAATTCTATCTAAATAATTATATACTATAAATTTTCCTTTCACATTTCATTTTCTCATTCCCTCTATTAATATATATATATTTTTTCATTACAAATTCATTATCTTTCCTTGGAACATAGTATAGTTATACATATGCAACAAAATTTGATCATAACTTTCGGAACAATTTATCAACTACAAAACTTCTATGCTTATAATAAAATAATTTCCCATGCCTACTATTTTAGGAAAGCAAAGTTTAATAATAATAATAAACATTCTTAAAAGATAGCCTAAGCTTGTAAAAGCAGAGATGGGTCAGCTTAAATACAAACGTTAAAAATTTATAGAAGATGGATTACTTCCACAGTGAGAAGAGCCTCCCTTCGAATTTGTTTTGGAAGGGCAAAGCTTACAAATTGAACGCTGTCAGAAACCCTTATACAGAGGGCTTCAATGGCGGCATCTGCTTCCCCCAACAGTATATCATCAAGGTTACATTCAGCAACAAATCCAACATTTAAGGCTAGTGGTTTAAGCTCCTTCGTCGTCGCGCCTGCTTCGCGCCTTCCCTTGCGTCGTTGGCGCTCCGAGATTCAGAAGACGGTAGATTATAATGCTTTTGTTTTTGGGCCTTTAAAACATTTTGGTAGTTTACAATTAAAGCTTTTTGCTTACATTCTCCTAATTCTAGGACCGGAGGCCTATTTCGTATCTGCCTGTAGCATACTTTGTTTTCCAAGGAATTTCAGAAATTGCCATTTTTTCCTTCTTTTGAGCAAGTTATAGGAGGGAGCCATTAGTGGGTCCTATCTTACAGGAACTTTCCACTTGTCTGTCAATGTCAATATTTGTTGCATGGATTTTAGTAAAGCAGAAAAACTACCACGAGAATAAAATATGCATGCATGTGCATTTGTACATCTGGGTTTCTGCAGGGTATTTTCCCAATTTATATATTTATGTATCCACTTTTTAATCTTTATTTATATATACATGTACTGTCGTAGATAGTTAAAGGGATATTTATGCATAATTTTTTTGTGTAAGCTTACGAGAGGGGTAGATGTTTATGTTGATATTAAAAGATAGTAATGCGTATTATAAAGAAATAAGAGTAATTTCTAATCGACTAAGTTTACGTCTACTAAATATTCCAATTGATACAGTCCAATTAATCTAATTTAGATCTATGACAGATCACAGTGGTATTAAAAACTGGAAATCAATAGAAGTAATTATTCATCTGATTTTGAGGTTTGATAGGTAGCTGTCCACTGTTTTGATCATAACTTTCCACTGTTTTGATCATAACTTTTGAAGTGTATTTTAAATCTGCTTGGATATGAATGTGTCAAGAAAGCAAAATGACAAAATGTGCACCGGTTTGTTCATAGTTATATGATGGTGTTGAATCTGTGAGTGCAAAAATGAATCAGAAAAAACCTTTGCATGTGGAAAGGACCTTTGACCTCTGACCTTGTGTACAAGCGAATGGATGTTTGCCTTGATGCTTGGACTTGCAATAAATACCGGAGGTGTTAACTAACAACTTTAGGAGCCTACTAGTTGAGGGCCTTCTCCTAATGGTAGGCCCCTAAATTCTATTCAACAATTTTTATTTATTAATATAAATGAGGAGACAGCAGGCAATGGATGTATCAAACAGTGTTCCAAATGAAGGTTTTAACATACAGGTACAAAAGACCTAGTATGCAACTATGATTTTGGAGTTGTTTGAAAAATAGGTGATGCAATCGAGATATGTTGATATAGAGTATTATAATGACAGAAGCAAGAATGATTTTGAAAATGACTCAGTTGGATAAGTGTCCATTTGTGAACTTTGGTGATTGATAGAAAATGGAATGAAATTGGATTCAAGTTTTCTAAAGGGCGATGTCATTTTAGACTTGACTCAGAGGCACTATTTTGATGCTTTGACATGTAATTGGCACATAGCAAGTAGTTGAAAGGGGTTGGTTTGGGCTTGTGATTAAATTTGAAATTAAAATTTCTAGGATTGAATTTGCAGGCATGAAAATGAATTGGGTCAAAGCCACAACTGGGAAAATGGACATGGGAGAGGGACTGATAATTTGTGGTCTTTGAAAAGTCGGAGTAGAGGTTGAGTTTTGTTTCTGATGGTCAATGGGAATTTGGGGTGAAGGGTTTGCAAAATCATTCAAAATCATACACTTGATTTGATCAAGTGCTTGGGACACTCATACATGTGTAATGGGCACCTTGGAAATGCCCAAGGATTGAACCAATAATTACATGCAATTTGCCTGTAGCTGGAAATGCGCCCAAGCTGCCTGCTAATGAAGTTGATAGCAATGAATTCCAAAGGCCCAACCCCAAGGGAATGATGTTTAGAATGTCACAAGAGATGTCCTCTAATGCCAAGAACAGATTTGTAACTCACACATCCATGTTCTTCTCATATACCACCGTGCCTAACAATAGCTACAAGCTCTCCTTTTATTCCTACTTTGTAGGGTTGACCACTTTACACAAGCAATGTGTGATGAATAGAATTAAATAAAATAAAAAAAAAGGCTAACGGTTGCACAACTGGACAACTGCTAAAGTGGGGACATTATAGTCCGCCCCCCTTGAACTTGCTTGTCCTCAAGCAATCTCAGTCCTGTTTGTTGTAACACTCGCTCACTCTCCCAAGTAGCATCTTCCTCTGGCAGGTCTCTCCATCTGACGAAGTATTCTTTAATCACCCCGTTCCGCAGAGTCCTTTCCTTGGTATCTAGAATAGGCTCAGGAAACAATATGAGCTTCCCCTCCTCATCCAATGGTGGCAAATTTGCAAAAGGCACAACTCTCCGACCATGGCTTTCTTGAGCCTCGACACATGAAACACATTATGCACCCGACTACCCTCTGGAAGCTCAATCTTGTAGGCAACCTCGCCCACCTTGCGAATTACTCTGTAGGGGCCATAAAATCTAGGCTTCAATTTCTTTGCTTTGCTCTTCTTGAGTGATGACTGTCTGTATGGTTGTAACCTCAAGTAAACCATATCCCCAACCTCAAAGCTCTGCTCTGTCCAGTGCTGGTCAACATACAATTTCTGTTGATTTTGGGCTTGCTGTATATTCTCCTTGAGCACCCTCAAAATATCCTGACTATCCTGCAAGAAGTCTTTGGCTCTGGGCACTCTACTATCCCCCAAAAACCAGATCCATGAAGCTAGGTGCTTCATAACCATACAATGACATGAATGGGGTCATCCTAATGGACATATGATAAGCGGTGTTATAATAGTACTCTCCCATATGTAGCCATTTGACCCAAGCTCTCTGTTGTGTAGCCACATAGTTCCTCAAATATCCTTCCACCCATTTATTCACAACCTCTGTTTGCCCATTTGTCTGCGGATGATAACTAGTGCTAGGTGTAAGATCTGTGCCATACAACTCAAACAATTCCTGCCAAAAAACACTCATAAATTTACCATCCCGATCATTGACAATGAAACTAGGTAGCTTGTGTAACCTGAATATCTCTTTGAACAAAAGATCGGCCACCTGTGCTGCTGTGTAGGTGGATGGAATAGCAAAGAAGTGAGCAAACTTTGTCAGTCGATCAACTACCACATCGATGCAATCTCTCCATTGTACTCGTGGTAACTCGGTGATGAAGTCCTTAGAAATACTTTCCCATTTCCTATCTGGAATGTTTAAAGGCTGCAACAACCCTGCAAGAGATGCATGCTCTCCCTTATTCTTCTGACAAACTGCACACTCCCTGACATGCTTCTGAATATCCTCCTTGAGCCCTTTCCATGTGAACTGCTCACGGATTTGCTTGTAGGTCTTAAAGACCCTTGGATGTCCAGTTGTAGGTGCATCATGAAATGCCTTCAGTATTACCTCCCTAAACTATGATGAAGGAATGAAATATATCCTACCCTGGAACTTGATCAATCTGTCCATCACCACATAACAATCATCCTGTATGGTGCCTGCAATCACTCCAGAAGCCCAAGTGTCCCTCACATACTCTATTGTAATCTTATTTTTCCAATCTCCTGTAATCTCAGCGAGAGGACAAATATGAGGTCTTTTGGATAAAGCATCTGCCACCACATTCTTGTTACCTTTGACAAACTCAATGTCAAAGTCATAGGCTTGCAACTTCATAATCCACTTTTGTTGTCTCATTCAAATCACGCTAGCTCATGAAGTATTTGATGTTGTTGTGATCAGTCTTGATAACAAACTTCCCCCCAACTAGGACCATCGCCCCAAAATTTTGGGGACCCCTTTTTTCGGGCAAGCCTGGGCAATTTTCGTGGGTTTTTGGAATTTTTTCGGTTGCCTTAGCAAATTTTTTTTCAAAGTTGTCAAAAAATTTCTGATTTTAGAAATTTTTACGCTTTGGATGCCTTTGGGTCAAGAGGGAGGAGGTTAAATTTATTTTTCACCTGGCCTTAGCTTGATTTTCCGGAATTGACAATTTTATCCTTAGGCCGAACAAATTTCAAAGACAACATTTTCTTGATAATTTGGACCATATTTGGCGGGATAAAATTTACAATTTTAATTTTGGACTTAGACGGTTTTATTTTGAAAATCGGATGCAGTTATATAATCTTTAGGATTTTCAAAATGATTTTTTTTTGGATTTTTTTGTTTCGAATTTTTTTATATTTTTGGTGAAAAATTGATTTTGTAATGGTGAAATTGAATTAGGAAAATCAATTCTGGATTCTAGAGAAATGATTTATTTGGTTAAAAAATTAAAATTGCATTACAAAATCGATTTTGGATTAAATTGCAAAATTGGCATTAAGTAGGTTAAAATTGGCTTGAAGATTTTTTTTAATATTTAAAGAAATTGGTGAATTAAAGTTGAAAATCAATTTTGGCTAGCTAGAGTTGATTTTAATGATATTTTAACTGCCAACACGCTTTAAATGATAATTTTCGGCATCTCCTAGGCTCTCCTGATTTTATTTTGCAATTTTTGGACCTAACCGACAATTAAAAATGCAAAATTCACTATGGCAAAATTAATTTTTAGCTTGGCATTTAATCTGGGTCAGAATTGTGCGCTAATTAAATTTTCTTTCTCTCCCAGGGCTAGTCGGCTAGCTAGGAGGAATGTGTGGAGTTGGGTATAAGAAGGCTTCCCCCTTCCTTCATTTCTCATTCCACAAGCAGGTCTCTTCCTTTCCTTGGCGATTTTGAGGCAGCCTTCTTCCATTTTTGGCAATTTTTCTTTGCAAAGGGAGAACATTTCCAAATAGCAATTTTTGTAAGGAGCAGATTTTCATGTTTGAGGTCTGATTTTTTTTCTTCCATAGAGAGCTGCGATTTTTGCCCTAGGCGAAATTTGTGGAGCCGAACTTTGTGGAGCCTAAATTTGTGGAGGTCTGATTTTCTTAAGGAGCTGCGATTTTGCATTAGATTTGGAGAGTATTATTTGGTAAAGGAAACATATGATTGAAGCCTGATTTTTGGCACATGCATGGGCAATTTGAAGAGGACAAAATTCTGATTTTTCCAGCTAGGGCATCATTATTTGCAAAGGGCTTGAAATTCTTAGGTCTGATCCGAACTTCAAAGAAGACCCGACTATTGGTAAAGGTGAATTCAATTCATTCTAGAGTTGAATGGTGGTCCTTAAGCAAATTTCGCTCCTTGTTCTTGTCTGGTGTTGTTTCTCTTGGTTCTTCTTGCATTCATCATCCACCACTTCATCATCCCATCTATAGGTTGAAGGTTGAAGATTGATAAGTGTAGTGATAAGACATTTGGCGAGTCAGAAATAAGCTAGACCACTCTAGGAATGAAGTTGGGAGATATAAGTGTAGTCCATCCTAAGGTACGAAGAGGCAGAAATAAGTAGTAGTCCCACCCCTAGGTTGAAGATTGGAGATTGATAAGTGTAGTGATAGGACTTGGCGAGGCATAAATAAGTTAGAATCCATCGATAAAAAGAAGGTTGGAGATTGATAAGGGTAGTTCATATCACTTAGAACGAAGGGGCAGAAATAAGTGTTTAGGATGGTAGATGTTAGTGCAAGTAAGAACCCTAAGGGAACAAATACTAAGAAAGACAAAGAGGATATGATGCCCAAAACCACCTTGTTCTCAAAAATGAGGTGTCGGTATAGTAAACATGATACAATTGAAAGACAAATGATGGATCAGGTTGCCAAGTTCCACTAGGATAATCAAGATGCCTACTTCACTCTCCAAAGGCAGGATTGGCTACATGAAGGAAAGAAGGGAGTCACCAGATCATCGAGGCTCACCGTGGCAAATTTCAAATTAGAATATGGAGATCTCATTGTGCTTCTTAGCCAGATCATGAGCGTCTCACAAGGTATGCAATTCGAGAATTGGATGTATTACTTTATTGATGAAATTGCAAATGGAAAGGGCAAATTTGATTGGGCTAGAATTATAAGTGAAAATCTAAAATTACAACTTAGGGCAGTGCAAAACTAGAAGCAATTCTACATGGTATCCTAGCCCTTCTATTTGATTGCAAGCCAACAAAGGTTGAAGTGCGAGCTTTGGTGAAGAATGAAATCGGGTAAGAGCGAATTTGATTGAGGATTGAGGTTCAAGAAGCCTTGCAATTTCAAGAAAGAGCAAATTAGTAGAAGAGATTTGAAAATATTTGAGGCTAGGCAAGGCTTGGCTATTTGTGCTAGCTAGCTTGGTTGGATTCGAATGGGAAGGTTGGAAGACCAGGAAGGTTAAGGAAGGCAAGGATAATGGGGGAGGTTAAATTCGATTTCAAGGTAGTGGCCAAGAACAAGGCTCTCAAGTTGCAAAGAAGTTCATATCCAAGGAAGCCATCGAGGCCAAGGCGAGATTACCCCTAGTGCATGAAGACCTCATCCTTTTAGGGTCAGGACATCAAGTACAAGCAAGTTCGAGTGGTGATGAGAAAGTGTCTAAGGACAAGCTCAAGCATCCAAGGCTTCACCTTATGTCAAGGATTGAATAAATTTATAAGATAAGGTTGATGAGGTGGCACTTTCATGTGCATGCAATCAAATCATGCCAAGTGTACCATGTTCTCGTCGATTGACAAATTATTGTAATTTTCTCATTGGCCCACAAAGTTGGTGCCCTCATGTAATTGGTTGAATAATGGTAACCCTAATTAGGGTTTGTAAGATATAATCTTGGCCCTTGATTTTGCCTTTTAATCTTAGCCATTCATTGTAATTCGGAGCCTCTATATAAGGCCATTTTGCTCTCATTTGTGAGAGAGTTATGTTGGAGAATTGTTGCCAAAATACTATCAAAATTGTTCTCTATTCATTGTTGTGGCTTGCATGTTTTTTCTCATCTCTCAAATTAAAGTAGGATTTCATTTCATGTTGTTAGAGTAGAAGTAGATGGCTAATTGTATGGTGATGTTAGTGAATGTTTAATAGGGACCTATATACTAGGCCACTAGCATCTTAGCGGCTTGTTAGGAAGCCTTGTGTGGTAATCTAGTCCAATTGCTCCTAAGTTCTACTTGCATATCATCTTTCCGCTTGTACTTAAAGTTGGGTTGGAAGATAGGTGTTAGTGTGAAAATCCTAAGAGTATCCCTTAGAACCATCGCACCAATGGAGGTAGTGCTGTTGGCAAGCTTTCATTTGGTTAGATCCCTGTCCATTTCCTAATTTCTTCATCCATAGGAGTAGTAGTAGAGCAATAAGCATTTAGTGGTAGGAGTAGTTGAAAGTGAAAGTGATCAAGGAGAAAAGAACAAGTCAAGCAAGCGAAGTACCACCAAGTTATCTTCGAATGAATAACGTAAGTTTACCTACGTGATTACCAACAAATCACATCGATATACTGAGTTAGTATCCACAGGTGTAAGGAACATTGAAGTTTTGCTTATGTTCACATGATTATTAACTTTTCAAGAGAGGAATCGAAGATTTGATATTCTATATCAGGTTTCAATTGTTATATGTTATGTAGTGGTACAAAACTGACATTAACACTAGGTAGGTCAGAAACTTGGCCAATGCATGCTTAATAGCCAACATCTCTCAATCATAAATGGAATAGCTTCTCTCCACTCCACGGAGCTTCCTACTCTCAAAAACAATGGGATCCTTATCTTGCATCAAGACTACCCCAATCCCATCACCTGACGCATCACAATGAAGCTCAAATGGCTTTGTGAAGTTCGGTAGAGCTAATATTGGACATGATGACATCACTTTCTTGAAATGATCGAAGCATCTCTGAGCTTCCCCTATCCATATGAAGGCTCCTTTCCTGGTAAGGTCTGTCAAGGTTGCAACGGTCTGTGAAAATCCCTTAACAAATCTCCTATGAAACCTGCAGAGAGTAAAGAACCCCTTAAGCTGTGTGAGGTTCGTAGGAGTAGGTGAATCAACAATAGCTTTAACTTTTTCGGGATCTACCTGAACTCCATCTGCACTGATGATATGCCCAAGGTATGGTAGCTCAATTAACCCAATCTCACACTTAGATTCCTTGGCATATAGTGACTCTTTCTCCAAAATGGACAACACCATCTCAAGATGTTGTAAATGCTCCTCAAGTCTTATTGAAGACTAAAATGTCATCAAAGAAAATAAGGACAAATCTCCTAAGTTGCCCCTTGAATACTTGATTTATGCAACTCTGGAATGTAGCATGGGCATTGGTTAGCCCAAATGGCATAACTAAAAACTCGAAGTGGCCATACTGACATCAAAAGGATGTCTTCTCAATGTCCTCCACCCTCATCTCGATTTGATGATACCCTGAACGTAAATCAATCTTTGTAAAAAAGCATGCACCATGCAGCTCATCAATCAACTCATCTATTCGTGGAATGGGATATTTGTTCTTAATGGTCTTCTTATTTAATGCCCTGTAATTGATGCACATGCGCATCGTCCCATCCTTCTTCTTTACCAATATTATTGCTGAAGTAAAGGGGCTCTTACTAGGTCTGATATTCCCCATCTCCAACAATTCCTTAATTGCCTTCTCTATCTCATCCTTTTGTTTCTTAGGATGATGATGGGGAGTAATCATAACTGGTTTGGCTCCCTCCTTGAGCTCAATAACATGGTTTATCCCCCTGTCGAGAGGAACTCCATGTGGAATCTCGCCAGATACCTTAGTGTGCTTGTCAAGTATCTCCTGGATATGTGGTGGATGACTCTTCACCTGTGGCTCCTGAGAAGCTGCCCACTCTATGTCATTATGCCGCCCACTCTATGTCATTATGCCAAAAAAGTCTTTGCATTCTCCTCAGGGAGACTACTTTGCAACTCCCATATGAAAGTCCTCTAAGTACAACAGTTTTCCCCTCATGCTGAAACCTTATCTCCAATTTCGCTAGGTTGAGTGTGAACTCGACTAGCGAGGCCGTCCATGTCATGCTGAGGATGACATCATAGTCTTCCATGTCTACTACATAGAACTCATCCTCCAACTCATATCCATCTCCAAACCTGATGTGAAGATTAGATATCTTTTCAGTGTATAATACTTTGTCACCATTAGCTACCATGACTCTAAACTCGATGTTCTCCTCAGTTTGTGGCTCCCGTGAAGCTAGCATAGTGAAACATTCTACTGCCCACTCTATGTCATTATGCCAAAAAATTTTCTGCATTCTCCTCAAGGAGACTACTCTGCAACTCCCATATGAAAGTCCTCTAAGTACAATAGTTCTCCCCTCATGCTAAAACCTCATCTCCAATTTTGCTAGATTGAGTGTGAACTTGACTAGCGAGGCCATCCATGTCATGCTGAGGATGACATCATAGTCTTCCATGTCTACTACATAGAACTCATCCTCCAACTCATAGCCATCTCCAAACCTGATGTGAAGATTAGATATCTTCCGAATGCATAATACTTTGTCACCATTAGCTACCATGACTCTAAACCCGACGTGCTCCTCGGTCTGGAAACCTCTCTTGGCTACCAATCATGCATCTATGAAATTATGTGTAGCCCCAATATCAATGAGTGAGATCACTTTCTGCCCCTGGATAGTACCCCTAACCTTAAATGTGATTGCCTTCTGAGCCCCTGTTAATCGTGCAAATGACTTCTCATCCTTAGGAATGCTGCTCTCCTTTGTAGTGCTATCCTCGTCTGAATCAGAGTGCTGATCCTCCTTCTCTGATTGTGACTCCTCTGCTGAGAAATACTCCATTTGATTTGCCTTAGCCTTGAGAGGACACTTATGAGATAAATCCCAAGGCTCTCTGCAATGAAAACATAGCTTCTTCTTCCTCAACTCATTCCGGGTGTCATTATCCAACTTATCATCCCTTTTTGGCTGAGCATCCTTGTGAAAAGGATTTTTGTCCTCCTTGACCTTTTTCATATATAAATCCTTATACTGAAATCTGCTCCTAAAAGAAGAAGGTGCTAAGTCATGAGCCTTCTTAGTAGCCTCCTGTAATGTAGTTGGGTCATGCCCCTTGACCCAACCCCTCAAGGGATTTGAGAGTCCATCCATAAACAACACTACTAACCTCCTCTATGAAATATTTGTGACCAACATAGCTAACCTCTGAAATTCACTGATATATGTCTGAACTGATCCCCACTGCTTGAGTTGTGCCAACTCCTTAAACCGTAACTTAGGATCCCTGGTATCAACTCTCTCTATGAGCTTCTTAGTGAACTCCTTATAAGATGTGATCCAATTATGCCCCAAGGTTACCGTGCCATGGTGCCACCACTCATGCACTGGTCCATCCAAGTGAATGGCCGCATACTTTATAGCCTCCACCTCAGGCATAGGATTCAGCTGCAAGTATGTATCTACCTTTTGCACCCAAGCTCGTGCAGTCATCTTCCCTGAAGCATCATAATAAGGTAAACAAAGTTTCCCAACTTTCTTTCTTAGCTCAAAGTTTTGATTTCTTCCCCTGATCTGGACATGTGTCTCATCATCAAGTCCATATAATCTTTGAGGGAAATATCTGATTGAAACTTCGGTCCACTAGCCTTCGAGTCCCTCCTGAACTGATCTTGTAACTCGATAATCTGCGGTTCATTAACTGGTTGAATTGGATCTCTGGGTGGGAAGGTGGGTAGAAGAGGTCTCGAGCTCGTTGTTCGAGCTGGGCATGCGACATGTCTAAAGTTATCAGCCTCATTCCCATTGTTGCCATATCCAGTATTATCATTAATGTTATTCTCAGGACCATTGTTGTTGCCTCACCCTCCATTATTATTGCCCTTATTGTTGTCGTTTCCCCCATTGTTATTGTTTCCATTGTTGACATCACCTTGATCAATATTTATGCCCATCTGTCTAGCCATAAGCTGCAACATCATATCCATTCACCTATTCTGCTCTTGTTGCATATGTTGCTCCTCCTCTAATGTACTCAGCAATCGTCTGAACATTACATCCTCGTAATTTGGACCGATATTCCTGCCTCGAGCTAATCTTGTATCCCTATCATCTCGGTCACCCATACTGTTGTCTTGTTCAAATAATATCTCCTCTGTGTCTGTATGATGGGATTGTATGTCCCTTTGCACAGATGAACTAGCCTGTTCGCTCTGCAAGTCTGAACTCCTACTTTGTCTTGCTCTGGTATTGCGGAAATCATAAAGCCCCTGTCGCATGCTCAAACATAAATGCTTAGCCCCTTTTAGTTTCTGCTTCTGGTGTTTTGACATTTTGTCAAACACTTTTCCCTCTATCCGACTGTCCCAAATTCCCTATAAGACCTCCACAGGATGACATGACTTATAGCTTTGATACCACTGTAATGGGCACCTTGGAAATGCCAAAGGACTGAACCAATAATTACACCCAATTTGCCTGTAGCTGGAAATGCGCCCAAGCTGCCTGCTAATGAAGTTGATAGCAATGAATTCCAAAGGCCAAACCCCAAGGGAATGATGTCTAGAATGTTACAAGAGAGGATAGATGTCCTCTAATGCCAAGAACTAATCTGTAACTCACACATCCATGTTTTTCTCATATTCCACCGTGCCTAACAATAGCTACAAGCTCTCCTTTTATTCCTACTTCATAGGGTCGACCAATTTACACAAGCAATGTGGGATAAATAAAATAAAATAAAATAAAAGAAAAGGCTAATGGTTGCACAACTGGACAACTGCTAAAGTGGGGACATTACAGCATGATAGTATAAAATGAAGGTTAAAAGTAAAGGTTTGCACTTTTCACCATTCTGTCTTCCTCCCCACCCGGCTCGTGTGAATGTGAATCATGCTAGTCAAATATACCGAAATAAAAAAAGATAAAGAGACAAGCACAACTAAAAAAGGAATAGCTTGAGCAATTATTCATAGTCCAGCTGTGAACTGCACATCAGATTTGCAAATGGTTTGTAATAATATACTTCCTCTGATTTTGTGTTATTTGCATTTCCATGTCATTATGCTTAGCTTTTATCTAAATTTTTCTCCGTCCTTGTTTTGTGTGTAATTAGTATAAGCATAAAACAATGCCAGTGTAAATGGATACGATTAATAAGTTAAATGGGCATGAAGCATAAGCATGATGAATTGAGAATTGTGCACAAACTTGAGATACTTGAGCATGAAAATTTAGAGTTGCATATGTCGAATACTTACCTTTGTGTGTGTGGAAGATGCCTCTACTTTTGCCCCCAAATTAGCACAGTCACGAGTACATATAACCTTCAAAAAGAACAAAAAATCTTGCCCCTCAAGTGGCAAGATCAAGTGAAAAGCACAGAAGAACATAAAAGGGCATGTATAAATCAGAAGCACAAAGAAATATTGATCTAATGGAACCATAAGACATATCACTTGAGGCATTACCATCAATGGATGTACCTTGGTGATTTTGGGACTCAAAAGCAGTACCTTGGATGTCTCCACAGGGTATCTATGTTTATTTTGCTCAAGCTTTTTTAGAACATTGGTAAATCCTGTAGATTTGGGCAACTCCAAGGGGAATGTTTCATTTGCAAACCTATTTAGAGTGTTATTGTTCAAGGCCTCAACGTGCACATATAAAGGCTTGAGGACAGGGTCGAACAAATACTTCAAAGTGCAATGCCTGCAGTTGCACTTGAAACTGCAAGTCTTGAATTTGGCTGTTGGCATGTGGGAGTCGAATCAGGGCATCTCAGTAACACACAGGATTTACTTCTCCCTTGTGTGGCCTTTTGCCTCATTAAAAAACTTCACATTTGTAATGATCATTCTGCTCATGTTTGAGAGGTGCGGGTGATCGTTAAATGATGACAGCAACCAGAGTCTGCTGAATGTCTCACTTAAAGTCACGATGACCCTGCTCAGTGAAAATAGAAAATCAGTTCATTCTTTTGGCTATAAGCAAAAAATAATTGAGTTAAATGCTTCGAGTGCCATACTAAAAGTATGACAAATGTGCAACCAAAAGAAATTGAATAGAAGTATTAAGATATTATTCATGCAATCTTTCTCAATAAAAAACAAATGGTACTAATCCTTCCAACAATCTGGTCTCCTTTTTAAATGCTTCTAATACATCTATACTTATTTTATTTATATAGTACATATATGTGTTGTTTTCTAGTTCTACATATATATCATTCACACACACACACATATACACACTTCTACATATACATTTGTATATATAAATAATTTTTTCACACACACATAGCACAGGCATCTATTTTAGAGTTTTTTTTATTGCACTTTTTTTAGTTTGAAATAAAAGGTGTGCAGTCTCATAAATTTTCTCAAGTTTCCTGGTTCATAAGAACAATGTGTGGATGAAGAAAGTTTTCTATATTGATGCAGTATCCTTATTGTTATAATTTCAGGTTATGGACTTATCAAATTGTAACTCTTTTGTTTGTTTTAAACTTTTAAATATAATTGATTATGCAGTGGTGCATGCTGGTCAATCGAGTTGATTCCCAAAATGGAAGACCATATATTCCTTTGCTTCAGAATCAGGGCATGACTGGGTTGCATAGATCTAGACATCCACAAGAAATGGTTGAAAGAGACTTTCAGCAAGATACAAGACTTCGCATTTTCTCAGGGTCAGCAAATCCATCTCTTGCACAGGTGAGTGTCAGGATTTGTGTGCAATTTATTACAGGGAAACACATATAAACATAGAATAATTTCTAAATACAATCACAGCATCACTCTAAAGTAGGAAACAATAATTCTATTGTATCATTCTTAAAATATAGAGGAGTTCACTGTTGTTCCCTTGTCATATTTTGAGCAATCTTAATAAGACATTGTTAAAAGTTTTAATACAGCTTCTTTTAGGTTAACTTTACTGTCAGGAATCTTCTGGAATAGTTTGAGGAACAGTTCTCTCCCATGCTTAATTTTATTTGATTAGATTGTAGCAAGCCAGCAGTAAATTGTCTTGATCTTGCATGCTTAGATGACTGTTCATTATTGTTATAGTTAGGATGTATTAGTTGAAAGTCAGAGGACATAATAGAGGCTGCTTTATTTACAATGCAATTGGCAATGTTATATGGAAGGACTAATGATAATATTATTAATTATATTGGGACTGATTATGTTCATTACAGTTGTTATCTTCTGCGTATTTAACATGTAAGGTGATTCGTGACTCCTGTTCACATCTCTTGGCATGAGCAGGTGTGGAAAAATTTGTTTAGATTTTCAGGTTACATATCCTTTTTTTCTGCAGGAAATTGCGTGCTACCTAGGGCGTGACCTTGGAAAAATCAAAATTAAAAGATTTGCAGATGGAGAGATATATATTCAACTCCAGGAGAGTGTCAGAGGTTGTGATGTGTTTCTTATCCAACCAACGTGCCCACCAGCAAATGAAAATCTGATGGAGCTTCTTATAATGATTGATGCTTGTCGTAGAGCATCAGCTAAGAATATTACAGCTGTTATTCCATACTTTGGATATGCTAGAGCAGATCGAAAGGTATGCTTTAGCTTGTTCTTATGTTACTAAAGAGGCTCTGACAAACCTATTCACATAAATTATCTGTATGTACTTTAATAGTTAACCATGACAATTATGTATTTAACTCAAATATATATCAGAAACTCAAAATTCTCGTTCCTTAGGTTCTACAACTTTTTATCCAAGGTAGATTTTTCTGGTAGCTTCAATTGTAGCCTTATATGGCATATTTACCTGTTATGGCGTGTTTTTGAAAAGCAACCTCTTAGGTGAACAATTGCTGAGATTTAACTGAATGACTAGTCATTTTATGCTGAGAATATCCACAAGATGTTTCCAGGAATCTATGAATTCTACATGGATTTGCTCAGCATTAGGTTGAGAGTGTTATCCACATGGTAGCTCTTTGGAGTCATGATTTGTTGCAGTTTCCCTTTCTTTGCAATCATAATCAACTAGTTTAACCAAGTGTGAAATATGTCTTTTGTACTCGTAGACACAGGGACGTGAATCTATTGCAGCAAAACTTGTGGCAAACTTAATAACAGAAGCAGGAGCGAACCGTGTTCTTGCATGCGATCTTCATTCTGGGCAGTCCATGGGGTATTTTGATATTCCTGTAGACCATGTATATGGTCAGGTATACAGTTCCTACTCTGGAACTTAACTAGGATAATTGTTCAGAACAATGTGTTTGATGACAAACTAGTAAATTTGTCTTGTAGTACAGGAGGATTCTAATCAATATTATCTGCTCCTAGCCTGTTGTTTTAGATTACCTTGCCAGCAAGATGATTGCATCGAATGATTTGGTGGTGGTATCACCTGATGTGGGTGGTGTGGCTCGTGCTCGTGCCTTTGCTAAAAAGTTGTCCGATGCTCCTTTAGCTATTGTTGATAAAAGACGACATGGCCACAATGTATCTGAGGTAAGCCACAATGTATCTGAGGTAAAAATTGCACTTATCAATTAATGAATAATGAGTAACTGAAGTTGGACTTTTTTGCAGTTAATAGTAACCATAAAATGTTTGGACATCATTGTTTACCATTGGTAAGGATGCATCTCAGTTATGAAAATAAGTATTTTGAAATTTAATATCTATTTTGCTAGTTGTTACAAAAAGTTCTCACAGTTGGCATCATGCGGTTGAAATTGTGACAATGATTATGCGATATAGAGTACTGATTTATAGCGCAATGTCACACAGTACATGGGAAATTATGAGAGAGATCTCAATAAGGTAAGCTTGGATAATACAAGGTATTGATTTCAAATATGATCCTGAGAGATATCTGGGGCACAGCAATCCAAACATCTAGAATTCAGATGTGTTATAATGTGGAAGCTAACATTAAACAAGAATTCAACACTGTGAAATGTCAATCAGAAAAGATGCATAAGTAAGATAATGAACTGAACAACAATTTTAGTAATTTGTATGCTCTATATATGGCATTCCCTTCAAGGAGATGAACATCTATCTATCTTCTAATCTTCCTCCATTATTGCCTCTCTTCAATCCCGAGTTCTTTCTAATTAGCTGCAAATGTGTGTTAATCATGGTTGATGAAATGTCTGCTCTTTTATGGATGATTCTTTGCTTTCCATTTGTTATGGTTGAGCCAATTCAGATGGCGAGTACCCCCTCAACAAGGATGGGAACAGGGATATTGTGCATATGTAGCAGTTCTATATATGAAGAGAGATTGTATATTGCCTGGGCCGCCCAAGGTAGTTGAGGCCTTTGCAGATCTTCTGTAAACCATAGGAGCTTTGGTGCATGCTTATGGTAGCATGCTGCGTTTGTGTGTCCTAGATTCATGTGTACGAGAGGTATTTGATGAAGGTAGAGTTTTGATGGACCACAGTAAGTGATTCATGGTTATTACAAATCATGGAAAGTGGTTGGATGTTACAAAAAGCCATGAGAAAGGAATTGGTGATATGACTGGTGATAGATTTGTATCTGTTATTCTAAGCTCACCTAATTGCTGTAAAACTAGGTTGATTCTAGGTATGAAATGTCCTGGAATTCGAGTCTGCATGGAATCAACAGTGAATTGGTTAGGGTTCAGAATTTTAATCCTTAGATGTTGCTGATGTTTTAACCTTCAACAAACTTTAAATGATGTTCTTTATTCCTGAAAATTAAAAACCTTAAGCATAATCTCAGTCTGCATTCTGAACCTCATCTTGTTTCACTGGTAAAGTGTGAATTGGATTTCATTATTTAAACAGTTTTATTGCCTTACATTGTCTTTGTGTCTTTCTACCTAACGTTCTTAGTTTCTACCAGGGATAAGCATGACCCGTAACAAGAATAAGCTTTAGGGCATTCTGTTATATATGGTAACTCCTATACTGTCAAAAACTATAACATCAAATTTAGAAAATATTTCAAGTTTTCATATTTATCAGAACTTTTTAATTGAAAACTATGACAGGATCAAGGAACAAATTTTAGTTTGATTTATATCTCTTATATATTTTATTATTCAAAATAATAATATAATTAATATTATAAAACAGGTTTAAAAATGATTGTATGTTATAATAGTATGCCATTTATTAAACTATATGTAATAATTATATAATAAACTTACCAATAAAAGCTTCTTCACCTATATAGCATTATTAAATATAAATATCTACATTTTTAATTTCTAATTTTTAAACTTAATTTATAGTTTATAAACAATCCATTCAATTTCCACTTACACACACATATCTATCTATCTATCTATCTATATGTATATTTGGTAGGTGAGTTGTGTGGAAAGTGCTCACTCCCAATATAGAAAACAAATGAAATTAAGTCCACAAGTGGGGATCACAAAAGTTAATGAGTTAACTTGGAGGAAAAAGGAACAATGCAAAGAATCCAATTTTTTTTTCCGGGTGATATGAACTTTCTTTAATTACACTGAATGAAATCTACATCCAGAGTGCTATGCTTATTAGATCCATTTTTTGAGACTCATCTTCCTTTTTATTGATCTAGGTGAAATGCGCCCAATTATCTTACATCCTATCATGTTGCAATGAGCGCATTTAAATGAAAGGCCTCCATAGTTTATGTTAAAGTAACTAAGATCATTTTTGCAAATGTAAAATCATGGCCATTGTTATTGATGATTTTCAAATGCAGATTTGGATCTCATATAAATATGAGAAGAGACATGTCCCTATAGTTAATCATCAGTAATAACTATATGTATAACTAGGATATGCCTTGACTAAGTCAAAAAAAAGGAGAGGCGAGTATTAATGATAGTGGAGAGGTGGTGGAAACTAGGGTTTCGAGACCATGGTGACAGACATTGATTCAAGGTTGGAAGGGGCCGACGAAATGGGATACGGCTCTCGTGGAAGCCACCAAGAGTCCAAGCCGAATCTTGTTTCGGCCATAGTGACTGGCTTTGGTGAGGAGAAAAATGGAGCAGAGAGGAAGTTTATTCATCGAGGAGAGAAGATTTGGTTTTTTCTCAAGGGATGACGTTTGGAAACAAATGGAGATGGGTTAGGAGGGAAGAAGAGAGACAACAAATGGAAGCACCTATAACCAAGGACTTCCCGTTGACAACTGAGAACAAGTCAATCAGCATCAAAGTCGATTCTGAGGCATGGAAGTCCACGGTCTCCTTGTTGAGGGATAAGGCCTTTTTATGAAATGGGGGGGAGGTAAATGAAAAAATGGGTGGAAGACACTTGGGGGATTAAAACCACGATTAAGACTTTGACTAATGATTTTTTTCTAATCATTATGGACTTCAAGCAAGAAAAAGCAAGGGTCATGTTTAACGGTCCTTTCTTGATGGAGGGAGTAGGATTCTTCATTAAACACAGGGTTCACAATTTCAACCCTAAATAAGCAAAGGTGGAGGAGGTGCCAATTGGATCAGGTTATATAACCTCCTTCATGAATATTGGAATAAAGATATTTTCAAGATGATAGGTGATAAACTGGGAACATTTATCAAAGTGGATGAAGCAATAGAGCAAAAAGACTTTAGTTAGTATGCAAGAATTTGTATCATGTGGAACCCCATCCCCTGCTTCCACACACAGTTGAGATTAGAACGATAGAAGGTTTCTGGTGGCAGCAGATTGAGGTTGAGGAATCTATTAGCCGTTGTAAAAGCTGCAACATCTGGGGATACTCGCAAGAGGGATGCGCGATCAAAACCAAGCACAAAGAACAGGTGGAGGATAGGGGCAATATGGGCTCCAGGGACCCAGGCCCTTCAGGTATAACAAGAGAGTTTGAACTTCAGACGGAAGAAACAAAAAGAGAGATGGAACCCTTGATGAGCGCAGGAGTAATGGAGACCTGTATGGACACAGATTTGGAAATGACAAAGGATCTTTCGAAGGAGAAGGAAGATGTGAACAACTTGGTCATCTTGGAACCAAAATGCCCTTGGGAAGATACCTCCAACCCCAACCTTGACCTGCTACATTTCAACAGTGAGATTTTGAAGGTAGCACAAGACGATATTAGCAAGGCATTGGAGGGTAGGTTAGAAGATACTAGTGTATCTATGGTGGAATCGTAGAAGGAGGGTGTAGAAAGTGAACCCTTTAAGGAGTTTGAGACACTAGTGCACCTGATGGACTTTGAGGAAGCAAATGGGGAAGCACTTCTAAAAAAATTGTTGGTGCCCTTTTTGGGATGGATTCATGAGATTGAGGAACTATTGGGAGATGGAGAATCAACAGAAGAAGATGGTATAGGTATACTGGATCTGCGCACAATCTCACAGTCAAAAAACAAGGAGAAGAAAAAGCAGGAAGGATCACAAAAGAAAAGGGAGGAAAAACAATTAGAAACTGCTTACTGACGCGGGGAATATGAGAGGTCTAACCTATTTAAGATCCAGGAGGGACATTGTCTCTCCTGGGCAGCCATGAAGCTCCTCACGTGGAATGTGAGGGCTGCAATGCTCCTGACAAAAAGTGCCCGATCAAGCGATCCCTTGATCAAGCAAAAGCTGACATTGTGTGTATTTAGGAAATCAAGATGGAAATTGAAGAGGCAACGAAAGTTTTTGGTGTTAGACAGAAATGGTCTAGTTTTTTTGGAGAGGCGGTAGGGGCCTCAGGAGGATTGGGTATCTTATGGAACCCAAGGCTCCCTGAAGGGAGAGTTTGTTGTTAAGAAAAGGTACTGGCAAGCTCTGCGTTTCTCCTCATTGACAATGCATTTTGCGGGAGTCCTGATAAATGTTTATCGGCCCACAAGATCTAATGAGAAAAACGCTGTTTGGGAAGAAATTTCAACCTTTTGTGCCACATTGGGCAATGAAGTGAGAGTGATTGTTGGTGACTTCAATGCTACCCTACGCACGGTGGATAAGAAAGGGGGGGTCCGTTCCGTAGGCACTGTACAAGAGGATTTCCGTCACTTTGTACAGACTAACAGCTCTCGGAAGTACCAAATAAAGGGGGCCACTTCACATGGACGAACAAAAGGAAGGGCTTCTCCCACATCGTGGAAAGACTTGATAGATTCTTCTTGTCTGGGGAATGGTAGACTTTGCTGGTTGTTGTTGAAGGGAGAATTTTGGGTCTGTCTGGCTCTGACCATTTCCCAGTTTCAGTGGTGGTGTAGCAGGATGGCATCCCAATTAGATGTCCTCTAAAATTCGAAATGATGTGGTTCAGAGAAGAAGGTTTCCATCATAAGGTTTTGCATTGGTAGGCTATTGTGCTAATTGTAGAAGGTAATGAGGCTTTCAAGTTTCTGTCCAAATAGAGACATCTGAAGAAAAAGCTCAAGGAATGGAATAAACTCCATTATGGGAATATTTTCCAGGAGAGCAGGAATAGAGGTAGACCTGGCAGCTTTCAGTAGCAGGGTTTGGAGTTTGGGATGGATGAGGTTGACTTCCAAAATGAACAAGATTTAATGGATAAGTACCAAGAAGTTTTAAAAAAGGAGGAGATTTTCTTTAAATAGAAGTCGAGAAAACTGGCTGAAGGATGGAGATAGGAATACTAAATATTTCCATAGCTCGATGAAAGTCAAACGTAGCGTCAATCGTATACTTTCTATTGAGAACAAGAATGGTATCCTTTTGGAGGACTTGGACAACATTAACAAAGAAGCAGTGGACTTCTACTCTGGTCTTTGGAAGGAGGAGACGGCGGATAGAAGTCGGGCCTAGGAGAAGATGTTGGGAGTAATTCCTCGCATCATGTTTGAAGAAGATAACAAAATGGTGATGGAACCTATCAAAATAAGTGAACTCAAAGTTGTTGTTTTCGGTTTGGGTTGAGACAAGGCGCCTGGACTTGACGGTTTCCAGGCTTTCTTCTACCAAAAGTTTTGGGAATTGATCAAAGAGGACCTGCTGAAGGTGGTGGAAGAATCAAGAAGGGAAGGATTCAAAGATTTCAACAACATGTTGATTGCTCTCATCCCAAACAAAGCTCATCCGGCAAGGTGCGAGGAATTTAGACCTATTTCACTTTGTAATACAGCTTATAAAATCATTACAAAGATAGTTGTAAATAGGATGAAAGTATTGTTAAACTCCATTATTTCCCCAAAACAAAGTGGTTATACTCCAAATAGAAGTATTGTGGATGGTATTATTGTGGCACATGAGGCAATACATACTGCTAGAAAAGCAAGGAGAGGAAAATGATACTTAAATTGGATATCCGTAAAGCTTATGACAGGGTTGACAGAGGCTTTTAATTGAAGTTATGAGGAAATTTGGGTTCAATAAAGGCTGGTTGAAGTGGGTCAAGAGCATGATCTCCGATTTCAGAGTGTCAATTCTAGTTAATGGCAGTCCCCAAGGTTTTTTAAGCACTAGCAGAGGCATCAGGTAGGGTGATCTCGTATCCCCACTTTTGTTCATTATTTTGGCAGAGGTCTTGGGCAGATCTATTTCAAGAAAGCGAGCCTTGAGGTCTTGGAAAAGGTATTTTGATTGCAAATGCAATAGAGGCCACAACTCACTCTCAGTTCATGGATGACACCTGCCTCTTTGGGGAGGCATTGATAGCAGAGGCAAAAGTAATGAAGCAGGTCCTGGATGACTACTGGTGTTAGGACAATCTGTTAATTGGGACAAGTCGGAGATTCATTTTTTCAACACAGAGCTAGGGTCTTAGAGGATTATTGCGGAGTCTTTTGGAGTAGGAATTGGTAAACTCCTAGGTAGATTTTTGGGCTCAACTTTGTTTGGTGGAGCAGGTAAAGGTCCCATTTGGAACAATCTGGTAGAAGCATGCAGAAATAGGATGGACAGCTGGAAGGGTCAGTGGCTAACTTTGGCAGGAAGGATCACAATGCTCAAGGCAGTCATAACAGCAATGTCGGTATACTCCATGGCGTGTTTCAAAATTCCAGAAAGAGAAATTCAAACAATCCAACAAACCATGCGAAAATTCCTGTGGAATGGTTCACAAGGAGAGAAGGTTTCCCTCATGGCTTGGTTGAACTTTTGCAGACTGAAAGGAAGAGGGGGAGTTGGGATTCGGGATTGGACCTTCTTGAATATTGCCCTTGGTGCCAAATTGGTCTGGCATGTGTTCAGGAAAGGTAATCAGAGGTGGATAAAGATCCTTAGAGCCAAATATTTGGACAGCTTGGACGACGACCAAATTTTGACAATGGCAGACCCATTGCGGTGCTCTGCGATTTGGAACTTCTTAATGAGCTATAGATATCTTATTACATATCATTTGACTTGGAAGTTCGGGAATGGGTCGGAGGTGGATTTCTGGAGAGATTTATGGTATAGGGGGAAACAATTGATTAAGATTAGTGTTCTAGCCCATCTCATTGAAGCAACTTAGCAGCAATGGGGATTTAAAGTGAGAGACTATATTGAGTACAAAAACACGAACAATGGAAAAAGACGTCTACTTTGAATATGGATGATGAAGACAAGGCAAGGATGGATGAGATACTCAATAATAGAAAGATTGTTATGTTTGATAACAAGGACCAGTTGGTATGGAGTGGATCTAAGAGTGGTGAGTACACAGTCAAAATTAGTTACCAACTTCTAGAGGGGATCCATAAGCATATTCTCTGGGAGAAGAATCTGTGTTGGGCTCGTGCATGTTTACCCAAGGCGGGAGCTTTCACCTGGTTAGCAGGCAATGGCAAGATTCTAATAGAGGAACAATTGAAAAGGATGGGCTTCCAAGGTCCTTTCAAATGTCCCCTTTGCTGAAATGCAGAAGAAAATGTAGACCACCTGTTACTTCATTGCTCTTACGCTCAAAAGGCATGGGAAATGATCAGGACTAAGCTCGGCTGGGAGAGCCCACCAACGGCCACATTGAAGGGATGGTTGGAAGCATGGCCAGTCAAGATGAATAAACAGGTTTTTGAATCAGCATAGCGGGCTATTTTGGTAGTAACATTGTGGGAGCTCTAGAAAGAGAGGAATAGGAGGATTTTTCGGGAGGAGGAGGAATGGCCAAGGTTTGGATAGAGATTGGAGTAGGCTATAGCAGAAGCCATTTCTTCAGCATCTTCAACTTCAAGAGCCCAACATACAACATTCACTAGGCATGATTCTCATTTATAGTCCTGCTTTCCGACCATCAAGTTTCGGCCCATTAATGGGCTTGGTAGGGCTAATCCTATTTTGAATAGGGAGAAGGTATGCTGGACACCACTAGAGGAAGGGTGGGTTAAAATCAATTTCGACGGGACTTCCAGGGGTAATCTGGGAGTTTCTAGGTGTGGCTGTGTAGCAAGAGACGATAAAGGAAACATCCTGGCCTTTGGGGCTAAACGTCTGACCGACGACACGAATAATGTGGCAAGATGTTGTGCGGAAAAAGAGGTTCTAGTTTTAGGAGCTAAATTGGGCATTTATAGAGTCCATCTTGAAGGGGACTAAGAGATCATCATTAACGGAATAAAAAAGGGGAAGCTGGAAGCGTGGCAACTTGACAAACACATTTAACAGATCAGAGGATTGCTAAAGGAATTTGAAGATTTCAAGGTTTCCCATACCTACTGAGAAGCAAATAGGGTGGCGGAGAAGCTAGCCAATATGGGCGTGAACGCAGCGGTGGGGTTACAGTATGAGATATATGAAGATCTTAGTCTTCTCGATTCAGACTAGAGTGTGGAATTATTTAGTGGCCAATTAAAACATTAAAATCATGTGTCCTTGCTGATTAAATGGGGAGTAAAATTTCATAATGTTCCCATCCCTCGATGGTACTCATATCGCAGTATGCAGAGTTCATATTATTTTGCGCGTTTCATCAGAAGGCATCATTATTAAGCACCTTAGTGAACGATTTGCTTCCAGAGTGTTTGAAACATTGCAAATTAAGGAGGAAAGACAGGGAAATTTGTAAAGTTAACAACAGGGGAGTTGGAATGGAGGCGAATATTGCATTGGGTTAAGGAAACCAGAGGCAAGCTTACAATGGTAAAATTTCTTTGTGGAGATTGAAGAACATTTTCTTAATCGATGACCTGGTATTATTGGAGGGTGTTCAGTAGATGTATGGGGTTGAGTACTTGGAAGAGGCATTTGAGTCTGGATGTAGCCTCCCTATGTGGCATTGGCCTTGATGGTGAGTGATTCGAAGGAGGAAGTAAGCCGAGTCATGACAACATGTGTTGACCCTCAATGGCTGTTGGGGTTTGAAGAGATAGTGGCTCGTATTTTGTTGGGTGTGGGCATTGAGATGGGCGTGGAGCCGTGGAGACTAATTGGTGGTGGGGACTCCTCAGTTCAGCCCTTGGTAATTTGGTTTGTAGCAAGTCCGAAAGGGGTACATGTACCCAAGGTAGAGTAGGGATGGAGGAAGATAGTTGAATCACTGTAGAGGAGAATCAAAGTGCTGACCAAGGACAAGTGTGGTTTTATGAAGGCTACCACGAGAAAGAGTGTGCTTGTGCCAGGGCAGCCCCTGCGCCACCAACTTGAGAGGAAGAATATGAAGGAAGGGTGAGAATCCACCAAAAAGGGCATGTGGGTGGACGTATCACTGATGGAAGAAGAGGGAGATAATAATAGGAAGCGTGGTCAAATCTCACGCGGGAATCAGAGGCCTGCGACTGGTATGGATGACCGTGCCACTCTAACTTTCACAAGGAAGGAGGCTGCATGTTGGATCAAAGAATAGGTGGAAGGAGATGGTGTTGATAGTTGGTTCCTGTCCTCAGGGCTCTTTTTTAGCTTTTTCGGGTGGCTTTGTGTTTAGGTGTCTAGTGTTTGTGATAGGGTGTTGGTGCTCTGTTTTTTGTACAAACAATATGTATGCCTTGGGCATGGATAGGAAAATATTTTGTAAGGACAGTGGGCAAATTGCATAAGGCAATGTTGTAATTCCTACTCTTTTTATATAGATACAAAATCTGATGTTACCTATCAAAAAAAAAACTGTATGTATAACTCACCTTTAAGCATATATATATAATATTAATATATTAACCATATATGTAATATATTATTATATTATTATATAATAATATATATTATATATATAAGAGATTTATCTTAAAGATAATTTACCATCAATGAGGTATCTCATGATAAATCAATTGGACAGAAGCTACAACAAAGTCATGTCTCGTAGAGACATGACTCTACTTGGCCACATAGGGTCGTGTCCCTACTTGATCATCGTCAGTGTATAAGCAAATACAATTAGTTTGCTTCTCAATCGACAATCATGAGGTGGTAAAACAATTACATTCAAGAAGTTCATAACATTATAGTCTCTTCTGATTATAAGAGCCCAATTAGTAAGTAAAGTCCTATATATATATATATATATATATATATATATATATATATATATATATATATATATATATATATTCTTGTCAATAATATGAGACATAAAACGATGTTCATATAAATCATGAATACAAATACTCAATGTAATGAGTATATCACTTCGACTGATGCTATACTTAAACAGCTAAGGAATTGTGAGCATGAGCTGAATGAGGAACACATTGTTATAGAATGATGCATAGGATTCAATATATCAACAATGCCAAAAAAACGAGTATTTCTACTTAGAGTCCACTGAATTAGTGTCCAAATTTACTAAAGATCCTACCTGGTCTATCTATTCTTGATGAGGCAAGGATCTCACATAGTCAAAGGGAGGCTGTACAATCTGATCCAGATAGGAATGGTATTTATTTTTGCAGTTGTTGGATTCTTTTAAAAAGTGACCAAGGGGCAACGAAAAGGCCCAGTTGTCCATAGAACCAAGAGCTATTTTGTTTCACATAATTGCAGTAGCCGACAAAACTATGGTTAAGGAAAAAGAATCTAAAATCCAAAATTTCAATAATGAGAGTGGTTAAGCCACTTTTGGTGGTCTCTGTCCAATTTATGAAAACCTCATGGGATGGATGCGTTCTCAAAAACCTAAAGATAAGGGATCAATTCCCCACCTCGGAAGAAACTGCATCAACATAGGTATCAAAGATATTCCAGTCAATAAGATCATCTACCAAAACCACCTCAAATCTTGTAAAGAAGAACTGTATTTCTCAGACTAATGGGAAGAAATAGGAGTCAAGTTGGAGCCAAGGACTTGTGATATCATCATCCGATTTCTGTTCTGGTGTTTTGGGTGACGAGTTAGGGTGCCAGGAAAATTTTTTTTTGTGCAAAAGGCACTGCAGTCATGGAAGAGATTGATTCTATTATTCCATGCCTCAAAGAGACAGGGAACTGATTGGTGTTTTAGCACCATTTGGTCAGATACATCTAGAGGGGGGGGACTGAAGGATGATCTTTCTGCACGCTAATTGTAGATGTCCTGAGAGGGTTGAAAGTCCAAATCCAATTCAAGCTCCAAGGATTTTCCACGGGGAAGCATTGAACTATCTTTGTTTCAGGTTATTGGATTTTACGCCTTTGATCACCATTTTTTTTTCCATACCAGTGTTTGCTAGCTTTACCTCCTCATGTTGTATAGCAATATCAGGGCTTCTGCACATGTCTTTTCATGATATCAAAGTATGCTTTAATCCAATTATATATATTTATATATATTTTGATTTATAATAAATTTCCTTAATATTTGATATATTTATGATTTTTATATGCTTTTTGTATGGGCGTATCCAGTGTTCCCAGCGACCTAAATTTGCTCTACTGGTGTGCTGCACTCACATACCCAATTCCGATTCAAATTTGGATTCAACAACATAGATGTCTTGCATCAAGTATTATTTTAATTATATATGCTTCTTTGCAGGGATAAGGCACCGGGATCTTGTGGATACCTATTACAATTCTTCTTTGACTTTTTGGGAAAATGTCAAAGCAGACTGGTTCAGAGCTTTTCTGAAGTCATAAGAGTAAGAAAACTGTTTGATGTATCAATGCACACATTTGTGCTGATCCCACAGAAGGCAAAGGTATTCATGCTAGAAGAATTCTCACCTATATTGTTATGAAACATGTTCTATAAGATTACTGCTGATAGCTTTCAGCATTCCTTCCCTTATAGAATTTCTTTTATGATGCCCAATAAATTTTTTGGAAGATTTATTTTTAGTATAAAGAATAAATCCCTCTGCATCAAAATGAACAGTTTAGGTTATCGACCATACTGCAGTGATAAAGCTTTCAACAAGACAACCAATAGATCAGTCTTAATAACTGAAGTTTGTATTTGGACTTTATTATGTGGGCTGCAAAGTTTATTCAAATCTTGTTACTTTGGCATAACACCTGTGTAATCCTTCTTATTGTCTTCAGGATGGACGAAATTGGCTGTTTATCTAGGCAAAATATTGGACATGATCTACCTACAGTACAACTAGGAGGCTAGTTTACAAATTTTAACTTAAGATGACACCCTCTTTTTTGTGAATTATACTTTTGAAGGACAGGAAATGAATGCAGAAAACAATAAGAATATATCAAATGGCTTCATGTTCAGAACTCAATGTAACCCAATGTTAGTTTTTTTCCCCTGTCAAAGCTAATTTAAGAAGGAAGCGGGAAATCAAGAAGCACCTTTTACCTCATAGTACTTTGGATTCTTGTTACAGACATCATCATTCAGGTGGTTGTTAAATTAAAATTTAAGAGAAAGTGGCCGAGACTGATGGTAAAAAGTTGCAGTTTATTATGGGTATTATCACAGACAATGCCAGCACACCTCTTACCTACTGCAAAATATTTAGGAGGGTATGTTCAACGTCCAAAGAAACTTTTTATGGAAAGGATTGGGAATAAAATTCCAGCACCTACTGATTTGTGGACGGAGGTTGCCAATTTAAAATGGGTTATTCGGAACTTGATAAATCTACAATAATTTAACCAAGTATTGTAATGAAATTGGCTTGGAAGGTTTACCCTGAGTGAAGTAGATCATGGAGCCTCATGATTTAGAAGTAATCTGGGCCTCAGAAGGTTAACTAAATGAGAAGCAAATATGACAAGGGGTTGCATTGGTGAGAATTCAAATCATTTGGCATGTTGATAAGGGTAGAATGGGAAACTTCTGGAGGTATAGCTGGAATGAATAATCCTCTGGCATATGAAATACAATGTGTCATGAACTAAGTAAAGTCCTTCAAGAGAGTGTGCAGTTAAGAATCAGAGACTAATTAATATTTTTTAATGTCAGAATCCAAATCATGATTTGTCTCAAAATGGGGATTGGAATATATTGGAGAATCTCAAAACATAATTATGAGTCAACTGTAGTAAAGAGACATATAGAACTTCATCAAGGAAGTTGACACCAAGAAGAAAACACAGCAGCATTAGATGGAAACAAAGTGCAAGTGTTATCTGCTGGGTACAACCTGTGCATTGATCATTTTCCAAAGAAAATTAGCTACAAGGCGAATCTCAGACGCTAATATGGAAAGGTAATCTGTGGCTCGAGTCAACTTTTTTATGTCGATTGCTTTGTTTGTTAAAATACTCATGATGGATCCATTCTTAAGTTTCCTCTTTTGGTACAGGAACTCACACACTCACTGCCAATCGAGATTGGTTACAGAATATTAAGGGCAAATCATGAAGTTTATGTTTTAAAGAAGCAGAAATAGCCAAAAAATTGTGATTAATAGTGTAATGTGCCCGGTTGTGATATCTTTCCTGAAAAATTGAAAATAATGTAGTCAACACATTTTGACCAATTTTTTGGGCCAGTCATGAATAAATTGTGTTTAAATCATGCGAATTTCATTTTCTGCAAATTTGGATTTTTTTTTTTCCAATTTTCTTACTCTTAGGAATTTTTTTGGGATTTTTGGTTTTTTATGTCTAATATTATTTCTATGGAACACAATTATCTGATGAACAACTATTGTAAAAACTGTTGCACACAGCTATGTTGAAGTATAGCTTCAGTCGAAGTGGAGTACTCATTATTATACACACACACACACACAGATATATATATGTATATAAGTTTATTCATAAATGGTATTCATAATCGGGCTTTTATTATAAGAAGAGACAATCTAAATATTGCACCGAATGATTATTGGTTGAAAAACATTTTAATGTAATTGTTAACCAGCGAATTATGATCAGTTATGATTTAGTACTATGTTCACATAGGAACATGACCTTACGTGGCCTTTGGCCACGTAGAGTCATGACTCTACGGAGACATAATACTTTGCATGTATAACAAAGGAGATATCGTGTAGTCTGATCATCAATTACAAGGCATTTTTAGTCTCCTGTGATTACTCCAGCAAATAAAGACATTAAACAATATTCAGTCTCAGCGATTGCATCAAGATATTAACCAAAGCAAGTTCGTCTTTCCTCAGTGATTGCCCAGTCTCGGAGATCTGCACATTCAGAACAGCACAGTGCATAATATCAGGTTGGTATGTAAAATCTGAGTCTATTCTATCAATAATAATATATCGTGTTTCTATCAGAGATCCTGATTTTACACAGCTGAGTCCAGAGACAAAAGCATTAAAGGGTCAATCTGATTTCAGAATTTCATATGCAAACTACTGGAATAGTTATCTGAGTACAAAGCAAAAGTCCTTTGTCTGGCTAAGCAAAGATTTTAATTTTTTTATCATTAATACCAGTATTTTTAAAATTTACTGGAGAGAGATTTTAGTATAGTTGTAAAATCCCCTACCAGTTCTGTCCCACTATCTCATCGCATAGACATGTTGCCATTCTACCAAACACCTCTACTGCCTTACCATTGACCCGTCATACACTTTGCTTTAAATTCTTTCACCAGTTAAATTACGAAAAATATTCTGTTGAACAAGTTGCATCCATTCTAGTAAATATAGTTTAATACAATTATGTGAGCAGATTCTAATGAGTCAACTGTTGTTTTGGGAACTCAGTCTTGCATGAACAAGAATATCAAATGCAAGCAGAAGACAATAACATTCTTCATAAATGATGGCATTCTCCAATTTGCTGTTCTTAGTAGGAATTTATGTTTCAAGAAACTTGATTTCAGATACTTAAAATAATTATAAGTAGTTTACAATTCTGTCTTTATATAATGGAATGCATTTCATCCTCACATGTCTAAATAAACTTTCTTAATAGTAACAACTCAAAAGAAAACACTGTTGGCTGGTCTTCCTGTTTTATTTATTACAGAGCAAATAACATGAGTTTCTCAGAAGTATGTTAAGGAACTCTGATTGTACCTGGGGCTGGAAGTAAGCTGATGCAGAAAACAAAGTGATCCTTCAGAGTTTTGTGGACGTTCAAAGTTGAATATGTAGAGGCTCCCAGACTGAGCAAATATCTTCTGATATTCCTGCAAACCATTTCATGACAAATCATCTGTTTATTATGACACGTATTGTTCATGTATGTGACTTGTATCGGATTCCTGGCAAAGAAGTACCCTTTTCCATCTCATGGCAGACAATTCATGGTGCCGTGTTACTGAGAATTCGCTGTCTCAAACAGGTACAAAAAAGCTATATTCATCGTAATTGCACTAGTATTACGGACAGGAATAAGTAGTGTTCGGACTCCATATCTGGATGTCTCTTTGCATCACTCTGTTGTGCCGTATAAACAATCACAAAGTTCTCGAGGTGTTATTTTCTGATATTCATGTCACTACTCTTCTGATAGACCTCACCTTCAGGCATATGATCCCTGCAAACAAGGAATTCAGTTATACGCAGATCATTGTTCATACCACTTTCTCATTCGAACAGTCAACTTGTACTGGTATTGGCATAGAATTAAGTGCAAACGTGGTCTTTAATGATTTTCCAATTCTGCAAATTGACTCTCAGCATCATTCATCACCAAATAGCAATTCATGCCATCTGCTTCTTTTACCCCTAGATCAGGTATTTCACTGATGAAGTGGGATCTTGGTTCCAATACCAAGGAAGTTCTTCAATCTTCATGGACATTTAAACCTGCTTCCATAATCCAGGGAATACTTATCTTAAGGAAAAATTTCCTGTATATTAACTTCTTTTTGAAATTGCAATTTTAAGAGAGCTTAATTAAATATTAGTTTCTAATATTTAAATATTTGATCTTATTTTTAATTCTTTAATATTAGTTAATGATGTTCTTAACTAGTATTAAATAATTAAATCATTGTTTATTTAATTTCTTAATAGAGAAATTATTAGGGGACATTACAAGTCCTCCCATGCCGAAATTGCTTGTCCTCAAGCAATCAAATCAACGACTGTCATCTGTACCAAATACCTGGGTCTCAAACCAGTCTCACAAATTCTTTAACAAGAATCCGCTGTGGCACCCTGTAAAATATCTTGCCAATCGTGCCAAACCCAGGATCCCAAATCTGGACATAATCTTTAGCATCAACCAGCAAGATGAAAGGAGGAACATGTCCTTGAAGCTTCATCAGTAACTGTGTCGACAAATATCCACCACCTGAAGTTATCTGTGAGGCCACTTATACTCAACCAATCTGAGTTTGTTGAAGTTGATTGATTCATGTCCCGCTTACTACTCGTCATATCCTTCTGAGAAGGAAAACTGGAAATCTCATAAAAATTCTATTCTTGTAGCCTGTCATCCAACAGAATCGTGAACACTGTTGGGGAAAATATCTGTCCATGTGAATCTGATTATTTAACTTTTAAAGTGCTAAGATTATCACAAGGCTCATCTTGAACACAGATTTCTGATTTTGTTGTTGAACCCAAGTTTCTATACCTTTCCTTAACTCTCTTCAAGTTCTCTCTTGCTTGAGCAGATATCATCTTAACATGTTTAGCTTCCCCATCAATTCGTTGCATTGCAAAAGACTTCTTTCTACATGTGTATTGTGACTTACCAATTTCTTTGGCTTTGTGTCTGTTACCACTGATTTTTTTGAAGTTCAATCAATCTCTTCATTTTGTAGCTGCTTAGATGAAGGACCTTCAGAGGTCCAAGGTCAAACCCTTTAATGGGATGAGTTTAGGTTATGTAGCCGAGTAGTGGTTTATTGCTCTTGGCAAGGTTTTTGCCATTCAGGACTTTAATACTAATGTCAAAGCGAGGTTTGCTATTACCAACCTAGAACTCTTTGGAGCCACTTAGTGGACTATCAAAGAGAAGAAACTGGGTATAAACATGAACAATGTCACATGGGAGTTATTTCCGGAAAACTTCCGTGAGTGATTCCTACTAGAGGAATGGAACCAGTAGAGAGCAGATGAATTCCACAACCTCGGATAGTTCACGATGACCGTAGCAGAGTATGAGCACAAGTTCTATGAGCTCATGCCCTATGCGGGAATTAGTGATAACCCAACACAGTTGGCATAACATTTCATCAAAGGCTTGAACAACCGTCTAGTTGGAGGTGCTAAGGTATTTGAACCTAAAACCCTCAAAGATGCGATACATCGAGCCATTCTTGTAGAGAAAAGTGTTAACCGAGGACATGGTGGTTTTGTGGGAGCACCTACAGTTTCAGGATCTAAGGGCAACCACAACTTAGGTGGGAACAGGGAACCTCCTTTTCCTAAGGGGAATCAGAACCAACAACAACCCCAGCAACAATAACAACAGAAGGGATCATACCCTCAGGTACAAAGTGGTGGTGGTGGTTCTAACTCTAAGAACTATCGCAATGCACAGTGCAATAGGCGAAATCAGAACACCTAGCTTGCGTAGAGCAACTAGTCTTTTGTTAGTAGGGATAGCCACTAGCAGTCGAGTGCACCTCCAGGAGGGAGGGGATTTGACAGAGGCACAGGATGTTATTCTTGTGGACAATTTGGACACATTGCAGCCCACTGTCCACAACGTGCATCTCAGTATTCGGGTTCTATGCTAGCAGCATCTGAGCCCACAGTTAGAGATGTAGGTAGAGCTCATAGGTTATTTGCAGCGATTTGACCACCGTTAGGCAGACCATTAGGGGACCGTGGTTGAGACTACAGGAGCTATCCGATACACCTCTCTTTGTATTGTTTGATTTAGGTGCCACAAACTTTTATTTCACCATCATTAGTTGCTAAGTGTAAGCTGGAAGCGGTTAAGCAAGATTTGGGTTGGCAAGTGGAATTAGCCTCAGGTGCTAGGGTTTCCATAGATTCCGTAGTTCAGAAGTGTGAACTAAGCTTAGCAGGGTTTGTGATGTCAGTTGACCTTCGGGTAATTACTCTTGGCTCTTACGATGTGGTCTTAGGTATGGATTGGCTTGACTCTCATAGAGCTAGTATAGACTGTAGGAAAAGGACCATTTTTTGTCAGAATGATCAAGGGAAGGATGTAGAGATTGCGGGGATACAGAGACCTATATCTCTACGGATGATATCCGTTATGCAATAAAGCGGAGTTTTTGTAAGGAATGTCAGGTATTTGCTATTACGATAAGCGAGCTGGAAGAAGAAGACCCTACGGGAAAGACTATAGACCACTCTATTCTACAGGAATATGCAGAGGTCTTTCCTAGTGAGATTTCGGGCATGCCCTCGAAGAGAGATATTGATTTCAGCATTGATCTCATTCTAAGAGCGGAGCCTATTTCTAGAGCTCCTTATCATATGACCACTCAGGAATTTAGTGAGTTGCGCCTATAACTTGAGGACCTTCTGGCCAAGGGTATTATCCGACCGAGTGTATCCCCATGGGGAGCTCCAGTTTTCTTTGTGAGGAAGAAGGATGGTTCATTGCACCTATGTATTGATTATAGACAGCTAAACAAGGTGACAATAAAGAATAGGTATCCTTTACCAAGGATGGATGATTTATTTGATCAGATAAAGGGAGCTACAATGTTCTCCAAAATCGATCTTAAGTCAAGATACCATCAGCTTCGCATTCGGTATGCTGATAATCATAAGACCGCCTTTCGAACTCGCTATGGGCACTACGAGTTCACAATAGTTTCTTTTATGGGCTGATGAACGCTCCATCAGTCTTCATGTGTTTGATGAATGGAGTGTTCCATTCCTATCTTGGCACATTTGTACTCATGTTCCTAGATGATATACTGATATATTCTAGATACCAAAAGGAGCATGAGGCACATATGTGTTTGGTTTTGTAGTGCTTGAGAGATAATCAACTTTATGCCAACTCGGCGAAGTGTGATTTCTTTCAATCAGAGATATAGTACTTAGGGTACATCATATCAAGTGAGGGTATCTCTGTAGATCCTACGAAGATTCAGGCAATGGTAGATTGGCCCACACCTACTACCGTGTCGGAAATTCGTAGCTTCATGGGTCTAGTTGGTGACTATGAAGTTCAAATCTGTGTCCCAGCAAGAAGTGTCTCCATCTTACTAGAGCATGAACTACCGCAACTAACTCAAGATCATGTGTAGGATAATTCAGCGTGTGATCCTTGAGTTTGCACAATTCATATGCGATCACCTGTCCATCCTGCATTAATACTGCTCCAATCCCCTCAAGGGAAGCACCCGTACACACCATGAAGTCACCTGCTGGATTAGGTACTGATAAGATAGGTGCACTGGTCAAAAGTTCCTTGAGCTTCTGAAATGCTTCCTCGCATTTCTCCGTCCATAAAAACATCTTTTCTTTCCTCTGAAGGGAAGTGATAGGATGTGCTATTCTGGAGAAGTTTTGGACGAATCTGCAATAATAACCAGCTAGACCCATAAAGCTACGAATTTTTGACATGGTAGTTGGTGTGGGCCAATCTACCATTGCCTAAATCTTCGTAGGGTCTACAGAGATACCCTCACTTGATATGATGTACCCTAAATATTGTATCTCTGATTGAAAGAAATCACGCTCCCTCGAGTTGGCATAAAGATGATTACCTCTCAGGCACTGCAAAACCAAATGTAGATGTACCTCATGCTCCTTCTGGGATCTAGAATATATCAGTATATCATGTAGGAACACGAGTACAAATCTATCAAGATAGGAATGAAACACTCCATTCATTAGACACATGAAGATTGATGGAGCGTTCGTCAGCCCAAAAAGAACTACTGTCAACTTGTAGTGCCCATAGTGAGTTTGGAAGGTGGTCTTATGAATATCAGGATCCTGAATGCGAAGCTGATGATATCCTGACTTAAGATTGATTTTGGAGAACACTGTAGCTCCCTTAATTTGATCAAATAAATCGTCGATCCTTGGTAAAGGATACCTGTTCTTTATTGTCACCTTGTTCAGCTAGCTATAATCAATACATAGGCACAATGAACCATCCTTCTTCTTCACAAAGAGAACTGGAGCTCCTCATGGGGATACATGTGGTCGGATACTACCCTTGGCCAGAAGGTCCTCAAGCTATAGGTGCAACTCACTCAATTCCTGAGTGGGCATACGATAAGGAGCTCTAGAAATAGGCTCCGCTCTTAGAATGAGATCAATGCTGAAATCAATATCTCTCTTCAGGGGCATGCCCAAAATCTCACTAGGAAAGACATCTGCATATTCTTGTAGAATAGGGTGATCTATAGTCTTTCCCACAGAGTCTTCTTCTTCCAGCTCGCTTATTGTAATAGCAAATACCTGACATCCCTTACGAAAGCTTTGTTTTAATTGCAAAATGAATATCATTCCCAAAGATATAGGTCTTTGTATCTTCACAATCTCTACATCCTTCCTTTGATCATCCTGACAAACAATGGTCTTTTTCTTGCAGCCTATACTAGCTCTTTGAGAGCCAAGCCAATCCATACCTAAGAGCACATTGTAAGAGCCAAGAGGAATTACTCGAAGGTCAATTGACGTCACAAACCCTCTTAAGCTTAGTTCATACTTTTGAACTACGGAATCTGTGGAAACCCTAGCGCTTGAGGCTAGTTCCACTTGTCAACCCAAATCTTGCTTAACCACTTCCAACTTACACTTAGCAACTAATGATGGTGACATAAAAGAGTCTATGGCACTTGAATCAAACAATACAGAGAGAGGTGTACCTTGGATAGCTCCTGTAGTCTCAAACATGGTCCCTTGATGGTCTGCCTGATGGTGGTCCGCCGTTGCAAATACCTTGTGAGCTCTACCTGCATCTCCGACTGTGAGCTCAGATGTTGTTGGCCTAGAACCCGAATACTGAGATGCACGTTGTGGATAGTGGGCTGCAATATGTCCAAACTGGCCACAAGAATAACATCTTGTGCCTCTGCTAGATCCCCTCCCTATTGGAGGTGCACTCGATTGCTGGTGGCTATCCCTATTAGCAAAAGATTGGTTGCTCTGCGTAGGTTGGGTGTTCTGATTTCACCTATTGCATTGTGCATTGCGATAGTTCTTAGAGTTAGAACCACTACCACCACTTTGTGCTGAGGTTGTTGTTGGTTTTGATTCCCCTTAGGAAAATGAGGTTTTTTGTTCCCACCTGAGTTGTGGTTACCCTTAGATTTTGATACTGTAGATGCTCCCACAAAACCCCCATGTCCTAGGATAACACTTTGCAATACAAGAATGGCTCGATGTACCGCATCTTTGAGGGTTTTAGGTTCAGATACCTTAACACCTCCAACTAGACGGTTGTTCAAGCCTTTGATGAAATGCTGTGCCAACTATGCTGGGTTATCACTAATTCCCGCACAGGGCATGAGCTCATAGAACTTGCGCTCATACTCTGCTACGGTCATGTGAACTGTCTCAGGTTGTGGAATTGATCTACTCTCTGCTGGTTCCATTCCTCTAGTAGGAATCGCTCATGGAAGTTTTCTAGGAATAACTCCTATCTGACATTGTTCATGTTTATACCCAATTTCTTCTCTTTGATAGTCCGCCAAGTGGCTCCAAAGAGTTCCAGGTTGGTAATAGCAAACCTTGCTTTGACATTAGTATCAAAGTCCTGAATGGCAAAAACCCTGTCAAGAGCAATAAGCCATTGCTCGACTACATAACTGGAACCCATCTCATTAAAGGGTTTGACCTTAGACCTCTGAAGGTCCTTCATCTGAGTAGCTACAATTGAATCCTAGGATAACAATTCTTCCCTACATATTTCATCAATCCCCTCAACTATCATCTACATTTCTTGAATTCTTGAGTTGTCTTAATCTCTCTTTTGGTATAACTGTCATCTTCTTGGCTTGGTAGTGTCATACTTAATTGCAATCAAAGTCCATCAATCTCATTTTCTCTGTCTTAAACAAATTTGATAGCAATGTCCTTGTCCCTGAGTAATTACAAGTAATCTGATTTTGTCTTTTCTAATGCCTCCTTGATTTTTTGTAGCTATGCACTAGAAATTTCATTTCACTCCATTTTTCCTTATTTTAAAGATTCCAAATAAATTGTTCGATTTGGTTATGAACACTACTAGTTCTTGATAGTGCTTGCACAACCCTTTCCTCCGTGAGTGCTAACTGATCCTTCAAATGTCGCCCTGGCTAAAGTTCAAACTTATCACAATGAGTAGTACTTTTGTGACCCAAAGAGTCTTTAGATTTACTCCTATCTGTAAGAACACTTTCCTCATCAAAAGTAACTGTCTTATTATAAATTACTGTAGAATCCACATCCTTATGAGCACAGTGATGAAACTCTAAAATTTTGGCAAATTTTAAAGTACCAAACACCATGCCAAGGGGATTAGCTTTAGATCTTACACACTACTTATATTCAAATAATATGCTTCAAGGCATTAAAAGTCATGAATAGGGCAGTTTTCTAAGTGGTTCACAAAGGATTAAAGAAAAATTGAATACACAAACAACAACATTCCATTAATGACTAGAAGGACAAAACAATGGTTTGAGAGATGGTGAAGTTGGAACAAAGTAATCATATAATGCAAACATATTTATATAAGCATAAAAAGATTGGATTCTAAATTACACAGATTAGTGACAGATACATGAAGGTCAAATAGCATACCCAACATATGACAGTGTGAGGAAGAGCCTGTGATCATGGTTGATAGCGGTTGAAGATTAATTATTTAACAAATCACAATATAATATAGTTACTGATTTTCTTCTAAGATGCATAGCTCATCCAACATTACTTGATGTTCCTTTGTCTCATTCCTAGGTTGATGCTAGTATATTTACCATGGCTGAGTTAGACAAGCTTTTGAAATTCCTGATGGGCCTGCTCACTTCCGATTACATGTGGAGGGGTTTTTGACTGAAAATTTGTATCCTGTGGGGCACATAGCAACGTTCACAATATCAAACTTGGGTCAAATTGGTTACACAAGAAAACGTGGTGTAATGTTCCAAACAATTTCCAATTGGAGACGAATTAGAGAACTCAGGGCACCGTACGGATAGGACAAAAAATGCATAGACAAGAGGCCGTATGGTAAGTGTGTTGGCCGTACGGTAGGCAAAGTTGGCCATACGGAGGAGTGAGAGTCTATATGGTGGGCTTTCTAATGCCGTATGGAAGATGTGATAGCCATACGGTGACAGTACGAGTTCGTACGGTGGGTAGAAATAGCTGTACAGTGGGTAATATTAGCCGTACGGTGGTGAGGTGGTGAATTTCGTACGGGAGTAAGTGAGGGGGTGCAGGGAAGTACGAAGATGGGAAATGAAGCCGTATAAGTAGAGACAGGAACCGCACAAAGATGATACTGAGTGGTATGAAAGAAATTAAATGCCGTACAAGGATGAATGAGGGTCGTACGGATCAGTAGTGAGCAGTATGGAAGTAGATCAGAGGTCACACAAATAGGTATCTGAATGCACAATTTGATTCATACACAAAACACAATAACTCTTGGTGGAACACACTTGAAATAATTGCCGAAAGATATTACTTCGATTTGCCAGATCCAAGCGAATTGATACATGCAACAATAGACTAGGGTGTGGATTGAAACCCACAGAAATTGCACGAACCAAATAGGAAAGGTCTTTCACTTCCGAAATGGTGAATTACAGAGAATCTCTATTAGGAATTCGCAGTACAGAGCAAATATAATCCAAAGCATACCTACAGACTTTCTACAAGCCGTGCTTAAATACCGTCGGGGAAACCTTTCTGAGGGTGTAGAAAGATAGCCGAGGGCAACACAAACTTCGAAAACAAAAATAAAAATGAGTCTGAGATAAAATAAATCAATCGGCCTGTTACAAAGATTAATTTATTATTTATTTTATAACGGGAACATTACACGTGGAGGACGAGTTTACACAGAAATGTGCCTGAGCACCAACATAGATAAGTCTCCCCTATTTTGGATAAGCTTGTGGTGGTCATGTGTCTTTGTCCAGAATTCTTTGTTCACTAGATGATGGATTGCCAGAGTATGAAGGTTCTGCTCAAATGAAGTGCTAGTTTCGTTCATTGTATGAAAGTATTCATAGTCGAATCCAATGTTTGTTGTAGTTGTTGTCCTCCAGAAATGGTTGATATAGTCGATGATTCTTAATATCGGGTTTTGGAAACAAAAAACTAAGCAGAGTCCTTGCATATATGCGAAACCCATCTTGAATAACAATACAACATGAATATCCTCTAGCCATTCTTTCACATTGTCCTTCTGTCGAGATCATTGATCTGCATCAATACAAGACACACAAATGATACTAATGAAGGTGATTAGGACAATGATGTGACCAACAAATATATTGCACACACGACAAATATATTCCATTAGAATTTGCGGATACAAAGGTTCAAGTATATGCAAGTTTATATTGTCATCGTGAAGAAGGGGATATCGTGTTGAGTGGGGTTGAAGGTCAATATTACACCGTCATGGAAGCAAGACTTGTGAAGGGAAGCTCCACATCAAAATGAAAATCCACATCATTATGAAAAAAGGAACAAATACGTTATTCGTAAGTATAATAATTTATAACGAGAAATGAAGACGGCAATAATTATATATGATGGTGATTTTACCAGTGGTTATTCAAATGTAGATCTTGATCTCCAGAAATCTGATATGAAGAAAATTAAAATAATTAAATTTAATGATTAATGAAGAGATTATGACATCTCTTTTGGCAAGTGACTTAACTCTTGCTATGAATTATAATATATAAATATAGCGTGAATCCTAGAAACAAAGAAGACATTTTTTTTTTGATGGAGGTCATCCACAAACAAGTTTTAGGTACTTGATACGGGCCACGCGTGATTGAGACCTCTTCGGCTAAGAGCCAAGGGCTAAGGATCATCCACGTTGCCAAATTCACTTGGGGCACAATACTGGCCTCATCCGTTATTATGTCTTCAAGCCTTGCACTTAGCAAGACTTGATCCCTGGTGGGCTCTTTGTGAGCCATTCAACTTCACCAGTAGACCAAGGGCCCATTGAAAAAGAAGACATATTTGAAAAAGAAGTATTTTATATTTATTCGTACGGAGGAATAAGGAGCTTATATATGACTCTGTAATATAAATTCATTTATTTTAATTTAATAATAGCCTTTGTTTATTTTTATTAAAGACATGGAGATTTAAACTGCAGTTGATTCATCCTTTATAATCATTTTTAAATTCTGTAAACAATTTTGGTTAGAGAAGTGGACGAGGTCATCTATGGCATTTTAAACTTGATCATCGCAGAGATTGTGAAATATTTAATTGTTTCCGAATCTGTGTCCAGTCTGTCTCTTTGACCTTAGGAGTTAAAGCGCAATCTGGACTATTTTGGAATTGCCTATATATATTTGATCCATCGCATCTTGATTATTAAATTGTTTATAGTTTATGTGCATAGAACATTATAAAGTTGTACATTATAATCTTCATTGTAGTTGACTCTGTTGCCCGAATAAGCTAAAGCATTTGTCTTTTTATCATTAAAGTATTGGATTTATATTTGAAGTCAGAAAATCTATAACTTCATTCTTACAAACCTCAAATGCATTGTTAAAAACCTTATACAATTTATTCAATTCGAACACTCTGTAATTTCCCCTACTTAATGTGACCATCATGGTCAATAGGTTAGCCAATGACAGGAGCTTCCGTAGGCTAATGAAGTGATTAGGGAGCTCATTTGGCAGTATTTTCCGGAGTTACTATTTTTAGTAAGTTAGTGGGAGTCAAGTGATATGGAAATTTCCAGTGTTCGGCTTGGTGGATTTGGTTGAGCTCTTTTCGACGAGCTATTAGACATGGTATTCTGAGTTCGACTCTTATATGATTTTAATGCCAAAGTTAATTCACTTTATTATAAAGTGATAATTAAAGAAAAGACTTATCAATTATGTCACTTTATTAAAGTTGTTTTAAAAAGGTGTTTCCCATTTATCCCACATTGCTTATGCAAATGAAGTCGACTTCTTGGAGGACTTTATATTCTCTTGGCTGAAATGAGTTGGGTATGCTTGGATGATATTACTATTATGCTATTGGGTTTTTGGGAAATCTAATTGTTGAGCTTGGAGGACGAAATCCCTCTTTGCTAGCATTCTCTTCGCTATTGAAAGACACAGGTAGGAGGATTATTGGGTGTTTTCATTCAGGAAACATAGTGGGATTTATTGTGTTTTGGTACAGTGCACGTGGTCGTGAATAGTGATCTTACTACAGTAAGCGTGAATAGTGATTTTGGTGTAGTGTGTGTGAATGGTGTTTTGCTATAGTGCACGTGAATAGTGTTTTTGCTACAGTATCATGAATAGTGCTGCCTCAGTACACGAGTAGTGTTGCATTGAGTTTCTTGTTCACCCTAACCGATAAAAGTTTGGGGGGGCAGCCATTTCATCAGCAGATCACAACGACATCTACTCCTAGGTTCCTTCCATCATACTGTTCATTTTTGGGCATTGTAATTGTTAAATACCAGTCTTAATATTTGCTGCAGCCTATAACGCAATTGTATGTAAACATTTCTATTGCAAAATCTATGTTTTATCAGCAAATAAGGAGGTTCTAGACTTTGCATATTTATTGTTGTATGTTTGCTAAGTGTTTGTCAAAATGCCATGTTTAAAATAACACTCTAATTGATAATACTTAGTAGTCTGCAAGTCTCCTCAAAAAACAAAAAAAGGGGTGGTTATTACACACTCAGCATTCAATTCCATATTAATTGAGTTTGAGGACTTTGCCAACCAAAGAACTTGCAAAACTTAAATTCGCTATAGAAAAGCCTTGAGCCAAGCAGTCAGCGTTTGATGCGAAGGTCTACCTGCCTGGGTGTAGCGGAGCCTAAAGTGCACTAGAATCAAGGCAAGTCTCATTTGTTGGCCAAAACTGATTGCGGAATCTTATTGGAGAATTGGCAAGCTCTTGGATTTCCAATCAGCGGTTTTGGGAACCGACACACAGTTCGTACCATCTGCATACTTACCAACACTGACCTCTAAATCTCCCACATAAAATTGGAAGCACTTTTCTGCTGCTGGGTGAGTGAAATCAGGATTTATGATTACATCACTGCACTGTTATCTAATTCAAGATGATTCAACTTTATCCTGGTTGTAATTGTGGATGATTCTGTTCTTTTCTATTCCACATTTCATCTTCAACACATTCCTTCTGCTGCTCTTCTCCCCCAAGGAGAAATTTAAGCTTTCGTTTGCATTGTCTGAACACATTACAAACTAATATGTATGCAGATGAGGATATTACACATTCCTGTTCTAAAACAGTCCAAAGCATAAATAAATAAGATTGTGGAATTTACTCACTTCCTTCGATAGTTAGAACCATAATTATATCCATAGGTGCAACAATTACCTATTCCATGTACCCTTCTATTGGTTACCAGGAAATGATGAAACATTTCATAAATCATATCTTCCATACCCAAATCCAACAACAAATGACTCATCCTAACTTCTGCAAAGTTTTTCAGTATATCAAAGCTTCTTGAAGCATTAATGCCACTGACATCATCAAGGCCCTGGAAACTATCAACCATCAAGATCAATATCGTCTTCACGTGTCACCGTCGCAGGGAACATGTGGTGTCAAGAGTCTCAAAATGTCACTTGAGCATGAAATGGTCATTAATTGGATTACTGCTTCTGGATTCTCAACAGCCAATCTTGTTTCAAGGAAATCTTCACAGAAATGAGAGAAGGCTGCAAAATGTGTGAAGGTGACTGTTCTATCAAACTCAAACATCCTTCAAGTTCATTCAAGATGTTAAGAACAACTCTTCTAGGTTGATGGTTATGAAGCTTGTCACCAGCTTCTTAAATTTTTTTATCCAACCAATGTTTTTCCCTGATTCCATATTTTGTTTCCTTACAGGCTGGCAGGATGCGCAGCTCTGGTACCTCTGTAAAAACCCCGACTGGTTCTGTCCTGCTATCTCATCACATAGACATGTTGTTATTCTACCATATGCTTCTACTACCTTACCATTGACCCGTTATACAGTTTGCTTTAAATTCTTACACCAGTTCGATTACTAAAAACATTCTGTCAAACAGTTTGCATCCATTCTATTAAATATAGTTTAATGCAATTATGTGAGAAGATTCTAATATGAGTAAACTGTTGTTTCAGGAACTCAGTAGAGGACAACTACATTCTTCATAAACAACAGCATTCTCCAATTTGCTGTTCTTAGCAGGAATTTATATTGCAAGAAACTTTATTTTTTTCACAATTATAAAATTGGAATAATATCTAAAAGATATGGTAAAATCTTAAAACCAAAATGTTAAATAAATTTTAGTTAGTTGAGTAAATTATATAAAACAAAAAGTTTTATTTTAAAACAGGCAAAATATAACTTCTATTTCATTTTCACCAAATAAAAATATCTAGCGAAAGATAAATATTAATTTATAAAACAAATTTATCAAATACAAATAATGAATGTAACTATGGTTTAATATAAGGTGAAATTTTTTTTTTTATAAAAAAGAATAGTTATCTTAAATACATCTATCTTGAATATGCCAAGATATATCAGTGTTGAGTTATTTATATTGGGTATCTGCCTATTGCTCCCAGGGTGCTGGTGGACAAAAAATGTGTTACAAAGGGTGCACCTCTTGTGCGATTTATTTTAAATCTGGGCATGGGCTCGCATGGGTCTTGCCTGACTATGCCTAGGGCATAGCAATGTCCTCAGGGTACCCAGGATAAAACAAAATGGCCTGGGCCGAAATTGTTATTTTGCTGCACATCAACTGGTCGATGCCTTGAGACATCTCAAAACTTTTAAGCAAATGCCAAAAATGCTGTGAGTCACTCTACATATAAACTATACAAAAAAATACCAAATTATTCTAGTTAGGATGGAACACTTAATTTTCTGAAGGATTACAAGATCCGTAAAGACAAATTCTTTATTTTTTATCTGGTCAAGTTCATAGCTTTAGGTTTACCATTGAGATCAAGCTCCCATATTCACAATTATATTGTGAAGTGATACCAATTCTTTTATTTTGGCAACTTTGAGTAAGATGCAATCTTCGATCCTTGGAATAATAGGTTCATGAGGAAATATTTAGCAGTTCTTTGTTATGATCCATACATTCAATAACAGAATTATGTGAGATAATAACAACAGTATGCAAATCTTTTCTTTTTTTTGATCAGTAAAAGGCAAGTGCCCAATTTATTATATTAACTCTTAGAATGTTACAGCTACCCTGTTCGTGTGCAGGCACCAGGGAGAAAATAACGGGGCCAAGAAAACCCCCGGTATTACCCGGGACCGTAGTCTTGTATACTTACATTTGCCCATTAATGGGACTTGAGGATGGCATTCCCTCCTTTACAAGTTGGCTTTTCAGCCCATAATATAATACATTGCTTTATCCTAAGTTAAAAGCTGATATATAAGAAGGGCATTCCTTTCTTATTATTGAAAATCCAACATAGTTTGTCAAGCATGAGTATTCAGTCGAGGGTTGCACATGACTGGTTCTACACTACTTCAGTCATGTAAGCTGCAGGCTGAAAGGAGTGTGGAGCCATGCTGAAAAGAGCATGTTAGAAAGAAGAAAAACATGTTCAGAGATAACTTATCCAGAGTGGGAGGACAAAAAACTTCCCTGTTTTACCTCTTTTTGCCTCTGCCAGCATGGTCCATGGCTGAGAATCTGCATTGTGGGCTAGAAATGAAACCAAGAAAACATCCAGCATAGAACATCCTACCTTACAATATTATGTTAGCTGAAAAGGAAATGTCTGCATTAGATCAAAATACATAAGTATATGTCGTGATTGAGTCCTGGAAATAGTAAGAGTAACCATCCTCCATTAATACAAAATGGGAGGATATAAAGTCTAAAGAGAGAATATATCTCAGATCACAAGCCTAAAGCTTCAGATACTAGTCAAAGGTCTAGCTTAGAAAAAAGAACAGCGTACTGCTTGCTACACTATTGTTACCTGGATATTTTACTGCGAGAGTTAGTTAAATTAATTCTGGAGAGAGAGAGAGGTTAATATCCAGCTATTCAAAACTACCTCTCTCTACGTACTCTTCTCTCTCAACATACTCTAACTTTCCTCTCTCCGCATACATCTTTTCAAAACTACCTCTCTGTATTTACTAAAATCATTTGTCACTACGTATTAAAACCTTTTTGTAGGTTAAGGTTAGAAAGTTGGTGTTTGAATTCGAACTTCTCCTAAAACTTTTGCCCTAATCCTAATCCATACCTTGTCAAGATTTTTGACTCCAATTAAAACTCTCATTGGGAGATAACTATCATAGTCAAATATCTAAACAAGAACCAAAGTGTATATATTCAGGCAAACATGAGAGCGTCTCTGTACGAACGAAGGTAGTTGCTGGTCACAGAGCACAATGGTTGTAGAATATGCAGAAATGAAATTGTTAATGGAGAAATATGAATAGGGAAGAACAAGGCGTCAAATATTCAGCAGACCAAAACACTGATGATGAAGATATATTCATGATTAAAGAGGAACCTGAGCTGAGAATTGGTTTGAGATATGTGTCCATGATCTGTAATGACGACATTGGGTACAGGCATATGTCATTAATAACATCTGGCATGTATTTGCAAAGGGTTAAAGCAATACTGAGATAACTCATCACCTTTCTTTTGGCCCATAGTGCCTTGGTAGTAGTTTTGATTTTGCAGTTGATGTAAATTGCTTGGGTGATGCTACGACAAGGCCAAGAGTCCTCACATGTGTACAAAGATGGTTATGGAATATGATGAAACATGCGGTTAGATTCAAATTTTCCCTTCCATAGTGGTGTTGGAATCCAACTATGTGAATGAACTCCTCGAACAACGATGGACCAGAACTTTATTTGTAAGATAAGATTTGGTGTCCAAGCGCCGTGAAGCTATGAATGATGCCACATTCAAGAAGATTCATAGGGAATGTCACTGTTTGACAGAGTGCCTTTCAAAACACATAGGTGAGGAACAGTGGGTTCATTGGTGAAAGTTTTCCGAAGCAGGTGACCTGTTGATGCAATAACTCAAAAATCGCATATGAGCATTCACGATTTGGAAGTATTGAGCGCATTATCTTGGACCATGTATTTTTGCCATCCTAAGGTGTGTACAAATTGTTGGACATTATGCCCAAAATCGAGCTGGAAATGCCTATGGATATACACATGTGCAATCAATTACTAGAGACCAGGCACATGAACAGTTTGATAGAAATTCTCCATGAGAATGCAAGTGATATGTGTAAGAGCTGAATCTGACAACAGTTCTATGAACACACAGACAAGGCACCTAATTGTTTGACTAAAGTAAGCGTGCCATCCTCACGGGCCTGGATAGATCTCACACCGTGCTTCCTTTTCCTATTGGCAGTGTGGAGCATATTTGTGACCTCTCTGTATAGTCATTGCACTGTGGAATGGAAACGATGAGAAGTATAAGGGGAAAAGAAGTGACCAAATGTCATGTGTGCATTTGAAGGTAGAAGGTAGAAGGCAAAGTTAGTGGTGATTGAAACCAAGCCCGAATCAGAGGAGCACAAACTATGATCTCAATGCATGTTAACTGTTTGACTGAATGTCCCAAGGTGAGATTGTAGTGTCATTCGAATGGATAGGCATGTACAATGTAGAACCTATGCCAAATCATTCATTGGTAAATAAAAAACTTTCCAACAATCGTTGAAGAGGTGCATCAAGGTATTGACCAAATACCTTAGTTACGATGTGTAGAAAAGAGTGGCTATAGGGATGAATAAAATATCATTTCATGAAAGGAAGGTGACACAGCCGAAGCACGAGTATGGGAAAGCCATCAAATTTGCAACCATTCCACAAAATCCACACAACTCAATTCCTACATAGACATGCACACAAAATGTGGAATCTTCATATGAACCCAACTGTTCAACAAAATGCCATATTCATGCCATGAATCTATAGTGAATGGGCTCAACTAGACTTGTGGTTACATGTTTGACAAAATGAGCACGGTGGATTTTGAATAAGCACTCATCAAGCATCCAACAAAATCTGGTAGATCAAAGATATTTAGACAATGTTGACTTAAAATGAAATGGGCATGGAACGATTACACCGCTTGAAGAATATGAACACGTGTCAAGAAGATGAGGCTATAGATATAGAAAAAATGAAATCCAATCTGTCAGCCTTTCGAGCTCACAGTAAAGTTTGTGATCTACACATAAAAGGTCCATATAATCTTGTAATTCTCCGATGAATTTGTATGCAAGAGATGGTAAAACCCAAGCTCCCTTCATATAGGAATGAGCTTGTTCAACTGACCAATAGAATGGGAATATAAACTTGCAGTATGGTAATGACAAGGTGGAAAGTTGATTCATCGACTTATCTAGTACTCTCTTGCCAGTGTTTAAAGTGAGAACCTTGAAAGGACATATAGCTTATTAGATTGGTGCATGGTTGGAAGAACAGTTGTAGAGAAATTCATCAAACAAGTTGTCATTTCTTGAAGCCATTATAATTGACATTGGTACGGTACCTCTTCTACAAGTGGTTGCATAATAACATGTGAGGCATCTTCTACATAGTGAACATGGATCTGTTTGGGCAACAATGGGGAATTATATTCGAGACTGTAAGAAAGTTGCTCGAGTTGACCAAAGGATCCTCATGAAAGGGTTATGCAATTTGCTATTAAAATGGATAATGATAATGATACAATTAAAGAGTACATTTCTAAAGAGGTTGGTTATTTGAGAATCTACTATCTTTGTATTGAGAGATGCAACATGCAACTTATCATAAATCAACTCTTCTATTTCTGCACAAAATCTATAGTCATCATGTTACTTGTTATGTAAAAGTGACCATGTCACTTATTGTAACTAGAGTTAGGATCTAGAGTTTTCATTCATATGAGTTAGAGTTAGAGTCACTTTTCAAATGCATTCCAAATTCCAAATTCTAACTTTTTGAGTGGTTATGAACTCGAAAAGTTAGTTAAGCCAGAAAGACATATAAATTCATGAACAATGCATGTAAGAGGGGACTATTTGGATTTAGAGACAAGGGATACTTATGTTTTGATAGCAAGGCAATTTTTGGAAAGTGCGTACAATTCTTGCTCTTGTAATGAACAATTTTTTCTTATTTTCTCGGTGCTAAGAAATAAAAGGAAGTGCATTTTGTGTTCTCTTTTCTACAAAGTATGAATTGTTTGGGTGTTGATTCTTGTTGTAGTTAATGTTTTCACGGTATAGTGTAGATTTTAGTGAACCATTGAATCATCACTGAGCTAATGCTAGCCTTCAACCTTGGTTCTTGATCGTTCTTATTAGCCATTTAAGTTGTTTTAGGGAAGTTGTGAAGTTGTGTGGTGCATTCGTCATCAATAGCTTTCTTTTGATCTTCTAAGTTTGAATACATTTTCATTGAAAAATCACAAATACCCATATCTTACAAGGGAGCTGCCCCTCTCAAACACAGAGGAAGATTGTAACCTTACTGATCAATTGTGATCTCTCCAACTGTTGGCACACTTGTCATTGCTCACGGTGCAAACAGGGTCATTTTCAACATCAGCCTAATATGCTCATAATCGCTCAGATGACCACCTTGTTTTTGATCAACATCAGCTTGATATGTTCAACCTTTATTGGCTCATCAAAAGCCATAAGCTTGGAGTTGTTATAGAGTTTAATGGGGGCGTCCATCTCCTTTCTATTCTTGCTAAGGCACTGCTAAAATGATTGAATGGTCTGGGGAGTTATAAGCTAGCATTGCTAACCTTATAGGAGTGTTACCGGAGAAGGTTGCAAGTAAATGTGAAGTATCAAATCAATCAGGAAGCATGCAGAGAAATTTAAGGAATATTAGATCTGAAAAGATGCCAGATTTGGGATAAAATGAATGGGAGGCGGTGAATAAATGGAATTTCATTTATTGAGTCCAACCAAGGGGGAGTCGCTTGATCCTAACTACACCTTTGCAATGTATCAAAACCATCATCCCCTTTTAGCAAGAGAGTCTGCTAGGGTATTACCCTCCCTAAATATATGGTTGAAAGTCACATTTTCCAGTTTCAGCACAAGGTCGAGGGCTTGGCTAAGGAGACTAGCCAATCTCCAGTCAGGGGTGGTTTTATTTCGTAAAGTGTTGATGACTATTGAAGAGTTCAATGGCAACAATATGCAAATCTTAATATAGATCACACCACATTAGATGTTTGTGGGCCAAGATGCTCTAATCCCAATATTTATGTGAGATAATAATTATAGTATGCAAATCTTAATATAGATCTCACCACATTAGGTGTTTGTTGGCCAATATGCTCTAATCCCAACATTCTTAAAAATAGAATAGACCCTTAAGAGGGCTACAATGTTATACTTGTTATGGAAGAGGCCACTTCATGCTATAGTTCTCCAAAATGTGACCCCAAACAGATATGGGTCTCTACACACATCCCTTGAAATGATATTCATCCCTTCGATATAAATCTCCCAACATAATGGAGGCGTAAAACACTAATTACAATATATGATTTATGTAGACTTCCTAATCTAAGTGGCTGAATCGGATATGGCAATGGGTAACATAGGTATGAAATTTTGGAATGACATAATTAAGTTTAGAATGTCACATACTAATGCATATGATAAACAAAACCATTACAAATTTCAAAATTTGAACCTTGACATACTAATTAAAATTCAGTTTACAATACCAAAAGGATCAAACTTGAATCTCATTATAGATAATCATTAATACAACTAGTTAATCATTTCTCTAATCAACTTCAGTGGGTCATCATAAAAACCAAAATCATCATCAACATTAACATAGATGATGGAACTCCATAGTCACTTGCACTAAAAGTATGTTGGCTGCTTGACTCCTTAATAAGTGATGAGTGCTACAAAGAAAAATCCAAGTCAGTTCACTCCAGCTACATCCCTCAACTTTGTTGCCAATTCCTTTTTCTTATCATATTTGTAAGTAAGAAGGTGCAAGTTGGAATGCATACAAACTAATTTCTCTATTTTGCTCAGTGCCAAACAATTGTGCTACACTAGGTGGATGGAGTACGTATTCTAATTCTATTGAGTTGAAGAAGAGCTAGCAACCTTTTGAAGCAGAGAGAGCTCTTGTTAGAGTTTTAAAATTAACAATGTTGTATATAAAACTTCAAATTTCAATATAGTAATTCTCAAATGACAACTAAATTTAGAGGGTGGGTAAAATTCATAAACTTACCTGCGATTAAATTTTGATCATAAGAACTTGGAGGTGTGGCTATTTGTGTCCATTGAGGTGGCACCCAAACTGAGCATCCTTCCTATAGTTGTCACGAAGTGTAGGACTTTGACCATTGGAGGCAACAAAGACAACAAATTCAGTTGTAATTGTATTGTCCATATTAGTATCAAGGAATAGTTCAGGAAGAGATATTCTAAACCCTTCATTGACTTTTGCATCACAATATATTGGCTCCCTTGTTGGCGTAGGATCCGTTTACCATAACATTTGGGGGTCATTGCGAAGTCAAGAAGATGGAGTGGGTGGTCATTTTGGTCTACCGCTCAAGACAAATTGGCTGCACTCTTTGAAGGAGGTTCTTCAAGATCTTGCTCTTTTGCATAGTGATGGATTTCATTTCATAATCATTGAATTTATGTCATCATAAATATTCCCCATGTGTGGCTTATCCATATTAGTAAAGTAGATCATACTCATGATGGATTTAGTGAAGCTAAGAAGATATTTCCTAGGATCCCACCTAGTGTCATATGGAATCATTTGTTTTACATTTGCTATCTTTTTAGTGGACTGCCTCCATATTGGCCATGATTGGCAAATGACCGCAATTTATTTTAGTATTCTAGAAGGTGGTCAAGGTGCATCTTTTTGTCTTGGATGGACTTTGATTCCATATCCAAGAATTGCATGCAAGTGTGCTTTCACTTGATAGTAGGAAATTGCATCCTTATTATTACACTTGGAACCAGTGTTCCACGGGGACGCATCCCCTATGGTTTTGGGGTTGTGCCCGTATTGGGGACAAAATGGAGACGAATTTTTGCCGTCCTGTGAGTCGTCCCCCTTTTGGCAAATTTGGAAACGTCCCCGAAATGGCCAAATTTTTTTTGTTAGGAAACTTGGGAACAGCCAGCAATATTGGGGATGATTTTGCCATCCCACATCCGTCCCCGGAACTGCTGGCTGTCCCCTTTTTTCCAGCGAATCTGGTAAATTCAAAACACCCCCAAAAAATCATTAAATTTTTTTTTTTGCTGTCAGCGCATGCCCCTAGCCGTCTTAAAGATATAACAATAATATGGAAACCATATTTGGTCCATTAAAACACTAACTCTTCTACTCATTTTTAGATTTGACATACTTGCTAAGAGGAAGAAAAAAAAATGTAAGAGCAGCGACAACAGTGAGGAAAGATTGTGTTTAGTAAGGAAAGATTGTGTTTAGTATTTACGAACTATTTTAGTTGGACTTCTCTTTATTGCATTCTGATTTCGGCATGATGCTTGGAGCCTTTTGATATTTTGATTTTTGCTATATATGTATGTGATATTATTATAATGGAAGTAATTAGTATTTGCCACTTGATAGTATTCCATGTATTTATCTTCTAAAATGTTTATGGTGAATGGTTAATCAATGTTATGATATAAAAAAATCCCATGTTTTTAATTGCTGTCCCTTGAGGTCCCATCCCCTCAATTTTGGCTTCAACCCGTACCCGTACCAAAAACACGTCCCCGTCCCGGAAACTCCGTGGAGCATAGCTTGGAACATATACAAACATGTCTCATCCAATTGGCATCTACTCTACGATTTGTACATGTCTCCATAGTCCTGAAGTTGAGTCAATGTTGAATGAAAGGTTGTTGACGGAATTAGAATTACTTGCCATGGTAAACTTTCATAAGATTTTCTCTAAGTGCAATTTGCTTGCAATTTGTAAGTAGAAGTCTGGCAAACTGTCACAAGCCATGATTAAAATAGATACTATAAAATATACTTAGAATTATGAATCAACTAAGTTGGTAAATATGACTAGCAAATATAATATTCAATGTTTTACCACTATAAATAATAATAAATAATGTCATTTTTTTGTCAAATGAATTATTTATATATATATATATATATATATTACTAAAAATAATATAAGCATTACTAAGGGATATATATATATATGAATGAATGAATGTAGACAACAATATCGCTAAACATGCTAGCAAATATCATAACTCGTACCTCGTTTCATTATCAACTAAACAATATCACATATGCATTTTGAACCAAGCAAATTGGATAGGTTGTGATCCGTGACCAATATGCAAACATTATTTATAAGAAGGTTTATAGACTAAGTCTAGAGAGGAATATAAGGAAGTTTAAGAAGATAATAGGAAGATCTATGAAAACATATGTATAAGCAAGCGAAATAATATAAGGAATAAAATTAGGAGAAAAACGAAGTGTAAAGTATCGCCACTACTCATACGAATGTCACCAGAGGTATGTGTGAACATTCTACATGAATTGAATGTAGGTATTTGTTATTCAATATGGATACTAGCATTGTTACCTAGGGTTTTAAAACCCTAAGTATTACCCCTCCCAAACAATTAAAAATTAAAATACCTTCAAAGCAAAAACATTATAAATTATTTTACATTATATTTAATTATTTAAGTAATACAATATTACTACATGCAAAATAATTAAATATCAAACTTTCAAGGTAATATGATCTTTCACATAATTATTCCCAAAAGAATTAATTGTTACTATTGAAATGTGATCATGAAAGTAAAATTGATAAATGGTGAGCTGGTAAATTGGAAAGAGAATTTGAAATGATTAATTCTTTAAGAGAATTAATTAGTATTGTAATATGAGGCATTTTGTAGAAAGTTTGTACGGGAAGGGATTCTTCGAAAATAGGACAAATGTGAAAAAAATGTAAAATAATTAATTCTTTAATAGAATTGATTATTGTGATTTGTGAAAGGGAGTTACAGTAGTTGGGTAAACTACTTGTGTAGGATTTCTTTAAAAGTAGGAAATTCTTTTGTAAAAGGGTCGACTCTCCATAGATATGAAAACCAGAACTATTTTTGGATTAAGTATCTATACTCTGAACTTTGATGCAAATTTTGGCTGTGACAAGTAATATAAAATTCTGCAGTTTTATAAGTTTCTCTGGAATAGGTATTGCTGCCTATTCTATAATGGTTTATTTTCTTGAGGAGATTGGTCATTTGTGAAAAGCTTTGCATTGCCTCGTTAAAGTTTGAAATCGTGTTTTTGAGGTTGAAAGAGTTTGAGGGAAGAAGGATAAATCTTAAGCTGCTTTCAATTTTAATGATTAATCATATGAATGATTATTGTTGTTAGATGATAATTGTTTTTCAGCCTGCACATTCTCTTCATTTTTATGAATTGATTGTTTACAGATTTTTAGTATTTTTTGGAAATTACTCGTTGGGAAGATTTTCCCTGAAAAGAGGAATTAACGAACATCTTTTCAAAATGGTAGCTGCACCTAATAGTATTTCAAAGCAATACTAAGTAGAGAATTCCTTGCGCCTTTGTGGGAATTCAGTTTGTTAGTTTATAAATTTTTTTTCCACTTTGAGGTTTAAAATCAAGGGGAAAAACTATTTACTAACAGGCATTAATATGTTTAACTTAATATATGTGTGTGTGTATGTTTGTAATGAACACAAGTTTCATAAAATTAAAAATTTTGTACATGTGGGTATCAAAGAAATTGAAATATATTTGTATCGACATTAGATCCCATCTCCTATCCGTGAATAAGGTATCTTAGGGTAGGGAGTTTGTTGAAGGGAGGGGTGGAGTAATTTCAGGCACATGATGAATTATCCCAATACTAGGGTTAGGCCTTGAGGGGCGCCAATTTTAGTCTATTGCATGCAACCTTAACACAATAATTCTACCATCTTAAGAATAACCGTAGTAATGGAGAAACTGATAGAATTTCACATAACAAAGATCTATCGACGGTTAAATTAAATTAAGCTGTGATTTTGGCTGAACACTCTTGTTTTACTTTCCTTAATTAAAAAAATGATTAATGATGGTTAATATGGATGAGTATGTTTAGCTAATGAGAATGATTCCCTAACTCAATAACCCTAATAGGCACTATTTATTATATATGGGTCAAGGGTAATAAAGGGATCATTACACAAACAAATTAAACTTGAGATTTAAAATAACATAATTAATTAATATCTAAACTTTATTTTCAATAATAACATTATGACAATTATTGTGGGTTAAGAAGGGCTCATGGAATCGTTGTCATATTCCTATGCAGGTAGGGTTTTTGGCTACTATTGATCCAAAATGAGTTTGTGAATGGTGAAACCATCCAATAGGACTACAAGTGAGTGGGGGAGAAGCCCTTGGTGAATGATATGAGGAATTGGAAAGAGATGGGTAGGGTTTCTTCATAGGGGTGAGTGATAGAGCAGTCAAAGACGATTGATATTGGCAAGATAATTGCTAGCCAGGGTATGAAGGGTAAGGAGCATGCACAAAATAAAGCCAATGTTGAGGATGGTGCTCGGTTTGGGGAAGTGAAATGGTAAGAGCAAAGGCTGCTATTTCAAATGGGTGTGGTGACAACAAAGCCCTTGGGAGAAACGATTCTAGTCCAAACAAGACCTTTGGGTATAGAGTGACAAAACATCAATAATCGGTTGTGGGTTCGATAGAACGATGAAGCCATGATTCATTAGGGCCATCACTGTGGATTTGATCGATGAGGTAGAAATGGAAATAGATAATAATGTTGTTTTCTCTAAGCTTGGTTTGATTGGATGATTTTAGGGCTTGTGGCCAAGTTCATGTGAGCTTCATAGTTGGATTTTTAGAGAACTGGGAGTCGATTTTGAACAAATTTGTTCAAATTTCATTGGACGTTAGGGGTTTTTCATTGTAGTAATTGAAAATGTATGAGATAGGAATGAGATTTTAAGTGACTGTCTTGGGAGTTCGGAGAATTAGGATCCACTGATGCTGAAACACTAGCATCTGGCCTCTTGTCCAACAAAGGTCACTTTTGACAGGGTTTCACTCTAGGTAAGACCCTCGTATCTGCCACTAAATTTTTGGTTTGATTCATGTTAGAAGTTAAAAGAAATACCCTAGGTAATTTTTATTAGTAGATGGAGAGTCATCAAACCTCTTGCATTCAACCTATGCTTAGATTTTAGTAGAGATGAAAATTGTTGGTGGACTTCTTGTAAAAACAACACTTGAAACTGTAAAAGGATTTTCGGTTCAACCTTTGGATTTTGAAGGGCCTTTAGGTGTAGGAGGTGTTTTCACACAGGGCATATGTTTTACTAACATGCTAAATAGAAACAAGAAGTCAACCTCTTGTAGGAAGGATGTTTCCCACCTTCATTATATAGTGGAGAAGGGTAAACAATAGAAGAGCTTTTCTCAAGTAGTTAGTGAGCGATGTAGCAACAATCATGTGAGGATTGGATTCATAATGCATAACCAATAATGGATAGTGTTAAGGCTGTCTATTTCTTGTTGTGATAAGGTGTTTGTGAATAAGAAAGCGTTTGCTACATTGGATGGGAGGGATGAAAAAATCCCTATAGAGGCTCGAGAGGCAAGGGATGATCTTTTTGTTGGGAATTACAATCAACAAGATGGAAGGAGTGCAGATGGTATGAGGATTCTGCATGCAAATCAATGGAATAGAAAGAAGAGGCAACCAAGTTGGAAGAGGTTTGGGTATTGTAAAGGGCAAAAAAGTTCAAAAAAAAAAAACCAAAAACTTCATCTGTTATGACTCTATATTCACACATAAAAGGGGGTGCCAAGGTCAGTCTTCACTGTTATTAGATATTAGTTGACTAGACTTGATAATGGGTCTTCATGGCGTCTTTATTTATTTGGGAAGATGGTTTCCTTGTGGACATCCTTTGTTTGAACCAAGAATTTTCCTAGGATATTAATGATACTTTAAAACCTTATTGCTGACCAAAAATAAATATTTTAAAATTACTAAAATTAGGGTATCAGGTTCCTACCAAGGTAACTTGAAATTCCAACTATAAAACAATGAAACATATTTTATTTTAATAAATAATGGGCCGAAGCCTAGATCAATTATAATGTATTTATTAAGATTAATTATTATGTGTTAAGCTCGAGTAGACTTGAACCCATGACCTCCCACATAAGAGGCTTACAAGTTATTGCTGTGCAATAGGCTCTTGCCTCAATGAACCATAAAAAATAATTTAAATTATAGCAATAAATGTATTGATATGTACTATTAAAAAATTAATAAAACAATAAAATATATAAATGAATATAATACATTGATTGAAATCCCAATGCATTAATATAAATAAATAAATTAATAATATTGAACATTTAAACTTTCTATTTTTGATCTATTATATGAAATATTAAATAAATTAAAATAGGAGGTTTTTTTATTGATTTAAGTTTTAAATTTAAATTTGTTACATGTATTATATTAAAATATTTTTTTATAGTTTAGTATTTTTTTTGAATTTCCCATTTTATAGGGAACAAAGCTTTACAAATTGAAGAAAGAGGAAAAATATCAGTACTCCATAGAAAATTTTGCATATTGTAAGTTTGTTGGTCGTCTCTTAGATCCGACGTGGTATTTTGCAAATTTGCAACAATGTTGCACCTTTTCCAAACACCATCTTTTGGTTCATGTTGATCACTAGAAAAAAATACAATGAAAAATGGATGAGGGTTGTGTGTGTTTTGATCAAGTTTTTAAGTTTTTGTTTTTGTTTTTTCGTAAGTCCAATTTTGCCAGAATTGGCTTGAAAAGTAAACCTCTTCTAGAAATAATTTGGCATAAAAAATGTTAATTTGTGCACATCCATGAGTGGTACGCCCTTAATTGAGATTCAGGACACATAAAAAAATTATGATTTGGCTACTCAACTTGCAATAACATAATAGAGGTGAAACCCCTAATCTCAACATAGACTGACTAATTAAATGTCCTAGATTTCCCAAATAAGGTATGGAATATGTCTAGGAATGTAGATTGCCAACTTTGTATCTTGATTTAGAGCTTGCAACTAGGTTGGTTATCATTAGGAAAGAATCGAAACATATAACCAACACTGTTATAAAGAGTATTATAATCATCACTGTAACTTACATAACGTTCATGTGGTATTCAATAAAACTTTCCCTAACAACGTATCTCTGCAATGAGTCCCTTGGAAATACATACAAGGTGCCTTGAGCTTATTCTTTTCCATCAAGTCCAAGAGCATGGAATGACACTTGCCATTTGGCCTTTTTGGTCCCACCTGTGGTTGCCCTACTCGATGCAAGTTATATTCTACTTTACACCCTTATCATATATTCCATCCTATCCTCCATAGATGTTTGTTACTTAATGTATTAAAGAATCTTTTTTATATACTACATTATGCAAAGGCATCATAATGGCTAGATTAGCAATGAAGTTGGTTTGAGTCTTGGGTTTGCTCCAATGCTAGGATTTGGCCCATGCATTTGACTTGCAGTCGGCTTGGTACATCCCTAGAGGATTAGTCTCTCCAAGGTTGTCCCTTCTTGACCCCAACTTGGCAACAAGTAAGCCCACGGTAAGCCAGTTTGGGTGCTGGGTTGGGTTGCGCGGAGACATTTGGCATATATAAAAAACGAATAACAACATATAAAATATATATTAGTAACATGTTAACTATTCAATGTTCCTACTTCTTATAAAGTGGAAGACGACCAATCAGCCGAATCAGAATGCCATGTATTATGCATCATACCAAATACTAGAATAGTATTTATATATGTTGTCTAATTTTATTAATTGTGAGACTGTAATCTCTCCCTTGATCAAATGCCTTATTTGTTTGCTTCAATGCCCTTGTTGACTTTTTCCCATCGTGGCTTTATATCATCTTATTTCCCTCAAGATGTACAACCTTTGGAGTGGTTGTTCTTTCATGAGGGGTTGGGTCTCCTCATTGTGCCCCATCACAAATCACTTGTCATCACAACTAAGTTCTTGCAATTGTACCTATTGATGGATCACATGTTCATAACTAGACATTTAGTGGCTAGTGCCTTCCTTAAGTCAAGCTCACTGTATTTTTATATTCTAACTATTGTTAATCTCGTCACTGTTTGTTAGAGCTCAATAGTTTTTAATCTCATTGTTGTTTGTTATGTTCTAATTGTTGTCAATCACATTTCTGTTTGTTATCTCTGATTTTTCCCAAGGTAAGGATATCTCCTTCATGACAGGAGCATACCATAATCCAATATAATTATTTACACAAGTTATCCTCATGATCCATGGTAAGTAAAGGGACGTGTCCCATTTGTTGACATCTCCATTACTCCATAATATCATATGTACAGGTGAAATATTGTTTTTAGTTCAAATTAGTAAACCAAGTCTTTTCTCTAGGTCTAGCACCCATTAGGCTGTTAATGGGCTTCTAAGGGTTAAACCGCCTTCCAAAAAGGTGAAACATGAATCATGGAATCCATCCGACATTAGATGGATCAAAGTGAAGGGCAACCCAGGCCCTTCTAGAGCAAGATTTGTAGTGTGTTTTAAAGGTAATATTTTGTTATTAGGGGATAGAAGTTTATTAGAGGGGACAAACAATGGGGCTGAGCCGCTGAGCCGCTGAAGTATTGGAAGCCCTAAGAAGGTAATAGATATGCAAGTCTCCAAGCTCCATCTGGAAGGGGATTTGTTAATTACTATTAATGACATTATCATAGGAAAATTTGGAGTATGGTACTTAACAAATATATTCGTAAAATTAAATTCTCGATGAGCCTTTTTGAGGAGTTCATAGTGACTCATGTGCGGAGAGAAACTAATGAAGTGGCTGACACAATGTCTAAGGTAGGAGTATGCTTGAATAACCAAGATAAAGGAACTGTTTGAGGACTTTAGAGGGATTGAGGAAGGAAGTTTTGATTCATTGGATCCTATAGATCAAAGAAATTATTGAGAAATTTAGCCTCATAGTGAATTGAAGCAAATTCCATATGTAATATATGTTAATATATTTCTCTGTGTGTGTGTGTGTGTTGATGGAAATCAAATATATGAAAACCTAATTTAATATGCGCACGCACGTGTGCGCACACACACACATATACATATACATAGTGAATTGAAGCAAATTCCATATGTAATATATGTTAATATATATATGTGTTGATGGAAATCAAATATATGAAAACCTTTTATATATATATATGTTTTGATTCATTGGGTCCTATAGATTGAAGAAATTGTTGAGAAATTTAGCCTCATAGTGAATTGAAGCGAATTCCATATTTAATATATGTTGACACACACACACACACACACACACACACACACACACACACACACACACGTGTGTCAATGGAAATCAAATATATGAAAGCCTGAAATAATATGCACACACACACACACCCACACACCCACACCCACACGCGCATGCACACACACACAATCATCATCAACATATATCTATATATTTACATATATTATATCAAAAGTATATTATTGAAATTATGATCAGTATCGGTTTTGTTAAGAACTGAATGGTTTAAGTTTCCCACACACACACACACATCGGTTTTGTTAAGAACTGAATGGTTTAAGTTTCACACACACACACACACACACACACACACACACACACACACACACACAATCATCATCAACATATATCTATATATTTACATATTTTATATCAAAAGTATATAATTGAAATTATGGTCAGAATCGGTTTTATTAAGAACTGAATGGTTTAAGTTTCGGCCATCATTATATTATGATCTGCAGTGATAAGCAAAGGTGCCGATGTAGGGTCATGACCCTGCGTGGGCATGTTATCCATGATATTAAATACCATTCGATGACTGCTGAAACACATCAATAAAAGGCAATGTGAATCACAGTCCTCAAACATATTCAGTCTGCCATCCATTTCATATTTGATCAGTGATATATATTTTCAGTATATATATATATAAAATTCATATTTCTCAGTCAGTTTTATCAGTAATATACATATTAGAATTCCAAAAGAGAAATTGAATAAATACTAAAATCAGTACAGTATTTCTGCCAACATAAGTTAGTTCAATCTCCGCCAAATCGATCTAAGAGTTCAATCTCCACCAAATCGATCTAAACATTTAACATGGTATCAGAGCCAAATTGGTAGAGAGATTGCTAAACTACCTAAAACAATTTTTTCAAATCACAAAATAAAAGTCACATGATGGCAAGCAATGTTAGAGTCGAGGATAGGCTTCTCATAGAAAATTTGAATTACAACAATCCTTGAAGAATTGGAATTAGAATCATTCTTTGAAGTAGACACTTCAATACCTGAAGACGAGGCAGACAAATCCACTTGGAAAAGGCGAAATAATAAATCCAGAAAAATCATTGTTGATTCAGTTAAAGATCATATTCTTCTTTCCATGTCAAATCTCTAGAAAACATTTGAACTATTTAAAACAATTAAGGATACATTTGAGATTAATAACTCAAGTGGATTGCTCACTTTAAAAAAACAATAGATAAATATAAAAATGAATAAAGGAGAGTCAATCTCATCCTACTTAGGAAGAATTTTTGAAATAAAAAATCAATTATCTTCAACTAGAAATAAAGTTGAAGATAAAGAATTATCCATAACAGCAACTAGAGAGCTATCTATATCTTGGGAAGCATTTATCCATGTCGTCAGCAGACCTTCAATACCAGCTTTTGATCAACCTTAAAAGTGATTGCACCTCAGAAGAATCAAGACTAATTTCTAGAGGGATCATTTCAAACCAAGAGGGAGAAAATCAAGCTCTTTTCTCAATCTCTAGTAACAAAGGAAAGAAGAGGAAATTTAAACATGAAGGGAAGAAAAATGATCAAGACAAGGAAACAATAATCACAATAGGAAAGACTTCTCCAAAGTTCAATGTTACAAGTGTGAGAAATTTGGAGATACTTACAAATTCTTTCCAGAAAGGGAAAAAAAATTCTAGCCACCCTAGCCGAAGTTAAAAAGGAAGAGAATCTATTATTCTACTTAGCTCTATCAAGTGAGATGAATAAAAACGAAAATGTGTGGACAATTGACAGTGGTGCATCTCGTCACGTAATAGGATTCGAAGAAAGTTTGAAACTTTTGAAAATTATCTCATTAAAGGAGTCACCATTGAGACAACTCCACCTATCCGGTAAAAGGAATTGGGACTTGTTCTATACAACTAAGAATCGGGATTACTCTAAAATTGAAAGATGTTCTCTTTGTGCTTGGCATAAAAAGGAATCTAGTATCCATCTCAGGACTTGTAGATGAAGGGTATCATGTTACCTTTAATGAAGATAGAGTGTTGTACTGACCTAAAAATTCTAACATTAAGAATGCCATCACCATAGGGTCTAGAGATGGAACTCTATATAAACTATGTAACACTCAAATGCAAGCCCCAAATCATGAACTATGAAACCCTAATGAAATATGGTATAGAAGGCTTGGACATCTTGGATTCAGTGCACTACCGAATATAAAAAAAATACCATTGGAACACCTAACTTAAATACAAACCATATAGGCATTTGGAAAGAATGCGCTCTGGGAAAGAATGTAAAATGATCTTTTCGCCCAAGTGAACACAAATCTAAACTAGTACTGGAACTAGTTCACACTAATTTACGTGCACCTATGCCAACACTCTCTCTAGGAGGATACTCATACTACATAATCTTTATTGATGACTTGTAGGAAAACTTGGATTTACTTCCTAAAAGTCAAAGAATCAAATGAAGTTCTATTGAAATTTAAAGAGTTCAAAGCACTTGTGGAAAATCAAACGTCAAAAAGAATAAAAACTCTAAGATCAAACAATGGGGGCAGATACACTTTTGAAAATTTCAAATATTTCTGCACCTTTGTTGGGATTAAGGAGTATACTATAACTTATAATCCTCAACATATTGGAGTGGCAGAAAGGAAAAATAGAACCATTGTTGAAGCAGCAAACGCCATGTTACATGATCAACATTTACACTTCTCATTTTGGGCTGAGGCCACTAATACTGCTGTATACACATTCAAAACAGATGCCCACACTCAATCCTAGAAAACATAACATTTGAAGAATTTGTTACAGGAACTAAACTTGAGCTAGGTCATCTCAAAATATCTTGGTTGACATGTTTTTATTCATATACCTAAAGAAAAAATAACCAAGTTGGAACCATCCGGGAAGAAAGGTATATTTGTTGGATATAGTGAAAACACTAAAGGGTATAGAGTCTATATACTTGGGCAAAGATCAATCAAAATCAGTAGGTATGTCAAATTTGAAGAAGACACTGCATTCAAACTATACACAAGTATAGAAGATGAGCCCATCATAGAATTGGATGAAAATCAGCAAACTGAAAATCAGAGGGAGAACATATCAAAAGGAAATGAACTATTATCAGATGCTGAAAATAGGGACATCTCTAATATCAAGAAAAGGCAACTATGGGCAAGGAAAATAATTGAAGAAAATAATGTTGAACCGGATAAAATCTTTAGAGAAAGTAAGAAAACCAGAAATATCATGTCAAGCATGGAAAGATGCTATGGTCGAAGAATATCAATCCATATTACAAAATGTCTTGGCTATCATACCTAGGCCGAAAGACAAATCAGTTGTCACGTCAAAATGGTTATACAAATTCAAGTATGCTTCAGATGGTAGTATTGAAAAACATAGAGCAAGATTTGTTGCATGAGGTTTCTCTCAAAAGGTAGGTATTGATTATGAGGAAACATTTGCTCCAGTTGTTCGATACACTTCAGTAAGGGCAATTATTGCAATTGCAGCATCCAAAGGATGGAAGATGCATCAAATGGATGTCAAGACCGCAATTCTAAATGTTGTCGTTAATGAAGAAGTATATATCGAACAACTTTAAGGTTTCAATATAAAAGACAAAAACCTATATGTATGTAAACTAAAGAAAACTCTTTATGGCCTTAAACAAGCACCACGAGTTTGTATGAAAGGATAGATAGTTATCTCTCCAAACTAGGATACTCCAAAAATGAAGTTGATCCTAACATATATTTCAAAATATCTAATGGTGATATGTTAATTCTTGTTCTCTATGTTAATGACTTATTAATAACAAGCGAAGATCATCTAATTGAAAAAGGCAAATAAGATCTTGTAGCTGAATTTGAAATGAAGGATCTAGGCCTACACTATTTTTTGGATTTAGAAGTATGTCAAAAGAAAGATCATATTTGTCTAAATCAAGGGAAGTGCACCCATGACATCTTGACTGGATTTGGTATGATGGACTGCAAGCCCCTAGTGACTCCTATGGAAACAAATTCACACAAGTTAAAAGAAGCAGTGAATTCAGAATCTATTGATCCTACTCTCTACAAATAGATCATTGGATCACTTATGCATTTGGTAAACATTAGGCCTGATATTTACTATGCCACCAATGTATTAAGCCATTAAATGTGTGAATTAAAGAAGAATCACTTGATGGCTGCTAAACATATCTTGAGATATCTACGTGGTACTATTGGTCTTGGTTTGAAGTGCAAAAATGTTGAGATAAAACTTGAAGGATATAATGATTCTAATTGAGCTGGTTGTTCCATAAACTGTAAGAGTACTACAGGGTGTTGCTTTAGTCTTGGATCAACAATGATATTTTGGTTCAGTAGAAAACAACCAACAGTTGCCTTGAGTTCCATTGAAGCTGAATAGATGGCGGCTTCCATGGGAGCTTGCGAAGTAGTATGGTTGAGAAAGCTATTATTTGGACTTTTCGGAAAGCAACTGAGTTCCACAATGATTCATTGTGATGACCAAAGCTGCATCAATCTTCCACAATCGATCAAAGCATATTGAGACCCCATATCATTACATAAGAGACATGATTGATTGAAATGTTATCAAATTGATTTATATCAGCACTGATGAGCAAAATGCTGACATTTTCACCAAGCCTCATGCAAGGTTGAAAATAGAGTACTTTGGAGATAAACTTTGCATGACAAGTTTGTAAATACATTTGTAACTTAATATATTCACGAATAATTGAAAATTAAATTTCTGCATTGGTGTTATGAAAGGTGACGATCTTTCATATGTGTGAGGTCACTATTGTAAGGTGTTGGCCTTATCAATAGTTGATCTATCTCCTAGAGACACTACATTAACTTGTGTTGTCGGTAAATTCTATATTGTAGCCGACGAGTAGAATTGTATCTGAACGGGCGCGTGACAGTTGATTCACCCCTTCGGAAAGGTATATGTACACTATCCGGAATGGACTTTAAATCGTCATTGGAGTTATTTTAATAAACATATTGCGTATATGAATAAAGTATCTATTCTGCGTTATATCGTGCTATGCTATATGTGTTAATTATCCTTTTACCCTATACGGTAAACATTTGGCGCTGTTGCCAGTCGAACCTGGAACAAATGAAGTGTGATGAAGATTAATGCCTAATTTGCTTAACAAGGATAGAAATAAGATAAAAGATAAGGATGAAATACGCACAACACAAGAAGTTTTAATTTTAGCACAACAGGTGGAATGCAGACAGAAGCTTCAGCAGATTGCCGACGGACAGCAAGAGGGTGAAGGGGCACAGATGGAGGGAGTGCACTCACCTAGTAGGCCGAGGAGTACCGAGGAATTGCTAGAGGAGACTCGATAGTGATTGAATTTAGTGGAGGAAACAAGGGAGGAGTTTATTAACCTGTATATGCCAAGGGTAGAGCAACCGAATGATAGGGAAGCAACTCGCACGGCTTGAAGTGTCGAGGGAGCATGAGTGTGGAGTGAATTTTTCATTCATGATACACCTGATGAATTTATACTGGCGGAAAATCAAATGACCTCACTTGAGGAAGATCTTCTTTCACTAGGAAACGTGGTTGTGGGAAGCAAGACAGCTGTCGGAAGCAGCGCGATTGTGCAGAACAGTGCGGGTGCTCAGAACAATGCGGGTACTTTGAATAGTGTGGGTGCTTTGAACAACGCAGGTGCTCAGCAGGTACCGCAGAATCAGAAGAAAGTAACAATGGTAGGACTAAAGGAGAAATTGCCTAAGTTTAATGGCGACAAAACGATAGATCCGATCAGACATTGTAAGACGTGTGAAATGATATGGACAGCAAACGGTGTAATAGGCGAAGATGATTGGGTTTGGTAGTTCCCTGCGACCCTATGGGGTGTGGCAATTGATTGGTTTGCCGATGCCGACCCTCAGAAACTGACTACATGGGCGGAGGTCAGAAAGGAGTTCATAGCAGAGTTCCAAATGCTACGGGATGATAATGAAATTGTAGTAGAAATATATAATACCAAGCAAGGAAAGAACGAAACAATCCATGCCTATGCAAGACGGTTGAAGGAGCTGGTTGGGAAGATGGGAGAGTCAACCAACTGACAGATTGAAGCAAAGATGGTTTGTTGAGGGGCTACGGCCGGCTTTGAAAAAGAAGATGAAAATTGTACCACTAGCGTCGTACGCCGATGCATATAATTGTGCAATGGATTTGGAAAGCGAACAAAAGAACAGTAAAAAGAAGCATAAATCGTCGGATTCAGATGATTCATCATTCGAAAGTAGCAGTCGTGACGAAGAATCAAACAAGAAAGATTGAGCATTACAAAAAGATATGCTAAGAATGATGAAAGAATTTGAAAAAGAATCCAGATTCAGTGAAGGGAGAACTATGGTGCACGGATTGTAAAGAGGATGGCCAGACAGGGCTCATGCTTGAAGAAACAGTTCTGTGATATTTGCCAGGTGGCAGGACATTCCATAAAGGAGTGCCCGTTTAACATGAAGTCAAAAGACCATTAGCAAGTATTATTGACGTAGGAAGTGTTTGCAGGAACAAACACAAACAACAATGCAACTTCGGGAGGATATCGAAACAATAATAGACATGGAAGGGGTGGCAATAATAACAATAATAACAATGGAGGCCGAAGCTGAATACAGTAAAATGAAGTGGACGGCCAATGATACATTGTTGTGCGTGCGATCTCTAGGGGCACTTCGTTAGAGATTGTACCACGAAGGAAATGCCCCAATTACTATGTAGATGGTGTGGTCCAGGAGACCACGAAGATTCAAAATGCTCGAAGCAAGGGGTAAATCTATTAAGCATTTAAACATGTGATGAGAAGGTACTGGTGGTTACATGTAAGCAGGTGAAGAAAGCAAAATACCCTGATGTAGAAGAAGAGAAGGAGAGGTTACAAAAAGCAAGAACAGAGCTGGAAAGGCAGATGAAAATAGAAAAATCATAAGTAAAAGACATTGTTGAGACTTCGAAAAGGAACTTATGGAACAAAACATGATAAGGTAGATAATGCAAACAAAAGTGCCTATTAAATTAAATGACCTCACAATGCCATAGCTGTAGACAACGTTTATGAATATGACACCACTCTTGAGATTGACAGAGGAAACAGAAAAGGGACGGTAGTGGAACAGCTGCAACAAACCCGATGCTATTGGCACTTACGACAGGAAGGCATCCAATAGTAGTTGAGATGGGCACTCTGGGTACTGTATTGATAGACAAAATTGTGGACGGAGGGTTAGGCATGAACGTGTTATCGGAAGATATATGGAAGAAGTTAGGACAACCTACACTGTGGCCACCTACATTCCAGTTACTCATGACGGATCAGCACGGGATCAAACCATTGGGAACTTTGATGGCACAGTCGGTAACGATTGGGACGCAACCATTTTTACTAGATTTTGTGGTCATTCCACTGAAAAGAAGAGGGTATGACGCTATCCTTGGGCGAGGTTGGTTGGTGCAAGCAAAAGTAAAACAGGACTAAAAACGAAACACCCTATCCATGGAATGCAGAGGCAAAAGATTAATAATTGACTTACATACATAGATGGTAGGTGAGGAAGTAGCGTCGTCAGATTTCGAAGGTGAAGGTGACGAGGAAGGAAAGAAGAGAATGAAATCAGAGGGAGTATTGAGATTAGGAGGGTCAAATGATGACGACCTAGACTCAGTGAACTTCCTATTCCATTGGCAGATGGAGGACTACGATCTCTTTCCGAGCTGTAATATGTTAAGGGTCGATGAAAGTGAGAAAGGAGAGGAAAATGAATATCCAAAGGAATACAGAGAAGTAAAAGAAGGAAAGGAGGTTACGGCTGAAGCTGAAGGGAAGAACATACCGTACAAACCCAACAAAAGAAAAGATTCCACCATATGGTACACGGCGAATGGACCGTGCAGAAAGAAAATGTTACGTCGCCCCACGGATTTAGTAGAAAGGTATTGACAACAAGGAAAACACATCATATGGTCTGCACAGGAAACAAAGAGGAAGGGCTTAATAAAAACTTCAGCAATACAGAGTGCAGGTTATGAAATCAAGAATACAGTTATTGACGACAAGGAGTGGTAGCCGATGGAATTCATAGTACCAAGTTTGAGGATAGCAATCGAGAACAAGTTGGGTGACATGGAAAGCTTAAGGGAGAGATTGTACAACTTGAACAAACTCGATGAGCGACGACTGCAGGCACAATGGGTCACAGAAGTCACACAAAATAGACGGAAGGCATGGCTTGTTAAGCATTTAAAATTAAATAAGTTTAAACTAGGTCAGTTAGTGTTGAAGTATAATGGTCGGAATGAGATTAGGCCAGGGAAGTTCAGAGTTAAATGGGTTGGACCATATAAGATATGAGAAGTTGGCGATAACGAGGCAATTAAGTAATGGACACTAGATGGGAAAGAAGTACCAGACGCGGTGAATGGGTCGAAGTTAAAAATATATCATGAGAGAAATGTTCCTTTGTCGACGAACAATTGAGAGAGAAGAACGACTGTAAATAATGTATATATGTAAGATAATCAAATGTAGACAAAATACAAAGTTAAAAAGTAATAGGATTATTTAAATAAAGTAGTATTAAAGGATTGTATGGAATTTTTTGGGATCCGTACCGTAGCATAAAGAGGGGATGGAACCATTGTATGACATTTTATATGTGGAAGGAGATCGTAAGAACAAGCAATGAAGGAGAATTTTGACTGTACGATTGAGAAAAGAAATATGTAGGGCAATGTTGATGTCGTACGGTCAGTCGAAGTGCTTGATAGAGATAAATGAACTAATGCCGTATAGCCTTCAGGAAAGAAGCAGAAAGAAAGGACAGACTGTACCGCCTTTAAGGGGATAAAGTGTTAACATAAACCATTGTACGGCTCGTAGAAGGGAAAGCTAATACTAAAACAATGATTGTACAGCCGTACAGATAGAAAGAGATCCCGAAAGCAATAAACACATAACGTAAGGCTTATGAAGAAATTGTCAATAGGGAATGAGATAGAAACCGTACGCCTAGGAGGAGCTAACATGATCCGTACGGATGTGGAGGGAAAGAACATTGTCCGTACGACGTAGTATTGTAAGAGCTCGTAATGGTATTGGAGGAAAGAGTCTTGGCCGTACGACCCAAGAGGAATAAGATATATTAGCACCGTATGTTGTATGGTCTGTACGAACGAAGAGGAAGGCACAAAGAGTCATCTGAAAAGGCCGTACGGCTGTTGGTAAAGAACCGTACGACATTCCTAGAACTGAGCAACCATACGGTAAACTAGAAAAAAAATAGTTGTGCAAGCATTATACATGATTATTGACTATACGGCGAAGCAGAGAGACCGTACAACGAACTCGTACGGACATCGGCAATAGGAGAACTGTACCGTATAGTAGCAATAGTCGGAGTGGGGAGACCATATGGCATAGGCATAGTCAGCTATACAACACAGAAGTCTGAGATCGTTGTACAAACTCACTTGAAGGGAAGCAGATTGCAGTACACCGGTTAACATGGAAGAAAGGTGATAGGAGGTTTTCTAAAAAAGAAGAAAAAAACGACGACAAATCAAAATAGTTGAGAATGGAAAATGTATGGTACTGGAGGGACAGACATAAACAGGTAATGAAGAAAACATAAGCGGTTGGTAGAAATAGTGCGGGATTGGAAGAAAATCACTAAAATGGTGTGTTCCATGGACTTTTATGTGGGTTTGAGAGTGGTAATTTGGTCTTGGCGACGGGGGCAGACCGTGCTAGATGCCCCCTAGACCCTCAGTCAGTTCAGTTAACAGTCGTGGGAAGTGTGACTAGTTGATGAGACTTGGAGTTGTTGCAGGCGTGGAATGTTTGTATGCTAGGAGTGAAAAGGGCATTGGAGAAGCCTTTCGAGAGGGATGCTACGCTTTGAGGCACTTGGAGTAGGTGTTTGACATGAGGCTGTCTTTGTGGATGTGTAGAGAGCTCGGGAGGAGCTGATCATCTAGTGGGAGACAATAGAGCGACACTTGGCTTAGTGTACCCAGGAGTTGGAAGTAGAGAAGGCGGCACAGGTGGCTATCAAGGTCAGCTTGGCTAAGGAGACAATATTGTGTTAGTAGACGCAATGTGTTTTGGAGACCAGTTTGGTGTAGGCATGGGAGAAATGTGAATGTGATGTGACGGAAAAAGATCTATCTTGTTATAGTTAGTCATAGTTAGTGTATTCTATTTTGTTAATTTGTCTCGGATATTTTGTAATTGTCGTCTGGAGATGACTTTTTTTTTTTTGGGGGGGGGGGGAGATGATGTTGTTGGTAAATTCTATATTGTAGTCGACGGGTAGAATTGTATCCAAACGGGTGCGTGACGGTTGAGTCACCCCTTCGGAAAGGTATATGTACACCATCCGAAATGGACTTTGAATCATCATTGAAGTTATTGTAATAAGTATATTGCGTATATGAATAAAGTATCTATTCTGCGTTATATCGTGCTATACTACATGTGTTAATTATCCTTTTACTCTATATGGTAAACAACCTATAGCACCAAAATGTGTTGAATGTCTAGGAGCAAGTGTTATCACGATTCTTTGGGCTGGATTTTGTTGGACACCATGAAAATCAATTTGTTATGGTTCTTTGGACGGGATCTTGCCAGACACCATGATATAGTTACCCTCATAGACCACACTTAAGGTGGTGTTTAAACTTATATTAAAATTATAGAAATTGCTTCAATTACATCTTTGCTAAAGAGGGAGTGTTGAGAAATTTAGCCTCATAGCAAATTGAAGCAAGTTTCGTGTGTGTGTGTGTGTTGATGGAAATCAAATATATGAAAGCCTGATATAATATGCACACACACACACATACATATATGTACACATGCATATACATATACATATACATATATAATCATCATCAACATATATCTATATATTTACATATATATTATCAAAAGTATATTATTGAAATTATGATCAGTATCAGTTTTGTTAAGAACCGAATGGTTTAAGTATCAGCCATCATTATATTATGATCGGCAGTGATAAGCAAAGGTGCTGACGTAGGGTCATGCCCCTACGTGGGCATGTTACCCATGATATTAAATACCATTCAATGACTGCTGAAACACATCAATAAAAGGCAATGTGAATTACACTGCTCAAACATATTTAGTCTGCCATCCATTTTGTATTCAATCAGTGATGTATATTTTCAGTATATATATATATATTTCCCAGTCAGTTTTATCAGTAATATATATTATATATATTATAATTCCAAAAGAGAAGTTGACTAAATACTCAAATCAGTACTGTATTTCTGCCAACATAAGTCAGTTTGATCTCCACCAAATCGATCTAAATATTAAACAAAAATATGCTCGAAGAAGATTTCTAAGGATTTGTTTTGTAGTCTTTTAGTATTAGTGATCCTTGACTAAGGGTTAATCCATGAATGAACTCATAAATCAAAAGCATGCTCCTTCCATTCGCTACTGCAGCAAGATCTTTAAAGTCATGATGACGAACTAATGTATTGAAATGTGAGAAGTTATTTAGCAAATCTGGATGAATTTGAGAATATCCACCTTCATATTATTTGATCAGCCAAAGAAGAGAAGAAATCATTAATTGGCACCGAATTTCAGGAAGAAGCCTCTTGAACAAGCAATGCTAAGTGTGGGAGATAATAGACAAGAGAAATGTTATTAATATGCACCTAGTGGGCGCTCCTCATCCAAGCGGTAAAGTTGCATAAGAGAAACAAAGGGTGGTATGGAGGAAAATTTCTCCTTGCATACTTTCAACCAGTGTAAGCATTTAAAAGGGAGGTGATTGTGGAAAGAATGAGAGGAATTTTCTCAACTGATGACCCAAGAGTTTGGTAATGTCTGAACATAATTTTTGCTGAAGAGTTCATTATGATAAAATGCAAGTTTAGAACAAATGTGGATATCCCCTGTGCTATTTTTGCATGCGCATTGTAACCCGAGTTTGTTAATTTCGTAAATCCAATATGTAGCTAAATAGATCATATCTAGATTTAGACTACTAGATTTATTTAATGAAATAAAGCAGTGGAAAACTAGAAATGCAAAACACAGTCATAAACAATTGATATGCTCTTCAATTAATTCATTGTTCAAAATAATTTCAGAACATACAAGAGCTCCTAATATCTGGGAAAATGGCTTTGAAACAAGTTACAAACAAAAAAGCAAACCTAGAATATACTTGGTATTGCTACCTTCTCTGTTAATATTAACTACTGTAAACTTTCTCCTTTTTGCTCCATTGGAAAGAAAAAAAATCTCTTCTTTGATTTTCTCTCTCTCAATGCCCTTCATAAGAAAGATTACCGAATTCTATTTTAACCCTTAGCTTCCTTTTATAATATTAGTTGGGAAAAGTAGAGTCCTGCTTGATGTCTACGTCCATAAAGTAGAGTCCTACTTGAAGTCTATTTCAATAAAGTAGAATCCTACTTGAACTCTTCTTCTTAGGTGACTACTTTAGTTAGTTAGGTGTATAAAGTGGAGTCCTACTTAATCTCTACTTCTAACTTACCTCTTTGAGCTACAATTATCAACAGGTTCTAGAGAGGAGGCCTTGTGGACGAGTAGGAAATGTGTCAATGTCAGTGGTATAGGGGAATGGTATCAAAATTGGCATGGTATAGCTAGGTGTGGGGCTAAGGACAAATGAGGATTTGTGGAGTGAAGTGGATAGGACAATCCAAGCTTTCAAGAGTTTTCTAATGATGTGTACCAAAACTTGCAAGGAGAGAAGAATTGAGGAAGTAGAAGGGGTTTGGGAATGCTGAAATAATTGCTACAAATGTTAGAGGTGGAGGACTGCTAGAAGGCCATAGAGAGGCAACTCGAAGAAAAACCAGCAAAGAAAATGGAGAACACGCGGTTGTATACCAGAAGCAAAATCTCTATTCAAGTTGAATCCAAGGATGAGATGAACAAGGTGATGAAAAACAAGTAGGATGGTTTTCAATGCTTTGTTAGCTTTTGTGGGTTTATTTTTGTATGGATATTAGGTTTATAGGATTTGTTTGTTCTTTTTTTGAAGAATTTATAATGAGATTGAATGTAGTTGGTGTCAATTGCTTTATCCAAATTTTTAATTTTGGATCCTAGTTAATTATGCTTGGTAGTCTCTCTGATATGTAGTAGGAGATAGCAGGGTGGTAAGAGATAGATGGGTAGTAGTATGATGCCTTTCATGAGACCGACTTTGAGAAGACTTGAAATAGTTGCAGTTATGGTGATGTAATCTCTATTTTACCATTAATAAAATATAATAATTGTCACTAGGAAAAAAAGATCTAGCTCCTATTTAAATAATGTAATGCTTCTTTAATGGTCATCTCACTTTGTTTAGGTAGTTTCTATTTCCAACTTTAGTTTACATTTGTTTATTTTAGAAACATCGTAATGTAATGCCTCTATGTTGTGAAATTTGTCTTCATTATTTAATATACAATTACCATTACATGGTAACAAAGTGGTTTGATGGGGTTCTTTAAATTTTGGCAATTTTTCTAATAAGATTTGAAAGCTTTGTTTGAATTCTTCCCAATTAAAAAAAAAAATCCTTTTAATGTAAAAAACATCTTTGAAATTTGAAGGTGAATATGCAAAAGATTGCAAGGGTTTTTATTTTTTAAAGCACGTATCTACATTTTTCATTCACATTAGTGTTTTTTTTTCGAGCACTGCAGTAGGGTTTATTTATGTGTTTTTTCCTCCAATGCAATGAAGATGCATGTGTTTCAGTCTAAGAATAACATTGTTTTGGTGGGAGTTGTCTTGAGTGCAATGAGCTTAGATTTCCAACCTTCAACCTTTTCAACTTGCATGCTTCCCTTTCACTAGGTTGCACATTCTTGTTTATGGATCTATGATGAGAGGGTTTCAGTGTGGTTTCCTATTTGACAACTAGGGTTTCACAAATATCTACAAAGATTTCATGGGCATTTTGTTCTTCAAGTCCTGTCGTCTATTTTTTTATTTGGGTATGTAGTCCTCACCTGTGGCTAGGGTTTTTGTTTTGTTGGCTATAATTTTTTTCTTTTTTTTTGAAGTATAGCTTCTTTCCAACACCAGGGCTTTTTGATTTATTTTCCATAAAAAATCTTGTCAATGGAATTCAAGCGAATTTCAAACCCGATGATAGAACCTTGATCGACTACAAAAAAAAGGTTATTTTGACTTTTTAAAGTTTTTTTGCTTTATCTAGTCTGTTCGACCCTCCAACCATAAAAGAGACCACTATAAATGCAAAATAAGATGTTTATATATCATTTGTGAACTTGTGAATGAAAAGAAATCTTCTTGCTTGAATTGCTAAACTTTCTTGTTTGGTTGCCATTGCTCAAGGAGTGATAAAAGGTGACTGATGCATGCTCTATGGTTGTTATGAGCTAGTTCCATGTGGTTGCAAAGGACATTAAAGAGGAAGATTTCAACCAAAGAGGTAGGGTTTTGTTGATTTTCTTTTGTTTACAATAATTTTTTTACATTTTTTTTCACAAAATGAAAAAATTCTCTAGTTCTATTTTCTTTTCTCATTTTGGCTTTGTATGATATTTATAGATTCATAGAATGGCAAGTGTTTCTATTATGTGAACTCTTAGTTCAAAATAGATTTGTACTCTCTAGTATGGAAATACGTGGAAATGGTTCAACTAATGGTTTGTTTGGATTTGCAGTCATTGCAAATAGGAAGACAATAGCTCTTACGGTAGAGTGAAAGCACATTTGTACTTTTTCCCTATGAAAGTCATTAAGTTTTATCTAGGCCAACAAAGAGTTGGAGGGCAACCTACACTTAAAACCCTTCTTGCAAACCATATTGTGAGCAAATATATTCAAGAGAAAAACCAAGCAGATGAAGCAACTGAGAATTCAAATGATCATCCTTTGCAAAGGTCTAGAAGTAAAACTAAAAAAATATATGGATTCAATTTCCACTTGTAGTGAGCAACTTGCTAAGGGCCATCCATTCTCACGTGTTCCTAGAGAACTAGTGACAAATATGAGAGCAAGACATAGCGGGATGCCTCTGTGCAAATGAATTTGTATTTAATGTTGTTTGCTCACTGTATTTGCAAAAAATGGTGAGACCAATTAATGAGGCTCCAAGGGGGTTTAAGGGCATGGGTTATGAGAAGGTGCACATCACTTTATTGGAGAAAGATGTGAAACATGTAGATGATTCCTTGAAGACCATCAAGGATCCATGGATTACAACATGTGTGCCCACAATATGATGCATGGGAAGATGCAAGAAAATGCCCTTTGGTCATTGTTATTGTATTGTCCATGATATGCGTAATGTTTTTGAGAGCCATGGATTATGAAGGGGAAGTGAAGCACGATCCATATATTGCAAACATTCTCATTCAAGCCATTGAACAAGTTGGCCCTTAAAATGTTTACAAGTAATAGCAAACAATGCTAAGGATTGTAGTGTTATGGTAAATTGATGTTGTAGTTGTATTAAATAAAAGAGATGAAAGCTCCTTAAATAGATTCACAAAGATGATCTTTTTAAAAGAAACAATCATTAACTAAAGACAGCAATAGAAACTACTTAATAAACTAAAGACTTAACCAAGATAACCATTAAGTGAACATTATAATATTCTAATACCCTCCCTTAATGGTTATTGTCTAACTGATGTCTTTTGCTCACAAATTCTTCAAATCATTTTGTTGTTGCTGAGACCCTCCCTGGATCTACAAAATGTTAATGAACAAGAAGCCAAAATTTCTTCATAAAAGAACAGAGAAGGGTGCCCTCTTCCTTAGAATGCTTTGCAACAAGAGACAAGAGCTAACCACTGTCTCTGCCATTAAGATGAGTCTGCCATTGACCCTCCCAGTATCAACAAAACATTGGACGAGAAATCATCATAAAATATCGAACCTGATGTTGGATAACGAAGCTGCTCTTCTTCGGAGACAGAGACAAATACTAAGAACAGCTAGCACGATGTTCAAGAAAAATCAGCAAACTCTCCAAACTTTGCAGATTAGCACGATGTCCCAAAACAGACAAACAAAAAGTGATGATTTTTAAGGAGAAAAAATGATCAAAACCCAACATGATTTTTGAGGTGAAAAATTAGTTGAAACTAGGCAATACAAAGCTTTGTTTTTGAGGAAAATTGGTTTAACCCAATAGATAATTTTTGAGGAAAAAATTATAAACTCACCAAGGAATTCCATGCAACTTTGTGAATTACATCAGAAATATTTAAGGGAAAAATTATAGAAACCCATCAAAAACTTTTTTAAGGGAAAAAATAATGAAAAATCATCAAAATTTTTTAAGAGTGGCGAAACACAAACCTTCACATGGTAAACCAGAACATGCAACAAATATGCAAGTACATGCAACCTTATAAAAATCAGAGACTTTTGCTGGAACCAAGAAATCGTGAGATCAAAACCATTAACTAGACTTGCAATTTTCAGCAAAAATCCTCGAAGACAAACCGCAAAAGTTTCATAAAATACCTCTAATGATATTTATTTTTAAAAATCGAAAAACAAATTTCTGGAAAAAGGTTCAAATAAAAAGAGGCTCAAATTTTTCTTAAAAAATCCGCCAAATTTTATGAAATTCCATTGACTTGCTTTGATACCATGTTATGGTAAATCGACATTTTTGTAGTTGTATTAAACAAAGGAGATGAAAGCTCCTTATATAGATTTACAAAGACGATGTTTCTAAAAGAAACAATTGTGAACTAAACACAACAATAGAAACTACTTAATAAATTAAAGACTTAACTAAGATGTCCATTAAAGAAACATTATAATATTCTAATATATAGCATTGCTGGGTTATATTACACATTTTTGGACACCTTGTGTTGTTCACTCACTTAACCTAATGCTGCAAAAAATTGTCAATAAAATTGATTGGATAAAAAATAAAAGTACGAAAATACTGAGGAGATCCTAATGTTTTTTATGAAACACTATATGTCACTGGCCATATTTAGATAGTTCTTGATTGGAGATCTTGAAAGTAATAGACTTTAGTAATTTTAATTTTAATTTATCATTGTTTTGATTTTGAAATAGGTTTCTATGACCCATTTTGCTTCCAACCCTATTTTTTTGAGATGCCTTGAGAAGGTTAAAAAGGCGTTATCTAGAATGGTAATCAATACTAAATGGAACATATGGAGGCAATCCAGTAGTACAAGGCAATGACCTTTAAGGCAATGATACTAGGTGACTCTTGGTGGGATTGTACTAAGCACCTATTGAGGTTCACTATGCCTATATTGAGTATGATTCGATACACTGACATGGATAGGTCTTGCATAGGTGAGGTATATGATGACATAGACTCCATGATTGATTATATTAAATAAATCATAAATGAGAGAGCAAGATGCTGATGAAATATTCTTCAAGGAACTAAAGAAAATCATGGTGGAGAGATACAACAGAGTTACTACCCCTTTGCATCTCCTTGCTTTTGTATTCAGCCCCAAGTGCTATACTTAGTCAGTCCTCAAGGAGATAGATGGCTTATACAAAGTTCTTGAAGTTGGTTCTAGGTACAAGGCAGCCCTTCGTAGACTCTTTCCAGATTACATGCAACCTACGGCGAGGGATAAATTCTTGAGTTTCGTCAACACTGATGATTGTGGTCATGATGCTCTTGAAGACAATAACAATGTTGATGCTCATAAATGGTAGTACTTACATGGAGAAATGTACCAACACCTACAACCGTTGCCAACAAATTTTTATCACGAGTAAGTTGCTAAATCTCAAGATTCTAATTTCTTCTTGTTGATGAATACTGAATTTATGTTTTCGAAATGTTTATTGAGAACTCTTTACACTCTTATTTCATAATGGAAAATCTTGATAGGACATACTCCATCAACTTTGCAAGAAGGCAGAAGGTTTTTCTATGTGCATTCAAACTTGAGGCTCATAACACATGAAGACAATACTTACAAAAAGGGGAAGCAAAACATTGGGATGATGAACCAAAGTGTGCGGAGTTGGAAGATTCAATTGCCTATCTTGATCCACTTGTAGTTGATGATGATGGTCACGAGCTACCAAAGGTTGTTCTTGAGGCAGACATTTTTAGTATCGAAGCAAATGGCATAATTTGTGCCTCTAATTTGCCATAGCTGGATGATGAGGATATGTTTGATTATTTTTTATGATATTTGATTAGTGATGGCTGATTATTAATATTGACATCATTATTCTTGAATTGAAACATTGCTTTGGTGGCGTATTCTAGTATTTTGTTTTTTCATTTGGACTAAAATATTAATATATATGGTGGCGTATTTTGCTATGTTGCTTTACTATTAGTATAGTGGTGTATGAACTTATGTGCTTGTGCATATTAAATACATATTTAGGTATATATATATACAGCATATGTTTTTGTATGGACCAACTCAAAATGAGTTTTAACCCACCTCCAAAATTTTTTGAAGGAATTTTGAACTTGAATCTGGAACATGATTCTGAACTGGCAACTTAGAAAATGTGCTATCAAATTTCTGGATTTGATTGTGTATAATTTTTTTTACATCAACATTTCGGATCATACTACATGATCCATCATCAGGATGCTAGAGAGAAGAGAACATGAAAAAATAGAATGCAGATCCAACCAGCTGAAGAAATAGAAGGGAGGGGGAAGGGGAGGAGAGAGTTCTGATTATTGCGGGTTTTGATTGATTTTCTCCTATAAAATCATATCTGGTTTTGATCAATTTTTCTCCTCAAAAATTATTTCTGAGTTTGCCTGATTTTCCCCTAAAAGCATTGTTTTTCGTTTTTTTCACCTTTTGTTAACACAAAAAACAATGGATCTTTCTTTGCAAGAGAATTTCTAGAATTTTTTCCAAAAAAATGACTGATATTTCAATGTCTGGGTTTGACAACTTTTTCCTGAAAAACTTATTGTAAGATTTTATAATTTTCTCCTCAGAAAATTACTATTGGGCTCTATGATTTTTTCCCTAAAAAAAGTCTAGTGGTCTTTCTAGAGACATCTCAGCATTACATCAAGGGTTTGGTGATTTTCTCCATAAATATCATGGTTTCTTGTAGTTTGTTTTGGGTGGTAGTACTCATCAGCAAACTTTTTTGCCAAATTTGGGAACTAAACCATGTCTGTTTTTCTAAAATACTGGAGAGTTTGGCGATTTTCTCCTCAAAATTGTTTTTTCATTTTCATAAGTTGAATTCAGTGTCTCTGGCTACAAGGACTGGCTATTTTGTTTCACAACATCAGGTAGGAAGGATTTTGGTTATCTTGGTCATTTCCAAAAGTTATACAGAATCCCGGGAGGGTCTCAGATGCAAGTGATTTTGTAGAGCATTTTGAAGAGAAGGGGCCAGCCTACTATGTATTTGTGACCAAAAGACCTGTAGATTGTCTTCTTTAAAATAATGCAATGTTTCTTTAATGATCATTTTAGTTTGTTGAGGTAGTTTCTATTTTTGACTTCTATTTATGTTTGTTTCTTTTAGAAACATCTTAATGTAATTGCCTATATATAAGTTATTTACTTATCTATATATTAAATTGTTTAAATATATGATAAATTTCATTTCTTCTACTATTTTGTATACTCAAGTTTTTATATATTATGAATAAATTTAGCTGTCATCTCCTCAATGTCCTCATATTTTGTAAAAACAATTGCTAACCACAAAATCTGTTCCCATTTTGAGACCCCATGAGACACTGATAAATTCAAACAAATTGATTTTTTTCAGGTAGTTTTGTACTCATAACAGCAAACACTAGAGAAGGAAACAGTATATGAAGTTTATTTCAGAAGTCATGGAATCTTAAGCTTCACTGCTTCAACCGTAGCTAACATAACTTCCCTGCCAATTGACTCAGCTTAAGTACAGCTTCCCAGTGAAATGATATAACCTTAGATACCGATTCGTCCTGGGAGGCAGAGGCTTCCGCATCGGAGGCGGACGGTTCCGGATGTATCCGGGAGCATCCGCGGGCCTGCCCAGGCATTAAAGTAAAAAAAAGAACTATTAGAAACGTTTTCTATGACTCTAGCAAACAGGTCCCGATAACAGAGCAAGCATACAGGTCAATAATAAAAACAATTATTATATCCGATTTGAAATCTGTACTAGGAGACCATCGATATTGGAGAATCTGGCAGATTTGGTGCTGTTCCAGATTAGCACCTGTGTATTGAGAAGACTGTCTAGCAAACAGGTCCCGGTAATAATATCATTTGTTATAATATATTTCTTTGCATATATATATAATATATATATCTACACACGTTTCCTCCGGCATCCGCATCCAAAAAAAAAAAAAATCCCGCATCTCGTATCCGCTTCCGGAATCTGCTTCAGAATCTGGATCCGAATCGGTAACTTAGGATATAACTAATTGAGCACCCTTCAAACATAGAGATTGCAGATGGAATGTTGCATGGGCGTTTGCTTGCCAATAACCTGTTGAAAAGACTCAGATGCAAGTGGTTCAAGGGATAAAATGGAGATTAAACTTTAAATCAAGATTCAAATTATTCGTCAACTATATGCCAGCTAATGATAACTCATGACAAATCTGGTCAGTCACCATCAGCACACCTCTTCAAATGCACAAGCAGGTGAGATTATTGTATCTTAACTGATTGTGCCTATCCCTGAGTTCTCTGTTGATCATGGTATCATTAAGGTCATGAAAGGTAGTCATTTGCCCCAAGGCAATAGACTCCATAAAGTGTATGACAGATCTGAATTAACATTTCAACGAAGAAATGGTATCTCAGCAATTGAAGTATAAGATGGAGATTCTGGACTTATAACTGAAATATAACAGGCAAGTTGATCAGCTTCATCAAGAAATAGAAAGGATTCAAATCATACCTCCATCCTGGCTATCAGATGATCTAATAATTGGAAGCAAAAAATATCTTCCTTTAAGATCCGCCTTTCCCTTGTCCCCCAATAATAATCAAAAGACTAGGAGGAGGACACATATTTAAAGTTAGGCCCATTTCAGGAGCAAGGAGGAGTATTTTTCCAATATACTCTCAATGGGGATGGAGAAAAACTTTCAAACTATCAATTACTTATCCCTTCCAGCTCAGTGGTTAGGAAGATTTGAACAGAAAGCATGGGAACTGTTAACAAGATATATTTGAAGAAGTGAAAGATGAAACTGTATGCCATGTTGCCAGTTCAAGGAAACATGAAATGTGGCCAGTCTGATTTTTATGCAGCACCATCCAAAACATGTCTATTTGTTTGTATGCATGTTCTTCAGTGTTTTCTCTTCTGGAAAATTTTGACTGGTGTTCTTTTGTCAGCCATGGTCTGCTTCACATTCAAACTATGCAATTCTGGCTTCAGCAATATGAAATATGAAATATCCATGTTACTCTGGATATTCTTTTTTGTAAAATTCCCAGTACAGTTACTTTGTGCACGTACTTCATATTTGACTAAATTCAGTATATCTACTCCCATTTGATTATAAAACAATTCTCATATATTATAATTACCAGTGTGCAAAAGCTGTTTATTAATTGTACATCAAACATCTACCTGAATTTCATTATTTTGAAAGAAATATCTTTTGGATTAAAACAGAAGTGTATTATTGTGCAAATATAACATTTAATTTATTATTTGAAAGACCGCATAGTCAAAATACTGAGATACTGGAGTTTCAAGATATAATTATTTATGCATGTTCTTTACATTTTTAATTGTTAACAATGGTAGAGATCTTGAAATTCTGCTTCTACTGTAATAACATGTATTCTGTTAAGGGAGTTTTTTTTGTCTTGGATATTATGTTCATTGGGATATGAAAGCTGTTTCATGTTAACCATGCAGGTTATGAATTTGATAGGCGATGTGAGGGGTAAAGTTGCTGTCATGGTTGATGACATGATTGATACTGCAGGTAAGTCAATCAAATAATATTTGACTGGATAAGTCATATCTGCTTTTAGACAAAAATATATATTCAGTGAAAAGGGAGTTGCACAGAAGAATAGTTATGGGACAAAATTATGCATTCAGTGAGTATCACATCAGAACAGTGAGACTGAGGTATGACTTTGTAAAGCTTTTTTAGCTGTATGGGTATGAAGTACTACCAGTTTGATGGTTTTTACAATAGTAAGAACTATAATTTTCTATCAGACCACATTCACTCGAATTTAAATACCATGAGCAAAACAGTTGGATAGTAAGACCTATGTGATAGATCTGTGCTATTGTTTTGAGCTTGTGTAGGATCACAGTTTTGGTTTATGCTTAAGGAATCTTTAGATTAATGGAATATAAAGAAGCTTTAGAAGTTTGAAGATGACTTGACAAACTACTGAAAGGTGAAGCATTAATTTGCAATATAAGAAAATCCATGAGCTTAAAGAGGGGGGTGATTTTACTTTTTCTTTAGGGCCATTTTTGTGCCACAGTGATTATGTTGGTACATTGGTTGCTGCAAAGCTACACCCCTCATAGTCACTTTAAAAGAGCTTTCTCCTTTGGAGGCCTGACACTTACGATTTAAAGCCAATTCAGCTTGCTTTTATAGGATCACACAGTCTCCTTAAATTCATAGAGAGAAAGGAGAGAGTTGATAACTTGAAGGGTTCTATCATTTTGCTCAATGATGCTAGTCATCTAATCAATGCTGGAATTCATTGCTTTAGATTGCTTCTGCTGTTTGTTTATAATGTCAAGGAGATGGAGACCACTTGTTTCTAGACATAGATTATGAACAAATTTATCAAAGGTATGCCTTCTTTAATTTCTGATTGATGGCCTCAGCAATCTCATAAAGAATCGTCAGAAGGTTAGGATCAGCTTAAGTGTAGCCAACTTCGAAGGGAGGCAGGGTCCTTTCCCAGATTGTCAATGCCGCTGTTACGGTTGGCATTCGGAGGAAGAATCGAGTAGCCTGACTGTGGTTGTTAGTGGACTGTCCAACATCAGGGGTTGCAGTAGAGGAGTCTTTGCGCATACTAAGCTTGCTAGGATTAATTCAAGTGAAGATTGGATCCAATGTATGTGTATATGTTATCAATGTCAACCTGAAGGAATCCAACCATAGCTACAATAAACATCAGTTAGATAATCTGAGCTTTTATTCAATCTGAATTAGATATTGGATTTTAGATATGCCTGAATTTCCACAAATGATGTAAAATGCAATGAGGATATATATATTGCAAGTTACATAATGGATGTGAGACTGATCAAAGAAAACAGGTAATTCTCATAGAAAAAAATTCACTGAAAATGAAAGGGTATTATTCTAATGTTTTTATGGTACAGGTTCTCTTTGAGAGTTTTAGGGATCAGAAATCACTAACTGGAAAGTGGAAACAAAAAAAATAGCAATCTGAAGCTGTCCTTTTCTTAGAATAGGCAGAGATTGTATTATAACTGTTATGCCATTTAAATATATTTTTAATTGCTGATGATATTTATGGGGTTGCATGTCAGGTACTATTGCAAATGGAGCCGCATTGTTACACCAAGAGGGTGCAAGAGAAGTTTATGCGTGCTGCACACATGCTGTTTTTAGGTATTGCATATAGAGCCCAATAATGGTTTCAATGTTAACTATTTTTGTCTCAATACAAATTAACTTAATTATGTGATTCAATCATTTACATGCAGCCCTCCTGCAATTGAACGGCTATCTGGAGGTCTTTTCCAAGAAGTTATTATTACTAACACAATACCAGTAACAGAACATAATTACTTTCCTCAGTTGACAGTTTTGTCCGTGGCAAACCTTCTTGGTGAAACTATTTGGCGTGTCCATGGTGATAGTTCTGTGAGTAGCATTTTCCAGTAGTGTTTCCTAGATCTGTTAACTTGTGAATGAGATTCTTTCGCCAGTGATTGCTGGAGGACTTTGTAGATACAGAGGTTTCCTGCACATAGAGGAGAATTTCATTGAGACCATATTCCTGTAATCTTTCTGATTTTGGATTCAATGTTGATGACCTTTAGTTCCAAGATACCTGCATACAGTAGAGTTTCTTTTGCCAAGCTACTTAATCTCTGGCTTTGCTGCTGTTATAGTGTTTCTCATTTCATTGGAATAGAGTAACATGACACTAAGTGCAGAACTTCTGTTCCCTGTACTTGTCAGGATGGCCTTGATCCCCATTCGAGCCTTGGTATTGACTAGAGCTGTATGGTGGTGGAAATTAATGTATTGGGGGTTTTTGACACGTCTTTTTAGCAGGAAAGAAGCTCAGACCAACTCTCCTATTCTTTTCTTACAATATGATTGGAAGTTGACTATTGTAGCATATATATTAGGTTTTGGAGTTGATGGGACATGGAAACCCATACAAAGACTGACGTGCAATTCATCAGAATTTTGAAAGGATCCCTTTTGAAGAATGCTAGGCAAATAGCGCAGATGTAAGATAGAGAGCGATGTCTCAAACCTCAAGAGTTTTGTCCAGGAGGGGAATCCCAAACTGTTTTTCTGAAGTTGTTCATAATACATATAATTATTACTAATTACAAAAACCATTTTAACAAGTTGTTCTATGAGTATAATATCAACATGGAATAGAATTTGGCATTCAACTTTCATAAAATCTTGTATGAGAAAATAATGGTAACTTTTGTTGGGTCATTTGTTTGACAATATACAGTGGTCTTTGAAGTTGTGATGCTCAGAGTTTGAGTTAACATTGTTCAAGAGCGGTTAAACTTAAAAATTGAAAATATAGTTACTTTCAGCAAATCCAGATTTCTACAATGCAATTAAGCATGCCTCGGTTTTAGTTTGAGTGGAATGTCTCTATTACTCTGGAGTCTGTATCATGGCATTATTTTTTGTGCGTATTTGTCTTTGTATGTAGCTCACTGGCTGTGCCTGTTTCTATTTGATCTTTCATCCGATTTGATGATTATTAGTGTAACATATATTGCAGAATGTAATATATCTTTTTATCATGTTTAAAAGAATCTACCATAAATGACTTGTATAAAAAGGAGACTGAGGCTAATTTTTGATTTTTGTTTCTCTGTTTGTCAGCTGATTGTTGAAATAATATTTCATATTCAAATGCAAGCTGTGATACAAGTGAACAAATCCTGGTCATCCCTGCTTAAGTTAGAAATTTAAAAAACAGGTCAACTAAAGAATACCAGTGAACCCTGAATGGCATCGTCAGAACCTTGCTTATTCATTTCATTGATATTATTCTTCATCCTAGCTAGCTGCAGCAAGTTGACTTGAGAAAATACTCAAGTTTGGACTTGAAGTTCAGTTTTTTGGGGCAGCAACTGCAAGATGGAGAGAAGTAATTGCTATTACTGTTTTTAGTGTTTTTTAATTTTTGAAGTTAGAGGGTATTTTCTTTTTTCTTTTCCCTTTTTTTATGATGGACATTTTCAATTTGTACTCTTATTATTTGACAAAACACAAAAATATGCGCAGCAACGAGAGTGAACATGAAACAAGTGCCTTGGACCAAGAATTTCAGTTTGGGGTTCATTAGGATGGGGTGGTGTGGCTGAAGTAGGAGAATTATATTGAGTGCCCATCTACACTCTTCAAACGTTATAGAAAAGGCCCTTTCAAACCCTCCAGTCTCTTTTCCAATTTGTGACCTCCTGAGAAAGACAAAAAAATGCTCGGAATCATATTTGTTTGGTTGTGATATTTGAAATAAAGATATGAACAATGTTGATCAGTTTCTACAAATGTAATTACACTGCCATTGTTATTGGTGTGTTCCAAATGCAGATCCCAATCTCTTATAAATATAAGAGTAGGAGACATGTATCATAAAAGACACGTCACTATGATTAATTATTATTAGTTAACAATATAAATCACAATGTAACATATATATATAACATTGTATGTTAAGATTAAGTCAATCCGACTATAGCTATAATCTTAACACTCCCTCTTAGTTAGGGAGGATTGATATAAAACACATGCATAAAGTATGTGAAGAGATATCATTGCAGTATGATATTTTTGGAATGACTTATTGAAAGATATCAACATAAAGACGCGCATGCACACGCACGCGCACGCACAACATATGATGTTAGTTGTTATAGTAGACACAAATATTTCTACATGAATTGGAAATATGAAGATGTTTGTCTATTTTTACTAAGTAGATCATTAGACTCCTAAGAATCATTCAACAAATGCCATTACTGAGCTTGTTTGTTTGGTCTTTTTATTCTTGCAAGACAAGTTTTATAGTCTAAATCTATTTTCCACCAATACATATATGCATTTAACCATAATATTGAGTTTGAGATGGTAAAACTTAATCAATAGTATACTATCACGGAGAGTTCTTGTCTAATGCATGTCATAATTTTAGAAATCTCAAAATCCAATTAATTAATTTTTGATTAGCCTTCTTAATGAAATATCTATAAGATGTTATCAAACGGTTAACATATTGAAAGTAGATATTTTGGATTATAATAGTTTCTGTCTTATATGGATTCTACATTTTGGGTAAATTTGAATTATGTTGATTGAAGTTGTAAACTTTTGCATTCTTAAATGTTTTTATTGGCTCTTGTTGATTAAATATCAAAGATCCACGTCTTCCAACTTTCAACCTTTCGTTCAAAGCATATTGCATTTATAGTTATCAATGTTGGAAAGTTGACATATCTAGACACAACTAACTTACCCAAACACTTCTTTTGAAGAACCAAAAATGTGGTTATTCAAAATAGCTCCAAGATTGAATTGTTGTGTACATTACCATTTTTATAGGCTAAGTTATCAATGATCTTCACAATTGTATATTCAATTTTATTTTTTTCTATATTGAATGTCCTCATGTGGATCAATAGCTCTTTTACAAGACATGGTGCTTGTAGCTAGGGAAGTTCATCTCACTAAATATGATGAATGTGAACACTTTTATTTGTAAACTCTCTTATAGTTTCAACGCAAATTCTATATTGTAGGAAATATTATTTAATTAATTTCAAAGATTGATATTGTGGATTAGAAAATTGAAATTCAAATAGGTTTAAATGGAAAAGGAAGTTGAAATCTCAAAATCTCCCCCATCCAATTTCTCCCCTCGCAAACACTTCCTCAATCCAAAACCTAGTTGACATAAATATTATAAAATTGAAGACCATTGTGAAAATTGATATCCTTGAATATCTACAATGACACCTACCGTAGGGGGAATTATGTTTGATTGTCTATCTTGGAGTTACTTCAAGAGTGTTGAGGATCCAAGAGGCACAAATACTCTACCAGCTTGTCATATGAAAAATAGACATCCAAAGCCCAATTATCATAACATTTTGCAAATCCTTAAACTAGATTACTTGTGAAACCAAATTTCAAATTGTGCTCGTGTGAGGCTGTGCCAAGAATTTTATAAAATGTTTGAGGGTTAGTTTGTGATATATTACCCAATAACAATTTTGATCCCACTTTATTTCATCTAAATCGCCATATGAACTATTTTTGCTTAAAAAATTTACAAGGATATGGTAATGTCTCAAGATAGACATGAGGTAATGCAAAAAATATAAGATCCATTTATTTCCCATCCTATTCTTTCTCTACGTCTAATAGCACAAACAAATGTTGTTGCACTTGCAATAGTTTAGATTGTCAATGTTATACTTTGACTAGCCATTTGATTACACAAAATTCTCAATCTACCCAACTGCAAGAGATTGATGCTTGTGCTTGATTGGTTGATGTTGGGGAAGCTTCCTTGTCTATATATTGATGTTTGATGTTGAACCCTTCTTTTCATGCTAAGACCAAGCACAAATGTTGAATATCATTTTGTTAGGGATGTGATTGAGGATGGTAGGGTGAAGCTAGTTAAGGTAGAGAGACTTTAATATATGCAAATTTGTTAACTAAGGTTGTGGATTCATAGAAGTTTAGATCTTGTTTAGAGCTTAGGGCCTCATGGCCTCCATCAATTAAATTATGGTGTAGATACTCCCTTTGCTTTTGCAAGGTGTTGAACAAGTGAGAATATTAGGAAAGTAATATCTCATCTATGTAGTTACATAAAATTACTACGTATTGTAAGCTTTGATTTGAGCACATATTTTTCATAAACTTCCCAAAAAGCTTCATATGAGCTAGATAACTATGCCAATAAATTGTAGTTTTAATATTATGTGTAGATTTGAAAATATCAAAGTTTTCACCTTTGAAGTTGCTAAAGAAATTTTTTGAAGTCAATTTTGAAGTCCTTAGAGGTTCTCAAATGATTGAAACTATCTATAACTAAATAGTTAGTTATAACTTGATAGAGCACATCACAAATTTTACGACATTTCAAATACCTCATCAAATACTTGGTTCAAATGTTATGGCCTCTGAAAGTCAGGTAATTTGAACTTGCAAATATAAAAATATGTTAGACATAAAAATAAGATGTAAAAGGGAGTTCCACGTATTGGTGTATGTTTGACACATCCTAGAGGATCTCTTATTAGAGATAATATGATGCCAATTTTAGCTGGTTATTAGCCCATGATTTTGTAGTATTGTTTGATAGTTTCATGTATAGTATCTCTTATATATTAAGTGCATGTGATGGAAGATGTGTAAGAGTCTTATAGCTATTGAGTTACTCCTTAGATAACTCATTGATGATACTCTTGCGATTTTTTTTCTTTTTGTTAAGTTTGTGATATATCTTCGTTGATATCTAAATAATATATTAGGCAACTTTTTGAGTGTTGGGTTTCTCTCCTGTAAAACTCAACATAAAATTATGTTGTGACATGCATGTTTATGTAAAGTTTCTTAATCCTTTGTAAAGATTTGATAATTTTTTCACATAACCCTTATCTCAAAGTTAAGTATAGAAAGTTGCTTTTGTTGCACATTTGAATGCTCTATAGTCATTGATGTCAGAGATGTTATAATAAGTCCTTGTAAGATGGATACAAATGGCAGGGAGTTGTGTTCCACAGTGTTCCTGTGCATTTTGGTATGGTACACTATCAATTTTGTACTTGTATTATGTCATACATATGGAACAATTGGTGGAGGAGAGTTTATTAGGTATATCTAGATGTCTCAAAACATTTTTAGAGCTTTGAGATGTTTTTTATTTTTTGTACATTGAAACTTCTAAGTTCGACTCTTTGGGTGAATATTATATAAGATTATGCTTTTCTTTTTGATCCATTGTGGCACATCGACTCATTTTGCATTACAACTAGGGGATGCTACATGTTAGTTTTAACTATCTAGTTTTGTTCGCAATAGAAGCTATGATGTTATGTATCACATAAAAGCAAATTGTTCTTTTCCATTTCATTTTACTCTTGACTTAGTTTACTTAGGTGAACTTATTTATTAAGAGAGATTATTCATTTTGGATATTATTACTAGGAGGATATTGTTGAGTCATACTTTGACTCCAACTTCTCCTATGGTAGAGTCCAATATGGACTCTACTCTTCTATGTAATGTTGTTGAGTTCCATCAAGACTATTTCCTCTAGGTTGAGGCACTTGTCTCAACCTTGTCCATGCTTCCTACCAATTCTTGCATATATAAATACGCCAACTTCCATGTAATTTTGCATATATTTGAGATGTATTGGATATGCTAGGACAACATAATAAAGATTTCCCTTCATGTTGTTATGCCTTTGAGCATATACATCAAGATTTTCTAACAATGTTATTTTGCTTATTGTATTTCCTTTTTTTCCTTTTTCCGATTAATGGTTAAAATATGTTTTGAAGGGACCCCAAAACGCTATACATTCTCTTTGAAGAAAGATTTTTAATAATAACTACTGATACAATAGTTACCCCAAAAACATGTAATACAATCCAAGAGATCAAAAGGCCAAAGCCAAGGATACCATTATCTAAGACCAAAAGAAAAACAATAGTTAAAAAAGATAGGCATTGGGTCCTTACTGTCCTAGAGGGTTCAAACAAAGGAACCCACAACCAACAAGGCCAAAGAAAAAACTAAGTTTTCCCTTTACCTCTCTTATTTTGAGAACAAAGGGACATAACAAGGTGAGGAGGAGACTTCTTAGAATGCTTTCCATTAATTGGGATCCAACCCTCCTCCACAATAGCTACAACGTTCTACCAGGAATTGCCATAGCACAATTGAGAATCAACACAAAATTCAGACGCAAAGACTGAGACAAAACCAACAACAAGGAGAAACCCCACATCAGCCTCTTTCAAAATTTTCTCAACACTGCCGCCTCCAACATATTGTGCTAGGTTGAGCCAACAACATCAATTTTTGCAACTAATGAATTAGTAACTCCCATAGCCTGAAGACCCGAGATATAAATCTCCTCTATGACAGGAAAATTATTGGTCTAACACTATCAATTGGATTTTGTGCTATACTTGTTATTTGTAGATTCTAGCATGGTATCAGGGCATTTTTTGAAAGTTTAGATTAATAGGGGCATTGAAAAATCTTCTTGTATTTCTCTTGCGTTTCGTACAATTTAGAGAACAACAAAGATTAATGAAGATCCAATAGTCTCTATTTTTGCATGTAAGTTGTTTTTCTTGATTTGGTGATTGTAATACTTTAAAGGATTCAAAGAGCATTTTTGACGGTTTTATTGCAATTGGAAAGCTTGAGAAAATCAAGATTGGCTTTCGTTTCATCCAATTTAGAGTTTGTTTGCATCAATAACACTATCATGGTTATAGCTTAGATTTGGAGGACATGTAAATAGACCATTTTTCAGGACAAAAGGACACCACCATTGCATACAAGAGCTCCGAGCGAAAATTTTTGACATAAAATTTACCCTATTTTGGTGTTTGAAGCCTTTAAGGAAAATTTCTTTTGCTAAGTTTGCGTCGACACTTAGATTGAGACAATATTATTATTATTATTTTTTAAATAAATAAATAAATTTTTAAAATTGAAAGCATATTTTGAAAAAAGTTGCGATACCTTTTAAAGGATTGTCAATGCTAATGTTGAGCACATACCAACATGGAACAACACCTTAAAAGGTGCGCCATCTTGCAGAGTCGGCCAACCCCCAATGAGACACGTGTCACCTTGTCACCATGTTAGTCGCCCACATGAATTTGACTATCGACATCAACCAACACCACCTACACACCCCAAGACTGCCATCTCAACACCACCCTGCACCATGTCATCATCATGCTCAATCAGTAACAATTATCTTTGTTTTAAAATTGATGACCATCCTACTACCAAAGTAGGGAAGATAACTTGAAATCTCTTCCTTCACCATTAGAGTTTTATAGCTTATAGTTTGATTTCAAATGATCACAACTTGCTTAGTTTTGATCCTTTTTTTGTGAGCAATTTATTTTGACTTGGTTTAGAAATCTTGAAATTTCTAGTGGTGGCATTAGATTTGGATTTTGGTAGCCTGATTAGAAATTGTATATTTTTATGACTGTGCCCATCTAATCTTGTATTGTACAACTTTTAGACCTCCAATTGGGCACATACATTGCCAGAGTTTTCAAACGAGATGTCAACAGAAAGTTAGAGATAGGCTGTACACATTGAAGGAGGTTTTGATTAGATTTTTTTTTTCTCCATTTGTCTAGTTTTTTGCAGGTTGCAGTCTAGTGTTAATTATTTCTGCATTTGGCCATAATTTTCACATTGATGCTCTGAACATAGTTGTAGAGGTAATTATTTTCTAGATTTTATCTATGGTTCATTTTGTTTAGAAATTGTAATTTTGGACATTGGTGAGCTTATTGAAGATTGTAACTTGAAAAAGAGCTCTATAAACAATTGAAGTAGAAAGTGCCAACTTGTAATACCTGAGGTGGTGATTTTTTTGATCTAGTGAAAAAGGAGGTGATCTCATGTACTCTCTTTCTGTGCAATTTGCATGCCTTTTTGCACAACAATCTTATATTTTGCACTAAAATGGATCAATCAATAATACCATTAATTTAACTACTATGATGAGAATTCTAAAATAATAATCTATCTTAAGTTGGGGTTATATTGAGTGTTGAGATTGAACCAACACTGCTTGTGGAAAAACTTAAATGGTTCAACAAATGTGATGAAGCATACGATACTTTGTGCATAGACATATCTCTCGACCTTCTCTTTCATGATGAATTTGCTACAACACCTAATAATGTGTGGACAAAATTTGAAGGGTTGTTGCTAAACAAGATGAATTAAGGGGCATCGATTAGAGAATGACTTGATAGAATTAACTTATGTAACTTTGAAACTATTCAAGAGAAATATTCACAACTAATTCTTAGCATTCTTTCCAAATTTGGTCCATCGTATTTCTATGTTTGTTTCTACATTTTATGCTACAAAAAGTGCCTTAGGAACTAACTATATAATACAGTGAGTGCAAATGAACTCACAAAAGAACATGACACATTGTTTTATATGGGCACAATTAAGTCCTCTAAGTCTCATGTCTTGGTTGCAAATCAAGGCACAAGAAAACAAAGAGGACCTTCTGAGTAAGAAAATAAACAAAAGCACTGAGGACAAAAGAAGCAAGAAAATAAATTCTTGTCCCAAGAGCAACAAGTGACGTTTCTTCTTGAAAAAGTGATAAGCCCAAGAAGGAGAAAAAAATGTGTTTCTATTGTAAGAAACTTGGCCATGATGAACAAAAATGTCTAAAGAAGCAAATTTATTGCTTGTCTCATCTTCTTGAAAAGGACAATATCAAGGTGACTAATTCTGTCAAGTCAAGTTCATCTCAAGAATCTTCAAATGAATTAAGTAAAGGGAAAGGAAAGGGTAAGGCTGTAGTTACTATTGCCTCACAGTCAAATTCACAGATTATTGATTCAGGTGCTTCACACCACATGACTTCATTAAAATAACATTGTTCCTAATTGGTGACATTTTTTATGCCATCCATTCTTTTGGGTGATGAAACTTCTGTTGAAGTGCATGGGGGAGGTTATGTTGACATAAGGAAAGGAATATTTCATGATGTCCTTTGTGTTCCATCTTTATCAACTAATCTCCTATTTTTCTATTACATCACTCACACAGGCTCTAGCAAGTGGGTTGAGTTTACTCCAAACATAGTGGTCATTAGTGAGATGAACACTAGGTCTACAATTTCAGTAGAAAAGACAAATCATCAGTACAAACTATATTACTTTTGTCACTTTATTCCCAATTCACCATCACTTGCTTTGCTCACTCAATCAGATGAGGCGAGTCATTTGTGGCATCAACAGCTTTGCTACTTGATCTACCACTAAACAACTTAATCATAATGATATGGTTATAGGGATGCCTTCTATTCAGTTTTTTGATGGAGTTTGTGAAGGATGTGTTCTTGGAAAGCATTTGAAGAAAAAAATGATTAAGGAAAAGAATGGAGAGCCACACAAATTTTGGAGCTATTACATAATGATTTGACATGATCTTTTCCACATCCTTCTTTAAAGAATGCCAAATATGTTTTAACATTCATTGATGATGTTTCTCGATATAATTTTATATATTTTTTCAAAAAAATCTGAAGTCTGAGTATTTTCAAGAATTCATAACTTTTGCAAAGAAAAAAACAAGGAAATCCATGAAGGTTTTATTTTAATAATATTTTATTATTTATTTAATGCTTAGTAATGTACTTTATTATAATTTTAGGTGACAAGATAATCTCTGATCTTATCCAGAGTTTCTTTTTAGAAAATTGCTTATTTTGTAATTATTGTAAACTTTTTTATTGAGCTTCTACTCATTATTAATACATGAAATAATTTACCAATTACTTGCCTAATATGGTATGATAGCCATAGTATTTTTTTCAAAAAAATCAAAAAAATTTCAAAAAGATTTTAATTTTTTTTTGGATTTTTGGATTTGGCTTGTGAGAAGGGTTTCTTAGTGGTGGTTTTTTGCCTTTTTAAATCACACGTTTTCTATTGGTAGATTTGTAAGGGTTTTTCCAAGGTCATTTCTTTCATCTTGGAGCCCTTGTCTTTGTTGCTGCACACAATTCTTCTAACTTGCATTTTTAAGCTGAGACATTCTTTTGACTTGAGATTTGTCTTCTGATTGACATTTTTCTCTTGGCACCATTTTTCTATTCTTCCACATGATTGTTTTGCAAAGCGCTTGGAAAAAGAACAACTCTTAATCATCCTCACAAGGCCTTGATAAAAAAATGCCAGTCACTTCTTTTTTCAACTTTGAATCCACCATTTGTGATGTAATTCAAGGTCATCTCTAAGAAAACTGATAGTCATTTTTCTCCAACTTCTTTTTGCATCTTGTTTGCAATTTTTTAAGTTTTTTTTGTAGTTGGCTAGGGTTTCATTCAAAATTCTCTTCTTCTGTGTTGGAAACTAATTGTAGATTCCTGATTGGTTTTTCCAGATCTCATCTGGGTCGTTGTTAGAATTTTTTGGGTATCTCAATTTTTGTGCCTCGATTTCCATGTCATTAGAATTTTATTATGATTTCAAATTCTTTTTAGAGTTTTTGAGTTTTCTTTTAGATTTTTGTCATAATTTTCTAGGTCTTAAGACAATTTTGTCTCAAAATATGTCCCTTGACTTTTGTGCTACCAGATTTGTATTGAAATATGCACTGGTTTCAGTGTATTGAAATTCATGCAATCAACATCTTCAAAATTCCTTATTTTCTGTGTCTCAAAAAATGTGAAGAGGGCCTCGTTAACCAACATCATGTTAGAAGAAAGTCAACATTTCAATGGTAGACACTACAACACTTAAAGCAATGAATGATGACTATTTTTGAATATTATCGCCTTGGCAAAATTGTCTTGGATGTCATTCAACGTCTAGTCACAGTGGCCTAAGATAACGAAAAGTTTGATGAACACAATCAAAAAGTTGTCATGCTCATTAAACTTTTTGTTACAAATGGTCAACTTCCATAGGTTCCCTTTAGAAAATCAACTACTAAGATTTGGGAGCACCTAAAGGCCTTCATGAAACCTTTGATAAAAGTCATGCATTCTTTTTAAAGAATCATCTTTTCTCCATTGTAATGGATGAGAAAATTTCCTTACAGGAGCATCTAGCAAAGATTAAAGACATCCGTGATTAGTTAAAGGCAATTGGTTAGAATATGGAGGAAGACGACATGGTTATTTTTACCTTGAAGAGCATTTTGAGGTCCCATGAACATTTTGTTGAAACTTGCAACATTACCTCCATGAATGTTGACATAAAGTTTCTAGTTCTCTGTACCAAGCCTCTACAAATGGACCATTGGAAACAACAGTTTGGTACTAGTTCTTCCTCATCTTCTACAAACCAAGCTTTTGCAACCCACTCTCAATTGAAAAACAAAGGGAAATGCTCATGTCAACCTTAGGATAGTTCTAAGAAAAAGAGCATACAATGTAATTACTATCATTAATATAGTCACATGAACAAGAATTGCCATCAACAATTGGCTTTTGAACAAAAGAAGCAGAGAGACTGTAATGCCCTACTTGGAGATCCTTGGAACGAGGATAAATAAAAGTCAATACCCTTTTTTAAGGAAACAAGAATGGATTGAAACAACATCAACATGCATCCGATCAAAAGATTGCAACAAATGACTTAACCAAGCAATCCAAACATCCAACGATCTCCAAGCGTCACTACTTATTAACACGTTCAATAACCAACTATGAAAGTTAAACAAACAAGAAATCCATAATATCTAAACTTTCAAGACCTGGGAAGGGGCACAACCCAATAGGGTATTCCAAACACCCTTCAAGACTCAACTGACAAGTCCAAAAATACCTGCTATTTGCCTGAGTAGGTTTTTGCACAAAAATTAGGCGATACTTTTCCAGTATCGTACGATACTATACAGTACCACCAGACGATACTTTTCCAGTATCACATGATACTTCTTACAACTACTGTGCGATAATTTCCAGTATCTCAGAATATACTTTACTATGACCATGCGATACTTTACCAATGTCGTACGATAGAATTTACCGCCATGCTATACTTTCCAGTATCACACGATATTTCTTTCTATAGCCGTGCGATACTTTTCTAGTATCACCCAATGTTGATCTTAAGTTGCCTAGGTTTGTAAGGAAACAACTCGATGAACAATTAGAAGGGGAAAAGAGTTAAAACCTCCACATTGGGGAATACTAGAACCATAATAGTCAAGGAGTAAACACTTGAAAGCATAAGGAGATCAAACAATTCTAACATCTAATCCATAACATCAAATCCATAATATCAAATCCATAACATCTAATGTAATCATGCAAAAAGCAACATCACAGTGAATATACATGAGCACAAATCAACTATTTCAATAAATTAAAATAACATAAACTACATGAAAACATACTCCAAAATATATGAAGAACCATGTAAGCATCTAGCTCTGGAACTGAACATGAAAGAAGGCCAAATCTGTACGCCGCTCCCCAGTAGTGGTAAAGGTAGCTACGCCTCCCAACCATGTGGAACCTGTAGGCCCACTCCTGTCATGTTGATGGAGATAGTGATCCAACCTCAAATACACATGAAATGTCCCTTTTTTCTGATTTCCTATGATATTTCAAGCCTCTAATTAGATTTTCAAAATCAAACAACCAATATTACAAAGATCCACCAATTTCTCAATGAACCCCAAATCGGGTATGTCCGAAATAGTGCCAAAAATTTCACAACTTCACATAATATTAATAAATCTGAAAATGAATATTTTTACAGAAATTTTAGCGGCATAACGGCCTACAAAATGACATTTCTAGATCGGTATAGCATCTACACAACAACTCACAAATGTAAGACAAAAACTATGCTCATCGGGCTCCCGAAATAACACAAAAATGCCCGGAAACACCACAAACCACTAATAAACTATCTGAGAAGTTTAACCACGTCTAAATACATATATTTAGCTCTATTGTAACATCTTAAATTCTGAAATACAGCAGCAACCCAAACTGATATGAAATACCCAACCGAAAATACCAAACTCTTACAAAAAACACACCCGAAAACTCACAAATTTGCACTGTTCAGCACAAGGGCAAACTCTGTATGAGCTTGCACATGGAATGGATTCAAAATCCCATCCTTAGCCTTCCTAGAAACCTGCAAACTCCCAACCTTGGGTCTCCTTCTCCACAGGTTTGGCAGCCTCTGAAGAACAACAAAGCAATAAGCGAAAATCAAGTTCTGGAATGCCCAAAATGCCTCCAAACCCCCTTAAAAGAGGGCATAACCCTAACTCACGTCCAACAGGGCTTAATAAAATATAATTTAATAATAATTTTTATTTATTAGTCCATTGGTTTCCAAAGATTAGCCCCTTTTTCTGAAGCTTCACCTTTTTGGAGCTTGCCTGCCTTAAGTTTATTATTTTTAATTATTTGAAAAGGGGACATGACAAGTCCTCCCCTCCCAACTATTGCTTGTCCTCAAGCAATGAAGGTTGGAATTCTCAAGAATATGTGCTCCTTCCCAAGTTGCATCCTCTAGTGGTAATCCTTTCCATTTGACCAAATGCTCTATGACGCTCCTGTTTCTCAATCTTTTCTCTCTTGTATCCAAAATCTCTTCTGGTATCAAAACTAATTTTCCTTCATCATCAAGAGGTGGTAATTCTGTAAATACTATGGTTTGCTGGCCTAGAACCTTCTTTAGGCAAGATACATGGAAAATATTATGTATTTTGTTGTTTGGTGGGAGCTCCAATTCATAAGCTACCTCTCCTACCTTCTTGATGATCTTATAAGGCCCATAGAACCTTGGCTTGAGTTTCTCTGCCCCACTCCTCTTCAAGGTGCTTTGCTTATATGGCTGCAACCTAACAAATACCAAATCTCCCACCTCAAAAGATCTTTCAATCTTTTTCCTATCAGCATATAACTTTTGTTGGTTCTGTGCATGTTGTAGATTATCCTTGAGGGACCTTATTATGTCTTGGCTTTGCTTGACGAAATCACTTGCTGCAGGTACTCTGCTATCGGAAAGTATTAGATCAAAAAAGGAAAGGGCATCATAACCATAAAGAGTACGAAAAGGAGGCATACCAATAGACATGTGATGAGATGTATTGTAACAATACTCCCCTAGGTGTAACCATTTCACCCAAGCATGTTGTTGATTTGAAACATAGTTTCTCAAATATCCCTCTATCCATTTATTAACTATCTCTGTTTGTCCATCTATTTGAGAGTGATAGCTAGTACTGGGAGTGAGTTCAGTTCCTGCCAAATGAAAGAGCACCTTCCAAAAAGAGCTGAGGAATCTACTATCCCGATCACTAACAATGTTTCTAGGCAAGCCATGTAATCTAAAAATTTCCTTGAAGAACAATTCGGCCACTTGTGATGCTTTGAAATGAGATGTGATAGGAAAGAAATGTGCATACTTAGTTAGTCTATCTACCACCACATATATGCAATCCTTACCTTGTACCTTGGGCAACCTAGTGATGAAGTCCATGGAAATACTTTCCCATTTTTGTTCAGGAATAGGAAGTGGCTGCAACAACCCTACAGGAAAATTTTGCTCACTCTTGCTTTGTTGGCATACCATACATTCCTTAATGTGTTTAAGGACATCCTCCTTCATACCCTTCCATGAAAATCGCTCTCAAATTTTTCTGTATGTCTTGAAGTATCCCTGATGACCAGCCAAAGGTGTGTCATGAAAGGCCCTCAATATCCTCTCCTTAGTTTTTGATCCTGGCACTAAGAAGATCCTGTTCTTGTAATAAATCAATTCATCAACAACCTTGTACCTGTTATCATCCACTAACTTATCCAAAATCTTGGTGGCAGGAATCTTTAGCATACTCTGAAATTATGGAGACTTTCCAATCAGCAAAGATAGATGTTAAGGAACACAAAGTGGGCTTTCTTGAGAGAGCATCAACAACCACATTATTCTTTCCTTTCATGTATTCAATATCAAAATCATAAGCTTGCAATTTGCTTACCCATTTTTTTTGACAATCATTCAAATCCCTTTGGTTCAAGAAGAACTTGAGGCTATTATGGTCTGTCTTTACAATGAATCTCCCACATACCAAATATTGTCTAAACTTATGAGGTGCATGCATGATTGCCAACATTTCCTTATCATAGATGGAGTAACCTTTCTCTGATTGATTCAATTTTCTACTCTCAAATTCTATTGGATGTCCCCTTTCAGTTAGGACAGCCCCTATATCTTCTTCAGAAGCATCACATTCAACAACAAAAGGTAAAGAGAAATCTGGAATTGCAAGCATAGGGCATGAACTCATTACCTCCTTAAGCTTATCAAATGTTTTTTGTGCCTCTTCTGTCCAAACAAAAGTTCCTTTCTTTGTCAAATCAGTCAAGGGGGCAGCAAGCTGAGAAAATCCCTTGGAAAATCTCCTATAGTAGCTACACAACCTGAAGAAACCTCTCAACTGTGTAAGATTAGTGGATGGAGGCCAATCCAAAATTACCTGAATTTTTTGTTGATCAACCTGTACTCCTTTAGAACTTATAATATGTCCCAAATATAGGATCTCTGTCAAACCAAACTCACATTTAGATAGCTTAGCATAGAAGGATTGCTGCTCCAAGATTCCCAAAACAATGTTTATGTGCTTTAGATGCTCTTCCCATGTTTTACTGTAAATCAAGATATCATCAAAGAATACCAAAACAAATTTTCGAAGATGCTGGCTGAATACCTTATTCATACAAGATTGGAATGTTGCAGGTGCATTAGTGAGGCCAAATGGCATTACAAGAAATTCAAAGTGCCCATAGTGACATCTGAAAGCAGTCTTTTCCACATCTTCATTCCTCATTCAGATTTGATGGTACCCTGATCTTAACTCAATTTTTGATAAACAACACCATGTAACTCATCAATGAGTTCATCTATGCGTGGTCTGGGATACCTATTTTTTATGGTCTTCTTGTTTAGAGCCCTGTAGTCTATACACATTCTCATTGTACCATCCTTTTTCTTGACAAGTACCACATATGATGCAAATGGACTAGAGCTAGGCCTTATGATTCCCATGTCCAGGAGTTCTTTAATAGTTTTTTCAATTTCTTCCTTATAACCTCTTTGATGGCGATATGGGGTTGTTATAACTGGTTTGGCACCCTGTTCTAACTCTATAACATGCTCAAAATCTCTATCTGGTGCTAATCCTAGAGGCAAGTCATTGAAAACTATACTATGCTTATCAAGAATTTTTGAATTTCAAAATGGGAATTACCTTGATTCTTTGGAGAGCTTATGGGATGGATTATGACTCCTGCTGCCCATGCTACTTGACCTCTTCGAAAAGTCCTCTCCATCCTCTTTGCAGAGACCACCTTAGGTGCTCCATTCGATAAGCCTCTCAATATGACTTCTTTGCCATTGGAATGAAATTTAAACTCCATAGTTTGATGGTTCATGCAATAGCCTCCAATAGAGTGCAACCATTGAACACCCAATACAAGATCTGTCTCCCCAATACCAACCACATAGAAGTCATCACATAACTCATAATCTCCTAAGGTCATCTTGAGTTGTTTCACCATCAGTGTTCAAGGCATAGTGAATCCATCAGCTACAGTAACATTGAATCCCTCAAAATCTTCTGCTTTAAGCCCTCTTTTCATGACAAATCCCTCATCAATAAAATTGTGAGTTGCCCCACTATCAAGAAGAACTGTCAACCTTTGCCCTGCTAGTACCCCTCGAATTCGAAAGGGATGGTATCTTGGGACTCCTGATAATGCTGCTAAAGTTCCATCCTTGCTGATTTCTTTTTCTTTCTCTTCTTCTACCTCCTCCTTAGTGTCATGAAATTCCTCATGCTCATCTGAATCAGATTTTGAAGCAACTTCAATATAGTGCACTTGACCTTTCCCCAAACATCTGTGTCCTGGAACCCATGGTTCTCTACAAGCAAAACAAAGCTTTTTCCTTTGTAATTCACTCGTAGTCTCTTCATCTACCTTCTTTTTTGCCACATTTATCACATCTTTTGGTGGTAGTGTTGGGAAAGTCTTTTTCTAAAAATTTCCCTTATGTTGCCAAAGATTTGGGGGTTTTTGATTAGTGACTAGTTTCATAGGCACACAAGTTTCAAGTTGCAAGCTTCTTTTGATAGCTTCCTGTAAGGTTGAGGGTGAGAAAGCCTTAACCAAACCCTTAATAGAATCTTCTAAACCATCAAGAAAAAGATAAAAAATCCTCTTTTCACTCATATCAGGTACCATAATAGCCACTTTTTGAAACTCTTCTATTTACTCATTAACTGATTTGGTTTGCTTCAACTTTGACAATTCTTTAAAGTACTCTTCATCATCCTTGAGGTCAAATCTATCTATCGCTCTTTGACTAAAATCATCAAATGTAGTTACCTGATCATGACATTGAGTAGTCATTCTATGATACCACCAATCATAGGCTGCATCTTCCAAGTGTAGACTTGCAAATTGAACAGCATCACTCTCATTCATGGGGTTAAGTGTGAAGAAAGTCTGTAATTTTTGTAGCCATGCTCTAGCTGAAATTTTATTTGTTCCATCAAAAGTAGGTGCTGTAAACTTGCTTATTTTATTTTTGAGCTCTCTTCCACTTATGTCATACTCCCTACTGTTCTCTTTCTTGGGCATCAAAGTGTTCATCATATCCACATATTCTCTAAAAGGAACCGAACTGTAAAAATCATCATCTAAGCCACTATAAGTAGCTCTTAATGCAATCAAGTTACCTGTAACCTCTTCCATGGGATTAAGGGCTGGATTCGGTACCAGTGGCTCATCTGCTGGAAAGAAAATAGTTTTGGTTGATTTAGATGGTGTGGATTTTAGATTTCTTGGCTCCTTTGAAGTGCTCCCTTTCTCATTAATAGATGTAACTCCTTGAAGTTTTTCTGTCAATATTCGCAAAGCCTCTCTAGTTTCTGCCAAACTATCCACTGTTTGCTTCTGAGTATTTTGGATGTCTTGGAAGATTTTTTTTGCCATCTCATCTGGATCAGCCATACTTTTCCCTTCCTTGGATTTTGTACTTTTACTTTCAACTGGAGGTTTGATCAAAATTTCTTTATTCTTTTCTCGCTGCAAATATCTCTTTTCTCTTTCACTTGGTTGCATGCAAACTTCTACAAACCCTCAGGCTGGCAAGATCATAGCTCTGATACCACTGAAATGTCCCTTTTTTCTGATTTCCTATGATATTTCAAGCCTCTAATCAGATTTTCAAAATCAAACAACCAATATTACAAAGATCCACCAATTTCTCAATAAACCCCAAATCGGGTATGTCCGAAATAGTGCCAAAAACTTCACAACTTCACATAATATTAATAAATCTGAAAATGAATATTTTTATAGAAATTTTAGCAACATAACGACCTAAAAAATGACATTTCTAGATCGGTATAGCATCTACACAACAACTGACAAACGTAGGACAAAAACTATGCTCATCGGGCTCTCGAAATAACACAAAAATGCTCGAAAACACAAAAATGCTCGCAAGAACCCAACAAGTTCATGCTCATGTGCTTGTGTGTGGTCACACCAATTACACGATAATCATAAACAACAAGGGCTGGATGAGAAACAAATATAACTCCAAGTATCAAATCACTCAATCGAGCACATGGCTGGGAGGACAGATTCAACATGAATCCCAATGTAGTAAGAAACATTTATGGTCAGATTGGATTCCTCATGGATAATTCAGGTCCATGAAAAACATTAGTGCCTAGAGACACCCAAAAAAAATGGGTGATGCACAATTCAAGGCAAAGTCAAAAATGCCCAAAAACTAACATTGACAAAAATTAACAAAATTAAAACCCTTTATACAAGTGGGTATAAAAACTCCAGATATCGAATACAATTTGGGTTTGGAATCCACATGCAAAACAACCAGCATAACAGCCCAAAACCCCAAAACCCCCACAACCAAAAACTATAAATGCTCATACTTGCCTTACCAGGTAGAGCCACCATACAAAAACAGAGGGGAACACTAGTTCTCTACCTCCTAACATAACAATACCATAAAATGACTTAGAAATAGAGTCAAAACAAGAAAACAGAAGAGCCCTACCTGGCAGCTAAAAAGGCAAAATCAGGAACACTCGCAGTAAAATAATCGCTCCACGAAAGCTACCTAAAATAATGACAAACCAAGGTCTCCCCAAGCCAGATTGAGTGAGATCAATCTTGCTATGATCCCACGCTTGTAGCTCCCGCAACAAATAAAACAACAATTCCTCCTAAAGAGGATTTGGGATTTTGCTCTCAAATTTCTAATTCAAAAAGTGAGAAGTGAGGAATAATTCCCTTTTTGGGATATATATTCACTTTAAAAGTGAAACATTAAAATAGGGAAATAATAGGCTCACTAAACTAAATCCCTCCTTAGCCCAGAAAAAATTGGGTAATTCCAATTAAATGGATTCAACTATGGAAAAGTTGCAGGCAATAAAATAATAAAGCCAAAACCCAAAATACCCTTAACATTAAATCGTAATTTTTCTTAATAATTTTTGCGACCAAATGTAGATATCTAAATGCATAGACATAATATGGGTCTCGACACAAATGCAAATGAATCCAGATTTATTAAATCAACAAAGGGTTTAATTAACAATTAAACAAGATACATCACCCACATAGGGACAACTTTTGCTAGGTATAAACAATCGAATCACTAACTCCATATGCCACTATTGGGGATATAAATCTTGCACACTAAACAACACGATCAAGTGCAATTGCATTTAATAATATAGCTGAAGCAATAAATGCATTAAATCACGTAATTAACCATTCATTTAATTATGTCAAAATAGTCTATTTACATCACTCACTACATCATAAAACATCTCAAAGCAAGAATGAAGCAAATATACATAGCATTGAATCATAGTATCCAAAATCCAATAAGTCCATCATATAATCATAAACAAAGTATATGTCCAAATACAAAATAACCAAATATCATCATAAAGCATTATGTCTCAGCAATAAGCATCATCATGCAGATACGATCAAAATGAACATCACAGTATCTAACATCTATGATATTGGCAATCAAAATATAGAATCTAACCATCATGTCATCTTGAATGTCATCCAACATGAGTATCAAAGTATCTCTCAAATCCAAAATATAACAAGGTACATAATACAAATACGGGAGGCACTACATCCTCCCCCACTAGGAATAGGCTTACTCCTAGAAGCCTACAAAAAGATAAGGGTACAAATCTCTCAACCATGCAACATCTTCCCAAGTAGCAAAAGTCTCATTGTTTGGGTCCCATTGGACCTTACCTGCACTAGATCCTGACCTCTGAGGGTTAGCTTCTGATGCTAAAGGATACAAATGTGCTCTAAAGAAAGTTGCCTGTCCTCCACCTGCAAAGCATCCCAATCAAGTACATGGGTCACATCGAGAATATATCACCTCAAAATAGAAACATGAAAAACATCATGGATGCGTGATAGGCTAGGTGGCAACGCTAGTCGATAAGAAACATGACCGATCCTCTCAAGGATCTCAAATGACTTGAAAAAACATGGTACCAACTTAGAGCCTTTCCCATAATAGATGAGGCTCTTTCGTGGATGCACTCTCAAACTTACCTTGTCACCAACTGAAAAGTGACAACCCACCCTATGGCCATCTGCATATTTCTTCTACCTATCCTGAGCAGTAACCAAATGCTCTCTAATATGAACAACTTGCTGCTCCATACCTTGAAGCATCTTTGGACCTAAAATCACTCGAATATACAATGACAATATACAATTGATTCCAAGAAACTCCCTCTTTGGCATTGATGGAAACACAATATGTGTCAATGTAAACTGATATAAGTATGAGAAATTATATAATATCCTTAGTTTCATTCTAATTCTCATCCATACTAGCTCCCTCTGAGATTCTACTTGGATTTGTCTCTACTACTTTCTTGTTAGTGCTCTTCTGTCATTTTCTCCCTCTTAGTTGTAGACTCCATCGTCATGACTTTCCCTTAATCTCATTAATACTGGGCTTTTCACAAAATTCTATATCACTCTTCCATGTTGACACTAAAATCTCCCTCTTTGACATCAATTGACAAAGGATACATATATCTAAAAATATAATGTACCTTATGTACTGATTCATATGAAATATGCTCTGTATTTCATTGCATCAACTTGATTGATCTTCATTAGAGCTTGGTTAATGCCTAACTATCTTTTTCTTTAGTGAACATTAGAGAGGGGAATAAACCCTAGTTTACCTTTTAGATACATGAATGTATCTTTAGGTAAAGCTTTGGTGAATATATATGCTATTTTCTCCTTGGTGTTCACATATTCCAATCTCACCTCTTTGTCTTGAACCAATTCCCTTAGGAAATGATACTTGATTGCAATGTGTTTTGTCCTTGAGTGCATCACTGGATTTTTGGATATGTTGATTGCACTTGTGTTATCACAATAGATAACCACTGGTTCCTTGATTTCTTCCTTCATTTTTGACATCAACTACTTGATCCACATTATGTTATAATAATTTACTGTTGCAACAACATACTTTGCTTCAGCTATGGATTGAGAAATACAATTTTGCTTCTTACTTGTCCAAGACACTAGACGCTTCCCAAGAAAGAATGCTCATCCACAAGTACTTTTTCTGCCATCAATGCTTATTGCCCAATCTACATCAGTGAAGGCTCTTAATTCAATATTTCCTCCTTTCTTGTACCATAACCCACAGTCTTCAGTTCCTTTTAGATATTTCAAGATTCTTTTGACTACCATCATGTGATTTGTTTTAGGATCAGTAGAAAATCTTGCAATTATACTAAACTACCAATGCAATATTAGGTCTTGTGTGAACCACATACTGAAGTTTCCCAATAATTGATCTATAAGTAGTTTGGTTTGCATCATTTGAATCATCATTCTTTGAGATCTTATGTCTAGTAGACATAGGTGTACCAACTAGTTTGGAATCTTCCATTCCAAATACTTTCAATGTTTTCTTGATGTATTTTAATTGAGTGATAAATATCCCATCTTTCATCTAATTATCTTGTAGACCCACAAAGAAATTGATTTTCCCAATCAAAGACATTTCAAATTCTTTCCTCATTTCTTCAAAGAATGATTTACATAAGTTATCATGTGTTGTAAATAAGATATCATCTACAAATATTTTTTCAAGCAATATCTTGTCCTTAGGTCCTTCTTTGATATAAAAATTGCTATTATCATTTGTCTTCTCAATTTTTTTTAATACTAGATATCAATGAAGTCTTTCATACCATGCTTTTGGGGATTGCTTTAATCCATATAGGGCTTTATGAAGTTTACATACTATGTCTCTTTGGCTTGGATGTATGAAACCTTTAGATTGATCAATGTATACTTCTTCCTCTACGATTCCATTCAAGAAAGCTGATTTGACATCCATCTGATGTATTTTGAATCCTTTTTGTGCTGCAAATGCTAGAAGTGATCTGACTCTTTCAAGTCTTAGGACATGGGAAAATGTTTCCCCATAATCAATACCTTCTTGAGCATAACCTTTGCAAATAGGTCTTGCCTCATTTCTTGTTACTTCACCTTTCTCATTCATTTTATTTTTGAATATCCATTTTGTACCAATCACATTTTTATCCTTGGGTCTAGGAACAAGAGACCAAATTTTATTCTTTTTTGTTCGCTCAATTTCCTCATTCATTGCTTCTATCCAATTTTCATCTTCTAAAGCATCTTTTACATATCTAGGTTCAAATTCACTAAGTAAACATGTACCTTTTAATTTGTTCCTTATCAATATGTCTTCTGTCTCTCCTCCAGTTATTTGATCAGGTGCATGATGCCTTTTGACAAATTTGGCAAGCCTTGGATCTTTCTTTTTTTTGCTTAGAACTTGGTTCACTTGGTTCTTCAAGATGTTCATCTTGATGCTCGAGTTCCTCTGGTTGAACTTGATGTAACTTAGGTAGTACTACTTGTGACTCGAGTTGCACTTCTTGGAGTTGCAACTCAGGTTGAACTAACTGTGACGTGGGTGCCTTTGTATGTGACTTGGGTTGAAATATAGTGAATTGCTAGGTGCACCTAGTTGCTGATTGGTTTCAATCTTTTGAGGTAAGGTTTCAAGTTCTTCATAATATACAAACCTTTTGTAATATTCATTCTCTTTTCTGCCCTGTTCTTCACTTCTTTCAACAAACTCATCAATTTTCACATTTTCACTTTCTATGACATTGTGAGTAGAAAGATTAAGACATTTGTATGCCTTACTTTTAATTGAGTACCCTAAGAGTATTCCTTCATCACTCTTTGCAACAAGCTTTCCTTTTGTTACATCTTTTGATATAACATTTGCTTCCAATTACACTCTAAGATAGAAAAGATTAGGCTTATATCCATACCATAATTCATAAGGTGTTTCGTTTGTACCTTTCTTCAATTGAACTCTGTTCAGTATGTGAACTCTTGTGTTGATTTATTTTCTCCAATATTTTGGTGCAACATTCTTCTTTGATAATAATGTTCTTGACATAGGGAAGGGATGAATAACTAGGGCCAAAGGCTCACCCAGCTATCCAAACCACCCTACAAGAGTTAACACAACATAAGCAAACACAAGGAACAACAACCAAAGGAGGAAGAAGAATGAAATACTTTTATTGATTCTTCGAATATTCAACATACATGCCCAGCTGTAAGGCCTTCTAGGTTATGGTTAGTTACAATACGTTCACTTACAAAGATCCAACAATAAATTCTCACCTTCAGTTCTACTATAAAATCTTCTTCTTATAACTTGCCTAACTCTAAGCCTAAACATTCTAAAAATGGCTTACAGATTATTCTAGAACATTACATAAGAGGAAGGCCGACCCAACAACAGTCTAGACTCATCCCAAGAAAAGATCTCAACATAAATGTCACAAACGAAATAAATCTCGAAAGTCAACTCGCAGAAATCACATTCAAATAATGACACTCGGCATACACTGGGTAACTTGGCACTTGAAGAGTCATTCGAAATACACTGGGTAACTCGACACATGAAGGAGTGCTATAGTAATTTAGCACAAACTAAGTGCTACAGTAACTTGGCACATGAAGAGTGCTATAATAACTCGGCACATGAAGAGTGCTATAGTAACTTGGCACATGAAGAGTGCTACAGTAACTCAACACCAACTAAGTGCTACAGTAACTCGGCACATGAAGAGTGCTATAGTAACTCGACACCAACTAAGTGCTACAGAAACTCGAAACCAGCTAAGTACTACAGTAACTCAACACATGAAGAGTGCTACAATAACTCGTCACCAACTAAGTGCTACAGTTACTTGGCACCACCTGAGTGCTATAATAACTTGACACCACTTGCAAAATGAACAAAATTGAGCAGGATAACAAGGAAACCCAGGATGCTCTTGCATCAAACAACCAGGGTTGAAAGAAATGATTCTCCTAAATCATTGAGATGTCCCAACTTGAGCTAAATCCAACTCAAATTGAGGAATTCATGAAGCATCTTCAATAGGTCTGTTCTTCCACTTCACCAAATATTCATAGTAATCTTTTCCTCTTGTGCTCTTGCCAACTCTCTGATCCAATATCTATTCAACTTTTTCAATCTGCTTCTTAGGATAATCATCTAATACAACAACTTCATCCTCTGACTCATGATACTTATACAAATAAGAAATATTGAATATAGGAGACATATCCATGTCATTAGGTAACTCAACTTCATAAGCATTACCACTATCAAACTTCTTCAAGATCTTACAAGGTCCAAATTTCTTCATCTTCAGCTTACTATATGTTCCAACTGGGAATCATCCTTTCTTCAAATAAACCATCACCTCATCACCAACTTGAAAATCATGGTGTCTTCTAGACTGATCATCATTCTCCTTATACTTCTGATTACTTTATTCCAACCTCAACTTCACTTCCTTATGCAAAGACTCCATAAAATCAAAAAATTCTTCTCCTGCAGTGCTTCTCTTTTCTTCACCAACAACATCTCTCAAATTTGATATACCTCTAGGATGCATTCTAGTAACAATCTCAAAAGGTGTATTTCCTATACTCCTATTCACAAAATTGTTATATACAAATTCAGCTTGTGCCAATACCATCTCCCAATTACTTGGCTTATTCCCCACTAAACATCTTAGCAAATTACCCAAGCTTATATTCACAACCTCTTTCTGACCATCTGTTTGTGGATGGAATGTAGAACTAAAATTTAATTCAGTACCCATCTTCTTCCACAAAGTCTTCCAAAAATAACCAACAAACTTACTGTCTCTATTTGAAATAATACTTCTTGGTAATCCATGCAATCTCACAATCTCCTTAAAGAAAAGTTCAACAACATGCTCAACATCTGATGTCTTCTTACATGGTATGAAGTGAGCCATTTTAGAAAATCTATCCACTACAACAAATGTAGAATCATACCCTTTCACTATCTTAGGCAACCCAAGAACAAAATCCATGCTAATGTTAGTCCAAGGTTTCTCAAGAATAGTAATAGGTGTCTACAAACTGGTATTTTGACTCACTCCCTTTGCAACTTGACAAACTCCACAACTCTTTACAAATTTTTGAACATCCTTATAATTTATGGCCAATAATACTTCTCTTTCAGCAAACTCAATGTCTTATCAATTCCAAAATGTCTAGCTAATCCACCACTATGCTTTTCCTTAATCAGATTCAACCTCATAGGACTTCTAGGAATACACAACTGAATATCTTTGAACAACATACCTTCTTGAATGAAATATTCATCATACTTACTTATGTGGTTTGTTAGATTTGGTGCTTTGCACTCTCTCCATGCCTTAGAAAAATTAGGATCAACATCATATAACTCTTTCATTTCATCAAAACCAAGAACTTCAACCTTCATTTCAATCAACAAAGAACGTCTTCTACTCAATGCATCAACAAATTTGTTAGTAACTCCACTCTTATGCTTGATCACAAATGTAAAATTCTATAAGTAATCAACCCACTTCATATGTCTTTGATTCAATTTATGTTGACTTCCCAAGTATTGCAAAGCTTTATGATCAGTATACAATACAAACTCCTTAGGCATCAAATAATGTCTCCACTTCTTCAATGCTTGAACAATGGCATAAAAATCTTGATTGTACATAGAATATTTCCTTTTAGCATCATTCAACTTTTCACTAAAAAAAGCAATAGGCTTACCTTCTTGACTTAACACGACTCTTATTGCATTACCACTTGCATCACATTCAACTTGAAATATTTTGTTGAAATCAGGCAAAGCTAAAATAGGTAATTCAACAACCTTTTGTTTCAAAGTCTCAAAACTCTTATCAACTCCATGTGTCCACTTTAATTCCTTTTTATCTCCCTTCATTGTTTCAATCATAGCATTACAAATAGCACTGAAATTATTTATAAACTTTCTGTAAAAATAAGCCAAACCATGAAATGATCTTACCTCACTCACATTCTTAGATGTAGGCCATTCCAAAATTGCTGTAACCTTCTCAAGATCCATCTTTAATCTATCAGCTGAAATCACAAATCTAAAATACACAATCTCGTCTTGCATAAAAAAACACTTTTTAATATTAATCAACAACTTTTCCTCTTTCAACCTCTGCAATACTTGTCTAATATGCTCAAGATGTTCTTCTTTAGTCTTGCTGAATATTAGAAGATCATCCAAATAAACAATCACAAACTTACCCAAGAATCTTTTCAGAACTTCATTCATCAACCTCATGAAAGTACTAGGTGCATTAGTCAAACCAAAAGGCATAACCAACCATTCATACAAACCATCTTTTTTCTTGAAAGTAGTCTTCCATTCATCACCTTCTCTAATTCTAATATGATGATAGCCACTCTTCGAAAAAATCTTGGTAAAATACTTTGCTCCACTCAAACAATCCATTATGTCATCCATCCTTGGCACAGGAAACCTATATTTCACTATGATTTGGTTAATGGCTCTGAAATCAGTACATATTCTCCATTCTCCATTCTTTTTAGGTGCTAATACAATAGGTACAACACATGCACTCAATCTTTCTCTGATCAAATCTTTCTGCAATAACTCATGCACTTATCTGTTAAGTTCTTCATTCTCTACAGGTGTCAATCTATATGGTGCTTTGTTTGGAAAACTAGCTTCAGGAATCATATCCATACATTGACTTTGCTTCTTACTGGAGGTAAACCATCAAGAATATCATCATCAACAATCTCTTTATACTCATTGAGCAATTCTGCAATTTCCTTTGGTACTCGACTTCCATTAGTTTCTGTTGTCACTCGGTCACCACTGACTGGTACTCGGGTAATACTATTTGTTGGCACACAAATCGATCCTCTAGGAATTATAGCAAGACAAACTTGGTTCCTTTTCATTTCCTTTTCAAATTGTTTCCCATTAACCATACACAATTTTATTGTAGTACAACTGACCTCATCTGGGCTTTCAATCAAAGGCAGCAATATTTGTTTCTTCCCATTTACCCAAAGAGTATATTGATTCAATCTTGCATCATGTACATCATATCTATCATATTGCCAAGGTCTACCCAACAAAATATGACAACAATCCATGGGCATAATATCACACAAAACTTCATCAAAGTAATGTCTAATTTTGAACTTCACAAGACATTGCTCACTTACCAATATCTTATGCTCATCTTTGATCCATGAAACATGATAGGGTTTGGGATGTTTCAACCTTTGCAACTGCAACTTGGTAACTAGCTCTTCTGATGCCAAATTTGTCTAACTTCCATTGTTAGTGATCACTTTGTAGCATTTTCCAGCCATCTAACATCTTGTCTTGAAAAGAATTCTCCTTAAAACAAGTTCCTCATCACTTCCTTTATTACATAAGGTTCTTCTCACCATCAAATTTTCTCCAGCCTCAGGTCCACTTGGTGAACTCTCAATGTCTTCTTGAATCACAACATTTCTATTATTCTGTCCACTTTTAGAGGATCTACATTCAAAAGATCTATGTCCTTCTTTACCACATCTAAAACAATTACTATGAAATCCACCTCTAGAATTAGAATTACCTCTTCCTCAGTAAGAATTAGTGCCTCCTTGGTAAGAATTACCACCTTTCCATTCGGTCTTGCCTTTGTCATCATTCTTCCATTCAAATTTGCCTTTATCCTGCATAGAATTGTCAGATCTACCACTTTCTCCATAAGATCTACCATTGCCTCTCTAGAATCTACCACCTCTACCTCTTTGTCTTTGTTCATGCTTCTTTGTCAAGATCTCCTTAGCTTTCAAGGCATATTGATATGCTTCTTCTACACTTTCCAGCTTCACAAAACTTATTTCATCTTGTATTCTAGATCTCAATCCTTAATGTACCTTGCAATTTTCTCAACATCATCATCCACATGTCCAGATCTGATGTCCAATCTATAGAATTCTTTGATATATTCTTTCATAGTCATGTCCTTTTGTTTCAAATTTTGCATCTTTCTCAATAGACTAACTTGGTAATCAGTAGGGAGGAATTTGTTCTTTACCTTGTTCACCATCTTTGGCCAAGTTCTGATCTTCTCCTTTCCTCTCCTTTGTCTATCAGTTTTCAAGTGTTCCCACCATAGTGATGCATGACCTTTTAGCCTAGTGACTATAATCTTCATCTTTCTATTATCAGGAGTGTTTTCATACTCAAAGAACTTCTCCATATCAAAGATCCAATTCAACACAACATGGGTATCCAATTTTCCATCATAAGGAACAACTTCTACAGTAGGCTTTGAATTTTCTCTAGACAACAATCGCAACAATCTTTCCTCATCTTGATCTTCTTCAGGTTTTGGATTATGGTTTGGTGCTGTTGCTTTATCATCACTTACATCATCAAGATGTGCTCCTCTCCTCTGGGCTATCTCCATAACATCTAATCTGGCTACAATTTGTCTCAACTGATCCAATATGGCATCATCAACATTTCTTCTACCACAAACCATCTTTACAAATCAAGTTCCTACAAGATCGTAACCCTCTGCAAGTTTTAGGTCAAATCTGTAGATCTACCACCATACAACCAAATCCAAATCAGGGTTCTACATGATCCAATCTCCACAAGGATGAACCTCAGGCTCTGATATCAACTAACATAAGCAAGGGATGAATAACTAGGGCCAAAGGCTCACCAACTATCCAAACCATGCTACAAGAGTTAACACAACAGAAGCAAACACAAGGAACAACAACCAAAGGAGGAAGAAGAATGAAATACTTTTATTGATTCTTCAAATATTCAACATACATGCCCAACTATAAGGCCTTCTAGGTTATAGCCAGTTACAATACATTCACTTACAAAGATCCAACAGTAAATTTGCATCTTTAGTTCTGCTCTAAAATCTTCTTCTTAAAACTTGCCTAACTCTAAGCCTAAACATTCTAAAAATGGTTTACAAATTATTCTAGAACATTACATAAGAGGAAGGCCCACCCAACAATAGTCTAGACTCATCCCAAGAAAAGATCTCAACATAAATATCCTGAACAAAATAAATCCCACAAGTCAGCTCGCAAAAATCACGTCCAAATACTGATACTCAGCATACATTGGGTAACTCAACACTTGAAGGGTCATTCGACATACATTGGGTAACTCAGCACATGAAAGAGTGCTACAACAACTTGGCACAAACTAAGTGCTACAATAACTCAACACATGAAGAGTGCTATAGTAACTTGGCACATGAAGAGTGCTATAATAACTCGGCACATGAAGAGTGCTATAGTAACTTGACACTAACTAAGTGCTACAGTAACTTGGCACCAACTAGGTGCTATAGTAACTAGGCACATGAAGAGTTCTACAGTAACTTAGTACCAACTAAGTGCTATAGTAACTCAACACATGAAGAGTGCTATAGTAACTCGGCACCAACTAAGTGCTACAATAACTCGGCACATGAAAAGTGCTACAGTAACTTGACACCAACTAAGTGCTATAGTAACTCGGCACCAACTAAGTGCTACAGTAACTCAGCACCACTTGCAAAATGAAAAAAATTGAGCAAGATAACAAGGTAACCCAGGATGCTCCTACATCAGTTCTTGCACATTCCATAATGGATCTGTTCCTTCTCTGTGATTCCATTCTATTTTGGAGTTCTGGGTACTGATACCTATCTTTTGATTCCTCTTTTATTGTAGAACTCATTGAATTTATTTGAGATGAATTCTCCTCCTCTATTTGATCTTAGGCATTTTAGATTTTGCCTTGTTTCTTTCTCAAATCTAGCCAAATACCATTTAAACTTTTGAAAAGCATCAAACTTATCTTTTAAAAACATTAAAGTCATCATTCTAGAATAATCATCAACAAATAGAATGAAATATATATCTCCACAATAGCTTTCTACACCAATTGGCCCACAAAGATCTGTGTGAACTAGTTTCAAAATTTCTTCAGAGTTATAGGACTTACTTTTAAAATTTCTTTTACTCATTTTACCAATTTGACATTGTTTGCACATTCCCACCTCAGGTTTCTTTAGATAAGGTATACCTCTTACTCTTTTGCTCTTGCTTATATTGACTAGGTTATCAAAGTTAACATGACACATTCTTTTATGCCATAGCCAACTTTTTTCAACTTGAGCTAGTAAACATGAGCTTTCATTCACATGTAGGTAAAACAAATTACCTTTTGTTTGATTACTAGTTCCAACTAGTTTTCCTTTCCATCTAGTAGTTTGGCTTTTCCATTCTTTAATTTGACTTTGTATCCTATATTGTTGAGATGAGCTACACTAAGTAGATTATGTCTTAATCCTTCAACCCAACAGGAATTCTCACATTTGATTCCATCAGTTAGTGCTATGATTCCTTTTCTTTTTACATAACATGGTTCATTGTTTCCAAATCTAACACTTCCACCATCACGGTGTTCTAAATGTTCAAATTTTTTTTAATCGCCAGTTAAGTGATGAGAACAACCACTATCTTTGATTCATGTATCATTTTTGCCAACATGAGTGATAAGTGCCATCTTTTCATTTTCCTCATTATTAGATTAATCTTTACCAACAATATAAACTACTTCATCCTCGTCATCATCACTATCAGAATCTTTTGCAATGTAACAAGATTTCTTACCTTTGCCTTTGAAGTCTTCATAATTTTTGAAGTCTTTCTTGTCTTTGAATTCGTTGAACTTCTTTTCATCTTTGTCTTTTTTGTTTGGACACCTTGCAACAATGTGACCAACTTCTTCACATGAGAAACAAATCAATGGGAACTTTCTTCTAAATTTTCCTATTCCTCTTGCTACCCTTTTTTCTAGGAGAGCTTCAATGACTTCTGTTGGAGTTGAGGAAAGCCAACTCCGAAGACACCAAGATCACCTGCATGCGAACCTGTCAAAGAGAAGCCATAGAAGGGAAGAGCATGGAGCACGGGAAAAACCCTAAACGGACATGAGAGCCATCATAATGCAAACACAAGAAGAAATGTATTTACAATAAGAAATGATATGATGATAATGTTGTGTAAATACAAAGAGGAGAGCTCGAATATAAAGAGCTCATGGAAGCTTGTAGAACAAGCTGGAAGGTGGTAGAAGATAAGTGTGACAACAAGAAGGGAACAAACTCCCGTGTTGTCACCAACTAACCACAACACGCATTAAATATAAAATATTAAATAAATGCATGACCTAAGTAAGCTTAAGCAATAGAATAAATAATTAATAATTAATTATTTACTCTAACACCCCCCCTTAAGTGCAACTTAGGGAAATGCCTTAAGCTCACAAAACAAAGATGAAATGCATAATGGGTCCCGGCAACGAGGCCATGTTAGGTACCCATGTACAATGCAAGAAGAAATGCAACCTCTGTAAGCGAGGAAAGAGAGAAAACCACATGGGAAAAACCCTCCCCCAAAAAGAGGTAAGAACCTAGTGAAGAGCTGAAGAAGTCTCCAACTAGGGAAATTGTCCCCTAAAATAGGAACAAAGAGTGATCATGAAGAAGCAGCATCACTGAAGCATGAAGAAGCCACAAATCTGCCAAAATGCTGATCTGAAGAAACCTCCATGGAAGAAGAAGGCACGAACTGAGCATGTCTATATGGTAGATGATCCATCTCACCGAAATGCATAGGTAGCCAGCCACTGCAATCGCCTTGTATATAGGATCAACCACTGAATACATAGTTCACACTATCGAACCATCAAACCATGGATGCATTAGAACACAACATAACCCCCCCTTAATGCAGACGAGGTGTGATGATAGGCAACTGAGAAGGTGAGCCAAAATCTCCTGCAAACGAACCAAGAACGAGGAGAGAGGAAAAGAGGTACAGACACTGATAAAGACACGGTCTAACTGACTCGGCATGGGGCTAATGTCGTGGAAGGGACACTCACTTGACAAAGGGAGAATGCCTAAAACAGCAAACAAATAATCCCCCCCATGGTGCTTTATGAAATAGTGCATGCACAGCTGACTCAAAACAACGTTCATGACTCCTGAAATGCAAAAGTGACAGTTTATCTCAGTGCGAAATAGAAAAGTGCTTCAAAAGGATAGCTACAATGATTAGAATTGAAAAAGAGCTGAACCAAAAGAAAGTACAGCCGAAAAAAAAAGCAAACCATGCCAGGAAAACGATCCTCGGGCCTAAAACACTCAAAATATTCACCATAGAGCAAAAATGCCAAAACTATGATAGAAAGAGTAAAGGCCAAAAAAGAAGAAAAAAGACTATAGTTCTAAAAAGTACACAGAACCAGCTTTCCAAAAATATAAAGTTTTCAAAAAACTGACATGGGACGCAAAAGATATGCATGCCGGAGTCAAAAATAGGACTTCGGACTTCAACAGAAAAAACAGGCAATAAAAAAGCATCAAAACCAAAAAATACCTACACCAAAATCTCTGTCTTAGAACCAGCTTTCTGGCACTTCTTTCGGATCGGAAAAATACCTCCGTATGCAAGAGTTATGGCCAAAAAACCACAAGTAGGTCCAAAACCAAATCAGGAGAGGTGCAAGGTAGGTTGATGACATCGCGCTGACATCAGCAAGTCATGCGATTAAATTTGACGGTTTGGTGGCCGTCGCAACAAAAAAAGAGTGCCACGTGGCAGTAGTGACGTGGCAGGGGTGACATGGCGGGTCCACGTGGCAAGGTGCCACGTGGCGCCCAGGCCACGTGTCACCCCCGCAGTGGCTGATGTACCCTGCAGATGTGGCACAGAACGGGCGGGCGGAGGCGACCGTAGGGGCGGCAGAACCGGGAGGAGACCGGGCCGCGGTGGAGCACGGGCTGAGAACTGGAGAGGCGCCGCCGACGGAGGGCGGCGGCCGGGAGGCGGCCGGGCCGCGGTGGTTCGCGGGCGGCGCTGCCTGCTGCGGCCGCTACGGGCTGCGCGCAGGTGGCGCGGCGGCGGGCCTACGGTGGCGCGGCGGCGGTGCGCCCCAATATATATATATTTTAAAAAAAAATCCGTCGCTGCGTCCGTACGACCGTACGGCAGACTCTTGGAGGCCTCAAAAAATCGCCAAAATTGCCCTGTGACAAAAAATGACAAATTTTATATGAATCCTGACTGCAAACGGCCTTCCGGATCCAATGGTGATGTCCGTTTGGGCTGAAAGTGCTCCAAAAATTGCTGATCCCCTGATTTGAAGAAAAATTGCACAAACAAACTAGGGTTTGTGACTTCAAATCATGGCTTCAAAATTTCTTCAACGAAGCTGCAGCAGGAAGGCTCTGATACCATGTTGGAGTTGAGGAAAGCCAACTCCGAAGATGCCAAGATCACCTGCATGCGAACCTGTCAAAGAGAAGCCATAGAAGGGAAGAGCATGGAGCACGGGCAAAACCCTAAACGGACATGAGAGCCATCATAATGCAAACACAAGAAGAAATGTATTTACAATAAGAAATGATATGATGATAATGTTGTGTAAATACAAAGAGGAGAGCTCGAATATAAAGAGCTCATGGAAGCTTGTAGAACAAGCTGGAAGGTGGTAGAAGATAAGTGTGACAACAAGAAGGGAACAAACTCCCGTGTTGTCACCAACTAACCACAACATGCATTAAATATAAAATATTAAATAAATGCATGACCTAAGTAAGCTTAAGCAATAGAATAAATAATTAATAATTAATTATTTACTCTAACACCCCCCCTTAAGTGCAACTTAGGGAAATGCCTTAACCTCACAAAACAAAGATGAAATGCATAATGGGTCCCGACAACGAGGCCATGTTAGGTACCCATGTACAATGCAAGAAGAAATGCAACCTCTGTAAGCGAGGAAAGAGAGAAAACCACATTTATTCCTCTTGCTACCCTTTTTTCTAGGAGAGCTTCAATGACTTCAAGATCCTCAACTGAATCATGTTCATCTTCACTGTCAACTTGTTTTCCTTTTGAGTATCCTCCTTTTCTAACAAAGGTTACTTTAGCTTTGAATGCAGATTAAAGATTGTTAGAAGAAGGAGCATAATTATCAAAGTTATCCAACTCAAAAGTAGTCAATCTTCCCACAAGAGTATCTAGAGTTAGATTATGTGTTGGATTGCATCTTATCTCTTGAATAGCTAAAACTCTAAATGCATAGATAGGAAGAAGAGTTCTTAGTACCTTGCTGAATACTATTTCATCATCAATTGTACCTCCTACAACCTTGATACCAATTGTTGGAAATGTAAGAGGAGTAACTAAGAGGGGAGGGGTGAATCAGTTACCAAAAAACAAATCCTTGTCCCTTAGATGTCAATATAATCTTCCACTTATCATACAGTACTAAATAGCTTAGTTAACACTAGAATATAACTGATACTTGGTTAACAAAGCAATCTTAAGATGTATTAATGTGTTTTATCCTTTAGTGATTTAGTTGCAAAAATATAAATCATAAGTAAATAACATGAACATAGATGACATCAAGATTTAATGTGGAAACCCAATTTGGGAAAAACCACCTTGCAACTAGTCACAATAATTTTCACTCTTATGAAGTGAGCTCTATTAGGCGCCAACCCTATTAAAGGTTACAAAACACACTGTTAAGTATGACCCTGTTAGTTCATACTATTAGGAGTGGCCTGGTTAGAGGTCTTCAAACACTTCAATCTAGAAATGTTGCCTTGTTAGAGGATTTACAAAATGACTGTTAAGTCAACTCTATTCAGAGATTTCTTTACTTCTAAAATGGTTAGAAAGCAACAACAATTTGGAACGATAGATTCTAGGCGGTGATGCTAATGGGGCCTCATGAGGTATGGCTATTTTTTGGAATGATAGATTCTTTTATGGGGAAATTGTTTCACAAAATAGAAATATGACGAATATTAGATTTTCTAATACTAAGGATGACACTTCATGGGTGTTAACTAATATTTATGCACCTAACAATAAATGGGGTAGGGAATATCTTTGGGTTGATCTTTCTAATCAGAGAAAGAATTTTACAGATGATAACTAGGTTATTATGAGTGACTTTAATACACCTCTAAAAGAAAATGAGAAGATGGGGGCAATCAGACTAATTTGGACAACATGTTGGATTTGATAGAGTTTATTGATAGGCATCTTCTACATGACATGGATTTGCATGGTGTTGAATATACTTGGACAAATAGAAGGTCAGGGAAGGACATCCAAGTGAGGTTGGATAGAGCACTTATTAGTAATGATTGGTTTTTTAATAATAAATGCCCCCTATCTGCTCATGTGAGAGTGGGCTTTGATCACTACCCCATTTTTCTTCTAGCTGACCCAATCACTACTAAGAAGCACTATCCCTTTCAATTTGAAAAAATGTGGACTTTCCATTTTGGGTTGGAAAACCTTATTACAGTCTGGTGGGGTATTCAAGTTAAAATATGGAACAAGGAAACCTTTGGGAACATCATTTGTAACGGCTCGCCAAGGGATCCAAAAGAATTAACCTAATTTTTTTACTAAGTTTGCCAAATTTTCTTTTTTGAACAAGAAGAATAACATACACATCAAAGAAATAGTAGTGGAAGCAATAACATACAATCAACTTAAAAAAATACATAATAGGTTACATTCCTTAAGGATCCCACGACGTTGAATCAGATATAAATTTAATCTAATACTAAGTCTAACAACTACCACATCCATATGAAAGAATAATTAAAAGTCCAAAGCCCATTTATAATATACATTTGTTCCAAATGCCTCTTGGCAAATGAAATCTAGAATGCTCAATCATCCACTGTACATGTCATAGGGTATGAAAGGCTTAAAAGAATATACATATGTAGAAATAAAAATACATCATCCTCCTTGGATCCATGATACAAGTACAATAAAATAAATGAAACCATCCACCATACATGATACATCCATCCATCATAAAACACAACTAACTAAGCATGCGGTTCCTCCCAACCGTCAATAGCATCATAAGACCATTGTGGGCCCTATCCATCCTCCGCGTGTAACATCCCAAGCCATCCATCAGATCGTTGGTACTATCATAATAGGGACATCACTGCTAAAACATGCTACAACATAAGCATAAAGAAATCTAACATGCTAGAATAAAGCATAAGATGATCCTACAAAGTAGATAACATCACCTATCAAATGCTAATCATCAATATAAAGAAATGTGTCAATAAATAATATCATCTAAACATGATAAACAAGCATCCCAAGAAGCTCTAGCCATGGTGACTACAGATGGATGTCAATGGTAAGAGTAAAAAGCACTACCACCTGACCATGTGGAACCTAAATGACCCACTCCCACCGCGCTAAGGAGATAGTCTCAAGTCCCAAATAGGATATCAAATTACATAACACAAATACTCTCTAAGTTTAGGAAATCCTAAAAGTATTCTAACTCAAAGGTTCCAAAATAGATCGACATCTAGACCTAGAGGCACACAAGACACGTAAGAAACCTACTATGTAAGCGGGCAAGTGTCATTGCATGAATCACACTCAGAGTTACCCGAGCAGTCCCTTAGGACTCCCGGGTCCCTAGTGATCCCACTGCGGCCACTAGTATCCTCTTGTACTGACAAGGCATACTATAGAATGCAAGGTCACAACCAAGCATTCTCTCTACTCCCATCCTAGTCTATACTGGCACTCAAGGCATGGGTGAGAACATACAAAGACTCTTATTAGGTTCATTTTAATCCCCATTTAGTGTAATGTTTTCACTTATTAAACAACTTACAATGAGTTACCTTGGCAACTACTTTAGGGCCCCGACCCCCATTGCAAGCCACTTCTTGATACTACAAGTAGATAACCTACTCTAGGCTCATAAAAGAACAAATCAATAATCATATAAAAATCACCTTAGCCCTATACAAGCCACTGGAAAGCATCAAAAGATACTCTACAATAATCACATCTATTCTCTACGAGCAACTAGAAAGCATCAAAGATAAATCACAATATCCATCGGTTCTCAATGAGCAATTGGAAAGCATCAAAGATAAATCACAATATCCATCGGTTCTCAACAAGCAACTGGAAAGTATCCCAATAATATTGATCAACGACTCAAAATGGTTAAGTCAAACATGTCACAACATGACATCATCAAGAACATAGCAAACACTTCAGTCCTATCAAAGCGACTAGAAAGAAACTCAAATATAACTGATCGAGGACTCAAAAATGATTAAGTCAAATAACCCATAGCATAAATCTTGCCATCCCACAAGGCACCGAAAACAATAATCAGCAATATAAACACACTCAACATAGAGCATACCATCACATACCATGGTTAAGTAAAAGTAATAAAGACTGAGATCAACATCAACATGACATCACAAATACATAACTCCCAAGCCTCTGGTAAATGTCCTACATTGGTCAACACTCTAGTCAACCCCAATCCCCAAACATAAACATCACATAGAAAACAGGATCATCCCACAATTGGGTTTGAATGATAATATATTGTTGAATTAATGTAAGGTTTCTATTTCTAGTTGAATGTATGTTTTAAAAGGATAAAATCCATAGTTACCCTTAGAAATTATCCCGTTCTCAAATTTAAATAATGATACAATTACCCTATTTCGATTTTAAATCCATTGATCCAAATGATCTAAGGATAATTGTCTATTTAAAATATTAAAAATAATCCCCATTAACTTAACTAAAATAATTAACAATTCCATTAAAATCAGATTTATTATTAATAATTAAATAAATCTAATTCTTTCCAACATCTTATTAATTATTAAATATTAATAATTAATAACAATCTATTGAATAATTAATTTATTAATAAATAAAAAATTATTTAATAAACATTATTAAATAACAATAAAATTAATACTAACACTTATTAATGATATTATAATAATGAAATAAATATTAAAATTCATCAATAAAAATTGTTAAATAATAATTAAAATTATTTATAAAATTTATTAATTACAATAATAAAATTTACTAATTAACAATATTATTCAATAATGTTAAAATAGTATTAAACTTTGTAAAATTAAAAAACTTTAATAACACCCAACACTATTTGTATTAGCTGCTTGGGTAGTCGTGCGGCCTCTGTTGGCACAGTACATTGCGATCAACATAGGTACAGGCTTGCATGGAGCCACTGACAGAAAATAGGTAAGTGGGTGTATGTTTTATGTTATTTTTTTAATTAAAAACTTTAAAAATGTTCCCCCCCCCCCCCCCCCCCCCAGTTATAATAAGTAATATATATTATTTAAAAATATATATTTTTGTTTGATTAAATAGACAATCCAACCCCCCCCTCCCCCCCACATGTATAATTAAATAATTCATTTTATTTTTATTTTAAATTTTAAAAACAACATCTTAACATTAAATATATATATATTTTTAAAATATATTTTATAAGATTTATTTTTAAACAAACCACTTTCCCCAAATTAAGAATTTTAATAATTATCTATTATTTTTTTAATAAAAGTTCTTGCAGTATTCTGATAGAAGAAAAACAACCAGCCTATCAAATTTAGTTGCTAAAATTTTGATTTCATAATAAACCCTTCTCGATCTAATTTACAATTTTACATCTACTGAAAGAGAGTTTTAACGATATATTAATCCCCACGTATATAGAAGAACCTCACAAGAATTCTAGTAAATCCAAAATATAATACTGAAAGATTCGTCACAGAGAAGTACACACAAACAATTCACAGTCACGAAGAAGACAGGAAGAATAGAAAACGCAATTTACTACGTGAATTAAAACATAAAAATCTACTTGGATTCTGATGCTAACAACACAACGCTTGAAAAGATTTGTGAGAGAAGTTTCTTCTCTCAAAACCTTCTCCCTTCTCCAAAATTCGGTTCCACATTTGCTTCCAAAATTCACGTCCAAATTCGTCTCCCTCAAAAATGAACCTTCCAATTGTGATAAAGAGTTCTCTCCTCAAATCGGGGCACTAATTGTGCATTCACCCGAGAGGACTCCTTGCTCACAAGACTCAAATTCTAAAATAACTTTCCTTAATCTTTTCTTTATTTTTTCCATGCATTTCAAATGTATTATTTTTAATTACTTTATTTAATTTTCACTTGACTTCGCTTTCAATTAATTTATTAAATTTAATCTCATCCGCACTTTTTATTATTATTGGTAAACGGCCGAAGCCTATATTAATTATTATTTGTTAGAATTAATTATTATTATATGTTAAGCGAAGGTAGATTCGAACCCAATACCTCCCACATGAAAGGCTTGCAAGTTACCGTTGTGTTGTAGGCTTTTGCCTAATCTCATGCGCACTTTATGCAATTAAAATATCTTATTAAATTCACTTGTTTTATCTTTTAATTAATTTCTTATATTTTAATCTCATGCACACATCATGCGAACTTAAAACTTTTAATCAATTAATATATTTTCACTGTTTAATTTATTTTTGAACTTAATCGATAAAATATTTATTCACATAAATAATAATAATATTTAGCATTTATTTAAAAATGAACTCTAAATATATTATTATTAAATTAAATAAATATTATCATGTTCTAAATTTAAACTTATAACTTTTATCTCCAATTTTTTTTTTATTTAATTAATTTCCCAATTAATTAAATATAATTAAATATTAAAATATCATAATATTTTTTTATTAAATTAAATCATTAATTTAATCTTTTATTTAGACTTAATTAATAGAAAATTCACCAAAGACTCATAAAGTAAACCACAAAAATCCATCATAGAAAAGCACATACAAAATCAAACTAAAGGGTTAATAATCACGAATTAACGTCATCTGACACATTCGAAGGGTAGTCAAATCAGATACTTGTCCTAATTTTCAATTAGGACAAATGGCTTAAAGGTTTGGGATTTGGACTCAAGAATTTATCTCCCCTCTCTTACCACTGAGATAATCTGATAGGGTACGCTTATCCTGGCAATTCAAGCAAGTCGATACTCAGTACCTGCAACTTGCATAAAATTCATGCATGTATAGACACAATATTCTAAGCTAAACATGCAATGGCAGTAAGTGGTGCATGATGTAGATCCCGACTAGCAGGTGACTATGACTCCCTTCCTTAACCACATTAGAAATGCCATACATAAAGAAAAACAAACACACACAACATATGCATGCAGTATGGGGTAAGTATCCATAAGAAGACACATAATAATCCATCTAACTAATCATCATCAATAGCTAAAATCGCTAAATAATCATCAAACATAAAACTAGCCTAAAAGAGTTTGGTAATGATAACATAAATGCGAACTAAGGGCGGGCACTACATCATTGACAACAAAAGAAGGATTCTTGAGGAATTAAAGGAGATTTAGGAAAACATTTAGTCTAAGGGTTATGAATATGTGTCTAGGAAGGAAGAAGATCTGAAGCTGATTGAGATGCATGATATTATTACTGGAGACGATGGTCTAGAAAAGTTTTTTAAAAAGAAGGGGTTAAGAATACTAATTTTTTCCATATGACTACTTTGAAGATAGAATGGTTAATAAGATCTCTAGAGTTAATGTTCATGGTCTTTTTATTGATGAAGATGAGGCTATTAAAAGGGAAGCCATGAAATTTTTTAGTGGACTGCTAGAGAGTGAACCCAATCCGGATAAGGATAAGCAAAAGGAGTTTCTGGAATGTATTCCAAAAAGCATCTCTGATGATCAGAATAAACAACTCACTGCCATCCCTACCAATAATGAAATTACTAAGATTGTTTTTTTCCTTTAAGGGAGACAAAGCTCCTAGTCTAGATGGTTCCCCCTTCCTCTTTTTTCTAACTTACTGGCATATCATTCAAGAGGATATTTTTAATGGTGTTAAAAAGTTATTTGGGTCTAGAAAAATCCTTAAGGAATTGAATGGTACTTTTCTGGCTTTGATCCCCCAAAAGCCTAGTGCTGATTGTATCGACCAATTTAGACTAATTAGTCTTTGTAACTCTTGTTGTGATATTGCTATTAGGATTTAACTGTGTGATTTTGATTCAAACTCATTGACCCATGTTTCAGGAGTAGTGATTCAACATGAATCCATCTCTCATGAGAATAAATGGAACACTTAGCACTCATTGGATCTAGGTGATGCTCATAGGGGTGAAGCACTAGGACTTCTTGGGAGGTCATCCATCCCAGTACTACTTTAGCCTGAGCATGCTTAACTACGGAGTTTCCTCCATGGTTAAAGCCAAAGCTTGCAGCCCCATTTGCAAGCTTTGTAACTCTTTTTATAAAATCATCTCCAAAGTTCTTACTCCCAAGATTTTATCTTTATTATCTTCTCTAATTTTGAGACAACAAAATGAGTTTGTTCTAGGGAGGTATATTTTGGATTCTATCATTATGGTGCATGAAAATATTCACTTCCTTTCTAAATCCAAGAAAGATGGGTTCTTATTAAAGCTTGATTTATCAAAAGCGTAGAGTTTTTGAAATGTGGGCTGGAAGCTTTTGGGTTTAATAACATAGTTTTGGAGTTGGTCCTTATGTTGGTTTACTGTAATGTCCCCACTTTAGCAATTATCTAGTTGTGTGACCGTTAGTCTTTTCCTTTATTTTATTTTATTTTATTTATCTCACATTGCTTGTGAAAAGTGGTCAACCCTATGAAGTGGGAATAAAAGGAGAGCTTGTGGCTATTGTTAGGAAGGTTGGATATGAGAAGAAAATAGATGGTGAGTTATAGATTTTCTTGGGCATTAGAGGATGTCTATCCTCTCTTGTGACATGCTAGATGTCATTCTCTTAGGGTTTGGCCTTTGGAATTCATTGCTATCAGTTTCATTAATAGGTAGTGTGGGTGCATTTCTAGCTACAGGTAGATTGGGTGTTCGGTCATATCATTCTCACTCCTTGTTCGATACTTATGCCATTATGGAGGGATAATTTTATGAGGGTCTTGGACTGGTTGAAGGAAGTTTTTTTTACTGTAGTAGCACTATAGCATGCCACTATTCATATTACAATAGAAGCAAGATGGAAGTCATTACTGGAATATCATGTTATAATGATGGAGTAATTAATGAGTTTGCTATGTGTTTAATTTTATCAGTTTGAAAACTAATATTATTTCAGCAGTAGTTCAATCTTTAGTTTGCATAAATTCCTTCTTGTTCATGTTATTTGGTTTCAAATCTATGCAAAGACATTAAAATCTCTATCAATAGTTGGTCTAGTTTTTTGGGCATTTCCAGGGTGCCCATTATAGTGGTATCAGAGCAGTTTCCTGCCATCCTATGGGGTAGGAAATTTATATTATTGTCAGATTTGCTGTTACATTTTGACTGACCAACACTCTAGCATTTTCTAGCCATGGACAGACATAGGAGGACTAGCAATTCTAGAAGTCAGTGGAGTAATGATGAAGTTAGAGTGAAGATGAATGCTTTGCGGGAGGGTATGGAGAAACTTAAGCTTCATCAATATAGATTGACAGAGGGCTTGTCAGATCCAAAGACAATTGAAAGGGTAGCAAGGTATATGGTTTCTACCTTTAGAAGGCTGACATTGAGGTTGCAAGGAAGGAAGCTTGAGTTTTCCCCAATAGGATTCCTTGATGCAAATGTACCTATATTTAGTACGACACCTACTAGTCCTACTTGCAATATTGATGATGGACTTATTTCATAGGGACATGTGGTTGTGTCAGTGGCAATAGAGGATAATAACACCAAGCTTCAACAGGTCGAGGCTCCTAGAGCTCTTGCTACAATTAGTGCAGAGATAGTTGATGTAGTTGTTACCACTAATAATTTTATCTCTCTCAAGGAAAAGATTAGTATTGGAGATTTGTATGTGAGATCTTATGGTGTTTCTATAGTGCAGGAGGCAGTTTCTTCCTCAGGTGGAATTAAGACATGTATAGAGCCACCCAACTATGATGTTGGTGATATGGGTGTTTCAATAGAGTCAGTAGATGTGGGTTTACGCTCTAGTATTATTGATTCAAAATCTAGCATTGAGTCATGTATGTAGAGTCAAGAGTCCACATATGAGGCTTTGTCAAGGGATGACAATGCATCAATAGTGGGATTATGAGAATGCGAGGATATTGTCACATCAGCAACCACTTTTGTGTTAGTTGAACCATCCAACGAGGAGTTTAGTAGTATGCATGCAATTTTCAATGTGTGTTCTAATGATGGCACACATGTTGATGATTATGAGTTTTCATCAACTATAGATTTGGTTTACCTTTTTTTGTGGTAGTCAGTGTTGTTCCTATGTCCATATATTTTGATGTAGCTACACCTATTGTTGATATAGTTGGCATGAGTGCATATGGTTTGCCTAGAGCTACATATTTTTCAATGCATGTTGGTGATGATCAGGATTCCAGTCTGATATATATTATGTGGGTGGATATAGGGAAGAAGAGGTTTCCTAGATCTTCTACGAAGTTGCCTTTTGGTGGCATTCTAACTTCTACATCATCAACACAAGTTTTTGGTGCTAGGCTACAGGACATGTGGTTGGTCTTGATGATGCTAGTTTGTAGTTGGTTTAATGTCCATTGGGATGTCACATACTACTTCATTTGGGATCCAGGTGGAGGTTGGCTTTAATTATGTTGCTGGATTTCTTGAAGACAAGAAATTTCAAGGGGGGCAAACTGTAATGTCCCCACTTTAGCAGTTATCTAGTTGTGTGACCATTAGCCTTTTCCTTTATTTTATTTTATTTTATTCATCCTACATTGCTTGTGAAAAGTGGTCGATCCTATGAAGTAGGAATAAAAGGAGAGCTTGTGGCTATTGTTAGGAAGGTTAGATATGAGAATAAAATAGATGTGTGAGTTACATATCTGCTTGGGCATTAGAGGACATCTATCCTCTCTTGTGAAATTCTAGACATCATTCCCTTGGGGTTTGGCATTTGGAATTCGTTACTATTAGTTTCATTAACAGGCAGCGTGGGTACATTTCTAGCTATAGGCAGATTGGGTGTTTGTTTATATCATTCTCACTACTTGTCCAATAATTATTCCATTGTGGAGGGATGATTTTATGAGGATCTTGGATTGGTTGAAGGCAGTTTTTTACTGTAGTAGCACTGTAACATGACACTATTCATATTAATATAGCAACAAAATGGGAAGTCATTACTGGAATATCATGTCATAATGCTAGAGTAATTAGTGAGTTTGCTATGTGTTTAAATTTTATTAGTTTGAAAACTAATATTATTTTACTAGTAGTTCAATCTTTAGTTTGCATAAATTCCTTCTTGTTCATGTTATGTGGTTTCAAATCTATGCAAAGACATTAAAATCTCTATCAGAAATTGGTCCAATTTTTTAGGCATTTCTAGGGTGCCCATTACATTTCCTCTACCACCTTTTCTATTCTTGTCAATGGTTCTTTGACTCCTTTCTTTCAAACTTCTCATGGCTTACCACAAGGGGAACCACTATCTCCTATCCTATTCATTCTCATGGCTAAATGTTTAGGTAGATATGTGGAAAAAAATGGTTCTTAAGGGGGAATTTGTGGGTCTAAGACCTTCTTCTAAGAATTTAACTTTCTCTCATCAAAAATTTGTAGACCACTCAATTGTGATGGGAGAAGCCTTAGTAGAAAATGAGAAAAATATGAAGAAGGCTCTTGAGGATTATGGGTAGGCTACTAGAGAAATTATTAACTGGAATAAAAGCTTGATTTGCTTTATCAATGTTAGTGAGAATAGTTAGAATGAAATCAAAAGAATCATTAGATGTGAGGTTGGAAGCCTTCCAAGATCTTATCTTGGTCTTCCTCTATGTCTAGATCCTCTTGAGTCCTTTTGGAGTTCTTTGATAGACAAAATCCACTCAAAGTTAGTTGGTTGGAAAGGATTCCTCCTTAGCTAGGTAGGTAAGATTATTATTCTTAAATCCACTTTACAAATATGCCTCTATATGCTTTGAGTATTTTAAAGATTCCTAGGAAGTATGCTTTGGCCATTAAAAAAATTCAGTAACATTTCTTATGGACGGGTATGGAAAAGAAGACAAGAATGACTTTGATTGCTTGGGATAAATGATTCTTTACTTGCCAAGCTAATATGTAGATGGTATAAAGAGGAGGGTGAATAGAAAGATGTATGGAATGATAAATATATTGGAGAGGATCAAGGGTATAATCTCTTCCTTAGTAGTGAGGTCACTTAAGGGGGATCTGTGATTTGGAAGCATGTTCATAAAAACAAGCAGTTGATCAATAGAGGAGTTAGATGGAAGGTTGGAAATGGTAGGACTATTCATTTTTGGGAGGACATTTGGATTCTTGATCATGCCCCAAGTTCTAATCAGAGGTGGAATGGGTATATGGATCAATGCAAGGACTTTTTTGGTAATTCTATTATTGATTATTGGGAAGAGGATAAATGGGTGAACCTTAACAGAGTGGATGAGAATCTTAATGAACTTAACAAAATTTTGAATGCTATCTTTTTAGTTCAAGAGGAGGATGCTTTAATATGGAAGTATAACCCTAATGGGTCATTCTCTATTCCCTCTCTATATGGCAATTATTTCAAAGACTATCAAGTGCCTTGTTGGGCTAAAGCCTAGTTTAAAGGCTTGACCCCTAAAATTAACATATTTTTTTGGATTCTTTTGCAAGATAAAATTCTCACCACTGATAATTTAATGAAAAAAGGTATGTGTCTTGTCATTAGGTGTTATCTTTGCAAGGAAGAGGAAGAGATAGTTAATAATCTAACTATTCACTCCTCTTATACTAGAAGGTTATGGGAAAGGATATGTGGAATGCTAGATATGGACTGGGTTTTCCCCCTCAGTATTCAAGAGTTATTCATAGCATGGAAGTCTCCTTCTCATAATACCATGATTATGAAGTTATGGGAGTTCATCCTCCCATTTCTTTGCTAGGGCATGTGGAAGGAAAGAAATGATAGGGTGTTTAGAGGTAATGCGACTAATTCTGTTCAGTTATTTCATAAGATTAAGCATATGGTGATTGAGAATATTATGATTTTTGGGAAAGGTCATGAACCTCAGAATGAATGAAAAATTATAGTGATTCAGAATTGGAAATTGGAAAGGTGAAGTGTCTTTCAGAACAATAATAATCTTAGGAATTTGGCTAGTTGGGATTATCCACCACAGGGTTGGTGTAAGATTAATTTTGACGGGGCCTTGAAGGGAAACCTAGGGATTGTGGGTTGCAGTGTCATTATCAAAAATATGAATGGGGATAGTTTGGGTGTCATGACTATTCCTATTGGGAAACAAACTACCCATGTTGCAAAAGCTAGTGAGGCTCTACATGGTCTTATTTTTTCCAAGAGTATGAATTTGAAGAAAATTTGTCTTGAGGGGGATTCCCTTAATATTATTAATTGTCTAAATAAAATTAATAATCCCTCTTGGAATATCCATAATATTATATGAAAGGCTATTAATCTAATTAATTTATTTGAGGATTGTGTTATCACTCACAATTACAGAGAGACAAACCAAGCTGTTGACTGGGCTATGAATGTGGCATGCAAAGATGATTTGGAATCATGGTGACAACATCCCTACTGATGGGCTATCCTTGATAGAGTATGAAAAGGTTAGAAGTTTTCAAAAAAGCTTTAGTAATGATGAACATGACTTTTAGGAGTAATTATGAATTGAGTAGGAATGGGGAGTTGCAGGCTATGATTAGTTTTGAAGGAAAATTCATTCATTTCCACATAGATTGTGGGTCTTTATGTATAACAAAAATATTTGTTGCAATATCAACACCAAGTTTTCCATATTGTTTATTTTTGTTATGTCTGGAATAATTTTCTATAGTTTGAGGAAGATGGAAGGCAAAAGAAAGAGGGTTGAGCTAGCAAGCTATAAGGAATGGAAGAAGAAGACAAATATTTGGGATATTTTGGAACAGGGTCATTTACTAGCTTCATGGAGAAGTTAAAGGGTAACAATCCTTCCATTACTCACAAATTTATTAAGACCTGGAAGGATGGTAATATTTTGGTGGGAAATCAGAGAATGGATGTCATAGAGGACATTATAGTAGAAGCTACTAGTCTTGATATAGAGGGTATCAACTTCTATAGGGATAGGAAGCTATTAGATTGTGCTATTGAAGAGTTCATAGAGATGAATAAGGAGTGTAATAGGTTGGTTAAAATTGCCAATGCCTATTTTAGCCATGGCTCCATTTCTTGTCCTTGGAGGTTTTTCATGTTTGTGGTGATTGAATACCTAACCCTGGATGGTCATTGTACTAAGATTTTTGGGCATCATTTTATGTTGGTTAACCATTTTAGGCATAGGGTTAGACTTAATATCCCCTTCTACCTTAGGAAGTCATTGGGTAACACCATTCTAGCTATACAAAACAATCCTGAGGGTGACCATGCTTGCCATAAAGGCTTGATGGTTCTAATTATGAATCTTCTTAAACAAAAGAAAGTGGAAAAACCTCATTTTGGTAAGAAAATTTTGGAGTGTGAAACCAAGGGGAGTGATTAGGATGAGGGCAACGATGAGGACACAAAGGAGGAAGAAGATGAGATGGAGGTTAAGAAGAGGAAAAAGTTAGCTCCCAAGAGCTCATTTGCAAAGAGAAGGAAGACTACGGAGGTGGATTTTGAGATGGACACATAATTTGAAGAGGAGCTAGAGGAGGGTACAGGGAAGAAAATTACTAGTAATTATGGTATCGCTATCAGAAACAAGGGGAAGAAAACTGATAGGGTTTTAAACATTCCCTCTAATTATGAACCATTGATCAAGAGGATGGAGCAGAAAGGTAAGAATGTGCTTTCTCAAGGGAAGGTTGATGACAAAGGTATTAAGGAGGAGGATATTGAAAGAGATAATATGGAAAGGATGAGGGTTAACTATTTCAAAACAAAGACTATGAGGAACAAGGGTATTAGAAGGGAATGATTGGTAATCCAAATTTGATGAAAAGTGATATCAGTAGAATGCAAGAGAAAATGTAGGACATTAGGAGAGAGTTTGATCAATTAAGTAGGACCACCAAAGGCGAGAGAACTCTCGATCAGCATTTGATAAACTTTCTAAGATGATTGGTAATGCAGAAGAGGTTAAGAATCTTATGAAGAGAATTCCAAGCATGGATAACAAAGTGGTCAACACTGAGAAGGTAGTTAAAAAACTTGTTGACTAGAGTTGCTCCATATGGAAGAGTATGGTAGATAGGATTAACACTTTGCTGGAAAAACTAGAATAGGGGAGAGTTCAAGGCTTAAAGGACTTGAAAGAGGACCATGGCCCTAGTAAACAAACCAAGGATAAATCTAAGAAGACTGAGGTCATGAAAGCCAAAGAAATGGATGATCTCAAGGCCTCTGTGGTTAACATGAATATCCTTCATGATTAGGTTGCTGATGTATTAAAGACCCTTTACTTGTCTTATTGCTATCTTTTTGCTTTCTTTTTGCTATCTTTCCTATTGTTTGTATTAAGGCTGGTCTTAGTTCTATTTTTTGTGCTGATGCACAATTTTTCTGGGCTTCTTTGCTCTTGTTGTTGACTACTTTGTAAAAAGTTTTGGGTCCTTTAAAACCTATTTTTACTTAATCAAAACAAAATTTTGACCTAATTTAAGAAGGAACTTTCTTTGTTGATTCAGATCTCTTGGCTAACCTATAGATCCTTCCCGATCAGATGTTTCTTTGCAGCTTAACTTTCACACTTTCCTACTCTGCCTTTCCTTTGCTCAAGTATCCATCTCTTTCATATTCATCTTGATAGAAATTTTTTCCTCACAACTTGACCTTTCTTATACAACATAAGCTAGGAAAATTTGGCTTGAAATCCCTTTCAAAACATCAATAAGCATCCAAGTAGTCGGCCTCAATTAATAAAACATTTTGTAATTTCAATCTGCTGTCACTCGGTCAACACTGGAGTTGAACACTCAATTGACACTATAAATTATTCAATGCCCAACCACTTAGTCAATACTAAACTCTTTCAATGCCTAACCACTCAGTCAATACTGCAAGAAGGAATCCTTTCATTAATTAATTGATCGGTTAATACTAGAAAGTCTTCATTACCTGACTGCTCGGTCAATACTAAGATATACAAGGTTAATACTACAAACTCTATATTGCTCAGTTAATAGTAACATTTGTGTAAAAATTAATGATAATATACAATTGACTAATTGATTCCAACATCCCATACATACATTACTTTGGAAGGTAAGTATTGACTAAGTATTGCTTGTTTTATCTTGCAAATTCAAGTGTTGTAGGAATATAAATCTATTGCAAAGAAGTACTTGCAACACATCTAGCTGTACAAAATCTAGCAATAGTTTTCTAGTCTTTTGTCTATCATTTGAAAATCTCATTTTCTTTGAAACATATTATGCTAACTCCTAGGGTCATTGAGGTGATGAATGATCCTTGACTGATGCTCAAGAAAAGACCCCACAAAGCTTGTTTCGCCGATGTTGTTTGTGCATTTTCATGGGTACCTCTATGTGTGATTCATTTTGAGGATTTGAATAACTATATTATTTTTCAAGTAGAAGAATACCACTATAAGAAAATGGTGAGATTGAGATAAAATAATCTACTTATTATTTAGTTAGAGTTGAAGATTAAATATACTATCCCACCTAATAATGCCCTATCTACTCTATTAGGGGTAGGGGGGTGACCACCTATTCTATAAAAATAATAATTAGATGTTTGGAGCAAATTTTCTTGGTTTGGAAAGGATGAAGTGATTCAAATTTTCTTGAGTAGAGTTCATGATGAATTTTTATGGTTGGACAAACCCTTACTTGACATGAAATACACACTCCAATGGTACAAGTCTATGGTCATTGAGATGTTCTAATTCTTAAGTCTCTAAATAATGATGAGGTTATGAGGTGGTTGGAGCAAAATATGGTAATAGGTATCTCACTCTTGATAGTCTTAGAGATTTTGATCCATTGCATGCTGTGATGGAATTGCATACAAAGTATGCTTCACTAATAGGGAATGCATTTATACTATAACAAATTCGATCCATACTTCCTAGTAGATGGTAAAGGAGAGGAAATACTTTGATATGTGTAAGGTTCTAGGACTACAACATTTTGAGAACTTGAAGAAGACAAAGGAGTCAAATTATCCTTTTCACCGTATTTCACTCATTTTTTTAATCGTATGCTTTATTTTGTAAGATAATTTTTTAGTAAAAAAATATTGTGCAGGAAATCAAGATATCTTTGTTGTATCACAAATTAGAGAGTACATGTTGAGTTATGTGACTATAGAAAAATGTGATAAATGGTTTGGGGTTTCATCATGAATTTTTTATAAGGAAATGAGAAATAGATACATAATATCTAATAATATTACAAGGAAAACATCACATTTACTATCAACAACTTAGATAATTTCTAAATGAAAGATATTAAACCTAAAATTGCTAAATGGAAAAGTAGTTGATCCTAATGAAAGTAAATTTGAGACCAATGATGAAATCATTGTACTAAAACATTATAAAGTTGAAGGGATGAATATGAGAAAAAAACAAAAATGTGTTGGGAAGAGAAATCTATTGAGCCATTTCCTCTAGATGTAGAAGATGTAGTAGAGTTACTTCTATTTCCTCATATAATGAAAAAAGGTGGAATAGAATGTTGGGGCAATAAGAAAAGAAAGTAAGGATTGTGAACATTGATGATAACTAAGAGGATGTGAAGAATAAATATCTTATGAAAAAATTTAGAAAGAAAAAGAGAAGAACAAGATAGTTTAGAAAATAAAAGTATGTTGTTGGATGTGAAGCCTAATCAGACTCAGAGGTTAATTTTTTCCCACTTCATTTAGCATGATTCCCCCCCCCAATATTTTACTATAAGGGTTTGGGGGTAGTGCCCCCAAGCTCTGGGGGTCAAGGGGCAACACCCCTTGTGCGTTCCTAGGGAAACATCCTAGGTGGGGTCAAGGGGTAGCATCCCTTGTAGGGTTCTAGGGGTAGTGCCCCTGAAGCCAAACATGAATATAATATTGTAAAAGGCACTGGGAGTTATATTTTTCTATTAGTTGGCTTATTCTAGCCCTAAATTTGTAAGTGACAAAATATTGTATAAAAAGGCTTAGGGTTAGGGATTTTATTATGTATGATGAGATTGTCACTTCTTGTGGTGGTAGTGAGCTGTAAGGGATTTTAGATTTTAATTAGGTTGTAATCACTAGATAATAAGACTATTAGACTTTTTGTTTGGTGGATATAGCCCAGGGATTGGGTGAACCACATTAAATTTGTGTGGCTTGTGTTCTCTTCGGTGTGAATTATTATTTTATAATATTGGTTATATTTGCATGTAATATTTATCTCTATCTCATTAATCCTAACATATGTTTCTTGATGAATTGATTAAGAAAACCCTTACAATGTGTTTAATTTATTCAATATCATATTAAATCATAAAATCTCTAATTTTTTTTCCAATTCATATCTAATGAGGTTATCATAAAGATACGACTTAACACAAGATGATATCATATGTGAACTTTCAACAAATCTTGTAGATCTATTAACTAAAAGGAAAGATGAAGTAGTAGAGCTCAAAGAAAAATTAAGAAAGTGGATCGTTAGTGATCAAGAAGCATGTTGTCAAAAGAAGTTGATGTAGTGATGTTAAGATCATCTCAAGAATTAAGAATAAGCCAAAGGGTTAATAATACCCTTATGCATATGACCAAAGACAACATAGAAGAATAATGGAAGAAATTTAAGAGTCTATTGCTTGGATCATAAAGGAAAGAAACAAAGATCCTATAAGTATTGTTGGCATCTCTCTTAGAGAGACCTCTCGTTCGGGGAATTTTGAAAAGGGTAGTATGAAAGGTACTCTAGAAAGTATCTTTGAGTTGACAAATAGTGTAATGAGCAACACTATTTAAAATAATAAATACATTACTTATTAGATCAAAAGTAGGAGGAGACTTCTCTCAATGGATTAGATCCACCTAAAGACTTACAAAGATCTCAAGTATAATTTGATCTTGTATTTTCCTCAAAAGGAATAATTGAATAAAACCAATATGATTGATGATGTTGTAAAGATGTTTCATTGTATTTTATTTAAGGTTCACATTGATGCATCTCTTGCCCCTTCATCTCAAGTATTAAGAATAACTTGAAGGGTTAATAATACCTTTATGTATATGACCAAAGAAAAGAGAGAAAAAATAATGCAAGAAATTAAAGAATCTATTGCTTGGATCATAAATGAAAGAAACAAATATATTTTAAGTATTATTGGTATCTCTCTTAGAGAGACTTCTCCTTCGAGGAAGTTTGGAAAGGATAGTATAAAAGGTATGCTAGAAAGTATCTTCGAGATGAAAAATAAAATAATGAGTGAAACTATAGAATATAAGAAAATACATACCTTATTATATCAAAAGTAGGAGGAGACTTCTTTCAATGGATCGGATCCACTCAAAGACTTATGGAGATCTCAAGTATAATTTGATTTTGTATTTTCACATGAAAATGAATAATTGAATATAACCATTATAATTGATGATGTTGTAATGATGTTTCATTATATTTTATTGAAGGTTCATATCGATGCATCTCTTGCCCTTTAACAATAGTTGATACTCCTAGTAGATTCATTCAACTATCACTCTACACACTTAGAGGAGAAAGCAAATGAAAATGCTACAAAGAGAACAGATGATAGGAGGATTGATGAGATCAAATAAATGTGTATTGCTGCTTGTAAGAAGATGCATGAGAATTTGAGGAAAATTAACATGTGTAAATAATGCTTCTAGATTAATCAAATATAGTTTGATTTTAAAAGATCCAAGTAAGTTCATCAAAGTACAAATGGACTCAATTTTATCAAATTGTATCATCTTAAAATGGAAACACTTCCATCTTGGTAGGTTTAGAACCCTCTTTTAGTATATTTAGCATGATATATTTGCATTTAGGATGCATTTTGCACTTGATTCCTTCATTTTAGGATAAATTAGGGTTAGGATCTTGACGATTCTCCTTAATTTCCCTCCTTTATGACTCTATTTTCTAGGTCAAACTTAGGAATGGATCCTCCTATCCTTTATCATATTTTTTATAGGACTTGGTGTCTATTTTGAGCATTTAATTATGTCTTGACATTATTTCTAGGTTCTTGAGCATCCTCGAAATTCCCCTTTTTTTATTCTGCCTGATGATGATTCTTAGGTTGACCCTAACATAGGGAAAGGTCAACCAAGTCAACCCTAACCTAGGTCAAGGTCGAGGTTGACCTTGAACTAGGTTAGGGTCTAGGTCATCCTTGACCTCTCTAGGAGTTTGATCCCATTTTTCATTTTTGGTCTTGAAGGGCTCTAAAATTAGTGACAGGCTTTCATATTCAAATACAGAAAGGGTTAATTCAAGACTCAATTATTTCTTCTCCCTCCTTAGTTGGTTATGTTGATTGGACCATAATTCAAAGTGAAATTTGAATTATGGGTCCTTGTATCATTCTAGGAGCCTCACCTTGGAGCCTCTATATAAAGACTCTCATTTGCATCTTTCTACAATTAGACTGGAACTAGGGAAGAGAGAATATGAATGTGATAACTAGAAAAATAAAAGAAGAGACTAGCTATAATCAAGAGATGATACTGTGAAGATGAAAGATTGCAAGAGAATGATATAGAATGTCAAGCTATTGTGGATTTCAAGCATTTTATACCCTTGTGGACATCTATTTGGAGCAAGAGAGATTCAATCTTCCTTGATCCACCATTATTGATATTCAAGCATTGAAAGATACAATCCTAGGGTAGCAATTACAAATGATGAGTTTGGTGGTACTTTATCCTTGGGGGCTTGGTATGATTTCTTATCTTATTCAAGTCTATCATTGCTTTCTTATACATATACATATATATTCATGCCAAGGTTTCAATTTAGTAGATTAGATCTTGGCATTATAGATTCAATGCACACACACACATTTTATCATATTCAACTATTCATGGAGGTGGAAATCACCAAAACAAGGGTTTGACTAAGGAAAAACCCTATATAGACACCCCAAAACCCTATTTTTAGATATATGCAAGTGTTGTTTTGAAGATCAAAGTGCAAATTTGGATACCCTTTTCATCAAACTTACGAGATCCTTGAATGAAGTTTTCATCGAAGCATAAGAGGTCAAGGTCAACTTTTCAGGGCACAATTGTACCCTGCCAATAGGGTCAAGGTCAATCTCCCTTTAAATAGACAAAAGATTGCTGGGTTTTCTCTGAAAGAGGTTGCAAATTTTCTAGAAACTACGCACAAGCATAGGAAAATAGGTATTTTCATATTGGTTTCATTTCGAGGTATGTGTCTTATCAAGTCAAATTTTAAATATTTTCTATTACTTATTTCATATCAAATCTAAACAAATAAATGAATAGTGGTGAATATCCTACACATTACTATATTTTTACCCTATTCATAAATAAACAATACATATGAATTAGAAGCATATAATAGCACAAATCTCTTTGGTTGTAGATTAACCAACTTTACTCTCAATAATAGTTAATTTGGGAATAAAGACACATGATTAAGGGGTATTTTACCTTGTTAAGGGATGCATTTGATTTAACGATATTGACTCTTGTTGATATTTTCAAAAGTACAAAATAGATTGAAAAGAATATACAAAATATGAATGATGCCAATCTTAAAAATTATCTCTTCGTTTGAATTGGGTGTAAAAACAAGGCTTTTTCTTTAGCCACTTACTTATGATAATATACTTATGCTCTATTATAGACACAATATAATGGTATATTATCCTTGGTATGGATTTTATTTTTGGTGGCCAAATAGTTTTGGATTTAAACATATAAAATCCGATGAAATTTTGATTTTTTTTTTAATGCTTTCAGTAAGAGGAAGTTGTTTGGAGTCAGAGGGAGTTTATTGTGTCTATAAATATCAAATATATGCTGTAGCGATAGATATACAAATATAGAATTCTGTTATAACTACGTTTTTTTTTTGGTCTTGAGGGGAGTATGGTATGAAAATTTAGAATTTCTATAACATTTTTGGGGACACCCATTATCCTTGATGTCAAAGTGGGAGAAGTATTTTAGTGGCATGAAGAGTCTATGCATGTATTTCCATCAACTAAAAAGGAGGATATTATTGCACATATGAATGGTGTTAAACTTTTTATAACCAGTCTTCCAAATATGGATACAAAGCCATTCAGACCTGAGTCTTTTTCTTGGCACATGATTCTACTAGGTGACTCTCCCAGATTTCCTCAAAAGTTTGCCCAGATTTGGCATACCTTCAAGTTGGAGATTTTGTTTTCTTTGTGGAAAGATAGGAATGCTATTCTTTTCACACACAATTTTTTGGATGTTAACATTGCTATGTACACTAAGGCATGCATTTTTAATAATGTAATTATGCAAATTCAAGTGCAAGCTAACAAAGTTGCACTCAAGGTAGCTCACCTGTAGGAGTTACTAAATCACTGGGAAAATGCTCCATGCACTATTTCTAGAGTTCCACCTAATGCCTCAAAAGAGACCTTGATGCCTTGTGGCCACCATCCTTGGCACCACTCCTTTGGCTACCACTCGCACACCCCATGCTCCTAGGCTTCCTGCCACCACTCTCCTAGTGGTGGTGATGGTGGATGGAGGTACCACTTAGCTTCCCCACCTTGTGGTGGTTCTAGTTGGTCCCTGGCCCCTCCTCCTGGTACTCATTGTGCACATTCTGGGAAGTGGCCTCACCTGGACCTGGCGATCTCTCCTCCACGGCCAGAGGTTAAAGATGCGAAGGCTGCCACTATTGCTGCTACTGTTGATGATGGCTAGATTGTTCCTAGTCTTCCCCCCAATCCCAAAGATGATTGGGGTTTTTAAGACAAAGATGATCCACCACCCTTGGCTGGCATTGCTTTGGCAACCTGAGGTTGCCTTATATGTTTTTTTGATGAATAGTTTCTGTTTCTGGCCGTGGCCATGTTTTTAGTCTGGCTTTGGTCGTGTGAACTCATTCATGGGGTGATCTTGTATCCCCTGACCCTTTTTTTGTGAATTGTAATCTGAGTATATTTTATTAATAGAAAAGGACATATTCATCAAAAAATATGGATACAAATATATGCATGCCCAAGTTGTATGTTTCAATGTGGTATAATATCATTAATGCACACAATTATGATGTTATAGATATGAAAATATTAGTGAGAATAATGCATAAGGTCTATCCAAAGGGTAATATACACATTGAAACTAGTATGTGACTATTCTTGCAAAGAGTCTATGAGAGTAATTTTCTTTTTGATCTACATCATGGACCATTGACACATTTTGCCTTATAGTTGACACGTGTTGTTGAAATTTTTAAGAGTATTCTACATTTCAAATTTCATTATTTTATTTTCTCCATAACAAATGGTATGATATTATGTGTATTTATTTGACAAAATTAGAGTACCTATTTGTACAAATGCATTCCTCCACTTCAATAGGTTTTGATGATGTAATCTAGTGATATAGTTATGTGGGAATTAGGTGATGCTAGGTTTTGGTTGTGGGTTGTTGGGTTTTTAGAACTAATCTAAATTTGAGTAGGAGCTTGTGTAAAAGATACTTTGTGATCTTGTTGTGATAATTTCAGATGACAAGTTAATCATGGAGAACAAAGGTGGACAATTTTTTCGGCAATAAATTTAAAATACAAAAAGTGAAGATAAAGATATGTCAATGGATGAAAATTTGATCCTTGTTATTTTCTTAAATAAATCCTTAAATCTTAAATTGTTCATTTTGATGAACCCAACTCATAATATTTCCAGTTTTGATGGTTTGATGTTCTGTTCATTACATTTTATTTGCTATTATATTTAAGTTACATAAACATAATGAGTGTTTATAAATCTCTTTCAAATTTTCTATTTGCATTTGTCAGACATTCCTTGCATTTCCTTGTGTATGAGTGTTATCACATTGATTCCTACTTAGAGTATTTCAATTGGGATAATCCATAGACTAATATTTTCTTTTGATCTCAAGTTCTGTATATTTGCTAGGAATCTTGATGAAACAAGCATGACCATTAATGAAATTCCTATGCTGTTGTTGAGAATCCTTCTCCCCACACTTCTTGTGATGAAGATGAGAAATTAAGACTTTTTCCTACTAGAAAGAGAAAAAAATTCCCATAATTTTGAAAAACTAAGAAATAGTTATAAAAATGACATTTTAATATGAAAGCCATCTCTTTGGTATAAACAATGAGGAAGATGATTCACAATAATGAGATTGGTATTAATTGGTTGTGTTATTTCCTATCTTATTCTAAACCAAAAAAAATATGCTCAATAACTTGGTTTAAATCAATTTCTCCTACTAGTTTTGAGACTTCTATTCTATTCCTACTTTATTATGTGTTTTTACTTATGCTTCACTCCTCATGTATACATTTATTTCAACTATTAATCCTACACATGAAATCTTTGAAGTATTCCTAATGTTGTCATTCCTTCTCCTTCTAGTTCTCCATGTTTTTCCCAACCTTCATCCATTCTTACCTATAATAATATTCTAGTTTCATATCCAATATTCATTCTATTTCTCATAATGCTTCAAACTATTCATGAATGTATCATACAAATCTCTTTACCGAATCTACTAGATTAATAGTCTTGTTCAATATGCTTGATCTTTGAAACAACAAATCAACTCTATGACTCAATCCAAATTTATTTTTCCCACTTGTGATGTTTAGATATTATTCATGTCATTATCCTTTAGTACATGGAAATACCTCACTTAGCGACTTATAGTTGATAAAGCGATCTTTTTTTTTTCACATGAGAACACTTCAAACATTGTGTCATAACTTCTTTCATGATCATAAACACATGGTAGTATAATTTACTAGAATAATTAGAGATAAGTCTTTACAATGATATTACTCATTACTTCCTTATTCCCTTGATTCTTTTCAAAAAATTGCTAATGCTTTCATTCAACAATTTAAAAATGGCATTGGTCCTAAGATTTCTTTAGTTGATTTGATGCATTGTTGACAAGTTGCTAATGAAAAAGTGATTGGTTTTATTGGTATATATAAAATTTTGCACGCTTAGATTTCTTATCATGTTCCTGATATTGACCAACAACTTAATTTCATTGTTAATCTACAAAAACACATTAGAGAGATAAAATATACTTTCTAGATTTTCTTCCTTACTCAATTGTGTGTAATGCTTCATAATTATTGACTTCAAGTAAATTTGAGAATGTAACTTCATTGGCTACTATTAAAAAGATTAATGTTGCATCTCAATTTCTCCTAATGTTTTAAAAACCTAAATGTTAATCAAGATCAACAAGTCATCGAACAATATTGATGCATAGGTGGAAACAACATTCAACGACATGGCTCATTTTTCATTTATTTTTAGACCATCTCATAATTTTATACCTTTGTCTTCTTTGCACAATGTGATGTTTAAGTTGATTAGTACTAATATTTTAACACTTGCTTCCTTTAACCCAACTGATCCTTCAAAACAATCCTCTAGAAACTTTGATCCCAACATCTTTTTCCAATACCATCACCAACCCAGTCATGATATTAAGAAATAATTCCATTTGAAATCCATTATCCAAGATCTTATTGTTGAGATAATGGGTGTTGCACACATTGTATAATATTATTATATTGTATTATTTTATTTTATTATGTAATGTTGCACCTAGATGGACGTGCAACATGTAAATATTCCCATGGGATATACTTGATAAGTTGTATTGTAACATTGTGATAATATTTCATGTAATTATTTAATATTGGGGAAAATAATTAAAATTCCAATATTAAATGTGCAATCAAGGGGTTAGGTAGCACATGGTTTATTTAATACCACTTGGTGGTTTTGTGGGACTTGCTACTATATAAGCAGCCACAAGGGTAATTGTTGTGTGAGAGTGAGAAGAAGGCAAAAAAGGAAAGAGTCGAGTGGGAAAAGGCTTGACAAGTTAGCCAAGGGAGCATTTATGAAGGCTGGAAGCATGGCATGGGATGTGTGGATTCATGCTTTTTCACATAGATTTCTTGGTGGTGGCTATGGCTTTGAAGGCTTCCATGGTTATATTGCAATGGTTTTTTTGTTGTTGAATAATACACGGTGATGGATGCTTTTGGAGGTTGGGTTTTCTCTCAATGAGGGTTTCCTAGGGTATATCTTGTGTCACATTTTTGTGGGTATGTTGTCTATTCTCTTACATGTGGATTTTACTTCTGTGTTTATTTTAGATGTGATATGGGTTATGTGGAAACAATTATATATTCTTTATTGCAAGTTTCCTTACAAGTGGTATCAGAGCTACGATTTTATTATTGTTACCCTAGATTGAATCCATGAGAATGCATGAGAGGATAAAAGAAGGGCAAGATATATGAGTTGTTTATTATAGATTTGAGAGTTTTGGGTTTGCTATTATGAAGCGATGTTGGTAGATTTTGGGCATGTGAAATTGTTGGACAAAAGGTTTTTTTGGATGTTTCATTTAAATGAGGTCTTTAGGGGGTGGCTTGTCATAATGACCTCTTGGATAAAAATAGACCTCGCCATTGGATTCAAAATAACGTTTCCATAAATTTTGATATATAATATGCCCTAGTTTGGCCATGTCTAGAGGAAATGAAAGAGTTTTTTAGTTTTAGCCCGTGATGGCTGTGAAATGTAATCCCATTGGAATTTTTGTCAAAAAAAAAAAAATCATAGTGAAAATGGTAAAAAAATTGTCTTAGTAAAATGATCATAACTTTCTCTCATGATATCAAATTTTAGACTTTTTATAGGCATTAGAAAGCTAATTCAGAGCACTACAACTTGGTGTAGGTTTGGTTCTATGGTTTTGACATTTTTTTAGGTTTTAAGAGACCAAAAGTTAGATGTTTATTTTGAGCACAAATTAGAGCATAACTTAGGCATACGAAGTCAGATTTTGGACTTCGAGTAGTCAATGGAAAGCTCTTGGAAAGATCTACACATTGGTTCAAATTTGGTGTAGGTTCGACATGGTTTATTTGGTGATATATTGATCTAAACATTTTATGATATATATTGACTATGGTGACACTATGAGTTTATGACATTGTATGTTTGGAGATTTAATATTTGATGTCATTGTATACTCAGTTTATATTTTAGATTAGTCTCATGATGATATAGCTATCAGTATTTGGTTTGGATATGTATGATGACTTGTTGGGTCTACAAGTTGTGTAGTATTGTAAGTGGTCTATACTTATAGGTTGCATTTATGGCTTGGATATGAGTTGTCTTTGCCCACTGATCTTTCATTATTGATACATATTTAGATTGGCGGCTTGGATTTGAGTTGTCTATGCCCTAAGTCACAGGATTTGCTAATTTTTCTTCATGTAAAAGGGATGAGATGTTGTTACTAGGTACAATTATAGTGGAGGATTGTGGTTGACTATTTTATGCTATTAGGTTGGACACTTTGAGAGCCAGATGCTCAGTTCATGGATGTGATTATGGTACCATGGATTTTGGCATGACATGATTAGATATATAGGTACATCCTTGATGTTCATTAGTTTGGATTCTTGATTTCGTTATGGTGGTATATCTTCTTGGTTGAGGATCATGGTTATCTAGTTTCTTTTGAGGAGCTCATGATGTGCACTTTGAGTTCTTTGATGGTTTGATTCCTTGGTTGATTCTCATGGTTAGAGGATGGTTGTTTTTGATCATGATGTAATGGATAGCTTGGATACATGGTTTAGTGGGGGCTTGTGGTAGCGATGGGGACAATGCAGGATTAGTTCTTGGTTTGGTTTGTATCTTCTTAGTTTGGAGATCTTGGTTTCACTTAGTACTAACACTTTGGTTGTGTGAGTGTAGACCTAGATGATCTTCATGTAGGAGATGGAGTTTATGATGCCATAGGTGACTTGGTACCATGATTGAGTGGGAGTTGTTGGCATTGATATACTTATTGAGTGTTTGCAGATGTTGGAGGTTTGTCTTAGATCCTATTGCTGTAGAAGCATCTTTGACATTTGCATGGTGCACTTGGTTATCTTCATGGTGTGTGAAGATGGCTAGATCTTGAGGACTCATAGAGTTTTTGGTTATCGTCATGGTGTGTGGAGATGGTTTTTGATGGTTTTCTTCATGGTGTGTGGAGATGGTTGCATCTTGAGGACTTACAAGGTTCTTGTTAAAGGTGTGGTTTATGCTTTCATTTGGCATCTTATCCTTGGTGTAAGGATGGTTTCATTATTATGTCATGGTATACTCTTGATATGCGTTTAGAGTTGTGACATGTTATAGTATGTTCATATGGACCATGTTATCTCTTTTATTGAGATGGTTAGATCATGTTGTCATGTTTATTTTCCTAAGGCCATGGTTGGAACTTTGACATTGATCTTGGTTTAGTCTCTTGGTATTGAGTACATTGATTGTAAGTGTACACTCGAATTGTGTCACACTCTAAACCATTCTATCCAAATGATTCCATGAGTTTGAAATGTTCGAATACCAGTTTAGAGCTCCCTATCCATAGAGTGCAAGAAGGGATGTTTCAAGTTTGACAGCTCTCAGTTGAGCCTTAGAGATACACTTCTTGCTAGTAAACCATGCAACAAGAGGTTCTTTGAGACAAGAGCAAGAATGCAAGTGTCTACAATGAGTTCCTCGAGGATGCAATGCAAATGAAGATTAAGCTAGAATGAAATGCAAAGTGTAGCTATGCTAAGCATGTATGAGAGTGTTACAATCCAACTATTAGACTATATGATTTAAGCTAAATGTAAAAAATGAAAGCTAAGCTAAGCTAGAATGCCATGGATGAGAGAATGTAGACAAGAAAGAGAAGTTCTCCACAAAGCTCCAAAGAAACTTTTTAGAAAACCTGCGGCATAACCATATTCAAATGAGGGATGGATCCTTTGAGGGGGAAAACTCTCTCCCTTTTAAAGTCGTATGGATGGTAGAGATCAAGATGAAGATGGTGGATGATCAACAGTGGAATTTGAAAAGAGGAGTGATCCATGTGCGCACACAAGTCAACCAATAGAATATAAGTTGACTTGTCATATAAGACAAAAGTCACAAAGCCTTTTCTTTTATATGAAAAATAGAAAAGGGACTTTATGTGTGCACTTTAAGTGGGTTAGAAGAATGGGGTCTTTTATTTAATTAAAAGGGGACATGTTCTTTTAATTAAATAATGAACTTAGGATAGCATAGTCAAACTATAGGTTATAATCAAATAAATTGATTATTAGCAATTTGGTCTAGGTAAATGATTAAATTAATTTAGCCAGAATGTTGAGAAGGGGGCTAATAGTCTAGATGACCATTTTTAAGTGATTACATTTACCCCTCTTTGACTAATGCGTGATCGATCTGAGAACACATTATGTGAAAGAAAACAGAAGTCAAGTAGGAAAAAAAAAAGATATAGATATTTAATTTTGAAGAATGAAATGTAGAAAAAGATAGCAAGTCCTGAATGTATAGCCTAATAGTGGTAGTACTAAACACTAGGAAGAGAACAATGTTAGAATTCAAGAAGAATGTTAACACCTAGAAAAGTAGATAGAGTGAGAGCAAGTGAGAAGATAAAACAAATGCTCCTAAGCAATGATAGAGTATTTTTGCCCCCTCGGGATTGAAATCGAAATGAGTTAAGGGGACATAGAAACAACCTAGATATGAGAAAATTAGAATATACAAATGTCCAAGATGATAGATATATGATTAGAACCAAAGAATGACTATTAAAGAGACTAGTAAAATGCCCCAGTTTGACTAGAATTGACCATGAAGGATACAGTGTAAAAATTAGGTCAAATCTAGTAGAAAGATGATTTTAGACATGAAAAGGTTGAATTTGAATTGATATAAAGCATAGAAATGATGAAGACATGAAGAAATGACGATGCCCGAGTGATGATTCAGAGATTAGACCAAAGAGGTAGAATTTTTAAAAGACAAATTTGACCATCAAGATGAACTTGAATTTGGATTTTGATCTCGAAAATGAATCCAGGACGTCAAAATTATTTAAGAGGTCAAAACTTTATATAATGTGATGATAAGATAGAAAAGAGATGAAGCAAAAGATTAAGAAGGTGAAAAGACATGAAGAAGAAGAAAGTAAAGAAATATATGAAAGGAGTTAGCTGATATGTCTACAAAAAGATGAAGAGAGAGCTCTCCCCATATGCAAGAATGCAAGACTAAGCTAGAAAATGAACCAAAAATTCAAGCTAATATGAAAAGTGGTTTACCAACAAGAAGTGCATAACATTTAGACTCTTAATTTCATCATTGAGCATTTATTAGGGACATCACGAGATCATACAACCATCACTAGTATAACTATGAGGATATGAATATGATCGATATCAGGTAAGTGTGTGGAAATCCAATCTAAGCATCAGAGACATGTAAGTCAAGATAACTATGCGATTAGATTCCCTAAGTTTAATTTAGCAAGATTACACCTGTATTGAGGCATAAGCGCCAAGATAACCCCCAAGTGCGGTCTTGCAAAACAATCAAGGATGATACATTTATAAGTCAAAGTGTCAAATAGGATAAGCATGAATGCTTAAAACACTATAGACAAATGAAGTATACCCACAAGCAAAAATCAAGAAAGAAAGTCCCATGCCCCCAGTCTTCTAGTCAATGACATCCTCGAAAGACTATTAGGGAGGGAACACATAGTAAAGAAAGAATCATAGACAACACACAAAGTAGATAAAGATCAGCATAGCTCAGTTGTTTAAGTGTTAAAGTGTGTGTGTGTAAGTCACTTGGTCATTTCTTCAAGACTTGATTCTGATAGTGAGAAATATTGTAACACCTTAGACTGTAGGTAGAGTATCTAAAAAGTGTTGAAAAACACTTTATGTCAAGGTGGGGAAAGTGTTGAGAAACACTATTTTGTGAGTTGTCAAAGAAACCCTAATGCACAAGAATACCTCAATAGGCTAAGTAGCTATGCCCCTAAGATGAGGACAACAAACAATTCCAAGCCAGGAAATGTGTAGTGAAATGGATGATCGAGACTGATATACATAGTTGCAAGGGTCTCAGGTAGTGCCTGTTTCCAGGTTTTCACCACCTGGCAGATTTTTTTAGGACATTTTTTGATTTTTAGAATTTTTTCAGCATCATATATGATTTTTTAGATTTTTTAGAATAATTTTGAGATCACCATTTCTCAAGAAAGATCACATCATTTTCTCCCAATGTCTAGTAAGGTATAGGAAACGATGGAGAAACAAGCTGATGGATAAGAAAAGATGCATAACAAAGGAATGTGAGCAAGTGAAAGTGATCCTCAAGAACTGACTCCTCAAGAGTACCCAAGCTAGGGAAAGAGGTGAAATAGTCATATGAAGCATGTTTTGGATAAGCAATGGAAGTAATGAGAAAGATAGCATGTAGGATAAGCGATGAAGCCAACAAGTGCGATAGCATATAAGATAAGCGCTGGAAGCCAATGAGTAAGATATCATGAAAGCGTGCAATCCAAGAGAGTAGACATGTCAAGAGGCCTATGAGAACCATGTTTTATTTATTGTGATCAAGACTCAAGGGTCAACTAGATAGGATAGTAATGGGATAGAGCAATAAGAATAAAGCTCAAGATAGAGGCTATGAGTGAATGGGAGAGCATAATAGAAAATCTCATGGATAAGATAGCCAATATACAAAGATGGCTCAACATTGTCAAGATCAAAGAGAGAAGAGGGGATAGATGGATGATGGAAGAATTACGCATGATGCCTATTTACCAGGTTTTCATCATGGTACTTATCCAAGGTACCACAAGATGTAGTTTTCACCATAGGAAGCATTTATTTCTTTGTACGTTTGCTACCAAGGTGCCACAAGAAGTAGTTTTCACCAAGGCACATTTTCATTTTTTTTTTTGCTTTTTTTCTTTTTCTATTTTTATTTTTAAAATTTTTAAAAAGAGCTCAAGATTTTTGAATGTAGATAGTGCTCCTATAGGAAAGATAAGTCATGATAAGCCAAAACCATAGAAAGGTATGCTCAAAGATGTTGATAGGGTGATGAAAGAGAAATGGTAGTAGGAAGAGTATATGGAGGATAAGAGTTCATGTATAGAAAGTAAGTGTAAGCTTTAGAGGATTTCATGGGGGTAGCTGAAATATTGGACAAGATCAACATTGACACACACCTTGAAGGGTATTGGAATGATGGAGGAATCATGGATGAAATAGCTTGAGATTTAGATGTATGAGGTGGTAGAAGAGATTTGGAAAAAAGTGGAGTGGAAGGCTTTGGAATATTTTTAGGAAGATTTTTGGAAGAAGATGGAATTGAAGCCTTTGGAAGCTTGAATGTCAACTTTGAAGTATTTTCAATATTCAAGTCTTTTAAAAGAGACTTGGGAATCCATATAGCTTTAGATTTTCCTTTGGATACTTCAAAACACATTTATTCAATAATTGGTTTAGGAAACCATATTTTCTTTGATTTAGCTTTTTTAATAGTGAACCTTTGCAGTCTCTTTTGCGCATTCTCCTTCTTAGCATTCACATGTCGATTAGATGGGACATAGTGATCTTTCTTTTTCAATGGATTCTTATGTTTATTCTTACTTCCAAAGGACTTAGGATTTGTGGATGAATAAGGCTGATATGACTGGTTTAGATGGATAGATGGGTCAAAAGTCATCAAGGATGAGTGTCTTTGTTGATCTTGAGGTATGATGGGAGAGCTAGGAGTGGAAAGTGTAGGAGATGAAGGAACATAAGGTCCCAATATATATGGAAGGTTTGAATGCTTTAGGTCTAATGGATGAGGACCAAGGATAGAATTAGGATATGCAAATGGATAGTGAAAAGGGATATCAACATCTTTAGAGTGAGCAACATGGTCAAAGCTATCAATAGACTCATGAGTGGCTTTGATAGGAACACCACTTTTAATAGGAGCAGTTGAAGCTTGAGCACAATTTTGAAGTGGATGTGGAGAAGTAGAACATGAGGGGATGCTTTGATCTTGACAAGTAGCTTTGGATAGCATATGAAGAGAACTTTCCTCATAATTTTCAGTAAGCTCAAGGAAAATAGTGGAAGTGGTTTCTTCATCATACTTAGGAGGTGGAGGGGAAAAATCTTGAAAGAGATGAAAGGGTGCTTGATCTTGATCTTTCTTGATTTTTATAGCTTTTTCTTTTTGAGAGTCCTCTTGACATGGAGCCACTTCTAAGGACAAGGGATAATGAAGAGTGAATGGAGTAGTGCTTGGATTAGGCATAGTAGTGCATGAAGGTTGAGGATGTTTAGGATTAGTAGCATGGAAAATGTTTGTAGCCAAGTGAAGTTTAGCTTGAGTTTCTTGGATACACATAGTCAATGTGGAAAGCATTAGGTTCTTTATTTGATGGAGGAATGTTGGAAAGATTTGAAGTGTTGGGAGATGCATGAGTGTTGGAAGAAGTGGAGGTATCAAGGAAACCATCACTAGACATAGGATCATTAATATGATCTTTCTCAAGAAAAGTGTCCTCATCACATGAGTCATTAGAGGTATCAATAATTCCATTATCAATAAGATCTTGGATTTTATGTTTCAACTCAATGCAATCTTAAGTACTATGCTTATTATGTCGATGATAAGCACAATAGATATCCAAGAATGGGTTTCCATATAAGCTAGACTTAGGTAACTTGATGAGCTTGGTGCTAAGAAGTGTTTACAAAGTGTCATCATAAGAATATTTCAAGGGAGAAAAAGTTCTATCAAAATTATGTCTAGAGTCCTTTTTTTGTTTCTCAAGTGAATGGTATGCATCCATGTCTTCATCATTGTCTTTGTCAAAGATAGGTCCATCATGATATCTTGGAATAGGCTCAAAGTAGGTATCACTTTCTTTCTCTCTAAGGAGGTCTTTAGATCTAGAAGATGAAGACATTTGATGTCTTGGAGTAGAGAAAGTAGACCTAGAAGAAGAGGATGACCTCAAAAAAGGTGACTCACATGCATGTAAAGAACTTAAGGAAGATTCATGTAATGATGCAATCTTCTCCTCTAACCTTTTCTCAAGTTTAGACTTCATTTCCATCATGCGCTTAGAGAGATGAAGGTAAGAAAGATCATTTGTCTCTTCTAGTTCTTTGTATTGCACATATATATCTTGAAACTCTTTAGTGACATGGAGGATATCATGATCATCTAGATTTGGTTGAGGTTTGGTAGCACAACCTTTGAATTCCATAGTGGTAGATAGATAATCAAGCATGAAGGAGACTAGAGGAAGCTAATAAGGTGACACAAGATAACTTGATGTCCAAACTAGAGAGGTAGATAATTCACTTGCCAATATAATAAAGATAGTGTAAAGTGACTTGTCAAGAAAGTGTCCAAGTTAATTATGACACTAGTGACTCAAGTCAAGAGCTAGGAAAGAAGACAAATAGCCAAGTAGATAGAGCAAGTGGGGTAACAAGTGAACAACTTTCCCAACCCAAGAGTGTAGTCAAGAAATCAAGATAACCATTTCAGAAAAAGGATAACTAGCAAGTGGACATAGACCATGAAGACAAAAAGACCAAGAGCACTAAGACCAAAGAGCCACTTTAAGCATGTTCAATAACTAGAGACATAGAAAACATAGAAATAGTTGATAGCACAGCAAGTTTGATGTTGAAAAACAATTTCTTTCTAAGCAAGATAGTGACATATGGAGTAGTCTTCAAACAATCAAGCAAGGGACAAAGTAACCTTGCATGATACAAGCATATCTGAGGTCTCAAAAGAAATCCCTAGAATTATTTTCATGTGTATGTTCAAAACATTTTCACAGGTATAACACATTCAAGAACACATCAAGCAATATCTACCTAAAGGACATGGTTCATTACTCAACAACTTGGCCCATGCTTGATGCTCCTTTGCCTCACACCAAGTGGTTATCCACAAGAGATATTGGCTTTTTCATAGAAGTGCCATAAGCACAACTAAGGGAATACATATGGTGAGTGTAAATCTTGGGGTGATCCGAGTAGTCCACTAGGATCAATCCTTGCACCAAGAAGTTGAGCGAAAAAATAAGGTGGATACTAAATTAGGGTGTCTAGATAGGGATTCTATTCATAGTGCTCCTCTTGCTCCCAATTATGGGACATCTCACCTTGTGATGAGTAACTGATCTCACGACCACAAGAGTACCTTAAGAATTCTTGCCTAGTGATCTCCCTATGGTTGAAATCCCATAAGTGATCACACTAGGTGAAGATAAACACTATGTCTTCCAAGGTTTTGTGTCCTTGATAGCCTTGAGTTTATAGTGGGTTGGAAGAGCTAGGTAATCTGCTTGTCCCCGCTTGGGTTGTTCCTCTTAGATTGTCCGAGAGCAAGCCCTTTAAAGGATTCTAACTATCACAAAATGGATCTACTCTCAAGAGTCTGAATTTTTGATTCACCACAAGGCTGAAGAGCATACTCTCCTATCTCGATCATTTTCTCCCAAACATGCCAAGAAGATTTAGTTGCCTCTTACTCTTGCAACCAAATCGTAAGTCAAGATTTTTGATTCACCACAAGGGTGAAGAACATACTCTCCTATCACCAAAAGATCCCAATTGTAAGTTTTAATGTGCCTAAAAATAAACAACTAGTATATGCCGCACATGTAAAAGTAAAGAACAAGAAAAATTGGGTTTTTATGCATTGGGCGGCCCTGCAAACAATCGTTAGTAGCCCTTGTGCATTTGAAGCTTTGACATGCATTCTTTTTATGGAATGTTTCAATTTTTTCACAAGGATGGCAACCTGCAATCACAACTTGTTAGCACCACAAGTTAGTGTGAAATAACATAAAAAGATTCAATAAAAATTGGTTAGTTGCCTCAAATATCCAAGTTATCTTCCAATCAAGTGTATGCAAAGAAAGTGGAAACTAATCACAAATGCTCTCATTTTTACTCTTTGCTTTTGACCTAGTCAACAAGATTAGACTTTTTTGCTATGATTTTGAATCCAAAAATAGAAATGAAAAGAAGAGAACCCTACTAAAAATCAGAGGGCTTTCCAAAAATGCAAGAAATTCAAAAAAATCTCTCCATTTGTGCCCTAGGGACCCATTTTGTCAAAATAGGCTAGATTTATCAAATTAGGTTTTTGATCCTTAATACAACCTCAAAAGTCAAAACAAAAAGAAAGTAACCCTCTTAGAATTCAAAAATCTTTCTAAAAATGTAATTTTTTTTTGAAAAATACATGGGTTTGCTATCAGAAATGGCTTTTTATGAAAAATAAAGAAAAAATCATAACTCCCACAAATCACATCAAAATACTCCAAAAATTAGACTGAGACATGTTTGACACATATCCAACTTGAATTTTTTTTTGAGAACCAAACTCTTAGTGGTTTAAAAGATATGATCAAATCTTTAAACCAACTAGATTTTTGGCTTTCAAACCAATCTACTTATGGGTTGGCCTTAAAACCAAAGTGATAATTCTATAAAAGCACTTGATTAGATCCAATATGTTGCTGTAAAAAAACTAGAGATAAGAAATGAAAGCAAATGGAGCTAGAAACTTGATTCATGCCCCACAGTGGGCGCCAAAAATGTACACTCGAATTGTGTCACGCTTTAAACCATTCTATCCAAACGATTCCATGAGTTCGAAATGTTTGAATGTCAACTTAGAGCTCCCTATACACGGAGTGCAAGAAGTTATGTTTCAAGTTTGAAGGCTCTCAGCTAAGCCTTAGAGATACGCTTCTTGCTAGTAAACCATGCAACGAGAGGTTCTTTGAGACAAGAGCAAGAATGCAAGTGTCTACAATGAGTTCCTCAAGGATGCAATGCAAATGAAGATTAAGCTAGAATGAAATGCAAAGTGTAGCTATGCTAAGCATGTATGAGAGTGTTACAATCCAACTATTAGAATATATGATTTAAGCTAAATGTAAAAAATGAAAGCTAAGCTAAGCTAGAATGCCATGGATGAGAGAATGTAGACAAGAAAGAGAAGTTCTCCACAAAGCTCCAAAGAAACCTGTTAGAAAACCTACAACATAACAATATTCAAATGAGGGATGGATTCTTTAAGGGGGAAAGCTCTCTCCCTTTTAAAGTCATACGAATGGTAGAGATCAAGATGAAGATGGTGGATGATCAACGGTGGAATTTGAAAAGAGGAGTGATCCATGTGCACACACAAGTCAACCAATAGAGTATAAGTTGACTTGTCATATAAGACAAAAGTCACAAAGCCTTTTAATTGCAAAATAGAAAAAGAAATTTATGTGTGCACTTTAAGTGGGTTAGAAGAATGGGGTCTTTTATTTAATTAAAAGGGGACATGTTCTTTTAATCAAATAATGAACTTAGGATAGTATAGTCAAACTATAGGTTATAATCAAATAAATTGATTATTAGCAATTTGGTCTAGGTAAATGATTAAATTAATTTAGCCAAAATGTTGAGAAGGGGACTAATAGTCTAGATGACCATTTTTAGGTGATTACAGTAAGTTGGATAATTCATGATATTCCTATGTTGCATTTGGAGTTGGCATGGATTGATTGGTTACAGGTGCTCATGGATACTTAAAGACAGTGGTGATGCTGATTTCTCTTGGATTAGAGAAGTGTTTGTTGGGGCAGTTTTTTTAGTTTCAGCAGGAATTTCGAGGGGCATTCACTTGATATGGACTTCAGAGGAGATTTTTCTTAGATGAGTCTTTGTTGGAGACTTGGATATCTTGATGAGCATTCTCATTCCCCGCTCTTGGTCTACTCAACAGTTTGCTACTTGAGAGGTATAGCTCATTTTTTTCTCTTAGGTACATTCTATTTATGCTTGTCTTTCATGGATATGGATCTTGAGCTATGGTACATGAGTTAGTTCTAGAGGGTTCATTTGAGAGATGGTTTAGCATTGGTTATCTCCATGTGCATATGTTGTTATTTTGGTTAAGTTTGGGAGATGGTTTCATTTTGGGCATATTTCTTGGATTAGGAATGGTTTATGAGTTTGATCTCCTTGTGAGAGGCTTACATCCACGAGTAGTTATATGGTATGGTTTGGGTGTTGTTGAGGCTTCTTGTTGGGGTTTTATGGAGGAGATCATACTTGCACAATTTAAATCTAGAGGTGTGTGTAGAAGGACATGATACAACTTATGATTTGCATGATTTCTCTCTAGTCTTGGTTATCTTCCTGGATGTTTGATTTTGCCTACATTGGATTTGAGATTAGCTAGAGATTGTGATCACTGGTTTGTGCTCATGTATGTCATGTGAGAGATGACATGGTTATTCCTTTATCTCTTTCCTCTATTGGTTGTGGAGAACTTGGGAGAGAATTGGAGATTGGTTATGAGAGTTGTTCTTGAAAGTTATTGGTTTATGTGTTGTGGATGTCCTTGATACTACATAGATTCACTTTTTTGAGATGTTGTAAGTGGATTTTTTATATATTTGACATTATCTTTTGCAGTGGGAGCTTCTTGGAATATATGTGGCATGTATTACTCTTGAGGCTTGTGATTGCAGGTTACAGATTGGATATGTTGATGATGTGAGATTTACTTGGTATACCTTTGGCAGTATGGATAGTTGGATGGGTTGGCACTTATTGTGGGTGTTATTTCAGCTATGGATATTTTGACAACTACAGATACATGTGATTACCTTGGGATTAGGTTTTTGTACTTGGTATTTTCAGTTGGTAAAAGATTTTATGATCTTCTAATGCAACAAGTTGGGTGGCCTTCTCTTTGGATGACTTCTATGTATGTAAGATCATTCATAGGAGGTTAGATCATTCATTTTTGGGATACTAGATACTTTGATTTTGTTGTGGCTACTAGGATGGAGCACTTGGTGTACTTTAATCCATGATGGTGGATGTGCTAGAAGGGGTTTTTCCCTTGTTCATTTATGTGGCTACAAATTGACCCTATGCAATGTATACAACAAGTGGGAGATTGTTGAGAGAATAGGTGTTGCACACATTATATAATATTGTTATATTGTATTATTTTATTTTATTGTATGTAATGTTGCACCTAGATGGATGTGCAACATGTAGAGATTCCCATGGGATATACTTGATGAGTTGTATTGTAACATTGTGATAATATTTCATGCAATTATTTAATATTGGGAAAAATAATTCAAATTCCAATATTAAATGTGGGGTCAAGGGGTTAGGTAACACATGGTTTTAGCACACGGTTTATGTAATACCACTTCGTAGTTTTGTGGGACTTGCTACTCTATAAGCAGGCACATGGGTAATTGTTGTGTGAGAGTGAGAAGAAGGAAAAAAGGGAAAGAGTCGAGCAAAAAAAGGCTTGACAGGTTAGCCAAGGGAGCATTTGAGAAGGTTGGAAGCATGGCATGGGATGTGTGGATTCATGCTTGTTCACATAGATTTCTCGGTGGTGGCTATGGCTTTGAAGGCTTCCATGATTGTATTGCAATAGTTTTCTTTTGTTGAATAATACATGGTGATGGATGCTTTTGGAGGCTGGGTTTTCCTTCAATGAGGGTTTCCTAGGGTATATCTTGTGTCACATTTTTGTGGGTATGTTGTCTATTCTCTTGTATGTGGATTTTACTTCTATGTTTATTCTAGATGTGTTATGGTTTATGTGGAAATAGTTATATATTCTTTATTGCAAGTTCCCTTACACTTATTGACTTTGATGTTATATCTGTTGAGGGTGTTAGTGATAGGATGACTTAAACATCACACACTAAGGGGGTAAATTCACCAAGTTGTGGTGCCAAAAAGATCACACACAACTAAAATTTTGAAAATTTTAAAAGTGCACACACACACTATAGTGTGCACATGCTTTTAAAAAAACCTATATATGGGCTATAAACCCATGACCCATTCCATTTTTTCTTGTTTCTTTTTTTTGGTTCCTTTTTTTCTGTCAACAACGTACACACATTTTGTATAAGTTGAAGAATTTGCTCACTCTCCTCCTCAAAATGCCTTCTCGTAGTTGGAGATCAAGATTAAGATCATCAAGTATGTTTTCTACTCTTGTTTTTGTATTTTTTTCTATGTTTTAGCATTTTTTTGTATGTTTTTTAAGTTTTACTTCAAATTCATTTATTTATTTAAAATACAATTGGTTTCTTATAAGGAAATGTGAATAATCAACCACCAAATCCCTAGTTTGATCAACAAAATCAAAATGAAAACCCTCGTGAGGTAGCGCAAGAACTTGCACAACCTCCACCAATTGAAAGACCTCCTCCTAGCACCCAAGACAATATAATGAATGAAATAGAAAGAGGGAAAAATGAATTAGAAGCAATCATTGGTAGGTTGAAAGTTTGTAGGAAAACTAATCCTATGAGAGCACAATTGACATCCTCCCTTGAGTCCATTATGAGCCATGTAGCTTTTGCTAGTGGTTAGTTGGATATTTGGTGTGTTAAGAGAGAAGGAAATAAAATCTAATATGCAAACAAATTATCCTATAAAGATGTAAGAAAAAATGACATATTGAAAGGTAACATATATGCATTGTTGAAAAAGCTAGGAGAACAAGACACTATTAAACATGCAACTAAAAAGTTCCCCATCCATTGGTTCATACATGATGATATTAGAAATAACTTTTGGGATAGATGGGGGATGGTTTTTGATGCTCCTCCTTGTAATAATCACAAGGTTCCAATGTATTTCTTAAAGAAATTGTATTGTGAATTTGTCCTCGGGGAGATCCCTAATTATTTTAACATGTTAGATTCTTAGGGCAGAGGTGGGGGGTCATCATTTGAGAGGTTGGGGGCACATCGTGACCCTAATGTAGTTAGGGTGCCAGTTGTCAAGCCATATGGTGAGCATGTTATTATTCCATAATTTGTGAAGGAACATGTAGAGACCAATATTTAAGGGACTATCAATGTTTTGACACAAACCCTCATTCATTACCTTGGCCATTAGTTGAGGAGGATCTTTCTTAATGTCACGGTCACATGTGTACATCATGTGGATCCTTATGCATATTTCACAGTCATGTTGGAGACAATATGGATGATGGGCTAGTCACTGATGAGTTCCTGAGTGACACATTTGGCATTAACACATAGGTAAATTGCAATTATCATAAACTAATTTGATCACATTTCGTATGTACAATGAATGACTAATTAATTGGCATGTCTTCACAATGTTTAAAATTTAGGGTAAGAGTGTTGATGGCCCTAGTAAAGATTCCTCGACCCCATTTTACGTCCCGTCAATGAGTCGATAGGTATGTATCAATTTAATCATTTAAATTAATACATATATTTATGAAGTAATCATATCAAGGATTGACAATTTTTTTTATCCATGTACATTAGTTCTCTACTAGACCATCAAAATTTACAAGGGACTTTGAGCCTAGGCATGATACGAGCTTCGTAGAGGTACATATGTTTCATGTTAATTTAATTCATTCGATGATATTATATTCTATAAAAAAAATGTAAATTATATAATATGATTTGCAGTTATTGATGTCCAAGACTTCTCCTCATCTTTGCTAGTCCATCAATCATGGAGTTACTGTCGCGATGGCTAGTTCAGAGCCATTGACTGAGGTATGAAAGAGTTTTCATAGATTTAGTTGTTATTTAGAATAGTTAGTATTGAAATTTAAAATGGTATTTATAAGTATGATTGAGTGATTATATTGATTGAATTGTTGTAGGGCCTTGTTACTCCTGATTGTGTATGAGCCTTTGAGCTGGATGTACAGAGTGACTATTTGATGACGATAAGAAAATAATTAATTTTGTGTATACATATATTTAAATTTAATGTATAATAATTATTGATTCATGTATACTTTGTTTGTATCAGATCCAATTAGAGAGAAGCCTAAATAAGAGGATGAGTGAGTGTGTGAGGAAGACCCCATCATCCCCATCATCTCCCTCCACACAATGACAGAAGACCTCTAGGAATTTGTTTCCTTCCCCTCGTGGGAAGGAGAAGATATAGGGATGGACACATGTATAGGCATTAGTGGACATATATCTTGGATTTTATGTTAGTGGACATATTTGACATACATTTGATGTATATATGACATTTTATATTTGATGTATGACATATATTTGATGCATTACATTATTAGAATTACAACTTTGATGCATTAGTTACTTCACGTATGACATTATTGGCTATCATAATATATATCTTGTTTTTCTTGTTTACGTTTTAAGCATTTCGTGTATTTCATTTAAATGTAATTTGCATTCAAGATAAGAGTAGGAATCATTATAATAAGCTTTGATAGTATCTTTTAACATGTGAATGAGGCTATGATATTAATTTGTATTTAAATTCTACAAGTTATGAGTACTTTTGATTATGAGTAACTTATTTGGAGCTTTTTTTGGGATGAGAACAATGAAACTTGAATTCTTATTACTGTTATACAATTAACATTGAAGTTTTACTTTTGAGTTAGCTGCATTATGTAAATGTCAAAGCTTGAATCTTAGTGTCATCACAAACATGTCGAGAGTTTATATATGCTTTATATTAGAACACGAGAGTACTTGAAATAAATTTTTTGATTTATTCATGGAATTTGATATCAATATTGCTTGCTTATCCATCTCTTTGAGAGCTTAATTCATTGAAACACATTATACATGCTCTTCCTATGATTCCTATAGCTATAGTTATTACAATTTCCCTTGTATATCTTTTGTCTATCATTATTCTAGTGCAGGGAACCTAACAACCCTTGTTCTGAATTTGTTTGTGTTTTTGTTTTTTTGAGGCTTGCTGTGACTCTAGCCAAGTTATGGTGGTGTGTTGGTGTGCTTAGATCAAGTTGGTTTGACTAAGTCTTGTTTAGGTATGTGCACACTAATAAATACTAGGAGGGATACTAGGTGGTCAAATTGGGTTGAAGTATGTACAAGTCATTGGTAAGTGGGATATGACCCAACTAGGTCCTAAATGATGATTTTGCAGATCTTGATCAAGTGTTTGAAACTCATAAAATGTAATGTTGGTTGATTAGGATTCAAAATGTCAAAAGTTGCTAAGTTGTCAAGAAGTTTCTCAAATGGGTCTATAGGAAAAAAAGAGACATATTGGTTACCAAGGTGACACATTATGTCTAAACACCTTTATTGAATCTTTTTGGTTCTATTCAAAAAGGTTTCAAGGGTGTAGAAGTCAAAAATGCAAAAATTGCAATGTGGTCAGCAACTTTTAAAAGTTGCTTCACAACATTTTGTGTAACTTTTTAGTTATGATTTGGAATGAAGGAAAGATGGTTAGTTTAACTAGATTTATGCCTTCAGAGGTCCTATAAGACATGGAAGAAGACAAATCCAATGGTTGGATGTTGGAAGAGTTCATTCTTGAATTTGAATACAAACATTTTCTTACATTTCCTTTAATAGTTTTTGGATTTTGCAAAGCAAGTTTGAGATAATGGATTGAATGTTGAATTTTTACCTTGGATTAAGTTAGTTCATGTTTGTATAGTACTTTATACTTCATTAAACTTTCCTTTAAGTGTTCAACTTCTTGTATCTTTTTCATTCTTTCAAGTATCAACACACAATATTTATTGACTCTTATGGTCAATTCCATTCGACGTGCCCAATAATGTTAGAGAAGTCAATAGAATGAGATGAGCTTAGGACTAGGGTTTACTTTTCCATTAAAAGCTAACAAAGTAGATAGTTTGGTCCCACAATGAACAATTAGAGAGATTCACTCATTGGTGACTTTGTATTGGCCAATGTTACAAGTCTCAATGTCACTCGAGATAGGGCCGCAAAATCAAAATGGAATCCAATCTCCAAAAAGAGAGAAAGGTTATTTTAGGTGTTGAAAACATGATCCTATTGCAACTAGAATTGCATCCATACCTTACATGAGCTCTGAGATATGCCTTGTCAAAGATCCCTACCCTATGGCTTTAGTGACTCTTAGGGTCAATTATGTTTGACATGCTCAAGAACATTCGAGTAGTCAACAAGATAGGATGAGATTGGGAATAGGGTTTACCTAGCCACTCTAAGCTATTGGAATAGACATTTTGATCCTATGATGAACAATTAGAGAGATTAACTAGTTGGTGACTTTGTACTAGCCAACACTACAAGTTTTTACATCACCCGAGATGGGGCCACAAAATAAAAAAGGAATTTGATCTCCAAAAAGTGAGAGAGAGGTTATTGTAGGTGTCAACAACATGATCATGTATCACCTAAAATTACATCCATACCTTGTATGAGCTTTGAGACATGCCCTGTCAAAAATTGCTGCCCTATGGTATTTAATGAGTCTTAGGGTCAACTCTGTTTAGCATGCCCGAGAACGTTCAAGCGGTCAAAGGGACAAGACAAGCTTGGGACTAAGGTTTACTTGACCACTCAGAGCTAACAGAGTAGATAGTTCCATCCCATGACAAATAGTTAGAGAGATTCACTAGTTGGCAACTTTGTACTAGACAACACTACAAGTTTCAACATCACCCGAGATGGGGCCACAAAATCAAAACAAAATCCAATCTCCAAAAAGTGAGAGAGGTTATTGTAGGTTTCGACAAAATTATCCTATAGCACCTAGAATTGCATCTATACCTTGCACGCACTTTGAGATATGCCCTATCAAAGATTGCTTCCCTATGACATTTAGTGACTCTTAGGGTCAATTTCATTTGGCATGCCCAAGAATGTTCAATTGGTCAAATCTTCAATTTATCAATTTCTTAAATCAATTTATCAATTTCATGAATCAATGCATTGCAATATTTTATTGAATCAATTCAAATCATTTTCCTTGATCAAATTGCAATTAATTTAATTATTTCAATGGGTGATCCCACAATAATGGGTTCCACTTTTTGACCAATTTTGACACTGAAATCAATATTTTTGCAACAAACGTCACGTTCAAGTGACTATATCTCCAAAACTATAAATAATTTGAAGATGACATAAACTGGTGATTTTGAGTACTTTGTTCCTACTTTGTAACCATATTTTTTAATCTAAAAAAATAAATTATTTATGTCAAGTTTTTTTATCTTTGCCAAAAAGTGGTACATAATAAAATTCAATATTTTAAAGAGTGATAGTCCGTTTGACACACATAACTTTTTTTCTAGAAATGATAATGAAGTAATTCTTTTGGTGTTAGATTTGTAACATCAATATCTAGAGGATGGATTTGGTTTGATTTATTTTGGTTGAATATTGTATAGTTTATGAAGTTTTGAAGTAACATGAACCATAATTCAGACATACGTTCCGTTTGACATAGATAATTTGAAGTCAATTTATCATAAAGCTATTTTTTTTTTGAATAGAAAGGTATCTCAATAAGCTAGTTCCTACATATTTTTCAAAATTTTTTTGACCTAATTTACTAATTTTCTTGAGGTGTCAAAGTCGGTTGATGTTCAATTGGTAATGAACCTATAATGAGTTAAACTCATATTTGAAAGTCTTAATGATTAAAATATGTATTAAAATTATAGTCATTGGAAAGCTTGCTCTGAGCAGCACATTTTGACATTTTTTATTTTACAATAGGAGATCATTCTCTTGCAATTATGGAAGTCAAAAGAGAAAAAAAAATGTTAAATTTTTTCTAATTTTGCATGTTTGCTCGAACATGACGTTTGCATGAACATACCCTCCAAAACTCTATGGCCGCTAGAAAAATTTAGGTGTATGTTTGGGTGAACATGTCTGTAGTCGACGTGTTCGTGTGAACAGTCTAAAAAACTTGAAAAAGTTTCCATTTGTAAAGCTATTTGCCATCAACCTAACCAATAGTGCATTGCTATTTGACATCAACCTGACCAATAGTGCATTGTCTGTCTTTGCCAAGAATTTTGTTCGCAAAATCGAAGGCATTAATTTGGTAAAAAAATTGTACATCTAAACTATTTATTTATTTCTTTCATTAGTGAAGTTGTTTAACGAATGCATTGAAGTTAGATTAAAAATTAGTAACACATTAATGGTGTTAAGAAATGTATATTCTTATTGTTTTACTAATGGTCTCCTTGTAGCATGTGGCAATCGTGGGATGAAGACATGATCATATCAAACTACTAATGCTTGTTTTGCAGGACGTTGTCGAAGACCATTATGTGTTTGTCAAAACCATGTGTGTGGATTTATTAGATTAAATATTACTTCGTTTGGTGCTTAAAATTAACTTTTTATTTTTTGTCTAGTGTGTCTATAGTGTTTAAATCCCTAAGAGTTGCATTGGACGTATCCTCTCCCCTTGCCATTCATGGATCTTGGGTGTAAGAGAAATCCATGTAACTTCTATAGGAGGCCTGCCTTGGACCAAGATACTCAATATTGGGTATGCCAGGGGATGACCTCAGAGTGGTAACGGGCCAAAAGCCAGGTCAACGTTCCAACCGCTATATAAAATTTGATTACAGTAAAAGTCATGTGAACGATATTGCTGAGTGATAGCTCTCCTCCAGTACCCTTATGGTGTGTCAAACCCCAGTTCTCGGGGCTGGGAGACCTTCTGAGGAAGTTTATCATTCACTTGCTAAATGGAATGCCCTTACTAAAAACCATGTTTTAGTGGCCAAAATCCTTTCTATCCACTGGCTCAAGGGGTCACCTATGCCCGTGAAGACATCCTACATTCTCGCAATCCTTAGTAGAGACAACAGTCCCTTGGGAAGTCATGCCCCTTGAGACGCGAATCTTGGTAGCCCTGAGAAGTGAGTGCACTGTAAGGGGGAGCCTGTGGTGCCAAGGTCCTAAGTTGTCTACTCTGGATAAGCACGGTTGAACTTTGGTTCAAGTAGGAATTCAGTGGATATAGTCCTAAAGCCTAGGTTATGGTGTGATTGTTCACTTTTAACAATAGCTATTCTTGTCTTAATGTGTCTTGCGTGTGTGTAAAATATAATCAAGATAAAAGCCAACATTCAAATTTACACCTTGGAAACTTGCAAAACCTTGTCAAAACATCAAACATTGTCAAAACCTTGTCAAGATTTCACCTAAGTTCAAAAAACCTTATGTATACTTCTATCATTAGCATAATCATATTCCTAAATTTCATTTTTGACTTACCCTAGTGATATATCCCCCTCATATTGCATTGTTCAAACCCTAGCATCATTTTCACTATCAAACCCTATCAAATTGTCCATCAACCAACTTGTCTTCTTGACCACCTATCCTCATTTTGCATAGCCTAAATGTCATTATCAACCCTAGGAAACCATCCCTTGCATAGTCCACTTTGTGTACACCTACCTTTAGCATCCTTACCAAGTCCAAAACATAACCCTAACTTTCATTTTGCTTATCATAATCTTCATCTTGCATACCTTCAAAACGACACCTTGTATTTGCACTTGCATAACATCCCTAGGAAATTTTCACTTTGCATATCAAAACCCTAGGTCATTTAGCATTTCCTCACTTTGCATAACATCCCTAAACACTTAAAAATCCCAAAAACACTCATATCTTGCATACCCACATCTTAATTATCAAGTTTTGACCTCTTTTACCAACTGCAACCTTGTTTTACGAACTGCACACTTCATGGGCGCACTTGGTAGTTTCAGGGTGCAGTTGGTAGTTTTAGGGTGCACTTGGTAATAAGGTGTTTCATTATAGGTTCCAAAACCCTAATCTACACTTCCACACCTTGCATTGCATCCCAAGACCTTAGGAAACACTCTAAATCACTCAAAACACTCAAAATTTGCATTTTAGGCACTTTGCAACCCTATTTTACCAACTGCAACCCCTTTTTATCAATTGCACACTTTAAGTGCATAGTTGGTAGTCTAGGTGCACACTTGGGAGGCATAAAGTTCATTTAGGTTTGCCTCCACTACATCTGCATTCTGAGGTATCATGCCAGCACTCACTAGGACACAACCTTTGGAGTTGTCAAATGCAATAATGACACCTATAAGGTCTCATCAAGAATCAACCATCAAAATACTCCAAGGTACATTTGAACACATCAATGTTAATCCCTTGTTTGACAAGATACCACCAATTCCTAAATATCCCAAAAGGATGTTAAGACTTGATTTTAGGACTCACATCATTTGGAGCTACATCATTTGGAGAAGAAAGAAGGACATGAGAGCTACACATGAAAGAGGGGATTTATAACATTATGTTTGCTTCTTTTGATAGCCAATTCCATTGTCTTTTATGCAACAATTTATTCTTGAAAAAATAGACTGATATTTTTCCATAAAATGAAAAGCAATTTATTTTTTAGGAGAAACATTCTAGTATTCATACCATGTTATTTGTTTGTGATTCAATGATGGCTTAAGAAGGATTTGGTGCTTTGCAACTTGTAAAGAATGCGACTCACATATTTTAGTCACATAATGAAGAATATTTATGTTTTGTTGTAGATGACTGCATTCTATTGATTTCTATCAAACAATTTAAAAGTACCAACAACAACAAACAAATCTGTACAGTGATTTTTTTATCTGGTTATTGCACGAAATTTATCTTGAGGCAAGGGATAATTTTTTTTTATAAAATTTTTTATAATGGGAAACAAGAAAGGAAGGCAAAAAAAATATGCAAGGAAAAGATCTGATGAAGAAGAACAAAGAAATATTCAGAAGACTGTGGCACGTTATCACCGAATTAAACAAGGTGAAGGAAATGTTGAAGAAGGCTCAACAGAAGTAGAAGTAGTGCATATGGAAGAGAGGTCGGGAACACTCCCTATGAAATCTCAAACAATGAATGTTGAAGAAGGTTCAAGATCAATCCCTACAGAGGTTCAAATAATAGAAGTCAAAGAAGGGTTAGAATATTTCCCTATTGAATCTCAAACAATGGATGTTGGAGAAGGCTCAAGATCGGTCCCTGCAGAAATTCTAGTAACAAAAATCAGAGAAGGGTCAGGATCAGGTGCAGGAACTGGTATGGATGAACTCTTAAATATTGTCCAATCTATAAAGTATGGTATTTCTCATAAGAATTTAGATCATTTACTTAAAATGGATGTAGATAAATTGAGAAAACTTGCAGCTAGTGTTCAACCATTAAATTTGTCTAAGAAAAGGTCAATGAAGAAGAAGATAAAAGAAATTATGACTCCATTTGATAACACTGAAACACTTGAAGAAGCTTAGTTGCTTTCACTTTTTCTTACACAAAAAAAGTTGCAAGAGGCATTGAAATTGTTAGGTGTAAACACAACATCAAAGAAGAGAAGATTTTCTAGCATGCAAACTGATTTGATTGAAAATGTTAAACAAGGTTTGAGAAACATAGGAAAACACTCTCGAGCTAAAGATAAGTTTGTGGCAAGAAAAGTGATGTTGATGTCTGTTGTAAGTAAAAATATGTCTCAAAATAGACAAATATCTTCAATTTCGTCTGAAATGGGTTTTAGTAGGAAAACAATGAGACAATATTTTAAGAGAAGATTAATTGTGGATGACAGTACTATGGAGGGTAATTGGGCAATCATGTGTAGAGCACCTTGTTCTGATAGAATTCAAGAGTTATTAAAAAATTTATTCATATCATTTTGGATTGATAATACTCGTCCTTCATCAAATAGTAGAGATGTTATCAGGCATAAGATTGTACTTGGTCAATATGAACATCATACAAAACATTGGTTGGACACAACACATCATGAGTTATATGTGTCATTTTCTAATGAACATCCTAATGTAAAAGTTGGGCAAACATTGTTTGAAAAATTGAAGCCATACTTTGTGAGGTCAAACAAAGTGTTTGAAACTTTTTGTTGTCGTCATCATATTGAGCTTGATCTCCACTATCAGGTATTTTGAAAGTTTATAGAAGACACATATGGTTTTCATGCTGCTCCTCCTAGTAGGAGAAGTGAGTTTATATCATCCATTTTGTGTGACAACATAGATGATCCAACGAGTAAAATAAATTGCATCAAAGGATTATGTGAAACATGTGGTGAATTGGCTCTATTTCTTTTGAAAATTGAAGATATTGATGTAACAAAAATATTGAATTGCAAAAGTTACAAGTATGTCAAGAATGAAATAAAGTTGGGGGAAGAAACAAAAAGGTGGGAATATATTGAAGAGGAGTTCCTTGTTCTAACATTTATGGACAGATTTAAGAAATTGATTCAACCTTATATTTATCATGCATTTTTTGCAAAGTGGCAAACACAACAGTTTCAAACTCTGAGAGATAATTTTCCACTTGGAACAATTGTATCAGAAAGCAATTCAATTAGATTATTACTTTAATAAGCAGGTCACTATTATGGTACATTTTTTTTATAGACATGCATAGTTAGATTTGGATGGTGTTCAGAGTACAGTTCAAGCACAGGTAATTATAAAGGAATATCATTTTTATATAAGTGTTGATAAAGAACATGACATTCACTATGTAGAACATTGCTTCAATACATTCTTTTCTTATTTGAAAGAAAGAAACATAAATGCTGATAAATATTATGTTTGGTCTGATGGATGTGCCACACAGTTTAAATCATCTAGACCATTTTATGCATTGTGTAGATATCATTGCAATGAGAATATAAAACACATATGGAATTTCTTTGAGAGTGGCCATGGAAAAAGTGAACATGATGGTGCTGGAGCTTGCATCAAACATGCTTTGTGAAAGTATCAAATGAATTATCAGGGAGTTCATGTAAATGATGCACATGATGTTTTTGAATGGTGTAAGACTCATTTTTCATTAGATGAGGTCAGGACATCATCAACAATGAGTTGACAGGCACCATATAGAGTCTTCTGGGAGATAACATGTATGGATGTGTACGCCTGTTTAACTTTTATGCAATTAAATTATAAATTTTTATTGTTAAGTTTTATTTTTGAATTCGTTGAAGTTTAAATTTAATTTTTCTATATTTTCAATTTAACAAACTTTCAGGTGTTAATAGAAAAAAATGCATGGTTGCAAGAGGATAGAAAAGACACGTTCCTTACATTCAGTCATGAGTACAGATAATTGCAATTGGATATTGAAGACAAGAGAATACTCATGTTTTTGTGATAGTTGCATTGATGAAAACTATGAAGAATGCATCAATCAGACACATGGATATATAGGTGCATGGATTTTGGTACCACTTGATGTTATTGATACCTTTGATAAAGAAGATGAAAATTTTGATGATATTCCATTGATTTCTGTTAGAAATGGAAAAAGAAATATGGAAATAAGCAAAAAACCAGGAAAGAATCTAAGTGAGTTAATGCATGAAAAGATATTACCATAAAATAGGAGAGAGAAAGCTTCAAGCTCCAACACCATTGGACAAGATATTTGGAAAGGGGAAAGCAAAGAAAACCCCTTGTGACATTATGAATGAGGCATGAAAAGCCTAAGAAGGAAAAGAGAGAGAGAGCAAGAGAGAAATTTCTCATACAATATTTGAGAAGAGGAAGAAACCTCATTGTGAAATGAGAGAAGAGGGTCATCTCTTAAATAGAGATGAGAGAGAGGAGTTAGAATGTAACTCCCATGTCTATGAATGCCACCATTCATAAGTGTGTGAGGCCAAGTGTGAGATTCATCTTAAGGAGGAATAATCTAAATTACAAATTACAATAAATATATGTCTTCACATATTCCACTAGAGGACAAAATAAGATGTAGTGGAAAAAAGACAAAAAAGAAATATATTAGGATACCTTGGCTTATATCCTAATATATTATAACAATAAAGAAAGGAAGTCTAACCTTGGTTTATAAACGCACCAAGGAAAGATTAAAACTTCTAACACCCCCCTTTAATCTTTACTTGGGGTAATTACATCAAGGGGTATTAAACCCATAATTTGCAAAAAATTTGCAACTTAATCTTCAATATGAAGTAATTTGATTTTCTTCAAGCCATATGGTACATTTGCAGATCCAAGAGAAGTACATGAGTCCTTTGAATGTGATCAAGTGGAACCATAGACACATCTTCATATGTGAAAAATTGAGAAGGTTCCTTGATGGATCACCTAGAAAAAAAAGGTAGAGAACAAAAACAAGACAACTATCCACAAGTAGAATTACAGTGAATCGTCAAGTTAGTAAAAAAAATGAAGTTATAATAATTATAATCAAGGAGGAACTAAGAGAGATGAGAATAAATGAATGTGTTCACCAACATGCAGTGGAGTTAACATGATATCTAAAATAAGTCATAAGCTCAAAATGATCATAATAGATACAATAAATCTCTCAAAAAGGAACATACTAATGCACAAATGACCATAAACAAGGCCAACTGATGAAACCTACATCAACATTGCATCAATCACATGGATATAGACAGTCCACTAATGAGTCATCCCACTACAGGTGAATGGTTCATGACTCCATCACCTACATGAACCATGATCTAGGCAATAAAGAATGCAGAACATTATCACATTAGTATATTTATCCAAGAAATGTAAGAGAGACAATGATAGCACATTAGCCTTAAGTAATAGATCAAATCAAGATTCAAATTTCCAAGCATAATTATTAATGCAGATCAACGAATGGTTTATAAGGAGAAACAACATATTGCCTTCAAAAAAGAGAGATCCATCATGGACAAGCAACATCATTTCCATGAGGAAAGAAAAAAAAGGGAGTCTCCTATATGGAGTGCCCCAAGATATGGTACTCGCATCACCTTATATACTCAAGGTGAAACTCATACCATGAAGTTAGCAATTATAGGAGCATACACCAGGAAGACAAAGAATTTTGAAGGGGAAATCCCCATAAAATATCAGCCTCGCATTGAAGAACAAAGTGGAACAAATGGAGGGAAACTCCATTGAAATAAGTGCACACCAATTATAGGATGGAGGGATACTCCACAGGCCAGATAAGGCAACTATGAGTCAGTTTAAAATTGTCGGGTCCATCATAGTTAACCTTGATAAATTGGCTCCAGATGCAACTTACAAAAAAAATATATAATAAAAGAATGGTATTAAACCATGAAATGCTACTATGAGCATAAAGAGATGCTATAAAAGCATAAGACTGCAACTATGTGCATAGATAGATCATTAGAAGGCAATAGTGTAAGATAACTCATAAACGATCATAAATTCTTATTTTTCATTAATTTATTAAAAAATTAGATAATTTAATAATTTAAAAATTAATTGTACCATGGATGAATTTAATAATTTAAATTTATCTATCAACTTTTTTTCAAAATAGATTGAATTTCATAAGTGATAAATTATATTTATTTTTCTACTTAATTAGATTTAGGGTTAGGTTCAATTATACTCATTGTTAAGAATGAAATTCAATTAGTTTTATAGTTATGGTTTAACAAGATTAGCATATAAAAAAGTAAGAACTTGTTTTTAAAAAGAATTGTGTGAGACTGCTTGGAATCTGATACCCGAAATAACATCACTATAGAATTTCCTAGCTAAGAAAAGGGTTTCTGTTAATCATATATGATTCTCCATACTCCACCTTAAAAAGTTCCAAGGAAATTCAAGTAGTTGCAAATAATAAATATGGTGATTTTGTATCATTGTAAAACATAATGCATACTTTCCAAGCCCATGAAGGTCCTCCAAAAGTTATAATTAAAAACCATCCATTAAAGAAGATCAAAAACATTATTATTACAATAAGCTTCCACGACAAACCACTTTAGAGTCAGTTCAAAGAAATTCGTTGGACGACTGAAAATTGAACTCTTGTTAAAAAAAAGTATTTTCTGATTGTAGACCTTTATAAAACTAGTTTGAAAATGAAAAAAAATACTATTCTTAGTTAGGGTATGTAATCCTTTGATTTGATAATTTAAAATCAGTAGAGAACATTCTGTTCTGGTTAAAATCCTTTTCCATTTTTCAAGTAGTCTATTAACATTGAGCTATTTACAAAAAAAATGAGCCTACACATTGATCAGGAAAAGTTATTAGCTGAGGCTTTTGAGTGCATTATTTCCCTCACTTTCATCACAATGCGAGGAAACTCATAAAAAATAGATACAACACAACTTAAATGTATCTCAAGTCGATGAAGAGCAACTTCTACTCCACCAATACCAGAAAAAAGAGAAAGTACTCTGACATCATCAAGATATAATGCTTTCAAGATTGATAAATGATATGCAACTGTATCTGTTTGGAATGAATTACCCAAACAACGCAAGCGATCAGTTGGACAAGAAGTTCCACGAGTGTGATCTCTATCAAATCCTAATATAAGCTCTATCTCATGAAGCTCTAGAGGGATGAGGTCACTTGGCCCCACCCATACCAAATTCCACTCTTCACCCTTTTGAAGTATATATTTTTGTGCACTATCTTGCAGTTGCCCTCGTGAATTCTGAATCATAACTCTCAGTTGATCAATAAGGACAGTGCCACATTGTCTTGAGTCTATGGAATTCAATTTTGTCCTCTGATCCCATGAAGGCCAATAATTTTTTATTTGCAAAAGTGCTTCCTAAATAGTCATGGGGGGAGAGGTTCTGCTTGAAATCGCTCTTCTATTGGAAAGTTATGCACATACTGTCTTGCTCTTCTGGAAGCTGAAAAGAACATTGAGTCCACCAACTCTAGTTCAACACTATTAAATTGTTCAGATATTGTCTTCCAAATATCCTTCGATGCAAAAGCATCATTCTCATAGTAGAAAAAAGGTGGCCTTTGCATGAACGCATTGATTTCCTTTGAACATTGGCCAATAGGTTTCCCAGGAACTCCAAAACCAATTAGTTCCTTGGGACACAAATTAGGGACTGCATCACATACTTCAAACATTGCTTGCTTGTCTTGCATACCCTCTATATATTTTTCATACTTCAACACTTTCATTATCTATGTTACAATTTCGAACTTACACAATTTCATTATCTATATTACAATTCTTAAATATCAACTTCTTTTCAAACTATTGAATTTCATCTTGAATTAAATGTGTTTTTATATGTACGATCATAAGTTCTTAATTATCAAATTTAGTTTATAAAAAAACTATATAATTTAATAATTTAAATTAATTGTACCATGGATGAATTTAATAATTTAAATTCATTTATCAATTATTTTTCAAACTAGATTGAATTTCATAAGTGAAAATTAAACATGTGTTTTTAAAATTGTAAGATTATAAGTTCATAGTTATCATTTAGGTTAGTTTATTAAAAACCTATATATTTTAATGTTACTTTATGACATCTACGGTCATGTACTCTTAAAGTTTAAATTAGTTTAAATTAATTTTTTTAAATATTATATTTTGTAAAAGTTCTCTAAAATAATGTATTGGCTTATCTAATTAACATATTTTTATCCACATAAAACTAATATTTATCTTTAGCAAGTTAGTAATTGATAATTTAAGAAATATGTATCTTTCTAACTTCCTACTAATTGATAATTAATATACATGTACACACGTCTTAAGATCATGTTCTATAGCTATAACACAAAAAAATACACATATGTACACATATACACGTGTCAAGAATAAACATCTATAGATCTAATATATCTCTATGTATCTGAAATGCAAACTGTAAATCTTGAATAAATACACGTATATAGAAAAATATAAAAAGTCATATATACGTAGATGTGATGGTATCTAACTACTGAAATACTCAATAATCAAATAAATAGTGAAAGTACATGCATGTCATCAAGGAACTAAAATACACATGTGTACATGTAAACTGGACCTCCAATATATAAATGCATCAAAAAATATATAAATCTAATCTATTATAAGAGGGACCCCTCAAGACGCATATGAACAGAATGACCCTCTGATCGAGTCTCCTGTACATCCTCTCGCTGAGGTGCATCAACCAAGCCCTACAAATATATATACATATATACATAGATGTGTTAGAGTTCTATCTTTAAAACATATATATACATACGTGCATCATGTACATGTACATTCAAATTAAATACGAACTTGCATATATATAGATATATATATCTAGTTTTCAAAATATTTAAATAAATTTAAACAAACTATTTAAAACTCAAGTACCTGAGCACTACTAGGTGCCTCAATAGAATCATCTCTCTCATGTACATGATGCCCTGAACCAACAATATGTGTAACCGTGTGCTCAGCGACCTGTGCCTACATGATTTATTATGAGTTAAAGATTAAATTAAATATCTACATATATATCTGAACTAAATTTTTCAATACATGAACATATTTTTTAATTTCATATATAGTTAAAATTAAAAATAAATTATATATGTACCTAGGTCTCTTGAGGTGGAGGATGATTAGCAGACTCCATCGTGTCATCTACCGATGCACTTGAGCTTGAAACTCCATGTCCAACTGCTAGTAAATCTAAGTGAAGTGGACTGTGTAACTGGCTAGGTACATTTGGTGTAGAATTAGTGCTTCCAGGTTCGAGCAACAGGTCTATGTACGATGAAATACCCAGGCTCGAACTAGTATCAATCTCAGACAAGCCTCACAACTACTCACCAAAATCATCAAGATCCTCAACTGTGATATGGACATCTCCAACTCGTATGCTCAAGTCATTTGTAGAGTGTCATGAGTCTGGTGCCAAATGCTGTGAACTATGCACATGTGTATCATCTGTCACTGGTGTGGTGGCCTGTGTCTATGGAACTATGTCAAGGCTCTGATGCTGTCTAACAACATCCATCACCGAGTGTACTGGAATCCTTTGTGTATCAAAAATATAGCTAATAAAGTGCAACATATCCTCCAAAAAATATAGTGCCATATCCATATGTGTCTGTTGTCTTGAAAGACCACGAATATCGCCTGGTAGTGGTAGCCCAATAGCTCTATATGCATCATCAGAGGAGGTACCTGAAGTGCTACTAGATGCCTATGAAGATGGTTGACCAAGTGGATGAGGACGTCGACTATGAAGATAACGACCAATAGAATCTGATGTGATACTAGCTGCTACAGATGCAATGTGCCCAATAGTATCAATTGCTTCCCTCTGGGAAGCAATGATGACTCTATCTACAATAGGTGCATGTGCAGGAGTCACAGGAGGCATCCTCAATCCAAAAAATTGTCTAAGATCTACAGGTGGCAAACGATCTACACTGCGCTACTAGTCATGATCTGCAATCCGACCACACCCCTATCCATAATAATCAAGAATATCCAAGTAGTTGACATTGAGCCCTATACAGAACTTAGCGTACAACTGCTGTGCAAAATAAAGGGGTATCTGGTCGTTATTAGGATAACAACCATATGCAGCTAAAAATTATGGATAGATCATGCTAGCAATAATAGGGTCTCTGCATCGTGTGACTCTGTAGCCTCTCACCCTACCATGTGTTCCCTCATAAGCTGGAAAGAGCTCTCTCTAGATGACGTCTTTGGGGGCTACCCTCTTGACGTCATTCAATGATGCATTTCCTGAAACCTTAGCCCTAAACTCCCTAGATATGGAAGCTAATATGATAGGAGTAAATGAATGGTGAGCTTTAAACCTAGCTGTCAAATCCTGTAAACTCCTACATATCGTAATACATATGTCTCTATAAAGACCATCATCAAAGGTCAATATAGAGTGTTGTAGTCTAGCAACCTCCTACTTTGAAAATGCAAATAAAGCATCGATATCGATGCATGGAGGTGGTGCAACAGGACCTACAGGTGTAGCCTGACCTGGAATAGGAGTCGCACCAGGAGCCACGACAGGACCTACACCACCAAGAGTCACACCAGGAGCCAAAACATGAGCTGCACGATGAGCCCTACATAGAGGTACACAACAAGCCCCACCAGAAGCTGTAGCATGAGCCCCACCATGAGCTACATGAGGAGCCAGATCAGGAACTGCATCAGGTGCTGCAACAGGAATCACATCAACCTGTGCCGCAATAGGAGCTGCAACAGGAACTACATCAGGTGCTGCACCAGGAGCCGCATCAAGCTGATCGTGTGAAGCCATATCTGTAGAAATGTATGAAGAACTAAACTGCCTGCTGTACACAATTTTTTATTTTTAACATTAAAAATTATACACATGTAATTGAACATACATCACACATCATGGACCTAGATAATCTGTAACACATCCAGACCTAGATTAATTTGCATATAAGTATAAGATAACTTTAAATTTGAGAGTTTGGTTATGGTTAGAGTTAATTTATTATTCTAGGATTTTATTATACTTTGGGGGGTATTATTAGAGAATTCAATTAAAGGGTAATAAATTATTTATATTACTCTTAAATGATAATGTTTCGAGGTTTAGGTTTCAAGTTGGGTTACATATATATCATTTAAAACAAGGGTGAATACTTCATGTATGTAAATGCGTTTGAATGTATGTGCATGTATCTCAAATGTAATTTTTAACAATTTAGGATTAGGGTCAACTTGTTTTAATTTTATGTAAGTTAGGCCTCAATTAGGTTTTGAAATAGGGTTTTAGTGTAATTAGGCTCAATTTTAGGGTAAGATTTAAGACCTTATGACATTGTTAGGGTTTACATGAACTTACATAATTTCTAGCATTAAATTTAGGGGTTAATATTAAGGTCCATGGTTAAGAATTTAGGATAAGGGAACTTAGCATATGAAGTTTATGATTTGGTTCAAGATTATGATTTAGGGTATTTATTATCATTTATAATCTTGGGTTTAGAAATTAAATTTAAGATCAAGGTTAGGGTTAGGCTTTGGATGTACATGTATGTTATATTCATACCTAGATATGTAAATTAATCTACATTCTTATATATGTATAATTTAGGATCTCCCCTTAAGACATGCCATTGAATTATATAGTTAATTATATACTTCTAATTATTAAGACATTAAAATTAATAACATATGTACATTTAAACATGAATATTGAAAACATATGTATGCACGTCTATATCTAACACATGAACATATTTACATGTACATTTATGAAATAAAATATACATTTTAATCTACATTCTTATGTATAATTTAGGATCTCCCCTTAAGACATGTGTTATTAAATATAGTTAATTACACTTAGTTATAAGATAAATTAAGATCAATAGTTAACATATACACAAATTATACATATAAAAATGTGAATTTATTAAAAACATGTACATACATACATCTACTTTAAACCATGAACAAATATACATGTACATCTATGTTCAAAATAAAAAATTATACATTCTAATCTATATTTTTACATTTTTTTAAATAAATAAAATAATCTTATTTAATTAAAACAAAATCTCTCTTTTAATTAAATAGTTTTATCTTATTTAATTAAAATCTCCCTTTAAATTAAATAATCTTATCTTATTTAATTAAAAGAAAATCCCTCTTTTAATTAAATAAATAAATCTCCACTTAAAGCTCTCTTTTTGATGAAAAAGGGAAATAAATCAAATAAAATCTTATAAAGATTCCTTTTTTTTTTTTTGCACATATCTCTAAGTGATAGGCTTTTCTCCTCTTACTTTCCTTTTTAGGGATTTATCCCACATTTCTCTTGAGGATGCATCCCACCTCTATAGTTTCTTTTATAAGGAGCCCTCTCCTTCTCATTTGGATAGATGTTAGTTGCTATAGTATTGTTATGTTGTAGGTTTGGAGAGTGATTTTGGAGGGATTTGAGCATTAGGGTTTGACCCTTAGAGTTTTGGATATTAGAGCTTCATTGCAACTTCTCTCTTCTTGTCTTCTTCTCTCATGCTTCATCTTTGCATTTTCATAGTGGTTTATAGTCATATTTTCTTTCATAGATTAATCTTGCATTGTTATTTCCTTTCATAAATTAGATTTCATTTCTTGCATTTTTTTGCATTTTTATCATTTAGATTAGCTTGCACCTTCATTTGCATGCATATTTTGATCTTTGAATCTCTCATTTTATGGTGTACTTGCATGGGCACAAACTAGGTCAAACTGAGGGCCTCCATTATAAACCCTTGCACTCCATGAATAGAGAGCTATGAGTTGCCATTTGGGACCTCATTCTTGAGAAATCTTGAATATAATGACTCATAGAAGTGTGCCAACATTTTAGCACCCACCATGGGGCAACCCACCTTTACATGCTAGTTTTGGCTATTTTTGGAGCTAACCCCCTTGTACAGATTTATTTGGAGACCAAAAAACCCTAGATATTAAAGATATGATCACGTCTCCCAAATGGATAGGTATTTTGGTTTACAATATATATTTTTAGGTTGGCAATATATCAGAGAATATTCGGTTAAAAATTCAAAATTTTCTGAGCTAAATTGTATTTTTTAATAAATTTTTCATTTTACATCAAGAACCTTATCTTTAGTTCGATTTGATCAAATTTATCAATTTGTTGTTTCTCCTCTATTTCATTTTGATTCTGATCATGAAGGGGCAGTACCTATCAAACTTCAATTCTTGATTCAACTTTATCAATCTTTTTTCTATTTGTGATAACCATGTATTTGTCAAGACAAAATTGTTATAAAAAATAGTATTCTTTGTCTTGATGTGTTCCTAAGTTGACAACACATCTATGTTGTTTTGTGATCCCAAATCGACCTCACACTTCAACTACATTCTTTGATTACATGTGTTCTCAAAATGATTACTCATTAGTTAAAGAGGGGAAAATGTATGCACCCTAAAATGGTCGCCTAGACTATGGGCACCACTTCTTCAATTTATCAATTTCATGAATCAATGCATTGCAATATTTTATTGAATCAATTCAAATCATTTTTCTTGATCAAATTGCAATTAATTTTATTATTTCAATATTTCCTTAGATTTGATCATTTCATCAATAATCTTATTAAATTAAAAGAAAACATCTTTTTAAATAAATAAAATAATCTTATTTAATTAAAATAAAATCTCTCTTTTAATTAAATAGTTTTATCTTATTTAATTAAATTTGCCCTTTTAATTAAATAATCTTATCTTATTTAATTAAAAGAAAATTCCTCTTTTAATTAAATACATAAATCCCCACTTAAAGCACTCTTTTTGACGAAAAAAGAAAATAAATCAAATAAAATCTTATAAAGATTCTTTTTTTTTGCACATATCTCTAAGTGATGGGCTTTTATCCTCTTGCCTTTTTAGGGGTTTATCCCACATTTCTCTTGAGGATGCATCCCACCTCCATAGTTTCTTTTATAAGGAGCCCTCTCCTTCTCATTTGGATAGATGTTAGTTCCTATAGTATTGCTATGCTGCAGGTTTGGAGAGCGATTTTGAAGGAGAAGTTTGAGCATTAGGGTTTGAGCCTTAGAGTTTGGACATTGGAGCTTCATTACAACTTCTCTCTTCTTCTCTTCTTCTCTCATGCATCCATGGCTTCCATCATCATGCTTCATCTTTGCATTTTCATATCAGCTTAGAGTCAAATTTGCTTTCATAAATTAATCTTGCATTGTTATTTCCTTTCATAGATTAGATTTAATTTCTTGCATTGCTTTACATTGTTATGATTTAGATTAGCTTGCGTCTTCATTTTCATGCATATTTTGATCTTTGAATCTCTCATTTTATGGTGTACTTGCATAGGCAAAAACTAGGTTAAATTGAGGGCCTCCATTATAAACCCTTGTACTCCATGAATAGAGAGCTATGAGTTGCCATTTGAGACCTCATTCTTGAGAAATATTGGATATAATGACTCATATAAGTGTGACAACATTTTAGCAATAGGAGTCAACAAGATGGGACATTCAAAAAGTCAACAGGATGGGACAAACTTGGGCCTAGGATTTACCTAGCCACTTAGAGCTAATAGAGCAAACAGTTCGATCTCACGACAAATGGTTAGAGAGATTCACCACTTGGAAACTTTGTAGTAGCTAACACTACAAGTTTCAGCATCACTTGAGATGGGGCTAGTAAAAGCACAAACCTGTGTCACCCTTTTGTAAAGGAAAAGACTAACAAAAGTATAACTATTCACCTTCAACTACATAAAATTGGTATTATTATTTTGAATTTGAAAATGAAGTAAATTAGTGAAATTTATAGAAATGGATGAATTTTAGGATTATATTTTTTTAATAATTATTTGGAATAAGAATAGATACATTTTTCTAATTTTTATACATGATTTTTTAGCTGCTCAAAAATGCTGAAAATTAGGGGTCTAGTTCCCACCACAAAATTATATGGAAATAAAATTATTTAACTTTGATCTCAAACTATGTTATAGATAACATACATAGCTAGAACATTCAAAAATAAAAATTAGTTTTAGACCTATATTTTCTCTATTATAATGATTCAAATTTCAACTCACCTAAAATCGATAGTTTTCATCTCCCACCACAGTTTTCAAAAAAACATCTATTCTAACCATGAAAAAACTTATTTATTCTATAAGAGGACTCTCTCCTCTAGAATGTCATATAATTTTTAAATTTTTTTGATATGATTTAACATTTTTTTCTTTGTCAAAATTAACAACTTTTTGAGTGCTAAATTACGTGCTTGTAGAATTTTTTAATTACAATATACTATATCTAATTAAAACACTATAAAATCCATATGCGAATGTTATTGACTCTAAGCTCTATAAAATGGTGTTTATATGTTATTAAAAAAATATAATAAAAAATAATAAGAGTTATTGAAACACCACTTTTTTGAAATAAATTTTTTTTGAGTGTTTGGATACAAACTAGAATAAAACATGCATTTAATAGACATTTCCAATTGGAAAAGCATGATATCATATATAATTTAGCTAGATTGAATTTATCTAAATCATATGTTTGAACAAAATTGATTTTTAGATATAAATACTCAAATTCTATCGCTTTGATAAGTTAGCCTAAAAGGTGACATAGCTTTGTACTTTTACTGCACAAAATCAAAATAGAATCCAATCTCCAAAAAGAGAGAGAGGTTATTGTAAGTTTAAAAAACATGATCTTGTAGCACCCTAAATTGCATCCATACCTCGCACGAGCTCTGAGATATGCCCCATCAAAGATCGCTGCCCTATGGTATTTAGTGACTCTTAAGGTCAATTTTGTTTGGCATGCCCAAGAATGTTCGAGCAATCAATGGGACAAGATGAGCTTGGAAATAGAGTTTACCCAGACACTTAGAACTAATGAAGTAGACAATTCAATCCCACGACGAACGGTTAGAGAGCTATGAGCAAGATATGTATGCCTAGGCCACTTTGTGCAAGATATGAGCAAACGTTGAGCTAGTTAGGCAAAATTGGGTCTTTTTGAGTTTTTGGTCAAGATAGCTTAGGATTAGGTGTTTTCATTTGTTTTTGAATAATTCAAAACCTTTTCCAAGTCCTAAAAGTGAAATCTAGTGAACCTAAAAAAAGTTGCACCTTTTGTGCAAAATTGAAAAGTTGCAAAATTTACTAAAAAATGCAACTTGGTTGGAAAGAAGCTATAACTATTTAAATAATAGTTGTAAAAATTGGAATAGGAATGGAATGTATAACTACCTTATTTGTGATGTCTGAAGGGGAATTAAGAGAAGTAGGAATCCGTTTTTCCAAAAGTGTTGGTTGTAAGCAACTTTTCATTAATTTTTGCAAGTTTTGGGCACTTAGGGAGCAATTGGTCATTCCATGGATGTGGGAATCCAACTCCCATGAAATGAACCTATATTACTATGTAAATAATCCTTCTAACAATGTTTGTTCATGGGTTTTCATGGTTGGAGGCCTGTAATGGAGTTTAGGTGGCTGTAGGTGCATGAAATGCATGCCTAAGGAGAAGCAACATGAGATCTATCAATTGGAGATGGGAATTTTATGGTAGATTATGTATACATATGCCTTGGAGATGGTGGTTGATTGAATTTGGTTTGGAAATTCACACATTGAGAAAGCCCTAGGTTTGAGGGTTTATAAGAGACCAATTTGGTGGTTTCTTACTTGTAGAGGTTGGAGCATCAAATTGACCTGATATTCCTTTGATTGGGTTGATTTCAAAAGACTCTTGATAGTTTGGACCATTGGAAGCAAGGGAAGATGGTAGTTGCTTTGGAAAACCACCCTATTTATGCTTTAAAAGGGTGCCTAGTTAGAGGATTTGTTTGTTGGTCCAAGACAACCTGTACTGAGGCCGAGATATGTTAAAGAAGGTTGAAATGGGTATTTTAAAACCCATTTTATTTGATAATCCTCGTAGATATTTTGGGAGGAAACTTAACATCTTTCTCACTGGAGACCTAGTTGGGGGCAATTAGGCCTACTAGGCAATTTTGAGGAATTTGAGAGCTAGGATTGGGTTGAGGGTTTAAAACCACTTCAAATCTCTTGAATCCATCTTAGATAGGTGAAATAAATCCACCATAGCCTTTGAGAGGGTGTTGGAGATGTACAAAGGCTAGTTGTTTTTTTTGGGTTTAGGGAACATTGCCTTTCCCTTGCATTTATTTACATTGTGAACTTGGTTGGGCCCCATCACACTTTTGCACTACATCATAAACCTTATGAGAAGGTTGGATATTTTTTAGTTTTTTGGTTGGGTGAAAGAGTGATGCAGAGGGTCTAGGGTTTTGTCAATTAACCACTTCTAATTAAGGTTCCTAACCTCAAATCATCCAATGGTTCTTGTTTTCTTGATCTTCTCACCAATCTTAGCTTCCAAGATTTTGATTAAGGTTCCTAACCTTGGATGAAAAGTCCATGGTTTTCAATGCAAGATACCATTTTGTATGTCTATGACACTTTATGTAATTTATAAGAAAAAGTTTCTCATTAGGAAAATTTGGGGTTTTAAATGTTTTTGGTCATGAAAGCCTAGGATTAGGTGGTTTAGTTTAGTTTTGGGTATGTTATAACTTTTTCCAAGTCCTAGAAGTGGAATCAAGTGAAAAATGCAAAAAAGATGCACTTTTAATGCAAAGTTGCATAGTTGAAAAATTGTAAAAGTTGCTCAAATATGCAACTTAGTGAAAAATGGGTTATAACCATTCAAATCTTGGTTGTAACTATTGGAATAAAAATGGGAGAGATAAATGCCTCATGTGTGAGGTCTGGGGGGCATTAATGTATGGATTGAAATAATTTACAAAGAATAAAATTTAATCATGTAGTCATTTTCTCTATTTTTTGGACACTACCCATACTGTATGGATTGTCAGACCAAATTTGATGGATGTTTGAAATAGATATTTGAATCATATTTCATTTTCTTTTAGTTTCATCTTTCTAAGTTCTTTCTTGTTCATGTTATTTCATTTTTAGTGAAGTAAGGTTTTTTAGACAACATTTTGGTGCATTTAGCAAAGATGGGCATCTAATTGCAATCTCCTTGGTTGGAATTTCATGGCCACTTGGGAAATGATAGTTAGTAGGGTCCTATTGCATATTATAGGTTTCCAAAACTGGAGGATGTATTTTGTGATTTTTCCAACAAAGCCCTAGGTCAAGTGCCTTGAGGGAATTAACCTTTTGTAGCATGTTGTTTGGTGAATGGTAGGAGTTTGGGACTTGGTGAAGGGTTGAGCGTTTGGGAATAAGTTATGTTAATGTTGCTAATCATTCCCAAGTATTGAGTTGTGCACTCTACATCACAAAAAGTGAGAGAGGTCCATGTTTTTGTAATTATATTCAATCTAATGAACTAGTTGAATCTGCTCTACATTTTAATGTCTCAAGTATTGCCTCATGGTCTGACTTGCGAACCTTTCAAAGAGTCTTATTATGTGGTTTTCTACCATATTTTATCAAGTGGATATTTGACATGAAAAAAAGGTTCAAATAATGAAGAATCTTCCTCTTTGTTTGCCAATCCTTGAATAACCACAAGTTAGGGTTCTTCATATAATATCATCTAAGCCATGTACCAGTTACAACGACCCCACCTATAATGTACTCTAAACCTTCACCATTTGTATCTGGGCGATCCATTTTTTTTGGCTTGGATACATTGACAAAAATAATAATATGTCCCTTCTTCATTGTCTTCAGGTGCAATAACAACAAAAACATGGCCTGTAGCGATAAATGTACAAAATGCGATCATTAATTTAGCAAATACAAGTAGGTAAAAGTTATAAAGTTACATATTGAATTTACAGAGATATATATATTACCAAGTTGCACTAGATTAGACAAGTGGTCAAAGTCAATGGATGAATCCATCTCTACTATTTCCAGTGCTTTTGGGGGACAATATGTGTCAATTGAGAACAAAACCCATATATCCCATTTGTTCACCCATTCACTTGACTCACACTCATCCCAATTTTCCTTTGCACATGATGGAAAAAAGCATGCCATTTTTTATGTGTGGATACTCCATGAACCTACATCAAAGATTCTAAAAGAGTGCAACTCACTTGATCTTGTTAGTGTGCAACAATCCTCATATGGTGCAATGTTAGTATTATCTATCAACCAAAAAAATTTATGAACCGTAGACTCACTTTCATTACCTGGAACCATTGTAGCGTTACACCAATGGATGATAGATTTTGTAGCATCTATCAATGTTTCTCCATATTTGTACTACACGCGTTTGCATCATCATGCTCTCCCTTTCCATGACCAACCTCTGTGAAATTCCACATATATTAACTTCTAGACAACCTGTGCATCTTGCTCAACCAATAGAACATTTGTGCATTTTTTAATTGAGATGTGCAATTGTTTGACCAAATAATGTGCTAGCTGTAGACACCTAAAAACCTTTAGAAAATAAAGTATTTTTATTTTCTGAAAAATTTCTGATGACATCATCATTTATTAATTAATTTATTTTTATGCCATTAAATCCCTTTATCTTAATTAAAAATATTTAATTAAGGAATCCCTCCCAAAAATGTTTAAATCTTATTTAAACATTATTTCCTTATTTATTAATTATTTAATTAATAAATTGACCAAAAAACCCAAAATAAATAAAAAATTTATTTTTTGCCCAAAACTTGGCCAATTTCCTTAAGACCACTAACCTCTTCCAAAATCTTCTAATCCTTCTTTAATTTTGATTAAAGGCTAATCCCATCATTTCCTACCCCTAATCCCAACTCAAAATATTTAATTAAGATTAAATATTAATCCTCATGTTTATTAAAAAAGTTTTAATAAATATCTCCTCAACCCAAACCCTTGAAATAAATAAAACTTTATTTATTTCCTAAAAACCTAATTTATCCTCATCCTAAGAAGTTCTAGACTCTTCTAGAAAGTCTTCATCCTCATCCTAGGAAATTCTAGACTATTCTAGAAAGTCTTTGTCCTCATCCAAAGTCTAGACTCTTCTAGAAGATGTCTTTAAACCTAATCCTAATCCCCTCCTAACCTTGTCACATTCTCTAAACATGGGTTAAAACTTACTAACCCAAGCCAAAGTTAACAAATATCTCCTCCTTCACCCACCCTCATTAAATGCCATCCACTTGCCTATCCCTAAGCTAATCCTAAACAATCTTAATCCATCATTTAATCATTTGCACAAGCCTAAGCAAGCTTAAAACCTTCCTAATCAAGCCCAAGTCAAAATTCTTCTCATCTCCCTCAAAATATCCCAACCATAAAACTTTATGAAGTCCACTAGGCCATAAATGACTCTTCCAAAGCCCTTTTATTGTTCTTACAAGCCATTATGAGGGTCTTTATGAAGATTTTATCCTTTGAGCCTCCTTTGTTGACTCATCCTTCCCCTTTCCTCCATCCTCTCACCTTGTGACACGTGTCACTCCCTGATTGGCTGTAAGGAAGCACAATCCATGTGCTCTCCTCTCATGCAATCTGAGCCCTCCATGAGCTTTTTCCCATCCTTGCATCTTAGCCCTCAATCCCTCAAGCCTCTTGCCTATAAATTGGATCTTTCCCCTTTGCAAAAAAACACAATCCATGAAGTAAAGTCATAATGCCATTTTACATCAAAACCATACACTCACACCCAAATTCCAACTCCATTTGAAGCTTTTTTTGAAGCATAATCTTGAGCATACATCCTATCTATTTAGACAAAGCCAGTCAACAAGAGAGCTTCTAATTGAGAGAGTCCATTAATGGCTTATATTCTCAATTAAGATTTCATCTTAGTCTATCTTGAAGTTTATGAATTTTGTTTAGTTTGTAGAAGCTTTATTTAAATTTGGTTTCTATTAGCATACTAACATTGCTCATATACACAAGCAATATGGTATGATCCTATTAGCCAAATCTTCATAAAATAGTTGAAAACAACCATGTACAAATTTTTTAGAATGTGATTGATTGTCGCTAATGTAAAAATGGTACTCCCTCAATATCTTCCTATCATTTGTACTTGTAAGTGAATGCATGAATGTTATGTGAACAAATATGGAAACCTATTGAGAAGTATAATTCTTTGATTGCACCTCATTTTGTGGTTTTAGTGTGTAGTTCTCTATGAAGTCTACAACCAAAATAATGGTAGCTAGTGGAAATGTATCCTTGCACAACTTAAATTGCAAATGTAGCTATCAAGCTCTATGTGTATGCTTCACATACTTGTAAATAATCTTTTCATGAAAATTCTTCATGAACTCATACACTAGAAACTTTTCAATGACTAAATCACATATTTTACATTATTTCCCATCTTTTAGAGCATATGTCACTACCTTATATTTTCTGTAATCTAATATTTTATTTTTAATTGCATGTGTACTATCCATATCTTCACAAGTTGATAAAAGCTGCAAAGAACCACAAAATAAGCATGTACCATCTAAGCATGACATCTTGTAAAATTTTTTATCATCCTCTATTTCACATAAAATGTTGGATATGACTTCCCTTGAGGATCTAGGTGGCTCATTCATGTCACAATTCTGCAAAGCAAACTTAGAATGCAAAAACACACTTATATGCCTACAAACATTAAAATGGTTAGAAAATTCAATATGTATCCTACAACAATAAATTGTGTGTGTGTGTGATTTATCTTCACATAAAAAAGTTTACCCATCTCAAAAAATTATTGATTTATTCAAATTTGAGGATACATACCAATAAATTTTGCAAAAAATTGTGTTTGAGTTGAGTCCAAAAATGTTTCATATGTGGATCATGATTTTGGCTACCAATCTCCTTACAACATCTCTTTGATTGGGGGAAACACGTATGTTATTTGTCCAAAAATTTTCAATCAATAATTTCAAAGCTTCAATAATTTCTTTATCGTTTCACAATAGTCTAGCACTAAATGTCCATAACTCATTTTTTGTTGGATCTTCCACTCTCTCATGCCTTACCATGACTCTCCTTAGCGTACCTCTACCAATTTTATATGTTTTTCTTGTCTATCTCATGAGTCAAGAATTCTTTATTTGGGTACTTACTATTGTTGATGTAAGCATGCGTCTTGTGGTATTACTATATTTGGTGCGTGATTTAGAACCCACTTTGTCATATACACTAATTAGATTATTTAAAATACTTTTTTTTATTTGAATCATCCATCATTCTTAGCCCAAGAATCTTCATGATGGGCCTAAATTTCAAATTCTTCATCATTTTAACAAATAATTAGCACTGATGTGTAATATTTAATTCTTCAAAGAATAATCTCCACATACGATTAACTTTTCTTTGACAAGTACGCTTGCTAATCTTGTCAAGCATTGATTTTAAAATGTTAGTATCAATATCAATCAAATATTTTGGTCTTCTAAAATGAATTCTAGAAGGTGTTATAATCTCTTCCATTTCCTCAACATTTTGAACATCAACATAAGGTTGAGTATTTTATGTACCTTGAACCAAAGATGACGTGCCTTTGCAATAAGATGCAAAAGATGGAATATCACCTACTTGATACATTGTTGTTGTGCCTTCAACATGACATGATGGAGTATGTACATTGTCGGATGTAGAAATTAGCATCTCTTCAACATGAGATGATGATATGACTCCAACATTGGAAGATGGTGTAGTTTCACAATTCAATTATCTTCTTGAGCATACGAGTCTCATTTCTTCTCTTTTTCTTTCCAATTCTTTCTCTTTGTTTCTTTATATTGGTGACCTTCGTTTTCCTCTTCAAAAGACAATTCTTCACTATTGTATTACAATTTTCTTTTTTCATGTAGTAGTTTCATTTTATCTCTTTTAATTGCCAAATCTCTCTCCCTCTCTTCTGTTGTTTGAGATTTTGGTTTCTTCCTTGGCATGATGCTGATTTCTATATGTCAAATTATTCAAACATATGAATTACTTATAATTTGCAAATAACAAATCATTCAAATAAATATACAAATTACAATTATTTCAATGAATACATAATATATATTAAACAACTTGTCAAACTTCTAACCATTTTCAAATAACGATTCATTCAAACATACAAATTTTAATAAATTCACTATATACTAAATAACTTGTCAAATTATAATGAAATTTGTCTCTATGTAACAAAAAATATTTTAAAAGGACTGCACTAACCTTTTCTATAAAAAGAATGTTCAAAAAGCCTTCAAATAGTGTATCCAATGATTGAATTTGGTGTTTGATCTCTTCCAATAGCATAAAACCCATGTTTTCTATCAAAATAACATAACAGGCAACAGAAAAAAGAGAGAATATGGGTCAGTAGGGACCCAAAAATTTTTTATAACATTTTTTGGTGTTTTCATATAGTGTGTATGTGCTATAGCGCATACACACTATAAAGTGTGCACGTGTTATAGCACATACACACTATGTGAGAAATCTTTGTCCTATCGCACCCTCTTCCATCCCCTACTCTCTCTCTCTCTCTCTCCCACCCTCTACTCTCTCCCTCCCCCACCTCCTAGCCTCTCTCTCTCCCCCCTATCCCACCCTCTCCTGTCCCTTAGTCTCTCTCTCTCTCTCTCTCTCTCTCTCTCCCCATCCCATCCCCTAGTCTCTCTCTCTCTCTCTCTCCATTTCTCCCTCCATCTTTCTCTATCCCACCCTCTCCCATCCCCTACTCTCTCTCTCTCTCTCTCTCTCTCTCTCTCTCTCCCTCCCTCCCTCTCTCTCCTTCTCTCTCCCTCCCACTCTGCCTCTCCCATCCTGTACTCTCTCTCCCCTCCATTCCACCCTCTCCCATCCCTCCCTCCCTCTCTCTCTCCCCCACCCTCTCCTATCCCCTACTCTCTCTTTCTCTCCCTCTCTCCCTATCTCTATCTCTCTCCCCCTATAACACCCTCTCCCATCCCCTACTCTCCCTCTCTCCCTCTCCCATCTCTCTCTCTCTCTCTCTCTCTCTCTCTCTCTCTCTCTCTCCCTCCATTTCTCCCTATCCCACCCTTTCTAATATCCTTTTACTCTCTCCCCATCCTCTAATATCTCCCACTCTCTACCCTCTCCCCATTTGTCCTTCCCTCTCTATTGAAATTCAGATTTACAAAGTGTGTGCACACTATAGTGTGCACGCGCTATTTAAGCCTAAGTTCAAAAATACTTTAAATAGCATGTGCATGCTATGTCATGAACATATTATTTAAAGTTTTGGATTCTACCAAGCCTAAGGCTTGGATTTTCCTTGGAAATCCAACTCAAAGGTTTGGAGTCTCTAAATTGGTCTACGATGTGTTTTGTAGCATGCATAGGAAAAATGATTGATTTTTCTTGTGTGCTCTCCGTCAACTTTTCTCATGGTTGAGCATCAATAAAATCAAGTTACATGATATTGTAGATCTCTGTGTTACTTATATAACCATATAATTTATTTCGAATTTGAGCTATTTCAAGCCTTTCAACTATAATTTCTTTTGAATGTATGTCCATTTTCTCTCAAAAACCAACATGTACTAATTGGGGTGTAGATTTTAGCTTGTTCATCGAATTTTGCAACAAATTAGTTTTTTAGAAACTAGACTCCATTGTACACACTTTGAAAAAAAAGAAGAAGTTTTGATTTTAGATTAGTTTTCAATCATTTCTAAGGGGAGCACACAAATATTTCACATTTTTGGGATGTGTCCAATTACAAAATTCATAAAAAAAATACACATTATAAAATTATCCAAATTTTTTGGGATAAACTACACGATGTTAGGTAATTTTTGACTAGAGTGATTAAATAATTAAAAAAAAAAGATAAAATTTTAGGGGGTTACACTTTGCACTATGTATTTTTTTTAGAAAAAAAAGTACCACTATTTGTGGGCCCCCTTTTTTAAGAACCTAAAACTAAACCATTTTGAAAAAAAATTAGTAGTTTAGAAACTAGATTCAAAGAACTACTACTTTTGTTTTTGTCACATCTTAAAATTTTGAGTGTAACTATCTCCAAATTCTTGTCGAAGTTCAAAAATTGTTGATTTTAGAAAAAAGAAAAGAAAAGTGGCCACTTATACCCCCCTTTTGGCACCACAACTTGGTGCACATACCCAAGGTTTGATTACTATGTAAAAGTGTTAAATAATCAAGAATGAATTAGTTTTTCCAAGCTTAATTTTTCCCTTATTGTGTGATGTTTAAGAGTTGGCGGCTTAAACATCACACACTAGTGCTTGATTCCTAGGCTAAAAGTGTTAAATAGTCAAAGTTGACTTATTTTTTCAAGCTTAATTTCTTACTTATTGTGTGATGTTTAAGGGTGGCCGGTTAAGAGTATCTGTTAATGATCAATGAAATAAATCTATCACCTTGCCCAATCAAAACATACAAATTTATACCAATTCATTATCTTCTCATTCTTCCAGTGGCATTGGCTCTACCAAATCCTTACCTTTTGCTTCCACAAAAGTTTTTGACACTCCTACTATTGTGAAACATGGTGATGAATATATTGATTCCATCAAAGTTAATTTTTTAATTTACTTTTAATTAGTAAAATCCAATGAATGTATTAGAAGAATGACCAATAAGTAGAACCCTTCCCCTAAATAAGCAAGGGGTGCAAGTGCCAAAGCTCATGCCTTTAGAGTGGCAGGTTTTGGGGTAAGAGTTGAGCGAATTTGTACATTTAATTGTAGAAATTATTATTATTTTGTGAGTAATGAATACTATAGTAATGAAAAATTAGATCTGCTAAGAAATATTTACACATTTAAAAGTTGGCCAAGGTTTGAACTCAATTATATTTATTTAAATATGTTTTTAATGGACATCTCATGTTCAAAAGAGTTCCCAAAACAATGCAATTGTTGATTAATATTTTGAATTTAAGTGTGTCAAAAATTAAAAAAATATTTGATAATCAAAATTTAAATATTTTTAAAGATTATTTTTTACTATTAATTAAATATTTCTTTCCTATTTACTTAGAATTAAACATATTTATAATATATAATATATAATATCTTAAATAAATTATATTTCAATTATAAATATACTAAAAACATAATTATTAATTATCGTTTTCATATAATATGATATAAAATATAATTATATAAAAAATTCGATATTATTATTAATTTTAAAATACTACTTCATTTATTAAAAAAAAATAGTTTATATTAAAATATATAACTAAAATATATTATAATTAATTAATTAAAACAAAGACATACTTTTGAAGTCTTAGAATTGAAATTAAATAAAAAGTGAAATGTTCAATTAATGAGAATGGACAATATTGGTGTAGATTTTTTAGATTGTGTGTGAGGATTGTATTTCAAGGGAGACCCATACATTGTTATGACATTTTTGAAATTTTCTTTTCAAAAAATAAATTTTTCCCTTGTAATTTTCTACAATGACTAATACTATTATAAATAAATAGTTATTTTAAATTTTAATAAATATATCAAAAATTTAAACTTTGTAAAAAAGCAAAGCCTTCAAAAATTCTTTAAGAAGATTGGTAGAATGAAGTTTTTTAATTATAAATTATGAACTCAACAGTTCCATTAGTTTTCCTCCAACCGTAGGAATATAAGTTATGAACTCAACTGTTCCATTAGTTTTCCTCCAACGACCGGAACTAATAATAGGAAGAAAATATTGATTTCAAATAAAAATATTCTACTTATACGTAGACACTTACACTTAATTATCATCTGAAAATAAATACATATTAATTAATATAAACATACAAACTTCAAAATAAAAATATAGTATTTTAACCAAGTTATAAAACATTACTTTCTTTAACATTAATATTAAATTTCAATTAGGCATCTACCTGTCCATATAGAAAGGTGAATGGGTGTGTCAAAGATTTGAATAGGAGGCAGTCTTTGGCTGTCTCATTTCCTCCCTCCATAATAATCTTTTGCTTTGGGCGGATGAGAATTCTCATATTCAAATTTTGTTCTTCTTATTTTCAACGACTACCATTTTTATTTTTTTAAATTTTTTTTGATGAAGGGTTCAAACCTGCAAAGGTCCACACCTGATTGTAATATGTCAAGATCTTGTTATATATTGAACCCCTAAACTAAAAAAAAATCATCGTTCTTTGTTTTCAACGGCTGCTTCAATTGAAGCGACCATAATGTCTGCAAGTGCTGATCAAAGTAATAGTCCAAAATGTTTGCAGTCGCCTGTTCGAATCCCCAACTCTCAAAATAAGAGAAAGAAGCCACAGCCATACACACATATCAAGAAAAATGTGTATTTGATCAAGAGAAGAAAACGTAGTGCAGAAGAAAATGAAAATAGTGGCATGCAGTGCTCCTGTGAAATATGTGACAAAGACTGTATCTGCGCTATTCTAAACTGCATCTGCACTTCATCTTGCAGGTGCTCAAAGTCATGCTCAAACAAATCTCTCTCTCAACGGCCAGTTAAAAAACTGAAAGTCTCCCCGACAGAAAATTGTGGGTGGGGAGTAAAAGCAGACGAAGATATTAAGGCAGGAGAGTTCGTGATAGATTATGTAGGGGAAGTCATTGATCAAGAAATCTGCAGAGAAAGAGTACTGAAATTGGAAGAGCAAGGGGAGACAAATTTTTATCTGTGTGAGATTGGTGGAGGGATGGTGGTTGATGCAACTCTTAAAGGAAACAAATCAAGATTCATCAACCATAGCTGTAACCCTAATTGTGTGCTTCAAAAATGGACAGATAATGATGAAACAACAACTGGGTTGTTTTCTATTAGTGATGTAAGAAAGGGGGAGTTTATTACCTATGATTATCAGTATATCCAGTTTGGTGTCAACCAACCATGCTATTGCGGTTCATCAAATTGCAGGGGCTTTCTTGGTGCAAGATCTAGACCCAAGAGTTCACATGCAGGGAACCAAAAGAATGATGGAACTCAACCCAAATGTATTGGATTGCGTGTTCGTGTATGGTGGCCTCTTGATCAGAAGTTTTACAGTGGGACTATTGTGAGTTATGATAAAGCTTCTGATAAGCACACCATTTTGTATGATGATGGTGAATCTGAGTCTCTTGTTATGTTGAACGAGAAGTGGGAATTTGATAGAAAGAATAAGGCTCAATCAGTCGTCCCTGAAGAAAGTCCCAGAGAAGACTAATGTTATTTGAAAACCAAAAAGAAGATTACTGGTTTTGACCATGGTGGTCATGTTGTTGTATATGTCATTGTTTTGCTTTCATGTGACGGAGAAAGGAATGATTGAAATTGAACTGTCATTGCTTCTTCCAAAAGGAATGACTCTTTTCATTTTATGAATATTAATATTTACCAGGGAACTAGGAACTTCATTTTATGACCGTAATTGTTGTAATAGTGAGAGGATTTAGTTTATTTTAACGATACATAAATATATGTGTATTGTTATGATTTTATTTGTTTTCCATTAAAGAGCAAACGCAGATTTTCAAATATTTAAAATTATATAACAATTAAGTAAAATAATGAAATATTAATATTCAATATTTAGCATTTATCCTGTTTCTATAATAATTTTATGTATAGGATTTCTTGATATATTTTAGATGGATATATTTAAGATATTTGTATTAGTTTTATTAAAAACTGATATCACAAAAATTAATAGAAATTAATATATAGAGCTTATTTATTAATAATATTGCAAATGTATAAATATTTGTAGGTCATTCATTAATCAATAATATATAAATATTAAATAAAAAAGTAAATTCTTGTAATAATGTATGAATTATTTTTGGATTTGATTATGTATGTATTTTAAATATTGACTTTTGGATCACACTCTGATCCATCATAAAGAATAGTTCATACATTTCAATGGATTGTGGAAATTTGATAATGTTGATCTTGTAATAAGTTATATTTTAGATTTTACTTATCAATTTAAAAAAAATAGTAAAACATATATATCATCTTTGACACTTTTTTTTATTAGGTAGCATCTTAAGGAGGTAGTACACTTTTATCAATAAAAAAGAAATTTTACATTCATATGTTCTTTAAAGGAAATGGTTGTGAAAGAAGTTGATTCCACACTATTCTTGAAGGAATCTTCAAAACCAAGGCTTGGTCTACTTAGCTCTAAAAGATACTATCTCTCCATTTACCAATCCAAAAGATAGACTAGACCAAATGCATAACATCTTCAAGTCCTTCTTGGTTCATGTCAAAGTAATCACATAGTAAACTAGTGAGACTATCCTCCTGAATGCCATATAATTTATAGACACCATTGACCAGTCGTAATCAATAACTAGACCCTAGTCTCGATGTTGCATTATTTGGATAATGAGAGTAAAGAGATACCTACAAATTAAACCATCACGGTCACCTCCAAACCCTCTACCAACAACTATTTTGACCACTTTCCTTTGTCACCTCGAAAACCTCCACCAACAACTATTTTTGACCACTTTTGTAATAACATTACTTATCTATTTGAAAAAAATGATAATATGTACCGTCCTTGGTCTTTACCTCACAATCACAATAAGCCTTGAATATGAATATCATCCTAGGAAAACATTGGTACCTCACAACACTATGAAACTCCTTGCCACATTGATGAAATGAAGAACGCTACTTGCATGTGGATCATTTAACTATGAAAAATTAACACTATTGTAGTCACTGATTATTAATCTCCTATTGTAAACGATTATTAAACTGTTGAAAATAAATTCCCAACTAATACTGAAAATCAACACAACGACAACTTCACAAATATGAAAATAAATTCACAACACAATGAGCACAATATTTTCGGACAAATTGTCTCTGAAAAAACCCCTAAGGGAAAACCAATTCTATAGATGACGAATTATATTAAACTTCAGCAAATAAATAGATACAAAATTCCTTGCCTCTCACTGGTAGAACTTCGACAACCTCCTAATTCTCCCGCTAATATTCCCCACTGCTATCCCCATGCTAACACTGTGCCCTTGCTAACACTGCAAGACAATTTGCTATCAGTGCAAAATGCTTCTCCAAAAACTTGTCTTTCCAAATGACCCAATGACCCCTTTTTATACTACTTTGTTGGAAAACCAACAGTTGAGATTAAATCAAACCAACGGCTGAGATAAAGATAAATCAACAAGGTGTCCAAAAGGGAATCACTAAAATTAGTAAATAATTATCCTTGCAACAACCATTTACTAATTCTTGGCAAGTGGATAAACAACTATCCAAACTACCCATGACTAATTCTAGTATACATAGATAAGGACGGATAGCTGTCCAAGCTACCCATAGATACTACTGCTATTTCTGAGTCAGAAATAATAGCTATCTAACTAGCAATAATTAACACTCCCTCTTAGTGAGGAAGCTGTTCTGCATGACACCCATCTTATCTCTAAAGAAGATAAATTTGGCCTTTCCTAAAGCCTTCATCAAAATGTTTGCTACCTGCTCATCTGTAGCTATGTATTGTAGCTGAATAATACCTCATTGTATACAATCCCTGATGAAGTGATACCTGAAATCTATATGTTTAGACCTATCATGAAATGCTGGATTCTTAGACAACTTGATGCAACTCTGATTGTCACAATGTATCACATTAGTCTCAACCTTTTGACCAAACAAGGCTACTAACAACTTTCGAAGCCATATAGCTTCACATGTCACCATGCTAGCTGCTATGTATTATGCTTCTACTGAACTTAGAGCCACAAATTTTTGCTTCCTACTAAACCAAGATACAACTCCTGATCCCAAACTGAAACAACACCCTAAAGTGCTCCTTTTATCCATTGTACTTCCTACCCAATTTACATCAGTATAGCCTATCAACCTGATACCTTCACCTTGGAAATATCTAATCCCATACTCAATTGTACCATGCAAATAACAAAATACATGTTTGGCTACTATCCAATGCATTCTCTTTAGTTCTATTATGAACTGACTAAGAGAGTTTACTGCAAATGCTATATCTAGCATAGTGTTGACCAAATACATAAGCGAACCAATCAACTATCTATATAAGGTGGGATCTACATCCTTCTCCTTAGATGTATCTACCTTCCTCCAATTCGTGATCATGGGTGTAGACATGGCTTTGCAATCCTCCATCTTGAATTTCTTCAAGATTTCAATGCAATATTTCCCTTGACCAAGAAAAATCTCTCCATCAGTCTACCACACCTCCATGCCTAGAAAGTAGTGCATAAGTCCCAAATCCTTCATCCCAAATTCTTCAGCAAGGTCCCTCTTGCAATCCTCTATGAGCCTTAGTGAACCTGTAAGAAACAAGTTGTCCACATAAAGAACAAGAATGAGAATCTCATCCCCAACCACCAAGTAGTAGAGGTTAGCATCCGCTTCACTCTTCACAAAGACCATTCCTTGCAAGCATGTATCAATGCACTCATACCATGCTCTAGGAGCTTGCTTGAGTCTATACAAGGCTTTCTTTAATCTTCACATGTGGGTCTCTTTGCTATGTGCTACAAAGCCTTCTAGTTGCTCTATGTATACCTCCTCCTTTAACTCACCATTAAGGAATGCTATCTTGACATCCATTTGACGGATTTTCCATCCCATCTATGTTGCAACTGAGATCACAACTCTTATAGAAGTATACCTGGACCCTGGAGAAAATGTCTCCTCGTAGTCTGTTCCCTCTTTCTGAGAGAACCCTTGGCCATGAACCTCGCCTTGTATTTCTCAATGCTACCATCTACACCATGCTTTATCTTATAGATCTAGCATGATCCAATTACTGCTCTATTTGTTGGTCTAGGAACTACCTCCCACACATCATTCTGCATTATTGAGGAATACTCCTCAACCATAGCATCTTGCCATACATGTTGCTTTGTAGCCTCCTGATAGCTGAAAGGCTCACTACCTACCAATTTAATAACTAATGCCACATAGTCATTGAACTTTGTCGGTTCTCTCCACTATCTAGTACTCTTCCTAGGAGCTCCCACAAACTCTTGAGTATCCCTTTCTGTATCTAGAACCTCACAGTTCCTACTGCGAATTGTAGAGGATGAAATGTCAACCTCTAAATCCTCTAGATGCATTTCTTGTTGCACTTGTTGCTCCATACTTTGTGAATCTTCACTACCTAAGCCTACACTTGTACTAGTAATTGTACTTGAGCTTTGCTGCCCTTGGCTTGGTTTTGGAGCTTCTACTGGCTGCTCACTCTGATCATCTGTAGGAAAATCTCTAGATCTCTTGAATGCCTTGTCCTCCATGAACTTGACATCACATCTGACAATAATTATTTTAGTCCTTGGAATGAAAATCCTATATGCCTTTGAGGTCTCACCGTACCCAACAAATACCCCCTCTCTGTAGTCTGATCTAACTTTGTACATGTATCTCTAGGAATATGGCAATATGCCAAACTCCTAAATATCCTAAAGTGACCAACATCTAGCTTCTTCCCTATGAAAGCCTCCTTTGGTGTCATCTTCCCTAGCATCTTGTATGAAACTCTATTCTGAATGTAGACTGCTGTACTACACGCCTCTGCCCATAAGTAATGTGGCATGTTCTAGTCATGTAGCATAGCCCTTGCTACCTCCAATATGGAATGCTTCTTCCTCTCAACAACTATATTCTATTGTGGATTGTAAGGAACAATCCACTCTCTCTTGATTCCTTTTCTGGTACATAACTCTTGGAAGACATTCCCTTTGTACTTGCCTCCATTGTCTAACTGAAGAACCTTTATCTTTCTTCCTGTCAAATTCTCCACAAGAGCCTTGAACTCTTGGAATCAATTGAAAATCTCATCCTTGGTTTTCAAGAATTATATCTAGGTCTTTCTGGAGAAATCATTAATAAAAGTAACATAGTACTCGTATCCTCTGAGAGATTTTTTCAACATCAGTCCACAAACATCTGAATGTACTAGATCAAGAACACCCTTAGATCTGGTGTCACTCCTAGGAAAAGATGCTTTTGCAAATTTCCCCAACACACATCCCTAATATACATCATCATGCTTTGTGCTCACTTCAAGCACACCTGTCACCATCTCACAAAGAAATTTAAGTGCTCCATGATGAATATGACCCATCCTCCTATGCCATAGCTCTCCAAGATATCTAGGATTGTTGCTACTCATGAGTGCCTTAGGAGCATCAAACTACAACCTATAAAGGCGACCACTCCTAACTCCAATAGTTATAGGTGATTTCCAATCCTTGTGCTTAATCAACACATTTGTCCCTCTAAAGAGTAAATTATACCCCCTATCCTGAAGAACAGATATAGAAATCAAATTCATACCTAAGCCTGACACATGAAACACATCATGAAGTGGAATTATCTTTCCATTCTCCCTCTAAAATTGAACAATCCCTTTCCCAACTGGGTTGAGTTTGGACAAGTTTCCCATAGATATCTAGATGTTGGTGTCCTCCTCCTTGTAACTAGAGAAGTACTCTCTAACTCTTGTCATATGAAATGACGCCCCACTATCTATATACCAAACACACTATGAGGTTGAGCAAACCATAGAAGCTATGAGTAGAAACTCATCTTCCATTCTACTAAAGAGTTCTTCTGCACTTGTTGAAGCTGCCACCTACTTCTTACCCTTCTTCCTCTCTAGGTAGTCACTGACATAGTGGCCAAACTCATGACATCCAAAGCACTTGACCTTAGAGAGGTCCTTCTTCTTCTTCTCACTTTGTGAATTCAATCCTTTGCTAGATCCCTTCTTTGCTTTCCCTTTACCTGCTAGGGAAACATTTTCCTATTCCACCTCACTCTTTTGACTCTTATTGGCTCCATTGACAAGACTTAGTCTAAACTCCTCATGAGTGAAATTAGTCCATAGTCAATCCCAACTTAGTAAAGTATCTCATCCACTGATAACTTGAACAAAGACACTCCATTGTTTAGTAAACCCATTTAGGGTTGTTCTCACTAGCTTGTCATCACTAGGACTATTTCCAACAATTGCTAACTCATCCTTGAAAAGTCTAAGCTTGGTGAGGTAACTTGTAACATTTTCTCCCTGGTTCATCCATGTATTCTTTAGCTTCTCTCTGAGAATCATCTTCTTGTTGGTTGTAGCATTCTATTATAGATTCAAAATGGCTTCCCACATCTTATTCACCATATCTAGCTCTGCGATATGTGAAACAATATGATCCTTGACACCATCAAGGATAATCCTCCTTGTCTTGGCATCATCCTTCTTATGTGCTGCAAGCTATGTTGCATCTGTTGGTACAGGTACAACACTGGTAGCATGATCCTTGATACCATTCTCTTCCAATAATAAAGAAATTTTGGCATTCCAAACACCAAAATTTGAGGCACTATCCAATCTCTCCTGATCTCTTAAACTAGCTGAAGCTATCTCAAGGGATTAAAGCAATAATCAATCTAAAGAGATCAAAATTTCTTTCCAAGAGAAAAAAATTTATACCCTCAACAATTCTCTGATACCATGTGAAAAATTAACACTATTGCAGTTACTGATTATTAATCTCCTATCGTAAATGATTATTAAACTAATGAAAATAAATTCCCAACTAATATTGAAAAACAACACAACTGCAACATCATAAATACGGAAAGAAATTCACAACACAATGAACACAATATTTTCGGACAAATTGTCCCTGGAAAAACCCCTAAGGGAGAACCAGTTCTATAGATGAGAAATTATATTAAACTTCAAAAAATCAATAGATACAAAATTCCTTGCCTCTCATTGGCAGAACTTTGACAACTTCCTAATTCTCCCATTGATATTCCCCACAACTATCCCCATGCTAACACTGTACCCTTGCTAACACTGCAAGACAATTTGCTATCACTGCAAAATGCTTCTCCAAAAACTTATCTTTCCAAATGACCCAATGACCCCTTTTTATACTACTCTATTGGAAAACCAACGACCAAGATTAAATCAAACTAGCGACTGAGATTAAGACAACTCAACAACCAATAATAGAATTGGTTGCAAGGTGTCTAAAAGGGAATCACTAAAATTAGTAAATAATTATCCTTGCAACAACCATTTACTAATTCTCGGCAAGTGGACAAACAACTATTGAAACTACCCATAACTAATGTTTCTATACATAGATAAGGATGAACAACTATCCAAGCTACCCATAAATACTACTACTATTTTTGAGTTAGAAATAATAGCTATCCAACTAGCAATAATTAACATTAACCCAATAAGAAAGTAGTTTAAACAATATATTACTAGAGAATGTTCTTGATTTTAAGAAGACAAAAAAAATTCCATATTTTCAATTCTATACATTATAGTCTTGGAGGAATTCTTATCAATAGGAACTCATATAGACCTCCTTTTATGGGTCTTTCATGTATTTCCCAACCATCTCATTTATCATCTTGACATAATGATTTACTTTCTTGCTCTAATGTTCCATCTAATTCCTATAACCTTGTAGCTCTTAGTACACAATAAAACATGTCTAGTACCAAAATTCAACCAAAGATGCCATTAATAACCTAGCTCAAAATGCATCATCCTTACAACAAGAATTGGCTTCCATTATGTAATCCAAATTCAACATCCATGTTGTAACATAGCTAACCTACTTTTCCAAGACATTATCCATATTACTATCTGTCAACACATGAAAATTTGTCAATTTATGACATATAAGGGAAAAGGTAATCCCTTAACTCATCGTAAAATATTTCAAACCTTGTGTAGAGACATCTTAAATGATTAAGAAAAATTTGGGTTTTTTACCTTTTTTTTGACTTTAAAAAAATTTGGCTAATGCATTTATACAATTAAAAAAATAATAATCCTCAAATTAATTTGACTGATTTGACTCATTACAAACAAGGAATAACTTGGTTAAATAATCTTAAGAAAGATTGGGAGGTAGAAAATATGCTTGTTGTGTAGTAACCCCTTTGTGTATTTGCTTGTGTATAATGTGCTTCCCATTTAATGCTCTCTATGACATGTTTATGAATGACATGTCATTCATAGCATATTAAGCTAGCTATGACTGACTCTTGCTTCTTTATTGACACAACATAATAAATTAAAAAATAAATCAAATTTAGATAAAAATAATATTTTGACTAATCTATAAAGCATTGGAATATGACACCAATGAGACTTTCGTAAGTCCGTTTGGTGGTTGGAATAAGAATAGAAATTTTAGAATAAGTTTTCTATCTATTCGTCAAATAGAATAGGGAATAGGAATTCATATTCCCATTTTACCTCTAAAATTAGCTTATAGCTATTCCAAAAAATAACTATTATTGGAATAGCCGTTCCTATTTCCAATATTGCATCCCTATTCTCCATTCCTATGCTTGCAACCAAATGGACCCTTAATTGAATTTCAGTTATACAACTACATGTCCAAATAGAAAGGTGAATGGGCATGTCAAAGATTTTAAGAGTCGTCATAGGATGAAGGTGGGATGGAGTTGAGACTTTGTTATATATTGAAACCCTAAATGAAGGAATTTCACCATTCTTGTTTCCGATGGCTACTTCAATTGAATGACCACTATGTCTCTGAGGGTTGATCAAAATAATGGTTCCAAAATATTGAAGGCACCCATTCAAATTCCCAACTCTAAAAATATGAGAAATAAGCCACAGCCATACATACATATCAAGAAAAATGTGTATTTGATCAAGAGAAGAAAACGTAGTGCAAAAGAAAATGAAAAAAATGCAATGTAGTGCTCTTGTAAAATCTATGACCAAGACTATATTTGTGTAATGGTAAACTGCATTTGCACTTCATCTTATAGTTGTACAAAATCATGCTCAAACAAATCACTCTTTCAATAGCCAGTTAAAAATGTTAGAAATATTAATTTCTACTCCAATCCGTGATTAAATGTTTCTAGAATTTTAGGTTTAGGTTTAGGTATAGGTTGTGTCAACTATAGTAGTTTTTAGAATTCTATAGATAATTGTCTTGTCGGAAAATGTCAAAAATTTCTAGAGATTGTAAACTTTCCTATAAAAGGGAGTGATGTGTATCCATTTTGTGAATAAAAAGAGTAATAAATAAAATTGATTTTTATTGTGCCACAACACATTAAGTTTCATATTTTATTCTTGTGTGCCTCTACCCACCCAATAGAGTGGTATCAAAGCCAAGTTTAGAAGAGGTGTTTGAAGGATTGTGCGTAAGGAAGACTACAATAGAGAAAGGGGACATAAAGTTACTATGAGATCCGTAAGTTTCATATTGCTTTGTTATATCTGTGAATTTTGTTTATAAGTTTCTACATGCATGGCTTTAGGGAGTTTTTAGGCTTCAATTCTAATGTTTTCTGGAAAGAATTATGATGATTGGGCTTTTAGAATGAAGCTTATATTTGATTCCTATGAGTTATTAGATATAATCTTAACTGGTTATGCTGAACCTATAGATGAGTCTACTTTAAATGCTAATCAAAAGAAAAAACTTGATGAAAATAGGCAGAAGAGTTAAAAAACTTTGCAGATTATTGGACAAGCTCTGGATGACTCAGTTCTTGGAAAAATTAAGCCAGCTATTACAACCAAGCAAGCTTGGGAAATTCTTGAGACTGCATATCAAGGTACAAGTAATGTAAAGATTGTTAAATTGCAAGCACTTAGAAGAGAATTTGAGAATTTACAAATGAAGGATTCTGACTCTGTAGAGCAATTTTCAAATTGTGTTATGAATGTGGTTAATCAAGTAAGGATGAATGGTGATGAGCTTTTTGACTAGAAAGTTGTAGAAAAGATCTTAAGAAGTTTACCTCCTAAATTTGATAATGTTGTGGTAGCAATTGAAGAATCTAAGGATTTAACAACATTGTCTATAGATGAGGTGTTTGGATCCTTTTATAATCATGAAGATAGGTTGAATGAGCATAATGGTAATTCATTGGAGAATGCATTCAAAACACAAATGATATTTGGTAAAGGCAGAGGAAGAAGAAATGCTGGATTTAGAGGAAGAGGAAGAGGTAGAAATAATTTTTAAAAAGAAGAAAGGAGTCTAGATCTAGGAGAAAGAAGAAATCAATACTCAAGAGGAAGCTATAACAATCAGACATCACAAAGGTATGATAAATCAAATATTCAATGTTATTATTGCAAGAAGTTTGGACATTTTGCAAATGAGTGTCAGAAAAAACAAGCTGATATGAATAAGAAAAATGTAAATTTTTCGAAAAGTAATTCTGAGACATTGTTCATTACTTGTAATGTAGCTCAAGAGAGCACAAATGATTTTTGGTTTTTAGATAGTTGTTGTAACAATCATATGATAGACAATAAAGAGTTTTTTGAAAGTTTGGATCGATCAATTAAATTAGAAGTGAAGTTGGCAAATAATGAGATAGTGGAAGTAAGTGGAAAAGGCACAATTAATGTTATAATGAAGCATGGCAAGAAATCTATTTCTGATGTATACTTTGTACCTAGTTTGAAACATAATCTTATAAGTGTGGGGCAACTTAGTCAAAAAGGTTATAGAGTTATTTTTGAGAAACATTTGTGCACTATATTTGATATGCCTCCTAGTAACATGGTGATTGCAAGGGTAGAAATGACAAATAATAGAATGTTTCCACTTTGGATGAAGAGCAATATGTCTGATGAAGTTGCAACAAGTTTCAAGGTAGCAAGTCAAGATCAAACATGGATATGGCACTTGAGGTATGGTCATCTAAATCTCAAAGGATTATCTTTATTGCAAAGAAAGGAAATGGTAAGAGGCTTACCCCAATTGAAGCATCATTAAGTCTATGTGAAAGCTGTATTTTGGCTAAACATCATAGAAAGAGTTTTCCAAAAGGGATGTCATATAGAGCAAGGGTACCTTTAGAAATTGTGCATTCAGATATATGTGGTCCAACGAAAACACCATCATTAGGGGGGAGCACTTATTTCTTAACATTTATTGATGACTTTAGTAGAAAGATATGGGTTTGCTTTCTTAAAAACAAATATGAAACTTTTGGCAAATTTAACGAATTTAGGGCTTTTGTTGAGAAAGAAAGTGGTTTACCTATCAAGGTATTGAGATTTGATAGAGGAGGAGAGTATAAGTCAAATGAGTTTTTAGATTATTGCAGGGATCATGGAATCAAAAAGAAATTTACTACCAGTTACACACCATAGCAAAATGGTGTTGTAGAGAGAAAAAATAGGACAATAATGGAGATGGCAAGGAGCATGTTGAAAAGTAAGAATCTTCCTAATGAGTATTCAGCTGAGGAAATTTCTTGTTCTATTTATATCTTGAATAGGAGTCGAACAAAGATTATGAGGGATAGGGTTCCACAACAAGCATGGAGTGGTAAGATTCATAGTGTTTCTCATCTCAAAGTATTTGGTTGTATTGCATATGCACATGTTCCTAAAGAAAATAGAAGTAAGTTAGATGATAAGAGTGAGAAATGCATTTTTGTTGGCTATGATGAGAAAACTAAGGCATATAGGTTGTTTAATCCTATCACCTAAAAAATCATTATGAGTAGGGATGTTGTATTTAAAGAGGATGAATCTTGGGATGGAACAGATACAAATGTTACAGGTGCTGCAACAATACCATATGGTGAGAAGGATAAAAGGGATCATGAAGATCAAGAGGATCAACCAAGTGACCAAGAAGGAACTCCACCACGAAGTCCACAAGGAGATCACTTAGAAAATGAAGTTTAGCATGGAGAATCTTCAAATTTACAAGTAAGTAATAATTCAAACCCTATACTTGCACAGTTGAGATCAAGGATTACATGCAAGAAAACTAGAAGCTTGAATGAGCTTTATGATCAAGGAAGTAAAATAGATTTGCAATCAAATTTTTCTTTATTTGCTCAAGATCCTATATATTTTGAAGATGCAATTAAGGAAGAACATTGGATTAATGCAATGAATGATGAAATAGAATCAATTGAGAGAAATGATACATGGGAATTAGTTGATTTGCCTAAGAAAAAATATTACATTGGTGTAAAATGAGTTTATAAGACTAAGTTTAAAGCTAATGGAGATGTAGACAAATATAAGGCAATGTTAGCTGCTAAGGGATTTTCACAAGAATATGGGGTTGACTATAATGAGATATTTGCACCTATAGCAAGAATTGATACTATCAGAATAGTATTAGCTATTGCAGCTAAAAAAAAATGGATGGTTCACCAAATGGACATCAAATCAGCATTTTTGAATGGATATTTGGATGAAGAAGTCTATGTCCAACAACCACCGGGATATGAAATAAGAGGACATGAAGAAAAAGTTTATAAGTTGAAGAAGGCACTCTATGGATTGAAGCAAGCTCCAAGAGCCTAGTACAATAGAATAGATTCATACATGATGGAAAATGGATTCAAGAGAAGTACCAGTGAACCTAGATTATATACCAAGATCAATGAACAAGTTCAAATTATAATTGTTTGTTTATATGTTGATGATTTGATCTTCACTAGTAATTTATCTATTGACATGTTTAAATCATCAATGAAAAGGGAATTTAAAATGACATATCTATGATTGATGAAATATTTTCTTGGCATTGAAGTTACTTAAAATGATAAAGGAATTTTTATTTTCCAAAGTAAATATGCAAAAGATATTTTGAAAAGATTTAGATTGATAAATTGCAGTCTAGTTTCTACACCTGTGGTAGTAGGCACCAAATTAAATAGAGAAGATACTAAGAAAGGTTTTGATTCAACTATATTTAGAAGATTGGTTGATAGTTTGATGTATCTCACTACTACTAGACTAGATATTATGTATGGAGTGAGTTTAATCTCTAGATTCATGAATTCACCAAAGAACTCACATTGGTAGGCAGGAAAAAGGATTTTGAGATATATTGTAGGAACTATGAATCATGGAATTTTGTATTCTACTTCAGATAATTTTTAGTTAGTTGGATATACAGATAGTGATTTTGTAGGAAATACTAAGGATAGAAGGAGCACATCTGGAACATCTGGATATGCATTTCATCTTGGGACAGGTGTTATAGCCTGGGCATCAAAGAAGAAACCTGTAGTAACTCTCTCATTAGCTAAAGCAGACTATGTAGCAGGAACAAAAACAACATGTTAAGTAGTATGGATGTGAAGGATTTTGAAAGACTTAATGCAAGCTCAAGATGGACCTACTACAATATATTGTGATAACAAGTCTACTATTGCACTTTCAAAGAACCATGTGTTTCACAAGAGGAAAAAGCACATTGACACAAGGTATTACTTCATTAGAGAGTTGGTTAATAGTAGAGAAATTAATCTACAACATTGTAGATCAGAGGAGCAACTTGTAGATATCTTCACCAAGGCCTTACCACAAGTACAGTTTGAAATTTTAAAGGAGGCTTTGAGAATTGTAAATATTAAAAAAGTTTTTTAATAGTTGGTAGTAGAAATTAGGGGGGAGTGTTAGAAATATTAATTTCTACTCCAATCCATTATTAAATATTTCTAGAAGTTTAGGTTTAGGTTTAGGTATAGGTTGTGTCAGTTGTAATAGTTTCCAGAATTATGTAGATAATTGTCTTGTCAGCAAATGTCAAAAATTTCTAGAGATTGTAAACTTGCCTATAAAAGGGAGTGCTGTGTATAAAAAGAGTAATAAAATACAATTGATTTTTATTGTGTCGCAGCACATTAAATTTCATATTTTATTCTACAATTCTATGCAAACTCTTAAATAATCCAAAAATTCTAACAACTCAAAGTCTCAAAAATTTGCTTTTTTTTTTTTTTTTTTTTTTTTCAAATTTTACTCTATTGAAATAGGTGCTATTCCTAGCCAATTAGGTTAGCTATAGCTTTCTTTAGTGAAAAATTAAATGAAGCGAGGAAGAATTATCCCACAAGAGTTTTTATTATTAACTAATCATATTGCTCTGAAATACCTAAACATATAAAATAAATTGAATAGTAGAAATTCCAAGTGGGTCTCTTTCTTGTAGGGGTATAATTTGTTTTGAAACATAAGTCTGGAAAGAAAAATTAGGTTGTTGATGCCCTCAGTAGGCGTGTTGCACTACTAACTACAATGGAAACCTAGGTCATTGGTTACCTCTTTAATTAGAGGGAAATAACTTTATATGTCAATTGGCTCCATTGGAGTGGATATTGTTAGATAATTTCATAGTGGTGGTTTGGCCGGTCACTTTGGGAAGGACAAGACAATAGCCTTGGTGGAAGACATAAATACTACTAGCCTAAGATGAGAATGGAGATTTCTCCATATATGGCAAGGTGTAGATTTTGTCAAGTGGTGAAAGGTCACTCTTAGAACACGGGCTTGTACACACCACTACCTATACCCATCAAGCCATGGATAAATGTAAGTATAAATTTTGTATTAGGGCTTCTTCATAGCCATCGAGGTACATATTCTATTTTTTTAGTTGTTGATAGATTCTCCAAGATGACTCATTTTATTGCTTGTAAAAAACTAGAGATGCAACAAGGATATCAAACTTATTTTTCTCAAAAGTTGTTAAACTATGATGACATTCCAAAGACTGTCACATCTGATAGGGATACTAAATTTTTGATTCATTTCTAGAGGACCTTATTGAAGAAGGTGGGAATGTAGTTATAGTTTAGGAGTGCCTACCTTCCCCAAATAGATGAGAAAATTGAGCTGGTCAATTAGAGTTCGGGCAATCTATTAAGGCACATTATTGGTGAAAAGAATGATGCAAGGAATTTTTAGGGATATAACTTTTAACTTGAATGTGGATTTTTGCTGAACTTTTTAGAGTAGCTTCATTAGGAAGTGTTAAGTGGTTTTCCAATTTAACTTTGCTCTATTGGTGGTCAGAAAAATTTATTTATCAGACCCAAAAAGATCACCATGACCTTCAAAATTAGAATTTAGTTTTCTTTGTGCATTTTTTAGAAACTTCTTGTAATAACTTTGAAATCATGTTTCTAATTTTGAAGGTTATTTGGTGATTCTTCTCTTCTAGATAAAGGGCAACTTTAGGGAAAAACCATCTTTCTAGGAGTTATTAGAAAAATTACCCAAAATGGAAAAATTCAAAAATTGAAAAAAATTGCCAAAATGGGAACTTTTGAGAGTTTTTTTGGTTATTTAAGAGTTTTTAGAGAATTGTAGAAGTAGTTATTGGTGAATGAAAAATAACGAGTCCTAGAAATCTGCATTTGTTATCTATATATTTGATTTTCTCCTTTGCTACATGATAATATAATTTGATTTCCATTTAAAATTATTTCAATTTCAAGGTTAATTATTAAATTGGGCTTTGACCTTGGCAATCCCCCATCAACCTAACATATTCTCTTTTTCTTGTGGATATATGCATGCTATACATATATAGATCTAGATTTGGAGTTCTGATTTGTGCCTTATGTAATTATTCATCACAAAATGCCTTCACTTTGATTGTAAATCATAATTCCACTGAACCTTTCATATCATCCCACCAACCTTGTCATCTCCCTTGTTTGAATTTTTGACCACCTAACATGTTTGACTTAATTTGCATGCACATTTTTTATATTTTTGCATAGTGCACACACTCATTCTACAAATCTATATACCTCCATGAGGTTGTTGAGACATTACACTTACTATTTCTAAAATTTAATGGCTCCTTACACTTCCCACCAACTTCAAGAATACGCTAGCCTTTTTTAAACTCATATTGCTTCATTAAATCCCTCTCTCTAGCTCTCATGGACAATTTAAATTCTCTTGGAATAATTTATTCATCTCAATCACCTTATTGAGCTACCCATCCACTATTATTGATAGTTTTAAATGATACTCTCTATTCATTCCACATAATTCTGGTTTTGTGGCTTCAAAGTAGATAATCTCTCTCATATATTTTGTATTTGTTTTGGAATATCATAGTAGTTATCATTCTCTCTTTCACTAACATCATCTATAATTTTATTAGTTATCCATATCATATCCATCGTATCTTGGTTGTTCATAGAGGTGGAATAACCAGAACATAGGTTTGACTTTGGCGAGACTCTATATCAATAACCCAATAATGTTTCCTTCCATTTTGTTTTCTTATTTTTAAGGAGGAACTGACACAATGATTTTGGTATTGTTCTACGTCCTTTTGTGAGGCATTATTTCTCTCCTTCCTTTTTAGAATAACTATTTTAATTTTCTATGTACACGTTTTATTAGTTGTATCTTTTCTTCGTGTAGTCTCATTAATATAACTATAGATACTTTTCTTAATCCAAAGTATATAGCATGTTGGTACATGACACACTTGTGGTATTTTTCCATCCCAAATATGTATTATAGTCCTAGAGTCACATGTGCATCTAAGATAGTGAGGTTGTGGATTTCTCTATTTGGTCTTGAGTAAATTTAGTTTTTCATTTCTAGTAGTAAATATATTTTTATTAGCTCATAGTATATAGTTTTTTTTTATTGTACTTTTTTTTCTTCATTCACACTTAAGTTAAATATTAGTTAAAAAATTGGCCACCCTATTTCACTAGAACACTAGTTTACTTAGGTAACACAAGGGTTGACTCACTCTTTTGGATTTTAAAAATTATTGAGGGTGGAAAATTCCCTTCACAATTTGGGGAACCTAATGTGAAATGAAAGTTCATGGTTGATTCTTATCAATACTTTTTGAAAGTTTATCTTCTAGATTATTTTTCAAGTCTTGTACTTTCCACATCTACAAAAATAGTTTTTCCACCTATTATTGTACAAACAAAAGAGGGGTAAATAGTGGGTTGAAATGAGGTTTACCTTAGTTAAACTCCAATTGATAAATAAAACTTTAAATATAAATCAAATTTCATTAAAGAAAAATATTTAAATGTAAAGGTAAATATTAGATCTACCTTTTAATCATATATACCTTCATAACTAGTATTGAGATTGTGACGTTTATAAATATGCTTTCTTGATTATAATTATATGTTGACTTTGAATATTGAAATGTGAAGTAGAGTAAAGAATGCCTTTTACAAATTCATAGATTTGTAAATAATCCCTAGTAAAGATCTTCAATGTTGTTATGCTTGGTAGACTCTTGCCTTGAAAAATGGATGGATGAATGCATGTAGATGGACAAATAATCTCTTCTTTCTTGATTGTGAGCTCATCTATTTTTCCATCACAAGAGATAAGATAGCTAAATTAGAGAATATTTTCTTCAAAGATGCCTTGGATTCTTGAAATATTGATCTAGAATGCTTGGATAAAAAATTATATAAGAGCATTTGAGATCTTGATCTTCTTTTTTACATAGATGAGGAGAGATCCAAGTTACTTTTATACCACTCACAATATTTTGAAGGTTGAAATTTGAAGGATATCAAAACACATGTGGAAATCCCACTAAATGACAATATGGGAGCCTAATATGAATTTGGAGCTAAATATCAATGAAGAGAATGCCTTGGGTGTCCTCTTCTTAGAAGAGAAAACTGAGAACAACTATGAAAAAGAAAAAATAAGCCAAAAATGTGGGTGGTAGGTTGTTGGGTCAAGAATGACAAACATCAAATATTAGAAATACTAAAATGGGGCCTCATTGAACATCTAATTTCAAGTGCTATGAATTTAAGACAATACATATAGCCCCTATTTTGGAAGGAATATGAGAAAAACTCATGCCCATGATTTTTTTTTTACAAAGGTCAAGAAGAAAGGAGACACCAATCTATGAAGTGTATTAGACCCTCATCAAATCTAGAAACAAGATGAAAAGAAACATCATTGGAAAAGAGAGGGAGAGAGAGAAAGACTTTACCAAGTAACCTAATAAAGTTTTGACTTATAATGTGTTGTGTGAAGAGAAAAGATAGAATTTAAGGTCTAGAAAGTTACATTATTCTATTCAACCCATCAAAAAAGTATAACAAGTGAAGCATAGTCTATGAGGAAATCTACTAAAAGAGGATTGTTACTTAAGGAAATCATAGTCTCTGTTAAGGGATCTAGGAAAGAGACCAGTCCTAAGAAAAAACATCACCTCTATAGGGACCTAGATAAGGAATATTAGTCCTTAAGTAAAGAATTATCTCTAAAATGAATGCACTAAAGGGCATGCAATGTAATGTAAGGATAAGCCTAAGGAGAAAGTTTTATCCTTATCCATCCACATAAGAGATTGTATAGACTTGTTTTATGTGTATGTGTGTGCAAAATGTGAAATTAGAAGTGCAGTATTTTGCCTCACATTAAAGAAAATTTAAATTCTTTGATGGGAGCAATGTATTTAATGAAGCATGCGTGCACTCACAAGAGATGTTTCCATTATGAGGTACCCCCAAGAAAGGAAAAATCAAAGGAAATGAAATACGAGACAAATAGAGTACAAAAGAGATATACTAGCTTTAATGTTAGTATGATCTAATAATAACTTGTATATATCAAGATTTATATAACAATGAATTGACATCATCCCAAAAAGGTAGAAGAAATATGAGCACAATGGAAGAAAATCGCATGAGAGATAAAAAGGAGAGTCTTTTTGGGATGATGTTTTTGAGACCCAAAGGAGTGATTCTTATCACTTTTTGTCATCCCTAATTAGACAAAACACAAGATTTATTTTGAGTAATAACACATTTATGAGATAAAATGTATACAACATATACAAAAATAAGATACAAATAGAGGATTGTAAAAAAAAATCAATTCATTTATCACCTTACAAAAAAAAGGTAGCATGGATGGTCCAAAGAAATGTATACAAAACATATAAAAAGTAATATATCATGAGGGAATAAAAAAATGATTGGAAAACCAAAAAACAAATCCTCAGTACAGGAGGAGATAATTAAGCATATCACCTACTCCCTTTATAAGTATATATTATTTAGGGAAGGTAGGAAAGTTATAAGAGGAGAAACAACAAGCATGGTATATGAAGCTATCATAAGATCCAAATAAGGACCATACACTAATGATGAGTCATTTTGTTAGTAACTAGGAGAAACAAATAAACATTTATGAATCTAGTAGTCAGTAAATCATGATTAACATCAATAAGCTCATACATACCAGTAGAGTCATTGGAATAAACAACATTTGCATTAGAAACATTGTAATAATCATCATAAAGAGCATCTTTTTCATCTAAATTAATTACAAGAGAAATTTTAATACATATAGTTTGATGTTTATGCAATTTCACCTTTTTAAAATTAACTTCTTCCCTTGGGATATGTCTAGGTTAATCAATGTAATCAAGAGACCACTAGGTTTCTTAAGGGAGGAAATATCTTGGGAAGAAAATACATGTCTCTTGGCACAATGTCTATGGTATGGCCATGGGTACAATAATTATCTTTGGTTTTATTTAAAATTTGAGGTGATTTAGCATTAACTGACATGATGTCATATTCTTCCTTTGGGGGAAGAACAAAAGGAATTGTTAGAGTAATTAGATATTTTCTTATTATCTGTATTTTACTTAAGCTAATTTTAGGCATGTAATAATTAATTCTTTTACTAATTATTATCATGTAACCTAGGTTAGATACGTTTAGGTTTTTGGATCTCCTTGTACAAGGATTTATCTCTCTTTGTAATTTATTTTTCATTTTTTGATTAATAGCAATCTCTCTTTTTTCTCGTCAAGAATGTCTCCTCTGTCAATTTGTGAATTTAAACCTCCATTATTTTTCTCCTCTCTTATGTGATAGGTTTTTGCATGCATGTGATTCTTGGGAACTATGGAGTTGATCTTTCATCAACTTTAACATGATATCATGGCTCCAAATCTTCATACTCCTATTCTTTTTATGAGAGGTTTGGCATGGTTTTCAAAGACCTATGTTTTCTTCTTTCAAAGGGTTTAAGTTTTTAGAAGTGTCTTGTATTAGATTTGGACAAGGACCTAGTTTTTGGAGCATTTTGAGCCCAAACGAACATCACCATTGAGCTCAGAGTGTCCAAAAACCCTATTTCCATTAAATTTGTCTGGTTTGGACACTATTCAAATACAAGGCAAAATGATTTTACACCCAGGTAGAAGTACAAAGCTGTATCACCTTTTAGGCTGACTTATCAGAACGACTAAATTTGAGTATTTCTATCTAAGAATCAATTTTGTTCAAACACATGATCTTGATAAATTTATTCTAGCAAAGTTATATATGGTATCACACCTTTTCAATTGGAAATGCATAGTAAATGCATGTTTTATACTAGTTATTGTCCAATTACTAAAGATATAAAATTATTTCAGAAAACTGAAGTTTCAATAGCTCTTACTATTTATTATTATATATTTTTAATAAAATACAAACACCATTTTATAGAGCTCAAAGTCATGAATATTCTCATATAGATTTCATAGTGTTTTAATTATATATAGTATATTTTAATTCAAAAATTCTACAAGTACGTATTTTAACACTTGAGAAGACTTCAATTTTGAGAAAGAAAAAAATATTAAATCATATCAAAAAAATATTAAAATTATATGACATTCTAGAGGAGAGAGTCCTCTTCTAGAATTTATAATTTTTCTTTTGGTTTGAATACATTTATTTTGAAAAATGTGGTGGGAGATGAAACTATCAATTTGAATAAGTTGAAATTTGAATCATTATAAAAGAAAAAATATAGGTCTAAAGCCAATTTTTATTTTTGATTGGTCTAGCTACATATGTTATCTATAATATAGTTTGAGATCAAAGGGAAATAAGTGTATTTCCATGTCATTTTGTGGTGGGAACTAGACCCCTAATTTCTAATATTTTTCAGCAACTAAAAAGTTATCTTTAAAAATAGGAAAAAATATCATTTCTTATTCCAAATAATTATTAAAAATTATAATCCTAAACTTCATCCATTTCTACACATTTCACTAGTTTATTTCATTTTCAAATTCTAAATAATAATACTTGTTTTATGTCATTGAAGGTGAACAATTATACTTTTGTTAGCCTTTTCCTTTGTAAAAGGGTGACACAGGTTTTTTCTTTTACCCACCCAAGCCATACATTCTGAGCACGATTTACAAGGTGACAATTTATTTTTTATTTTTTTGCAAATGCAAGATTTTAAATTCTTTTATTTAGTAAAAAATGAATGTGTGTTAGCGAACAATTTTTCCCTTTGGTAATGCAAGTTAACAAATAAGGAAAACTCCCACAACAATTGAGTTCCTTTGATTGAACTCTCTATGTTTTGAGGCATGACTCCCTCCTTAAATAATAAACATTAATTTCTTTATTTCAAAAGAGTTTATCAAGTGAAATCTTTTAACCAGAAAGAACTAAGACTTTTAGAAATACTTTTCCATCTCTTATGCAAAATTATTGCAACAATAATATTAATTCAAAAATAAGCTTAAAGAGTTATTTAGATGCGTACCAAAGAATAACTGAAATAAAGATGATTGATTCCTGAACAATATAATCAAAACCATTCATAGAATAGAGCATATCATTATTGACCATAATCATGAAAACATCCCATATGAAATGAATCCAGATGATTAACACATATAACCGAAAATGACCAATAACATATAACCAATATCAAAAGATTTATGTATATATTCTTTGTTCATATAGCTAGCATAACAAAATTGATTCAGTCTGCACCTGCTTTAACAACTTAAGTTAACTACAATCATAGAAATACCAGAGTATCAATACCAAAAATATTTAAAGTCTTACAATATATATCTTTACAAGGCCCATAAAATAGTTATAAAACTAACTCTAGTTAGAGTCATAAATACTAGGCTTAAAACCATAAAACAACTACCCTAGGAACTAAAAGATTAAATGACCAAAGCCTTGGTTTTAAGCTAGGTGATTGAAATATTAGCTGAATTTTTTGGTTGTCCTTGCTCTAAGATTGCATCACCACTTGCAGTTTTCTAGTCCTTGTAAGCAACTTCAAAATCCACAATCTCCTTTTGTTGCAAGATTCCATCTATTCTATTCTTAACTGCCATATGGTAATGAATTGAGGGGCATGTTTCATCTTCTTAATCTGCATCATTAGATGATCATTGATAATAATCATGGAATCTATTCGAGTGACAATTGCTAGGCTGGTAGAAGATACCTCGTTGGCCTCTTTGAGAGCTCATAGCTTGTCCTAATACTCAACTTCTATCTCTTTCATGCCCTTGCTAGATTGATTCTTATTTCCTAGGTTTTCAACATTGATACATTTAACATCATTATGCAAGATTTCCTTTAAAAAATTGAGCTCTTTGACTAGCTCTAGACATTCATCCAAGTATTGTTCAATGACCATATTCCTCAATTCCAAGTTGGTTTAGGAGATGTACAAGTCTACATCAACCCTAAAATTCTGCTTTTCAACCAAAAATTTGTCTGCTCCATATTCCTAAACTTCTGTGATGTGAGCCACGACATCTTCCCATCTCTCATTCTCCTTGACCCATGCATTTAACTTAGCTTCTAGATTGGCCATCATTACTTTATCTTTCACCTTTGTCTCAGCTAAGTGATTTATATAGATGACTTCACAAGAAACTAATGATTCAAGCCACTCATCAAAAGCTTTAGAAACTGACCTATCCCTTTTTACTTGGTCAATGAATTGCTGATTTGATGGGGAGGTCACATCAATCATGGAAATAGCTTGAGGCTGACATTCAAATTCTATATTTTGTAGATTAAGAATGTATTCTGCCAGCATGCAAATGAACTATTTTAGTTCTTTCTTTTCCTTCTAGTCTTTCCATATACGATTGGTGACCCTTGCATGTCCTACATCAAGGATTTTCATATTTTTGGCTTCAAAGTCTAGTTCAAGAACTCTTTTCTTCATGATGTAGTATTGAGGAGTGATGTCCTCAAGATTCTTTCCTTCAGATGGCTTGAATACATCAGCCACCCAATCCCTTGTTTGTTCATCAACACTAAGGATAACCTCTATTTTTGGCTTTTTTATTTTGGTCAATTTCCCTAGACATTTCCCAACCATGTCTTTGACTAAAATTCTTACAGGCACCAAGCTCCTTTTCTTGCTTACCAAAATATCAAACCAATTCAGTGCTAAAGAGGTACCTTTGGATGGAGGTGTTTGCAAGGCAAGGGAAATATAATTGGTAATTATTGATCTAGAGGCTTTAGCATCTCCTTCTATTGGTTGATAATTCTGATCCATGACTTGTTGTATTCTTCCTTCAAGAGGTTCCGTCTTAGCTTCTATCTCAATTGGACCTATGCCAATACACTTCTCAATAGATTTCCATGTTTTCTCCTTCTTGGTACTAGAATGAGTCTGCCTTGTTGGCTTGGTGTGTTGAACTAAACTCTGTACCTCAGATAGAACTTCAAAAAATACATATAGAGGAAAAGGTGACATCTTTATCAATATCAATATCATGAATAACCTACTCTACATTTTTCATTTTTGACTTCCTTTTCTCTTTTAACCAATTTTTAGTCCTCACTATGACTAGATCAGTCTGGGACTGCAAATCATCTTCTTTAGGAAAATCTCAATCTATTTCTGGGAGAGGAAAAGATTCAACTTGTGCTATATAACATAGATCAACAACTTCTTCACCTTGGTTTTCCTGTACTCCTTTCACATTCATCTACAATTTGAAATCTTTTATCTTCTCTAGGGTCAACCTAGACCACCATCTCTTCCTGACTTCATAATCATCATCACATTTAGCCCATAAGTCTTCTAACTGAGGGACATGTGAGAACTTTGGTTGTAATTCAAATAGGGGATGTGCAAAGTCTTTATCATCAAAATCAAGGCAAATAGTGTAAGCCTCTAAGTCCATCAAACTTAGTTCATGTTTGAGAGCCAAGGAATCTTGTATAGTTTTACATCTATAGTCACCAAGCTCTATAGGGAATGAAGAACCAAAACCTCTCCTAGCTTTGTAGTTTCCATCCACTTCAACTACTTGCTTGTAGACCTCCATCAAAACATATTTGTCTAGGCAATGCCTCGACAATTTTAGTGGTCTTGCTTCATACCCATCAATTTAAATGTAGGTGAACTTAGTCAATTGGGTGAAGAAACTATCATAGATTGATACAAATTGTGTCGCCTCTTCTGCTAACCTCCTTTGTTCTTTCCCTTGCAACTCAAAGACCAGCTTAGCAAGAAATGTATCTTGCACTCTCTTGAATTTATCTCCATTCTTTTCTTTTTGCAAACAGGGAAAATATTCATAAATAGGCATATTATTTACCCAATTAGTGTGCGGAAGCCCGACCCATTCTTTACAACACACCAAGACATAAAATAGGTATGAACTCATATAAAAACTAGACAGTTTAGATGCTTAAGAAAGTTCTTCATAAAACCTTTTAGCTATGATTTTTGCCCAATCAATGTGCTTGTTCTTATCACTTAGAATGGTTTGAATGAAGAAATACATCTAGTTTTCTCAGTAAAAGGCATGTTGATTTCCTTTAATCTTGTTTAGGAGAGTAATCACATCTTTGATATTAGGGATCATGTGATCTCTTGTCAACAGGTAAGGAAGGTGAGATCCCCCTTTCTCCAATTTGAGTAACCAATTTTGCGAATGACATTATTGAATGTGTTTGGGTTGGCTGAAAATTTAATGTTTGAAAGGCCAATCGTCCAAGCTTCATATAACTCATGTGGCAGAATCCTTAGAGCACCCATGATTGTAACCCTATTTATATAGACCAAAACTTCTCCTAGATACATTCTTATGCATCTCTAGGTGACATCGTATCTATTTCTACATTCTAAAACTAGTTCTAGGTAAAGGACTAACTCTAAAAAACTTCTTTCGAATAACTTTATTGAAAGCAAAAACCACTACTCCTAAACTATATAGACAATGGCCCCGGACCACTGAACTTCAACAAAAACTTTTACCTCTATCATATATCTAATTTTCATCTGAAGTTTCATAAGGTAAGCTAGAAATATTTCTTCTATCAATTTCATGAATTAGATTATTGTCTTGAATCATATCACTTGGCAAAACAAAAAAAAATCCTTCATCCTCATAGTGCATGTACAAATTAGCATTGACTTCTACATCATGCTCACTATGATAAAAAAATCAGCATGCTCATACGTATCAGACTCAAAGTGGAACTCTCCTTCATTTAATGAATCATGCATATTATTAGTTTTGAACATGAAGTCTTCATACTCAACTTGGGGAGAAAAGTCACACATACCTTGAAATTGTGTATCCTTATGTATGACCAGATAGTACTTGAATGAGCAATCAGACTTATACTCACAAATGTCATCAATGTTAGAATCTAGAACTAATCTAGAGTGCTCAAATGATTCTTTGTAATCAGCAAACAAACTAACCATCATATTAGATTATTCATCATAAAACTCATTGCAAGGTGCATGCTGATTTTCAATAACAACTTCATCAAACACCTTGTCATCAATCTCATAAGATGCAACATCATCATCATAATCACTATTAAACCTTGAAGAAGAACAATATGACCTATTACAGTAGTAGGATAATGTATCATCATTAAAATCATCCTCAACTAAATCTGAACATTTTGTGTTCTCTTCAAAAAGTGGGTTGATAACTCCATGGAGAGCTCCTTTGTATACATTATGACAAGTGATGTGCTAATATTTTTTAGACTCTTCACCATACAATGGATTCATGAAAACTTTGAAACCATTTCTAACATTACCGTCATGAACACTTTCAGCATATTAAGAAGAAAACTTAGAATCATCACAAGAAGACACACCATCCACTCCATCAACAAAGCATGTAGAATATAGATCAACATTACTTTTATTGCCTTCATCAAGATAATTCAAATATCTTGCAAACCAATCATCTTTCATCTTACCAATAGGTGTTGATGTATTAACCTCATAATCATTTACAAATTATTGATTACTACTGCATGCAACTTTATGACATTCATGTACACAATTAAGTAGTTTGTCCTTATAAATGATCTCTTTATCGTCATATTGTGTAGACAACTCTTCTTCATAACTTTCAACCTCAAGCTGATTTGCATAATTCTAAAATGGAACTTCACTTTCAAATTTAGAAATAGAACTCATACTTTAACTCACATAAGAGTACTCACTTTGATCATTGCATTCTTCTTCACAATTTGCATCAGATTCATATAAAGACTAACATTTGCCATCATTGTCCTCTTCTTCACTCTAGTAACAACTCTCATCATTGTCTTCACATGATGCTTCTTCATAATATGTTAGATCAGAAACTTTAACTTTATCACTTGAAACATGACTTTCAGCTTCTTCATCCTCATATTGAGATGAACATCTTTCACCTTCAAAGCTTATAACATTCTCAATATAATGCAATCTACCAATAAGAGAAGGAATAACTTAAATCATTTCTTGCATATCTAACTGATCAAGTGAATCCACCTTATCATCCACTACTAAAATAATATAAACATGTGCACTTTTTTCATCAAGAACAAAATAATCTCTCCTTTGAAACCAAGAAACTTCTTCTACACGTGTCTTTAATTTTGAATTTTCAATAAAATTATCTCCCATAGTAGGGGTACCTACTTGTTGATCTGAATTTGAACACTCTACATGACATTGATTTCTCCTTTAAACCTCATCTTGCCAACAAACATTTCTAGAGAAATGACTCCTAGTTACTCTGCACTTTATGTTATTTTCAATCTCTATTGCTGTCATGAATTCTTGATGCAAAATCTTAGGTTCTTTATCTCTTAATAGATAACTCACCTTCTTATCAAATGCGTCAAGAAAAACCACTAAACACATTTGATCATCTAGCTTACCATTTTTAGGAATCTCATTTATAACCTTTGCAAATCTAATATTGAATTCAGGAAATAATTCATCACTCCCGATTTGAATCTTCAAGAACTTATCAAAATAATCAGAGGTGCTTACTCTTTCCCCAAACTGCTTCATGAAGGCTAAAAGTAATTCATCCCAAGATGAAATAGAACATTTCAGAAAAAAGGAAAACCAATCTCTAGCATCATCTTCCAAAGTTTGAACAACAACTTCATATGCATGTCTTCATGAGCAATTTCAAAATCACCAATCAAATCACTAAACATCTAAACATGATGACTAGCTAAATTTTCATGGTTCCCACCAAACGTAGGCAAATTTTTTTTTGAGATCATAAGGCATAGGGTCTGGGAAACCATGAATGCCATCAAAAATTAATGGCATGTATCTTTTGGCAGAAATAGATCCGTAATTCTTATCCATGAACTACATACTAGGTGAAGGAAAATTTGCCATTTCTCCCAAACTTATAATTCATTCACCATAATTACTTTTAGAATTTATTACTTGTAGTAGGTCTGAAAACTTTTCTAACAATTCAAACTCCAAACATGGCTTAAAATATAAAACATTTTTTGAATCTATCCTTCACAAAGTATGTTGAGATGTACCAAACCACTCTCCTATTTAGTGCTAAAAATATCACTTGATAGAGAATCTTTTGTAGAACTTTCATGGAAAGGAAATCTCATGAAAGTGGAGAAATACCTTGAGTGTTGATGCCTACAAACTTAATTTGTTGACTGGCATAGGTGCAAACTTCAATTCTTCACCCCACTAATCAAATCCTTGTAGAGCCACTATCTCCATGAGGAGAACAAAATGAAATCACTATTGTGATTCATTTTTTACATTCAAGATACTTATGACAATAGATCACATACAACACTTGAAAACTTTATTAGTCAAGAACTTATATATTCTCTCTTCTTGCCTAAATCTTATGATAAATTTCAAATATGCATAGCCAAGTTGATTTTTTTTGAAATAAGTTATATAAAATCAATTTACACTAGTACATAGATCTTTTAGAGAGTCGCCACTCACAATTATGAGAAAGATTCAAAACATGATTTACAACATGACAAATCTAAACTGAAATTTCAACTTGTAGAACTTTGCAAATCATTAAATTCTTAGAAGAGAGAAACCACTTTTAAACAATTTTGACTCTAAATTCAAAACAACACTTTGAAAACCAAAACTGGGTGAATTGATTGAAAATAAAAGTTGGTAACAATACAATCGACATTCAATCCTTTAAAGCTACCATTTTCCTAAACAAAGCATCACTGGGGTGCATGACATTTGAGTAAAATAAAACTAGAAAACACATCAAAAAACTCACTACTGGAACTTTTTTCATGCACTTCTCCTGCTGTATTGAATCTCCTTTTCTCAAATTCTCAAGGTTTGTCTACCATTCAGATTCAATACTTTCCCTACCAGAGTCACCATTTTGTTGGTGTTTTAAAATGCTATGGTTTCAAATTACTCTGACGAGAACAAGATAAATCTAGGGGTAGTTATTTCCCATCTTCAACACACCCTTTCAAACACTAGGCCAACTATAAGGCTAGACCCTTCTTCTACTTCAGGCTCTGCAAAACCTAGGTGGGTGCACCTCAAATTCACTTATATGGTACCAGTGCTAAAACATACACTTGAATCTTGACAAAGTAGATAAAAACCCTAAATCTTCTAACACTTATGCATATATCTTAGACATGGAATAACTAATAACATGACCTAAGAAATTGATAAGCTAAGTGAGGGCATCCTTTTTAGTTCTTTCAACATTAAAGGGAAAGATATTTGATTAATGATGTTGATTTCAGCAAGACCCAAATATGCAATAGTAAGAACAAGTTGATCCTATAACTAATAAGTGCCTTGTCCATTAGGCATAAGCTAAGTCAAAAAATATACATGGATACCTAAGATATACCCATATATTTAGATATCTGATCTATCCATTCACATTGTAAATACACATCTATCTTCATTAAAACTCTCATACTTATGCAATATCCTCCTGGTGAAACCTACAACCCTGTCAAGGTAAATAAGCATTTACTTGGCTCTTTGTTCTAATAGAAAACCTATCTAGACATACAACCTTAAGGGATTGTAAATGAGTTTAAGCTCTTTGTTTTTAAACACAAAACATTGTAGACAACAAAGGAAGGAGATGAGAATCAAAATGAAACTAAAGAGATTATTGCTCATTTGTATTCATTTCCTTGAAACTATACATTCATATGAATGAAATTAAAACATAGAAATGCCTAACACATCAGAACTAGCTATATTATCTTCACTACTATTGTTCATACAAGAGAAAATATGTTGAAGAATTTGGAGGAATCACAGTTATGGATCCAACAATGTGGTCTCATATTGAAAATTGCCAACCCCCATAATGAATGAGAGAAAGAAAGATATAGAAGGAATGAATTCCTGGATCTGCTCTACAACTACCTTGTGTTCACATGGAAAACTTCCTCAACAAATTAAAAAAATCTATCTAATCTCTCCCAAAAATTGACAAATCAAATCCTCACTCATTTTTGCCTCCAAAGTTGAAAATGTCTTTAGCACTTGATTGACAATATAGCTGATTTTGCAGGAGACAAAAATCTCTGAAAAGTTCCATAAAAAGCACACAAATTGTGAAATAATAGAGATAAAATACATCATTATGCACCAAATTTTGAACATACTAAGTCAACCAAACATATCAAGTGTATCATAACTAAATTCTGTAACTACATTGATGAAATCATTACTTGCAACTGAGCATCTCACTAAAAATACAAAACCCCCTATAATAGCTATCTCTTAAGACCTATGTAAAAACTAGCTCCAAAAATGGATAGCTCATCTCTTACCAATTACAATGGTATATTGGAGTCCATATTTTGGGCAAAAATCATGCCTCTAAGATGCATTTGAATTTCTAGGCCTTGGGCCATGAACTTAGTCTTAAAAAATGAAAAATTTCAAATCTTACATAGTTAAAACTATATAGAATCTTAATTCAATTAAAATTTTCATTCTTTGAAATTATGTGTGTTGAAAAAGTTGAGATAATTCTAAACTTTAATTTTTATTCATTTTCTGACTATTTATCCAATCCACTAGTGCTACTTGTCCACTTCCAATTCATCATCACAATCCAAGTGGGCCCCACATAACATCATGTACTACTTTGAAATATTTCCCACCATGTTTTTTAATTTCTGAGAGTTTTCCATGTCACTACCAGTGAAATCCTCCCATTCTCTAGTGGGGACATAATGACCATTAAGATCTGACAACTTTTTTGACAAGTGTTCCTTAAGTCAAAATTTATTTGACTTCGTTTCCACTCACCACAATGGGCCCCTCCTTATGAGCTACCTTCAAAAGGTGGTGTCTTTTTAGACATCTAACATATTGTATGCTCTCATATTTAAACATTCAAATTCTACCCAACACGGGCAATGTGGGATAGAACTCTTTCATGGTTTTTCCTTTGCAGATGTTCAAAGACATACCCGTGACACCTCATTCACCATTGGTGCACCACCAACTCCAATTACTTCTCTAGTAACTCTTCAGGATAGTCCAACATTTCAACAATGTGAGTAGTTAGATGCCATCTATGATATTTATAGATCTCTTTTAGACAGTCATAAAATGTACCGAAGACATTTTGGCCACTCACACCTTGACCTCCAAGAGCTGCAATTTCATCCTTCTTGGCGTGATCTTTATCTTCATATATTTCAATCAATTTTTCTATTTTAGATATAATAGCATCAACCATATTTTTGATACGATGGTTCTGATACAAAGGGGACAAATTGCCCAAAGAATAGACAATGTCGGTGATATAAAGTGTTATCTATCACAAGAGAGGAGGAGGCAATAGTAGAGCCACAACCAAAGGTTTTGGAGCAAGGATCTGCCACTTCCCCTATTTTCTCATCCACTTTAATCTGCAATTTCATGACATCCCCATAGGTGGGAGAACCCACCAAGCCTATGCCAACATTTGGATCATTTTTGTCAAAAGATCCCACATTGTGGGAATTATTGTAATGATTGACCACTCCCTCATGGTATGCTCGAATGCCAATAGCCAGAGGTCCTCCACTCAATTCCCCTTCACCACCACCTCCATGAATAATCCTCCCCACATTACAAACAACACTGGTCAATGTTAGGATAAACCACAGACAGAAATAAAAACTACATGCAAATATAACCAATAACAGAAAATAATAGAACACACAGAAATAAACACAAGGCACCAAGATTTAACGTGGTTCACCCAATCCCTGGGCTACGTCCACCAAACAGCAAGTCCGATCTTATTACAATCCAGTGATTACAACTTGATTACAATCCCTAATCCCTTACAGCTCAATACCGCCGCAAGAACCAATTTCGTATCACCACACATGAAAAATACCCAACCCTAAGCCCTTTTTATACAAGTATTAAACTGCTTTAGGGTTATAACATGTCAGCCATATGTCGGCCATAATATGTCGGCTACCATGTCGGCTACTTCACAAATTTTTTCTTTTCGAAACCCCACTATTTATGAAGTATTTACAGTACTTTCCTGATCAGTCACCGCAATCTAACAATCTCCCACTTGGGGATTGATCAGGCTCCATACTAAACAACAATCTCCCACTTGGAGACTGATCCTGTAGCAATACAACTAACGCATGGGGCTCCCACTGGATCAAACCACCCTGGACTTTGCTGTTCTTTTATTCACATTTAGTCTAAAAGACCAACTGAAGCTGAAGAGGAGTTCAGCTTCTCCCTTGTTACAACCTTTGTCAACATATCTGCTGGATTTTCATTGGTATGTATCTTCTCCAGCTTTAACTATCCATCCTCCAAAACTGACCGAATGAAATGGTACCACAACTGTATGTGTTGGGTCTTAGAATGCAGAGCTAAATTCTTAGCAAGATGAATGGCACTCTGACTATCTGTGAACAAATAATTATCCTTCCGAGGATGTCCCAATTCTTCCAAGAAGAACTGAAGCCATATCATCTCTTTGGCTGCCTCTGTAGCAGCAACATACTCTGCCTCTGTAGTGGAGAGAGCATTAATCTTCTATAGCCTAGAAACCCAGCTCACGACTGCCCCACCAACAGTAAAGACATAACCTGTAGTACTCCGCCTGGTATCAATATCCCCAGCCAAATCTAAGTCAACATAGCCCTGTAAATCAGTAGTAGAGCCCCCAAAGTGTAAACACTTATTGGATGTTCCTCTCAAATATCTGAGAATCCACTTGACAGCATTCCAATGCTCAAATCCTGGATGACTCATATACCTGCTAACGACTCCCACTACATGTGCAATATCTGGCCTAGTGCATACCATAGCATACATCAAACTTCCTACAGCTGAAGCATAGGGTACCTTGGACATCTTATCCTCCTCTTCCTATGTCTTGGGACACATCTCCTTAGTCAATTTCAAATGACCAGGTAAAGGTGTGCTGACAGCTTTAGCATTCTCCATAGAGAAACGTTGCAACACCTTCTCAACATAATCAGCTTGAGATAGCATCAATTTTCTGTTCTTCCTATCTCTGCAAATATTCATACCAAGGATTTGTTTTGCTGCCCCCAAATCCTTCATAGCAAATGCATGTGCTAATTGGTGTTTCAGCCCCTTAATATGATCCATGTTAGACCCAGCTATAAGCATATCATCAACATATAAACATAAAATAATGTAACTATCATCATCCAACCTCTTAAAATAAACACAGTAATCTAAATGACACCTATTATATCCATGCTCATGCATAAAACTGTCAAATTTCAGATACCATTGCCGAGGTGCTTGCTTCAAGCCATATAAACTTTTCTTCAATTTGCACACTAAGTTCTCCTTACCTTTGACCTCAAAGCCCTGTGGCTGAGCCATATATATTTCTTCATCCAAATCACCATGAAGAAAGGCTGTTTTAACATCCATCTACTCTAAATGCAAATCTTCAGTAGCCACAAGACTTAAAATAGTACGAATAGAAGTCATTTTAACAACAGGAGAAAATATCTCATCAAAATCAATTCCCTTTTTCTGTGCAAATCCTTTTACAACTAACCTGGCCTTAAATCTTTTCTTACCTCCTTCCTCTTCTTTCAACCTGTAAACCCATTTATTCTGTAAAGCCTTTTTACCTGCAGGCAACTTGCACAAATCCCATGTCTTATTTTTCAGCAAAGAGTCCATTTCATCTTTCATTGCAGACTCCCACTAAATCTTAGTATCCACCTGCACAACTTCATCATAACTTTCAGGTTCACCAACATCAGTAAGTAAAATAGAATACAAAGAGGGAGAAAACCTTTGTGGAGGTCTAATTGGCCTTGTTGACCATCTAACATTCACTGGTGTGTGTGGTATTTGTTGTTGCAGTTGTTTCACATCATGAGGAATGGCTGGAAGATCAGCTTTTGGAGTATCATCCAGCACTACATAATCATCTTCTTTCTTCTCATGTTGCTGCAACATATCTTTATACAACACTTTTTCATTGAATATGACATCCCGGCTTATAATTTTATGATTTTCAAAATCCCAAAGCCTATAGCCAAATTCATTAATGCCATATCCAACAAAGACACATTTCTTTGATTTAGCTTCTAGCTTGGTTCTATTTTCAGAGTCTATATGAGCAAAAGCTTCACAACCGAAGGTCTTGAGAAAAGAATAACTCACCTTCTTACCAGTCCATGCTTCCTCTGGAATACCACAACCCAAAGGAGTAGAGGGTCCTCTATTAATCAAATATACTGTAGTATTGACAGCCTCTGCCCACATGTGTAAGGGCAACCCAGCATGCAACCTCATGCTCCTTGCGCGCTCCATTATTGTCCTGTTCATGCGTTCAGCCACTCCATTTTCCTGTGGAGTCCTTGGAATAGTTTTTTGTCTACGAATACCATTAGTGGAGCAATAATCTTCAAATTCATGACTGCAATACTCACCACCATTATCAGATCTGAGACATTTTAATTTCTTACCAGTCTCATTTTCAACCAAGCATTTCCATTTCTTAAAAGTTTGAAATACATCAGATTTATGTCTAAGGAAATAAACCCATACTTTTCTAGTTGCATCATCAATAAATGTAACATAATAATGAGAGCCACCAAGGGAAGATACCTGAGCCGGTCCCCATACATCTGTATGCACAAGCTCTAATTTCTCCTTTTTGTTTTCCTTCCCAGTCTTTACAAAACTCACTCTATTTTGTTTTCCATACACACAACTTTCACAGATATCCATATTCACACATTTTAGACCTGGTAAAACTTTCCTTAAATGAAGTACTTTCATACCTTTCTCACTCATGTGCCCAAGTCTATTGTGCCACAACGCTGTATCAGAATCTACAGTAACTATTTGTTCTCCCTGCTCAACTGCAGTAATTGTTCCTGAATATTCATTTTTCTCTGAAACAATCAAAGTAGAAGGAACAATATGACCTGTACAAAGATATAAGGTGCCTACTTTCACACCTTTTGCTACTACAAGGGAACCTTTTGAAACCTTCCAATTTTTATCATTAAAAGTAACTACACAACCCTCATCACCGAGTTGCCCTGCTGAAATTAAATTCCTACTCAGCTTTGGAACATGTCTTACCTCATGTAGTAGCCAATGATTCCCATTCTGCAACTTAATCTTAATTTTTCCCTTTCCAACAATCTGACAGGGTTCATTATCCCCCAAATAAACAAGCCCAAAATCCCCTTGGACATAATCAATGAAATAACCTCTATGAGGTGTAGCATGAAAAGAAGCACCAGAATCTAAAACCCATGAATCATCAACACTCTCTAAAGACAGAAGCAAAGCATCCTCTTCGGATTTGTTACTTACCACATTTGCCTCTTTGTCTCCATTTGATTTATCTCCTTCATTTTTCTTTCGAGTCCAGCAATCTTTCTTTTTGTGCCCTGGTTTCCCACAGTACCAGCAATCATTTGGTCCTCTCGATTGAGACCTCCTCCCCTTTGACTTTCCTCTTGATTTCCCACGATTTCCAGAGTTACTTCCTCTTTCAGTCGTTCTGCCCCTGCTTTGTGCATTTAAAGCACTTCCTGATGTAGATCCACCTGAGGATTTTCTACAAGTTTCCTCACTTAAAATAACACCTATCACATCATCATATTTTAGGGTACTAGATCCAGGAACAGAATTACTCACTGCCATTACCAAGCCATTCCAGCTTTCAGGCAAAGAACACAAAATCAAGAGAGCCCTAATTTCTTCATCAAAATTGATACCCACAGAAGATAATTGACTAGTAATAGTATTAAACTCATTTAAATGATTTGCAACAGATCCACCTTCTACCATTTTCATATTAAATAAACGCTTTATGAGAAATACCTTATTTGAAGAGGAGGGCTTTTCATACAATGTCGCTAGGGTTTTCATAAAATCTTATATCGTCTTTGCTTTTGTAATATTAAACGGCACCGATGGTGCCAAGCATAACCGAATGCTTCCAAGTGCCTTTCTGTCCAGAAGATCCCATTCAGCCTCTAACATAGTTCCCTGATTCTTGGCTTTTCCTTCCAACTGCTTCCATAAATCCTTCTGATATAAATAGTCTTCCATTTGCATCTTCCATAACTGGAAGTTCTGCCCATTAAACCTGTCAACCCTCAACTTACCCTCATCTGCCATTGCTTCCACTCAACTGTGAGACTCCCACTTAACCGTGAGACTTTCCTGCAGAGGATAACTAAAAGACAACCTTGCTCTGATACCACTTGTTAGGATAAACCACAGACATAAATAAAAACTACATGCAAATATAACCAATAACAGAAAATAATAGAACACACAGAAATGAACACAAGGCACCAAGATTTAACATGGTTCACCCAATCTTTGGGCTACGTCCACCAAACAGCAAGTCCGATCTTATTACAATCCAGTGATTACAACCTGATTACAATCCGTAATCCCTTACAGCTCAATACCACCGCAAGAACCAATTTCGTATCACCACACATGAAAAATACCCAACCCTAAGCCCTTTTTATACAAGTATTAAACTGCTTTAGGGTTATAACATGTCGGCCATATGTCAGCCATAATATGTCGGCTACCATGTCGGCTACTTCCCAAATTTTTTTTTTTTCGGGGCAATGCCCCAAACCCCACTATTTATGAAGTATGTATAGTACTTTCCTGATCAGTCACCACAATCTAACACTCAACATGATTGATGACTTTCCAATCATAGATTACAAAATCTCTCCAAATGATTAACCTCTCCAAATGCTCCACCTACCACTTTGGATTCTTGTCGCTTCTTTCCTCCTGCCACTGCTCTATCCTGATCTATATAATAGTCCTCTAAACACTTTCAACATATCAATTATGTTGTTCCTAAATTGGGATGATCATATCTGTAAGGAATCATGGTGGAGATAAAATATTGAATGTATTCAAATGAAGTATAGGATTTCATGTAGTCAGGATTTGGTTTTTAGAATGGCCAGAGAAGAATAATGGTGGATATTGGGTTATGATTTAAGGGAGAGTAAATTAGTGATTTCTTGAAAGTATCTTAGTTTGCAACTTGTATTTTTAATACATAAATTGTCTTTTTGATTCTATTCTCACTCTAAAAATTCTACTGTAGTTTTCAAATAGAAGCTTGTAAAATATTTTGTATATAGCTATTTGTATGCTCAACAAGCCTATAATTTTATATGGGTTGTTATGCTGATTTATTAATTAATTAGTCTAGGGTGTGGAATGATTTTTGGTTCTTTTAACATATTTCTAAATTTTTTAGTTGGGTCTTAGACTAGATAGATTTTGTGGCCATATTTAAATTGTTATGTGTTAGGGCCCATGATCCTAACCTTTATACCCTTTGCAACTATCCCTGAAAAGACCTTGCCAAAAGGAAAAGAACCTCCCTTTGTCAAAAGTTGGAATCATCTTGGAAACATACAACATCAAGGGTCTATCAGGGTCATAATCCCTGATTGCCTTGGCATAGACATCATCTAGAGGCCTTTCATACCAATTCCCCCCATGGTATCTCTGGGCCATGAAAGGGGACGGCAGATGGAAAATCATCATTTCAATCAGGGCATTACTTGCTAGGCAGCTAGTTTTGCATAACTCGCTTCATGAAGGCCTTTCCAACTAAATCCCTCTCTTCATTTTTCATTGCAATCCCAAGCTTTTGCAACATGGGCCATAACTTATCCTTCTCATTATTCATACACCCATGATAAATATTTAAGCAATACTTATCATTGGGGAACCATAACAAGATTTAACCCACCACAGCTGCGGGTTAAAAAATCTCCCTAAAATGTTTGTTAGAAAGGTTAATCTTCCCTTGGATGTATTTAATTGGTATATTCCAAGGATCCCTAAATGTAGTTTGTCCTATTGTACACATGTGGAGGACATGTCATTATTTGTCCTTTATTCCACATGTGAGGACAACTCATTTTTATAATTCCTTTATTAAGGAATTTAGTTTATCCTCCTTAAGAGGATCTTGACACTTTGCACACACCTATTATGAATGTGGCATTCATAGAAATGGGAGTTACACATGCAAACACATACAACTTTTTTCTCATCTCTTTAAAAGAGATGCTCCTCTTTCTTTCTTCTTTACACATTAATTTGATGTTATTGTATTGAGCTATTTTGCTCCAACACACACTCTCTCTCTTCTTTAGGCATTTGCCTTCATTCATAATACTCACCAAGGGTTTTCTTTGCTTTCCCCTTATAAATCCTTGTCTCCATTGTTGAACTCTTGGTGTATGCTCTTGGAATTTTCTTATCTCATGGTAACATTGTTTCACATTTAACTTACTTGGATTATTTCTCGTTCCTTGCTCTATCTTATCGTTTCTTTCAATGTTCAATTACCTAATTTATTTTTAATTACTTTATCTTTCCCAGCTTTGAAAGTTGTGCAACCACATGAGAGAAAAAATGATTATAACCAATGCAACATCCTTAAAACCTTCATACCCCACTTTATTTACCTAATGGGATTAGTTGGGCCCCAAAGTGGGTCCAGCTAAATTTTTTTTGTTTCCAAGCAACTAAATCCTTGAACTAATCCATTAACCATCTAGCACTAATTTGATCAAATTTCAATAATTGCCACATCATTTAAAACTGACCTTCAACCTTTCTTACAAACTATTAGTTTCATGCCAAGAGGTCTTCTGACTGGTCTTAAAAACTAATCCAAACACCTAACTAGGCTTTGAAATCAAACCTACTGATTCTTTGTTTTGCATTCTTGCACCTATTGAATCTTGTCTCATGACGAATTCTTAGTAAAAATATATTGATGACCAAAGTTGTCCTCTTAGAACTTCCTACAAGAAAACATGTCAAAAAATGATAAATTGTGTTCGAAATCGGCTCTAAAAGTAGGGTAAATTGATGCTTGGGGGCACAAAAATTGGGGCATTAGTTCACTATCATGAGGAAAAAATAAATTTGGGATCAAGACTCATGATGAATAACAAGAAAAAAATGGCAAGTAGTCAAAGTGGGTTACTCAGAATTGTAGGACTAGAAACACTAGTAAAAAAATGGTTTTTGCAAATGAAATGGACCTGGGAAAGTGTGCAGATGAATTCATCAAGAATTGAAATTTGGCACACTTAAAGTATTTTTCAAAGTAGAACATAATAATACAATCCATTTAGTCTCACCTATCATGGATTCTGAGTTATAACATCACGAACAGGGGTAACAATAAATCTTCCTTTTTTGACACTAGTAAAAAGTTACAAATTGCATTTCAAATTACGTTAAAAAACTGATCAAATGGATTCGTCATAAGCTCAAAATTGAAACATAGAAATTATTTGACCTCTACAATGCAAAAAAAAAAGGAATTTTCTCATTTTGATTGATTGGGTCAAAGTTATAATGAGTCAAACATGGCCTCTAATAATTCTAAACAATTTGCATCAGCACAACAACAATAAACAACCAACTTTGAGGGATTCAAAACCTAGTCAAAACATATCAAAGTGACTTAAAATATAGAAAAAGGTTCTTTGGTAAGGACAATAAACACTCCCAAAGTAGAGAGTCATGAAACATTACTAGGTGTGAGATATTTAGATGCAAACAGAGCCTCCTATTGTTGTTTGACACTATGGCAAAAATGCAGATTTGGAGATTGCTCAAAACAAGACTTCATAGAATGAATCAGAATGACAATTTATCATCATGTGATGAGCGAATATATTGAATGAAAGGTGTAAACATTAAACACCTCTTAGGCCTCACAAGTACAATTGCGTATGCATGCATTAAAAAGTGATTATAGGGCTTGATTTTCTGAATGGTACTCAAAATTAGGGCTTCAATTTTGAGTCCCAACACACATCATGCACTATCAAAAATTTGGCTACCTTTAATTTTAAATCTCTCCTAGCCTTTATAGTTTATTTTTTAGGACATTCACCATAAGTTAAATAAAAGGAAATATCCAAGAACCACTTGTCCTTTAGACCTACCAAGAGTGTAAAGTTTTCTTCATAAGGGAATTGTTGTTATTGATCATTGGCGATAAGTTTACATAGAAACTGACCTCTTACTAACTTAGTGAGTTTTATTTCTAGATCAAATTCTTTTACTTTAGAAACCTAGGTTGCCCAGTTATTAATTGCTACCTCCTGTTGTGTCATAATACTTTTGACCACAACATTTGATACCAGAATTGTGGTCTGGGAGTGTAGGATGTAATAAAAAAATTGTTTAACTACCTTTACTACTAAAAACCTATTTTTTAGTAAGTGAGTACCTCAATTCATGATTCCTAAGAGGAATAATCATGTAAGAAATGAAAATTTTATCTCCTTCATTTTTTTGTAATAGGACAATGAACATAGTGTGTTCACTTGTGTAGCAATGCATTACAAAATCCTTTTTATAGTCAGGGTGAGCTAGAATAGGTGCTCGAGCAATAACTATCTTCACTTTATCAAAGGCTTCCATGTATTTTTCACTCCATTTGGAAGGTTATCTTCTCACTAGGGAGGTTAGCAATCAACATTGTATTTTTTGAGAATTCTGGCACAAACTTCCTCGAGAAGTTAATTTGTCCAGAGAAAGATCAGACTTCGTTTAGATTGGAATGAAGACATAGTTGTTGAATTGCCTTAAATCTTTCAGGATCAATCCTTATCCCATCTTTAGAAACTAGGTGGCCAAGGAGTTTCCCTTCAATAACACATAAAATATACTTCTTTTGGTTTAGCAAGACAACATGCTCTCTGCATCTCTAGAGGACAAGCTTCAAATCTCTTAGGTGCTTCTTTCTTCTTCTAGAAAAGATAGTCATATCGTCTAGGTAAATGATGATGATATTATTCAACAAGTGACTAAAGGAAGAGTTCATGTCCCTTTGAAAGGTCACACTAGCATTTATTAGTCCAAAAGGCATCTAGCTATAAGCAAAGGTACCCCATGGGGTTGTGAAAGTAGTCTTATGTTGATCTTCGGGGGTAACATTGGTCTGATTATAACTTGAAAAACCATCCAACATGGAAATCATTTTAGAGCCCACAACCATCTGGAGAATATGATCCATGTGTGGCAAGGCAAAATTATATTTCAAAATTGCTTTATTAAGGTTTTTGAAATCAACATAGATCCTAATCTCTCCATTCTTCTTAGGAACAAGCACTATGTTAGCCACCTAGGTGGAATGGTGAATAGAATAAATTATGGGAGCCTTTGAAATTTTATCCACCTCCATGAAAATTGCATCAAATACTCTAGGGTTGTAGTTTCTCAACTTCTGCCTAAAAGGAGTAGCCCTAGGTTTCAGTGGAATTTGGTGCTTGAACTTTCCCTATTTGAAATCCTTCAAATCTTCATAGGACTAGGCAAAAACATCATTGAACTCCTTCAATAGTTTGGTAAATTTTATTTTTTTCAAAATCATTGCAAAATTTACCCAAATTAACCATCCTTGGTTTCTCTTTAGTGCCAATGTTGACCTTGTCACAATCTTCAGACTTCTCTGTCTTTTCTATTTCATTGACAACACTCCTATGAGTACTGTCTTTCTTATCAAATGAGGTCTCCAAGGAAACTAATGTTAGATTGTGGTGACTGATTAGGAAAGTACTGTACATACTTCATAATTATTAATTATAATCCTAAAGAAATAAAAATACTTGTATAAAAGAACTTAGTGTTAGGGATTATTTCATATTTGTGATGCAAAAATTGGTTCTTGCGACGGTATTGAGCTATAAGGGATTATGGATTGTAATCAGGCTGTAAACACTAGATCATAATAATATCAGACTTGCTATTAGGTGGACATAGCCTAGGGATTGGGTGAACCACATTAAATCATGGTGTCTCATGTTCTTTTCTATGTGATCTATTATTTTCTAATATTGTTTATATTTGCATGTAATTGTTATTTTTGTCCATGGTTTAATCATAACAAGTGGTATCAGAGCGAGGTTGTTTTTCAGCTATCTTTTGCAAGAAAGTCTCACGATTGAGTGAGAGCAATGGTAGATGAGGGTAAGCTGAGGCTTGACATGTTTAATGGACAAAATTTTTAGTTATGTAAAATGCAAATGGAGGACTATTCTTATCAGAAGAATTTATGGAAGCCATTGGAAGGAAAAACCAAGAATCAGGGATCTATGGAAAATGACGAATGAGATCTTTGGAACAGAAAGGCACTTGGAAGCATTTGATTATGCTTGGAACCATCGGTGGCATTTAATATTACAAAAGCAAAGACAATAGAAGAGTTTATGAAAACCCTAGTGACACTGTATGAAAAGACCTCCGCTTCAAACAAGGTTTTTCTCATGAAGCATTTGTTTAATACAAAAATGGCAAAAGGTGGATCTATTACGGATCATTTAAATGAGTTTAATACTATTACTAGTCAGTTATCTTCTATGGGTATCAATTTTAATGAAGAAATTAGGGCTCTCTTGATTTTGTGTTCTTTTCTTGAAAGTTGAAATGACTTGGTAATGGATGTGAGTAATTCTGTTCCTGGATCTAGTACCCTAAAATATGATGATGTGATCGGTGTTATTTTGAGTAAAGAAACTTATAGGACAACCTCAGGTGGATCTACATCAGGAAGTGCTTTGAACTCACAAAGTTGAGGCAGAACAATTGAAAGAGGAAATAATTCTAGAAATCATGGGAAATCAAGAGGAAAGTCAAAGGAGAGGAGGTCTCAATCAAGAGGGCCGAACAACTACTAGTATTGTCGGAAACCAAGGCATAAAAAGAAAGATTGTTGGAATCAAAAGAAAAATGAAGGAGATAAAATAGATGGAGACAAGGAGGAAAATGTGGTAACAAATCCGAAGAGGATGCTTTTCTTCTATCTTTAGAAAGTGTTGATGATTTAGGAATTTTAGATTCTAGTGCTTCATTTCATGCTACACCTCATAGAGGTTATTTCATTGATTATGTCAAAGGGGATTTTGGACTTGTTTATTTGGGGGATAATGAACCTTGTCAAATTTTTGGAAAGGGAAAAATTAAGATTAAGTTGCAGAATGGGAATCATTGGCTACTACATGAGGTAAGACATGTTCCAAGGCTAAGTAGAAATTTAATTTCAGCAGGGCAACTCGGTGATGAGGGTTGTGTAGTTACTTTTAAAGATAAAAATTGGAAGGTTTCAAAATGTTCCCTTGTAGTATCAAAAGGTGTGAAAGTAGGCACCTTATATCTTTGTACAGGTCATATTATTCCTTCTACTTTAATTGTTTCAAAGAAAAATGAATGTTTAGGAACAATTGCTGTAGTTGAGCAGGGAGAACAAATAGCTGCTATAGATTCTGATTCAATGTTGTGGCACAATAGACTTGGGCACATGATTAAGAAAGCTATGAAAGTACTTAATTAAAAGAAATTTTTACCAAGTCTAAAATGTGTTAGTATGGATTTTTGTGAAATTTGTGTCTATGGAAAACAAAAGAGAGTGAGTTTTGTGAAGACTGGGAAGGAAAATAAAAAGGAGAAATTAGAGCTTGTGCATACAGATGTATGGGGACCATCTCAGGTATCTTCCCATGGTGACTCTCATTACTATGTTACATTCATTGATGATGCAACTAGAAAGGTATGGATTTATTTCCTTAGATAAAAATCTGATGTATTTCAAACTTTCAAGAAATGGAAATGCTTGGTTGAAAATGAGATTGGTAAGAAATTAAAATGTCTAAGATCTGATAATGATGGTGAGTATTGTAGTCATGAATTTGAAGATTATTGCTCCACTAATGGTATTCATAGACATAAAAATATTCCAAAGACTCCATAGGAAAATGGAGTGGTTGAACACATGAACATGACTATAATGGAGTGTGCAAGGAGCATGAGGTTGCATGCTAGGTTTTCCTTATACATGTGAGAACAGGCTGTCAATACTACTATATATTTGATTAATATAGGTCCCTCTACTCCTTTAGGTTGTGGTATTCTAGAGGAAGCATGGATTGGTAAGAAAATGAGTTATTCTTTTCTCAAAACCTTTGATTGTGAAGCTTTTTCTCACATAGATTCTGAAAATAGAACCAAGCTAGAAGCTAGGTTAAAGATGGCATTAATGAATTTGGTTATAGGCTTTGGGATTTTGAAAATCATAAAATTGTAAAAAGCAGGGATGTCATATTCAATGATAAAGTGTTGTACACAGATCTATTGCAGCAACATAAAAAGAAAGAAGATGATTATGTAGTGCTGGATGATACTCCAAAAGATGATGTTTTAGCCATTCCTCATGAAGTGCAACAATAGCAACAAAAAATACCACATACACCAGTGAATGTTAGATGGTCAACAAGGAAAATTAGACCTCCAAAAATATTTTCTCCCTCTTTGTATTCTACTTTATAAATAGATGTTGGTGAACCTGAATGTTATTATGAAGCTGTGCAGGTGGATAATAAGATTCAATGGGAGTCTACAATGAAAGATGAAATGGACTCTTTGCTGAAGAATAAGACATGAGATTTATGCAAATTGCCTACAAATAAAAAAGCTTTATAGAATAAGTGGGTTTATAGATTGAAAGAAGAGGAAGGAGGTAAGAAAAGATTTAAAGCCAGGTTAGTTGTAAAAGGTTTTGCACAAAAAAAGGGCATTGATTTTGATGAGATATTTTCTCTCATTGTTAAAATGACTTCTATCCATACTATTTTAACTATTATGGCTAATGAAGATTTGCATTTGGAGCAACTTGATGTTAAAAAAACCTTCCTTCATGGTGATTTGGATGAAGAGATATATATGGAAAGAGATATATATGGCTTAGCCATGGGGATTTGAGGTCAAAGGTAAGGAGAACTTAGTGTGAAAATTGAAGAAAAGTTTATATGGCTTGAAGCAAGCACCTCAGCATTGGTATCTAAAATTTTACAGTTTTATGCATGAGCATCAATATAATAGGTTTCACTCAGATCATTGTATTTATTTTAAGAGGTTGGATGATGAAAGCTACATTATTTTATGTTTATATGTTGATGATATGCTTGTAGCTAGGTCTAACATGGATCATATTAAGGGGCTAAAACGCTAGTTAGCACATGCATTTCTATGAACGATTTGGGGGCAGTGAAACAAATCCTTGGTATGAAGATTCGTAGAGATAGGAAGAACATGAAATTGACACTATCTTAGGTTGATTATGTTGAGAAGGTATTGTAACATTTCTCTATGGAGAATGCTAAAGTTGTTAGCACACCTTTACCTGGTCATTTAAAGTTGACTAAGGAGATGTGTCCCAAGACACAAGAAGAGGAGGATAAGATGTCAAAAGTACCCTATGCTTTAGCTATAGGAAGCTTTATGTATGGTATGGTATGCACCAAGCCAAATATTGCACATGAAATGTGGGAGTTGTTAGTAGGTATATGAGTCATCCAAGAATTGAGCATTGGCATGCAGTTAAATAGATTCTCAGATATCTAGGAGGAACATCCAATAAGTGTTTACACTTTGTGGTCTCTACTACTAATTTACAGGGCTATGTTGACTCATATTTGGTAGGGGATATTGATACCAAAAAAAGTACTATAGGTTATGTCTTTACTATTGGTGGGGCAGCTGTGAGCTAGGTTTCTAGTTTATAGAAGGTTAACGCTTTATCCACTATAGAGGCAAAGTATGTTGCTACTAAAGAGGCAACAAAGAAGATGATATGGCTTCATTTCTTCTTGGAAGAATTGGGACATCCTTAGAAGGATAATTATTTGTTTATAGATAGTTAGAGTACCATTCATCTTGCAAAGAATTCAGCTCTACATTCAAAGACCAAACACATACAGTTGTGGTACCATTTCATCTGGCCAGTTTTGGAGGATGGATAGTTTTGGAAGATGACAAGATACATACAAATATCGATCCAACAAATATGTTTATCAAGGTAGTAAAAAGGGAGAAACTGAACTCCTCTTCAACTTTGGTTGGTCTTCTAGATTGAACATGAATAAAAGAACAATAGAGTCCAAGGTGGTTTGATCTAGTGGTAGCCTCATGGAGTAGCAACATAGCTACAAGATCAGTCTCCAAGTGGGAGATTGTTGTTTAGAATGGAGCCTAATCAATTTCCAAGTGGGACATTGTTAGATTGTGGTGATTGATTAGGATAGTATTGTACATACTTCATAAATTCTCTGGGGCTGAATTTTTTTTTGGGCCCTATTTTATCAGGATTTTGGGCTGACATGTAATTATTAATTATAACCCTAAAGTGGTAAAAATACTTGTATAAAAGAGCTTAGGGTTAGGGATTGTTTCATAGTTGTGATGTGAAAATTGGTTCTTGCGGTGGTATTGAGCTATAAGGGATTACATATTGTAATCAGGTTCTAAACACTAGATGGTGGATGTAGCCTAGGGATTTGGTGAACCACGTTAAATCTTGGTGTCTTTTGTTCTTTTCTATGTGATCTATTATTTTTTGATATTGTTTATATTTGCATGTAATTGTTATTTATGTCCGTGGTTTAATCCTAACAACTAATCCTTTAGGAATCCTATTTCCTTTCAATTGGAGCACTTCAATATCCTCATTTGAATTTCCTTCTAGGAAAAATTCATGGCATTCTGATGAAGAGCCTTCAAAGAATATATTACTAAAAAATTCCTTCCCATCTAAGAAGGCATTGATGCAAGCATCATTATTAAAAATCTGCCATGAGCTGACATTATTAGACACACTAGGATGATGTATAAGTTATATAGTGTAGAGATCTTCCTTGAAATTTGGGTGGAGAATATCTTCCTTGAAATCTAGGTGGGGAATTAATAAAGATGATGATCTGGCTAGTGCATCAGCTCTAGTGTTCAATTCTTGTGGCATAACCTCAATAGAGAAGGCTTCAAATCCCTCCAACTCATCCCATACTATGTTCCTATAGTGCTTTATTCTAGGAATTTTAATAAAAAAAATGTTTTGTACCTATTTAACACTTAATTATGCATCTCCTTTGGTCTTCAATGTTTTAATGCCTTTCTTCTTAGCTTCTACTATTCCTAGTAATAGAGCCTCATATTTAACAATGTTATTGGTACTATCAAACTTGAGTTTGAAGGTGCAAGGAGTGATCTCACCTATAGGGGAAATGAGAACTACCCCTACTCCTAAGCCGACCAAAGCACAACTGCAATCAAATTCTAGGGTCCATATGCCTTGATTAGATAAACTTTTGGGTTGAGTTACCTATTCTTCTAGTAGGATGACATAATTAGAAAACTCAGTTTCTTGATACATGATGTGGGATCTGGGATCTTTTGAGGGAAAAAAATGTGTACTTGGCTTTGGGTTCATGGTTTAAAACTAGCTTTTTGTTGCCAATTGGTATAGTTGCTTGGGACCAGTCTAACTTTACCTGTCCTCCTAGATTTTTTACAAAAGGCTTAGCTTAATAGCATTTCATAGCTGGTAGGAATGTCTACAACCAAGATGGTTAACACAACTCTTTTTTGAGGAAATTCAGCTAGAGCAACCTGGGAATCTTTAATCTAGCCTATAAGAGGAACTTGTTTGGAATCCATATCATAACATTTTCTTGAGGTCTATGTGATTGGAAGATCTAAGCCCTTTACTATAGAGGATGACATGATATTTTTTGAAGCTTTGGAATCTATGATACAATTATTCAATCTGTGACCATGGATGAATAGAGAGACATAAGAAGGGACAGGTTTGAGAATGGTAGGAATATCTTCAGCTGACATTTTATCTTTTCTCTCCATAGGTGATTTAGAGTTAAAAATAACACTATTCAATGGAGGCATTTGTGGCTAATTTGGACCTTTAACAAATTCTATCAACTTATCCAATTAAGTGGGATTTGAACGTAGATAATCAACTGGTGAAATTTGAATTCTAGAAGACTTACAAAATTCAACTTACAAAATTCAACTATATCAAAGGTAGGTTCAAATTCATTTATTTTTAAAAGTTTTACCTCTTGTGTAGGATCCTTCAGATAATCACGAACCTTCTTTGATTGGTTATGCAAAGTCTTCCACTTTCTAGCTAGGTTTGAGGTAGAATGACCTTTAGGAATTTTGCTTCCTTTTTGACCTTATGTGAGTACTGTGCATGAAGGATCTTCAAGGGTGTGCATGAAGGATCTTCAAGGGTGACATAGACATCACCTCTTCTTTTAGAATTTGAATCATATTCGAGGAAATAATTTATACAGTTGCCAGAACCTCTTGAGTCTTCTTCAACAAGAATTTCTTTTACTGTCGCCTTATTTGCATTTAATTAATTTGAATGGATCATCTCAAGATATGAGGCACTGCCATGGTCATCAATAGACTAAAAGATGCATAATTTTTTAATTGGCTAAACCACCTTCAATTAATAACTTTTGATTTTTTGGTATAATATTAGGCTGTCTTCCGCTTGCCCCTACATTTGGGAATTTACTAGGGATGTCTTAATACATAGTATTGATTTTTGGCATTTTCCTCTTCATTGTCATTACATAAGTCAATAATCTTTAAACCAAGGGGTTAGCTTGACCTAAGGTGGAGGGTTGTGGGCTTGAAGCTTGCATCTCCCTCCTCCATCTACCAGTAGCTAGAAGATCATCTTCCAACTCAATTTCTAACCTCTAGGTGACAACAATATTAGCTACTTTGTCTCTTCTTAGGTAAAAATTGATGTTTGGGGGCATTGTATTCATGAAAAGGCCTTTATAGTTTTTAGCATTAGGTCATTTAGCAATAGGGATTTTACGAAGTATTTTATTGAACTTCACCATAAAATCATGCATGGGTTCATGTACCTCTTTCTTGAGTTGTGTCAATTGTAGCAAAATGGTATGTTCATCATCTGCTAATTTGAGTATAGCTTCAAACACATTTCACATTGAAGCCCAACCTATGATTGCCCCATTTGGAAGGTGGTGAAACCAATCTATGGTAGTGTTAGTTAGGGTTTGAACAAATAACCTAACAACCACATTTTTTGTAGCAACCACAAGAACTCTACAAGCAGTGTTAAAGGCATTCAGGTGTTCATCAGTTGACTTCTGATTTTCATTGACTTTAGGCAAGATATCCCTAGCTCCCTCCCAAAGAGGATCTAGATTAGGACCTAAAGCAAGAGGACCAACTTGGGCACCCCAAGGATTATCAATCATTCAAGGTAAAATGAGGTTTAGAGGTTGGGTGTTGAAACAAGTGGGTACTAATGTCCTTGGTAAAATTAAGGCTTGCAAACTCACAACAACTGGGGGTGATTTTTTAGGGGAAGTAGGTCTACTCTTACTTTTCATAGACTTCCTTTCTCTTTGGGTTAGATTAGGGGTAAATTTTTGACTTCTTAAAAATTCATAGGATTGATTTAAAAATCCTTTTCTCTCTTCACTCTGGGTATATTTACCGCCAACCAGTTTCCTAAAATGAAAAGATTTCTAGTTATTGATATTCAAAGAGGTTTTTGGGATAACCTTCCAATCACAACTTCTTCTTGAATAATAGGTATTCCTCTAATGATATTTTCTCTTTCTTCTTCTCTCTAAAGAACCTAACTAACTTGCAAGAATTGCTTGACATTGGTTTTGAGTTTCCAGGCTTGGGCATTTAGATATGAAATAATATCTTTTTGGGTATTGCCAAATACTAATCCTAGCTAAAGAACAAGGAAAATCTCTACGTGAGGTAAGACCATTCCTTATAACAATGTTGAACCATAAAGGATTCCCTAGTAGATTTTCCAAATACTGTTAGTGAGCAGTTTTTCCCTTCAGTAATGCAAGTTAATGAACAAGGAAAACTCCCACAACAATTGAGTTCCTTTGATTGAACTCTCTCTATTTTGAGGCACAACTCTCTCCTTAAATGATAAACATTAGTTTCCTTTATTTCAAAAGAATTTATCAAGTGAAATATTTTAACCAGAAAGAACTAAGGCTTTTAGAAATGCATTTCCATCTCTTATTCAAAAGAATTGCAAGGATAATATTGATTCAAAAATAAGCCTAACGACTTATTTAGATGTGTACTAGGGAATAACTGAAATAAAGATGATTGATTCCTAAACAATATAATCAAAACCATTCATAGAATAGAGCATATCATTATTGACGATAATCATGAAAACATCCCATATGAAATGAATCCAGATGATTAGCACATATAACTAGTATCAAAATATTTATGTATATATTCCTTGTTCATGTAAATAGCATAACAAAATTGGTTTAGTCTAAACCTGGGTTAACAACTTAAGTTACTATTGCAGAAATACTAGAGTATCAATACCAAAAACATTTAAAGTCTTACAATATAGCTGTGAAAGGCCCATAAAACAACTATAAAATTAACTCCAGTTGGAGTTGTAATTACTATGCTTAAAATAATAAAACAACTACCCTAGGAACTAAAATATTAAATGACCAAAGCCTTAGTTTCAAGCTAGGTGATTGAAAGATTAGCTGAATTTTCCAATTGTCCTTGCTCTAAGGTTGCATCACCACTTGTAGTTTTCCAATCCTTGTAAGCAACTTCAAAATCTAGAATCTTTTTTTTTTGTGGGACTCCCAACTATCCTATTCTTAGCTGCCATATGTTAATGACTTGATGGGCATGTTCCATCTTCTTAATCTGCATCATCAGATGATCATCATTGATAATAATCATGGAATATGTATACGTGATGACTGCTAGGCTAGTAGTAGATACCTCTTTGGCCTCTTGGAGAGCTTGTAGCTTGTCTTGGCATTATTCAATGACCATATTCCTCCATCCCATGTTGGTTCAGGAGATGTATAAGAAGTTTACATCAACCCTAGAATTCTACTTTTCAACCAGGAATTTGTCCACTCCATATTCCTAAACTTCTACTATATGAGCCACAACATCTTCCATTTTTACTTCTCCTTAGCCCATGAATTTAACTTAGCTTCTAGGTCGGCCATCATTTGTTCAACCTTCACCTTTGTCTCAGCTAAGCAAGCTATATAGATGACTTCATGAGAAACTACTGATTCAAGTCACTCATCAAAAGCTTTAGAAACTGACCTATCCCTTTTTACCTGGTCAATGAATTGTTGATTTTCTGGGGAGGTCACATCAATCATGGAAATAGCCTAAGGCTAACATTCAGGTTCTATATTTTTTAGATTACGAATATATTTTACGGATATGTGAATAGACTATTTTAGTTCTTTCTTTCCCTTTTAGTCTTTCATATATGATTGGTGACCTTTGCATGTCCTACATCAAGGATTTTCATATTTGTGGCTCTGGAGGTTGGTCTAAGAACTCTTTTCTCCATTGTGTAGTCTTGAGGAATGATGTCCTCAAGAGTTTTGCCTTTAGATGGCTTGAATAAATTAGCCACCCAATCCCCTATTTGTTCATCAACACCAAGCATAGCTTCTGTTTTTGGATTTTTTATTTTGGTCAATTTCCCCAAACATTTTCCAACCATGTTGGCTAGACAACTAAATACCTTAGTAATAAAGGATTGGACATTCTTCTACATTGACTCCATGACTAAGCATAATCATGTGTTTTCCTAAGTATAACATACTGACTTCATTTTATTTAGCGTAAGCTTGAGAGGGTGGCTGCAAAGTATATGCTTTGATTCCTCTTTAAGTCATTACAACTACAACAAGAAATAAATGATGAAGGAAAGTAAGCTAGGAACTAAAATGATGTTTTCCTTAAATCTTAGAGTAATGCTACAAATAGTAAATCTATTTAAATATCTATGTTGGAGGAATAGTTCAATGATTTTGTTATCATTGACTATAGGAATAATAGAAGTCTACTTTGAAAGGAAGAAAACTAAGAAAGGAAATCTATTCTAAAAAACCAGTTCACTCACCAAGTGGCCCCCCTTGGATGAGTGAACAAAAAATGATCAAGTCTGAAGGTGGAAACTTGAAATCTATATTCTATTCATTCATAATAAGAAATTGCATTTGAAAACAAGATTCTACTCTGCTAAATAGAACAATATACTCTATTCCTTCTAGTCAAACCAAGAAAAGGACAAAATAAAAATCTCCTTTCAAGGTTACAATAGAAATTATTTAAAGGAAAGCTTTAAAAATTCCTACTCTTACGATCACTCCATCAATAAGGATCAATTATAGATCATAAAGTTTACAATAGAAACAACATTAATTGCATTTTAACTCCCCCAAGAATATAGTAGGTCAAGGAAGCTATCTTCATGTGCTGTCATAATAGAATTCACACCATGATCTACTTACACGGTGATTCATCAATCATCTGGTTGACTTTGACTTTAGTATTGAAATCTTGTCTTCAATCCATGTGACAATACCTAAAGAGAATTAAACACAACAACTTCTGTATACATGCATTTATTTCATCATCAATATTAGAAACAATATAATGTTCAGATTATCATTCTTACAAATCCTATGACTATAGGAAGGAACCTACCCAAACATAGCATAGATAAGGAAATATTTATCAGCATGTAATATTATTCATTAAACCATCAAAAACCATAGATTTAAGTGAACACAATAGGACTGATCAATCTACACTTCAATCTTCATGTCTTAACATATAGATAGCATATTCATAAAACATAAGTTCTTTTGCTTAAACCATAGAGTCATAAACTATTTCTTGCAAGATAACTGTTAAAAACAAGATAAAAAAGGTTCTTAAATAATGGACTTTTAGAGGCTCATCATTGCCCCCAACTAAACTATTGCTGGTCTCTAGCAATCATGAAGTTCAACTTCTTGACCCGCACTCTCTAGTCACTAGGTGTCCTTTCACCTAGCTCATTCTTCACATAGTCGAAGTAATCATAATTTGACTTAAGCCTCTTCTAGCATCAAACTTCAATAGTCATGTCATGATCTTCTACATTGTCATTTACTACTAGTAGTGGCCATAAAAGAATTGGGGGTTAATACCTTAATGGTAACTAATGTTTGCACTAATTTCTCCCCAAGTCAATATACCAAGGAATCCTTGTTGTAGAAAGAGTCATATTTTGTGGAGAGTGGGGTTCTCTTATTTTAAAATCATGTGGCATTCTAACCCATCACTGCCTTGAGGCAACGATTTTTGTTTCAACATTCTAAGATATATGTTGTTCCCAATCTTTAAAAGCCTGCTCTCTGACTACACTCACCTTACCATGTCTTGCAGGATTTCCCAAAATAGAAATCCAATCCAAATATGTTCATCTAGAATATTGGACTTTTGGCCTCATGAACAAGGGTGCTGTAATCTCACTTTCCCTATAGGATGTGTCTTGATGTTCTCTTCTTATTTCATTTTGCATCCATGACATTGCCGCCCTTAACTACACATCCCCTACGTACAGGACTAGGTTTTATTTAGTGTCATTAGGCACTGCCAGATTGTGAAGATACAATTCACATTGTAAGTTTTTCAAGGCCATAGGAACATATCGAAATGCATCATAAAATTCATGTGGGGTAGAGATAGAGGGGTTAAGAACTTCTATAATTATAGTTAACTTTTAATTTGGAAATTGTTCTTTAAGAAATAGAGCATAAACTAGCAATGGTGACCTACATTCCATTAACTTAGGATTTAATCCTGTAATCTACTCGATTCTTCTCTTCAGAAATTCATTCTAATCTGAACTTTGTTTCAACTAGAAGCTCTGCTCATTAATAAAATTCTTTAATTTCTTTTCCTCCAAATTCCATTGAGCTCTTTCCCATAATAGTTGTTGAAACAAATTAATTCCTGCAGATAAAGGTGTGGATAAATCTTGTGGTAGCAATGGCTCATGATGAAAGAGGTCTATCCATTCATGTACCAATTGATGAGTTTTTTAACACTCTGTGGTGTGAAACACTCACTTTTCCTTATGACAACAATTGTTTCCTCTTTTTCTTTCTTGCTATATTTTGTGGTTGCTACAACTAATGTGTCCAACCCTTCTTGGTCCAGTTTTTCCAATACTTCTTTAACAATTTCAATCCTAAATTAGGGATAATTCTTGAAAGGATTTTTGTAGAATTTTCACTAATGTCTTACATAGCATGGTTTTCTTCAAATTCCTTAGACATTTCAATCTCATTAGATTACCTATCACTATCGATAAGCACATAGTTAATGCTACACTCAACTTTAGGTGGGAAATTATGGGTTTTGCTTTCATTTTCACTGGCTTCAATTTGTGGAAATTTTTCCCCTAGAGAGAACTCTTTTTCACTTTCAAACACTTCAAAGGTAATTATAGGAATAGAGGCCTCCAAAACCCTACTCTTAGAGAGTCTTGCACTTCGCCTTGTGGGTGGTGCTGACAAACATGGGGAACTCTTTCTTTTCCTCCTTCTTATAAGTGTTTCTACCATAGGTATTTTAAGAGGTTTTTCTATGTCTTCCTCCTCTTGAGAGTGCAATGGTTCATTAGGGTTACTCTCCTTATCTAATTGTCCTAGCCTTTTTGCTTCAAGTCCCAAAATTTTAACTTTTTCCTTCTCAGTGGAAGGCCTATTTTTAATGGGTGATGGGGCTTTAGGAGCACTATTAGTTTCTACCTCTTTGCTTTTATTATTACTAACAATGGAGGTTTTAACCTTATAAATCTATTTCTTATTTGGCTTAAGACTAGAGGGAGAGGCTTCAGGAGCATCTTCAGCTCTAGTGACAATTTTACAAAATTCTATGGGTGTTCTTTCCCTTTGTCCTACAACTTGGCCTTGAGGGCCAACCAACCTAGGTTCTACCTCCTTTAATTGTAATAATTCCTCCCATGACCCAATTTCTTTCTTATTTAATTTTCTTTCTACAATTAATTTTATCAAACCATGATGAGAGATTGACTGATAACTTCGTGACTGAACTAAAGAAGCTTGCTTCTTAATAATATCAAACATAAAGTTGGGAAGGTTTACTTATCTATAATCATGTCGTAGGTGACCCAAAAACTTGAAATGTAGGGCATGCAAATATTTGTAGCATCCCTCACATGTGAAATATCAAATGATAAATGCAGCAGGTTGAACAAACTCCATTGGAAATGATAGCCTCAATGCTCCTTATTTCTTATCAATGTCCAATGGTAGGTCCTGTTGTATGTTGAATTGTGCCCTAGCCATCATCAATTCAAATTCTTTCTCCCAGTTTTCACCCTCTTGGGGCAATCCAGTAACTTTGGCTATCAATTCCTTTGAGAACTCAATTCTCAATCCTTTAAACATTACAACTTCATTTGTTAAGGTGGTCATAAATTAGAGAGCTACTTCTTCATTAAATCCATTCAAACTGAGGCAATAATCCAATCATCCCCTTCTTCTAAACATTTCATAGGTGGTTGCATCTCCCAAATGAACTCGATGATCAATAGGCTCATTTCTTTGTATACCTCCACCCATGGTTAATTACAATTGAATTGCAAAAAAACTCTAATGATCAAAGAAAATCAAGGCTTAAGACACTGGCTCTAGTTTTTTAGAAAAAATGACTTCATAAAAATGATGTGTACTTGAGAAGTTGAATGCACCATATCTCAAAATATATCCTTTGCATCAAATGTCATGATTTTTGCTCATGTATAGGTCCATCACCCGAACACATTGCAAATCATCATTAAAAGTTAAATAACCAATTTTAACGTTCTTAATTGCATAATGACACAATCGTAGAAGGACAAGTCACCAACATGTGATATTAAATATGTACTTATTTCTAGCCATCTCAATGCACTTTGAAGGTATACGTATTTGAAAAATACAATTTGAAAAAACCAATCAAACAGTAATTTAAATATTTCCCTCCCCCAAACTAAATGAAGACATGGGTCCTACCAGGCTAGGATAAGCAAGAGTGAACAAATATGAACAATACCTAATCGTAACAAAACATGAATAAAATAAAATACATGCAGAATTATGTGGAAGGTACCTAGCAACTAATATAGGAAAGATGTTCTGAATGATCATTAGAATTGATAGAGTGATGGGATGGAATGGTAAGATGTAAGAGATAAGAGAGAACTAGCAGGAGTTAGGGAAGAAGACCCAGACTCATTGGCTATAGGAATGATAATATCCTCATTGTGCTAGAATTGCTATAGGAACTCTTCATAGCTAGCTGGTTTATGTTAAAGCTTGAGGCAATGCCCATTAACAAGTAGTTTGAAGTGAATAGGATCAATGGTAGATAACTAAACTACACCATTTGGAAATATGACAACAATCTCATATGGTCCTAACTAGCGTGTTTGGAACTTTCCTAGATTATGTTGGTATCTTGAGTCATAAAGGAGTGCCTAATTACCTACAACAAATTTTTTCTATTTGATAAACTTATCATGACACTATTTCCTTTGGTGTTGAATGAGCTCAGTATTGTTTAATGTAGATTTCCTCCATTCATCAAGATTGTTTAAGCTTAGGATTCTATCTTGTTGGGAAATATTGAGTTCTATCTCAAGCTCCAAAGTAGTCTTCAATGTTTTGTATTCGAATTCAATAGGCATTATGATTGACTTACCATAAACGAGTGCAAATGGAGTAAAACCATTTGAGGACTTCTAGGTGGTTCTATAAGCCTCTAGAGCTTCAGGAAGGCACGTTGCCCAATCCCTCTGATGAAGTTCTATAGTCTTGATGAGAATAGATTCTAGCTCCCTATTAGTAACTTCAACTTGACCATTAGCCTGAGGATGATAAGGTGATGGTTTACCATTCCTAATGGATACTCCATCATAAGAGCAATTATCAAATTTGATGTAAATTGAGTTCCTTGGTTAGATGTAAATTTCCTAGGATATCCCTTGGTTGTTTCATGGGTTTAGCTTTCACCCATTTGGTGACATAGTCAGTGTAGATCAAAATATAGGATTTTCCTTATGAAATAGGCTCAATGGGGCCTACAAAGTCAATCCTCCATTTGTCAAAGGGTGTGACAACTACTTGAGGCTACAAAGGTGTTTCATTTGACTTAGTGGGTCTTCCCATTCATTGACACTTGTCACATTTCTTTGTGTATCTGATTGCATCCTTGTGTAGGCTTGGCCAATAATACCCAAGTGTTATATTTTTAAGGTTGTTCTTTTGGCTACAAAGTGTCCTCCACAAGGTTCATCATGATAGGCCTTCAATACATCATATGTTTCATCTTCTCTTAGACACCTACACATGACTTGATCAGGACCAGTATAGAACATAAACCCAACAATCCATGAATAATTCAAGCTCTTCTCTGTTAGTAGCTTTCTGGCTTGGGCAGAGAAATATAGTGGCATTTTTCTTGTGGTGAGGTAGTTAGCAATATTTACATACCAAGGGTTTTGAGTGACCAATAGAAAAATGTGCTCATTTGGAAAACTATCAATAGTTGTTGAATCATTAGGGAGATGCAATTGAGAGAGAAAGTCAGCTACCACATTGGCCTCACTAGGTTTATCAACTAATGTGATGTCAAATTCTTGAATGAGCAATAACAATCGAGCCAATCTTCCTGAAATTATAGGTTTTTTCACCAAATATTTGATAGTAGAATGGTTAGTTTGAACAAATATCTCATATCCAGTGATGTAATGCCTGAATTTATTGAGAGCATAAATGATTGCAAGTAATTCCTTTTCACTAATTGTGTAATTAAATTCTACACCTTGCAAATTCTTACTGATGAAATAAATGACATGTTTAATAGAGTCTAATTTTTGACCTAGCACAACACTGATAGCATAGTCTGAGGCATCTGTATGAATGTGAAAAGGTAAGTCCCAATTGGGTCCTCTCAAAATAGGTGTTGTGGTAAGAACTTCCTTGAGCTACAGGAAGGATGTTGCACAGTTAGAATCCCAAACAAATTTAGAGTCCTTTTAAAGTAGGTTGTAGAGTGGTGTTGCAAGTTGACTAAACTTTTTAATAAATCTTCTATAATATCCAGCATGTCCCAAAAAACTTTGTACATCCTTCTACTTCTCTAGTGTTGGTAAGGTACTGATAACTCCAATCTTTGTTGGATCTATTTGGATGCCTTTTGATGAAATGAAATTCCTTAGGACTACCCCTTCCTCCATCATCATAAAAAATTTCTCACTATTTAAAGATAGGTTATAGTCCTGACATCTTCTAAGTACTATTTGTAAATTTTCTTTTGCTTCTTTAAAAGTAACACCATAAACAGTGAAATCATCAATATAGATCTCCATACAATCAGCAAAAATATCTGAAAAAGTACTAATGATAGCTTGTTGGAATGTGGCTGGAGAATTGCACAAGCCAAGAGGTAATACTAAATAGGAAAATGTTCCCCATGGATAGGTAAAATTTGTTCTCTTGATCTTCTGGGGCTATTTGAATTTGATTGTAACCATTGAAACTATCTAAAAAAGAAAAATATTTTATACTAGCTAAGTTGTCAAGGACTTGGTCTAGAAATGGTAATGGAAAATGGTTCATCTTAGTGGCTGAATTAAACTCCCTATAGTCTACCAAAACTCACCATTTTCCTCCCTTCTTTGGTACCATGACCAAGGGTGAGACCCACTGACTATCGGAGATGAGATATACAAAACCAACACTTAATATTTTCTGCAATTCATTCTTAACAATATCTTTTAAGATAGGATTAACTCTCCTTTGAGGCTATCTAATAGGTTTGAATTTATGTATGATATAGATCTTGTGAGTGCAAAGCATAAGATCTAATCCCTTCATGTCCATGTAATCCCAAGCAAATGTATTCTGATTTTCTTGCAGTAGCTACAACATAGTTTCTTGTTGGGAGTGTGATAAGGCATTGTTTACATTTAGTTCCTTACCTAGACCAATTTCCATCTTAATAACCTTATATGCCATGAATATTTGAGCAATAGGAGAAGAATTTATCTCATGAGGTAATAATGAATGGAGAAATTGTGAAGCTTTTGAATGATTGAGTGAATTTAAAGGTGGTACAGTGGTTTCTAAAATGCATTCAACTTGACAACACATTGGATATTGTGTTCCATATTCATTCCAAATAATGGATAAAATTAATTCATCTTCTTCTCAATAAACTATGAATTATTCTCTTCCTATCATCATCAACTGATGGATGGAATTGGCTTTTGGATCATCATCACCCAAGTCTTGCCAAACTACTTAGTCATCTAGTAATAATGGTTGAGCAGGGGAGTACAAAGTTAGGTTCTTGGTATGAATTCTATTGGATATTGTCATCTTTCCAAATCAGCAAGCTATATATGCATCTATAGTGGCTAACCATGGCCTCCCTAAGATTAAAGGATATCCTCCCATATTAGCTTTTGGGCAAAGAACAACAAAATCAACTAGATATTCCTAGGAATTTAGGGTGAATATAACATCTTCTATCATCCCATCTAGTTTAATGGTAGAACTATCAGCAAGCTAAAGGATGATGGGTGTCTCTTTGAGGCCAACAATGTGCAACTGAGAAAATACCTCCTTTTTCATGACATTAATAGATACTCCTAGGTCAACTAAAGCATTTTGAACTTGGATGCCATGAATAGTAACTATAACTATAGGACTGCCAGGGTAAGAGTATTTGGGTACAACTAACTTCTCCAGCATTAAGTCAAAAAATTGTCTTAGGACATGAATGGTTTTTGGATCTTTCCTCTTTCTTCTTGGTTATTTATTGCATGCTTCCTTAATAGCTTTTGCATAGGCAGGGACTTTCTTAATACCATCTAGCAATGGTATTTTTATTGTCATATGTTTCAACTGATTAAGCAATTCAATGACTGCATGGTTCTCTTTGGATTGGCCTTGTTCTATCAACCTATGGGGAAATGGAGGTTCTTTGGCTACAAGAGAGTTATGCTAATTTGATTCATCTATATGCTTAATTGGAGGATCCTCAACTTTAGTTATTATAGGTTCTTGGGGTGTAGGAAGAGTGGTACCTAATCTTAAGTGAATATCATTCAATGAGATGGCATAGCTTTGTTGTTGAGTCTTCTATTTAGTATTTTTTGGATTTGGGTTAGGTTGAACTGGTAGTTGGGTTTACTTGGAAGGAGTATTAGTGGGTACAGGAGGAGGCATTAGAGCTTGCTGCTAAGTTGGTGGCAGTATGGTTGGTTGATTAGATTGGGGATTCTAATTCTAAGGTTTCTACCAACCCTACTAAGGTAGCTTCCAGCACTACTAAGGTTGTTGCCGACCTTACTAGGGTTGTTACCAACCCTGTTGAGGTTGCTGCCAACCCTACTGGGCTTGTTTCCAAGTATGATTTCCATTAAAACCAATATTTTGAAAATTTTTCCATTGATTATTATTATGATAACTTTGAAGAGGATCTTGTGGCATACCTTGTCTTTGAGCCCATGGCCTTCTTTGAGCGACATAGAGTACCTCTTCATTTTCATCAATGGCTTTGGAATCGGTTGGCATTGGTTGTGTCTCCATACTTGCAACAGATTTACATCTACATTGCTTTTTCTTTTCTCTACAATGTAGATAGTATTTAGCAAACATGGCATCAGGTTTATCTTTCTTTGTTCAGGCTTGCATGGTGTCCAACTAAGTAGTTGGATAATTAATGATGTCTTTCTTGAAGTTTGATAGAAAATTAGATAACTCCATCTTGGATACTCTTGAATTGTCATTGGACCTATGTAGTAGGTCTCTACGTCCCCTACCTTTCTCTACAATAGCTCTAGCATAGTTCAAGCATATACTTTGTATCTCAATCCAAGTCTTTTGAGTAATGTCCCCTCCCACCATAAGGTCTAGAGCTTCAATGCTTCCTTCATTTACACCTCTCATGAAAAGATGTTTCTTTGACTCCTCATTCAATTGATGTTGTGTGTTACACTACAGGTTAAACATAAATTGAGAAATATAGTCTTCCAATGTTTCATCATCCTTTTGGGACATTTTGAAAATACCATCCCCTTTTAAATCTTGACCCATATAGTATTCCTTATACTTTGTGAGAAAAAAATTGCTCATTGCAGGCCAATCTGCTACAACATTGGCACCCAACCCAATGAACCATCGTAGAGCAGCTTCTTTGAGGGTACAAGGAAAGAACTTCAATTTGTGGGCATCATTTGTATAATCATAGATTCTACATAGTATGTCAAACTCAAAGAGAAAGGTTTCAGGGTCTTCAATGATCAAGCCATAAAACTTAGGAAGTGCAGCAGCAGGTATGTTTTTCAAATTTTGGTTACCTTGTTGAGGAGGGATAGGAAAGGGGAATGTTGGTTGAACCTGAGCCATTCTTGGACGAGATACTATTAATGGTGCTTGATATATGACAAGATCAAGTGGATTATCTTGGTATTCAGGTTCAACAAAGAGATCATTTAGATGCAAGGATTCATCAGAGGATGAGGGTATTCATTCTTGAGCAGCAGCGAATGGATTTTCAAAAGGTTCTTCATTTTCGTTGTGTGGTTCTTCAAGTTCAAGATTAAAAAATGTCTTCATAAATATTATGGGTAAGAAATCTCCCAAAGGGGTCTCTTCTTCTATGCATGCAAAGTAATAAAAAATTTAATCTAACATAATGACTTCAGGGTTGAATTAGATTGGAACCTTCCTGACAACGATGCCAAAAATGGTTGGTCAGCTAAATACCTTAGTAATAAAGGATCGAACATCCTTCTACATTGAATCCATGACTAAACAAAATCATGTATTTTCCTAAGTATAACATACTGACTTCATTTTATTTGTCAACCTTTGAGCATAAGCTCGAGAGGGTGGTTGCAAAGCATATGCTCTGATTCCTCTTTAAGTTATTACAACTACAACAGGAAATAAATGCTAAAGGAAACTAAGCTAGGAACTAAAACAATGTTTTCCTTAAAGCTTAAAGTAATGCTACAAATAGTAAATCTATTTAAACACCTATGCTATAGGAATAGTTCAATGATTATGTTATCAATGGTTGTAATAATAGTAGAAGTCTACTTTGTAAAGAAACAAACTAAGAAAGAAAATCTATTCTAACAAAGCAATTCACTCACAAAGTGGTTCCCCTTGGATGAGAGAGTAGAAAATGATCAAGTTTGAATGTGGAAACTTGAAATCTGTATTCTATTCATTTATAATAAGAAATTACATTTCAAAACAAGATTCTATACTGTTGAATAGAACAATCTACTCTAGTCCTTCTAGTCAAACCAGGAAAAGATCAAAATCAAAATCTCCTTTCAAGGTTTTAGTAGAAATTATTTAAAGGAAAGCTTTAACAACTTCCTACTCCTATGATCACTCCATCAATGAGGATCAATTATAGATCATAAAGTTTACAACAGAAACAACATTAACTATATTTTAACCCCCCCAAGAATAGAGTAGGTCAAGGAAGCTATCTTTGTGCACCATCATAAAAAAAATTGCACCATGATATGCTTATGCAATGATTCATCAATCATCTGGTTAGCTTTGACTTTAGCACTAAAATCTTGTCTTCAATACATGTGACAAAACCTATAGAGCATTAAAAGCAACAACTTCTACATACATGCATTTATTTTCTCATCAATGTTAGAAATAATATAATGTTTAGATTATCACTCTTGCAAATCCTATGGCTGTAGGAAGGAACCTACCCAAACATAGCATAGATGAGGAAATATTTATCATCATGTAATATCCTTCATTAAACCATAAAAAACCATATATTCAAGTAAACATTGCATGACGGATCAATCTATACTTCAATCCTCATGTCTTAACAGATAGATTGCATATTCATAAAACATAAGTTCTTTTTCTTAAACCATAGAGTCATAAACTATTTCTTGCAAGATAATTGTTAAAAACAAGATAAAAAGGTTCTCAAAATAATGGCCTTTTAGAGGCTCATCACATGTCTTTGACTGAAATTCTTATAGACACCAAGCTCCTTTTCTTTCTTACCGAAATATTGAAGCAATTCGGTGCTAAAGAGGTACCTTTGCATAGAGGTGTTTGCAAGGTGGGGGAAACATAATAAAAAATTATTGATCCTGAGGCATTAACATCTCCTTCTATTGGTTGAGAATTCTGATCCATGACTTCTTGTGTTATTCCTTCAGTAGGTTTAATCTCAACTTCTATCTCAATTGGACCTATACCAGTACCCTTCTTGATAGATTTCTAAGTTTTCTACTTCTTGGTACTAGAATGAGTCCACCTTGTTGGCTTGGTGTGTTGAACTAAACTCTAAAGCTTAGATAGAACTTCAACTTCAGTGTTCAAAATACCTATAGAGGAAAAGGTGACATCTTTATCAGTATCAATATCATGAACATCCTACTCTACATTTTTCATTTTTGATTGCCTTTTCTCCTTTAACCAATTTTTAGTCCTTACTATAATTGGACCAGTCTGGTACTGTAAATCATCTTCTTTAGGTGAATCCCAATCTATTTATGGGTGAGGAAAAGCTTCAACCTATGTTATACAAAGAGATCAAAGAATTCTTCACATAGTTTTTCTTGTACTCCTTTTACAGTCATCTAAAATTTGAATTCTTTTATCTACTTTAGGGTCAACCTAGACCACCATCTCTTCTTGACTTCATAATCATCATCACAGTTAGCCCATAAGTCTTCTAACTTAGGGACATCTGAGAACTCTAGTCGTAATTCAAATAGGGGATGTACAAATTCTTTATCATCAAAATCAAGGTGAATAGTGTAAACCTCTAAGTTCATCAAACTCAATTCATGTTTAAGAACCAAGGCATCTTGTATAGTTTTTCATCTATACTGGCCAAGCTCTATAGGGAATATAGAACTGAAACCTCTCCTAGCTTTGCAGTTTCCATCCACTTTAGCTACCTATCTACAGACCTCCATAGAAACATATTTGTCTAGGCAATGTCTCAGCAGTTTTAGTGGTCTTGCTTCATACCCATCGATTGGGATATAGGTGAACTTAGTGAACTAAGTGAAGAAATTGTTGTAGATTGATACAAATTGTGTTGCCTCTTCTATTAACCTCCTCTATTCTTTACCTTGCAACTCAAAGACTAGCTTAACGAAAAAAGTATCTTGCACTCTCTTGGATTCATCTCTGTTCTTTTATTTTTGTAAACAGGGCAAATATTCATAAATAGGCATATTATTTACCCAATTAATGTCTGAAAGCCCAACCCATTCTTTATAGCTTTCCAAGACATAAAACATTTATGAACTCATATAAAAACTAGACACTCTAGACACTTGAGAAAGTTCTTCATGTAACATGTCAACTATGATTTCTGCCCAATCAATGTGCTTGTTCTTATCACTCAGAATGGTTTGAACAAGAAATACATTCAATTTTACTAGTGAAAGGCATGTTGATTTCCTTTAATCCTATTCAGGAGAGTAATCACATTTTTGATATCAAGGATCATGTGATCTCTTGTCTATGGGTGAGGAAGGCAAGAGCCCCATTTCTTTGGCTTAAGTAAGTAGTTCTTGGAAATGGCATTATTGAATGTGTTTGGGTTGGCTAAATATTTAATTTTTGAGAGGCCAATTGTCCAAGCTTCATATACCTCATGTGGTAGAATCCTTAGAGCACCCATGATTGTAACCCTATTTATATAGACTAGAACTTCTCCTAGATATGTTCTTATGCATCTTTGGGTGACATCGTATCTATTTCTACATTCTAAAACTAGTTCTGGGCAAAGAACTGACTCTAGGAATCCAACAACTTGTAGCAATCCACTATTGACTATTTTATCAGTAATAGAACTGAGAATAGGCTTGGAGAACCTAGCCAACATCTTGTTCATATCTTCATCGGTAAGGAAGGTATCTTTTAATGTGGGCAAGAAACATGCAAGGGAAGGTACATGCTTTTCTTTTGGTAACTTGGGGCAAGAGCTAGCCATGAAAATAAAACTCAACAATCCTTTTCAAAAATAGTTAAGAACCATTGGAAATGGAGGTGGTTCACAGAGTTACTCACTTAAGTGAAAGAAGTAATAGTAAGTATTGAGAAAGATAAAAGAAACTCACCATGTAGGAGAAACAACAATGTACTTCCATGATCAATCCTATTACAGACTGCCTATGACTCCATACAAGGGTGAGTTTTTATCTTTTTGTTGATATCATAATAAAAAGAAAAGCAACCTAGAAAAGCCTTTAAATGGATACTTGCATCATGGCTTTGATATGGAAAGTCTCGATTTGACAAGGACACTAAATTCATTGACGAGAGTATTTTCCTTCAAACGTAACAAATCTTTTTGCCACACTTCATACCAATCATTTATTGCAGGGTGTCACTTTAGCCTTTTTATAAGGATCTTGATGCATTTTTGTGCTACCACTTGCTAGTCTTCTTGAATGGTTTTGGCTCATGAACTAAACCTTGAACTATTTAGAATTTTAGATTCAAGTTTAAAACCATGAATATAGAAATTTAGGCGTATGAAACCATCATATAACTTTATTGAAAGGGAAAAGAGTGAAAACAATGAAGTTTGAAAGGAGTGGCAATTCAAAGTTTGGTTTCAAGATGCACCCAAAATTCAATGGACTTTATGTTAACACCAAGCCCAACTACCATTTGGACAAGCTGTTTGAACTTTGAACTCAATTAGTTGAGAGTTCAAGTTCAAAGGTATGAAAAAGGTTTACATTGTAGACCCAACGGAAATAGAAACTAGTGAATTTGAACATTGAACTTGATTGAGTTTAAGGTTCAGAGTTCAAAACCTAGACTGGGTAGGGAATGATTGAAAAACATTGAACAAGAATATATGGGGCTTTTACATGGGTACTAATGTGCATGACATTTTTTTGATGGACACATGCACTTAGTTTTAAAAAAGAGGATACTATTATTTTTTGTCTTGCAGGTGCATTCGTACCCTTTGGGCCCTCTACCTTGGGTGTCAAGTACATTATACACTGACTCGCTTGCATCCATAGGCCTACATTCCCTTTTCTTGGTCCCTGTAAACTTTTTTTTGGGCCTCTGGTATTGACATGACCCACCTCAACATTTTCTCCATGTCAACATCTGTGGCAACAAATTTTTATGGCACAAGCTTGTCAATTTCCATGCCTGATTTGCATAGTCAAGGCCTTGGGCCACACTATAACACCCCAAATCTGATGCATCATCTACCTTAGTTAAGGACCCATTGTGATAACTCAACCACCATATTGTGTGCCACGTGACCCACTGAGGTTCCAACACCATTTATGGGGGGTTTCCATTAGCATCTTCCAATTTATTGAAACATGGTTTTTCCTTTTACCATAGTTGGTAGTTTGGCATGTTTTCACATGGTTGGTGGTTGTTTTTAAGAAGATACTCCTCTACTTAGTAGTTTATTTTAGGTGGGTTTGTGTGGTTCTTTTTGAACTTGGTTTTTGCACCCTTGACCAATGGGCCCTCCTTCTGCCATATCACCATGCACAAGGTTTTGGTGGATTTGGTGTTTTTTTAAACACACCTCTTATTATTTTGGCCACCAAATTTTTTTTCGAACACTCACCTCTATTGATTGACACATGGTTTTTTTTGGGAGTTTTTCCTGGTGACTTGTATGTTTTTCCAGCTACTAAGGATTTTTCATGCTTTTTTTTCCTTGACAACCATTTGACCATCAAATTTATGCCTACCATTTTTTGACATCAACACTATGTCAACACTACATTAGCGTGCCCTAAAATCCCTTCTGGCTTAATTTGTACCTATCTATTTTTTTCCCATATCCTACTCATTAGTCTCTATTTTTGGAAAATGAGATATCATCGAAAAGTTGGTTCTAAGACCATCATATTAGTGTAGGTGATTCTCAATTTTGATGCATTTAATGGCTTTTTTATTGTCAAATTTAGGAGTTATTTTTGGCACTCTAGGAGACACATCTTTAGCATCTAATCTTTTATTTGGGAATTTTTTATATAATTTGAAAGCTCTTTTGTTCTCTTTCCAGCAATGCTTGTTGTTTGTCCATATTCTTCTCCAGGAACATTTTATTCAATTTTTTGCATTTTTGTATTATAGTAGATATCTTGGTTTTTTTAGGTCTACGGAGAAATTTTGTTACTTTAGATGATTTTTCATGGGTTGTACTTCTACACGAAATATTTGCATATTCATGAAACCTTGATGCAAAGTACAGATAAAATGACAATGAACTAGACTAAACCCAAGAAATCATTGTCAAAACGTAAACTCTACAAATGTCTCATGTTTCTCTAACTACAACCGCTAAGAATGCTCTTAGACCAACATCTCAATGATAGTTCTAGAATAAGAAGTATGCTTAAAATGCAGATCTAATAGTATGTATGCAAGATCTAAAATGAAAATGCATATTACATGCAAATAAAAACTCTTAGAATACTATCAAAATGAACATGCAATGAGCTAAACATGTGTTAAGATGATACTAAATAACATGAAAACAAAGCTAAAATGCTATCAAAATGACATAAACTTGTTAGAATAACAATGCTAATATGCTTAATATGACAACTATGAATATGCCTATGATGCAGATGCCTAAAACTTGGGTCCTTTTTCTCTTGAATTCTCCTTCTATTTATAGGATTTTAGGGTGTTGGGGTAAGAATTTGGGTTTTACCTTTACCTAGTGGTTAGAGGTGAAATTGAAAATGTCTCATAAGGGACAAGAGGAGGAGCTCAAAAGTCTTGATTTTGAGATAAATGTGGATTTCTTTTCAACTAAAATGTCTCATAAGAGACAAGAGGAGGAGTCGAAAAGTCTTGATTTTGAGGATAAATGTGGATTTTATTTCAACTAAAATGTCTCATAAGAGACAAGAGGAGGAGTCCACAAGTCTTGATTTGAGGATAAATATGGATTTTTCTCAAATTTTTATAATATAAAAGGAGGGATTTTATTTTGTGAGGATACATGGATTTATTGATTTAATAAAAGTTTCATTTATTTTCAAAAGTTTTCCTTTTTCCCTCTCCCTTTTGAATTCCATTTTATGATTTTGAATTGTTTTTCTCCTCTTTTGAAGTTGATTTAGGTCTTATTAATTTGATAGATGATTTAATCGATTAATGATCTTATGTAATCCTTAATTTGAAAGTTTTTTGTTTTCCTCTAATTTCCTCCTTAATTTATGTTGATTGATAAAAATTTTATAATTTAGGTCTTTGCCAATTTTTGGGTGTCTATAGTACTATCTATTACATCATCCTTATATCTCTTTTGGTATTTGTATATATCATTTGTATGCATTCTTGTAGATGCGCTAAGATAAAGTGTCATATTCCTTTTGTATATTCATTTCAATTATTTTGCCTTATTTTTTCTTCTGGTTTGAGCAGTTCCATCTAAGGACACTCATGGAGATTATTGTATTCTTGGGATTTACCATATCGTGTGCCTTATTATACATGCACTAATCTGATTAAAGTTCTATGGGGGGTTGATGTTTTTCCTTTATTTTCCATCTACTTTTGTCTAGTAATTTCCGTTTTGTGAGATTAGCATCATGACATGTCTAAGATTGACCACCTTAGCACACACATATGTATTCTTTCATGCATCTTAATCGTGGTTCCTTGACATGCAGTTCTTTTGGCCCACTTTTCTAGTTGCCGGTCACCTCACCCTTATTTGATTAGGGGAGGTTCTTCTATTCATTCTTATGCTTCCTTGGTTTGATGGAGTTAGCTATGTATTAATTATTATTTCCCATGTACTAGGAAGATGCAATGGTTGGGTACCTATGCATTTCTATGAGATGGTTGGGTCATGTGATTGGTGTAAAGAAAAGGGTTCAATAGAACCCAATGAAGAGGGTTCATAGTCTTCTAGTTTCTTTATTGGGTTCTATTGAACCCCCTTCTTTGCACCAATCACATGACCTTCCTATATTACAAGAACTTGGTGGATGTCCAAAAAATGTCAGATTATTAGGGAAATCTTACCCTAGTTTCTTACTAGCTTCATATTTCTTGTAGAATAGCTAAGATCCTCTCTTGGTGACAATAATAATATGGAAGCTATTGACTCGTGTATTACATCTCATAGAATGTAAAACATCTAAATAACTTCACAAGAAAGTATTCCATTAGGGATACTTATCAAAGACATCCTAATATTGATTATTTATCTTTAGGAAGTTAAAATTATAGCATTTATGTTACTTATTACTTTTTATATTATTTGGCTAAATAGAGCATAATTTTTTCTTCTTAGCATGAATTTTATCGAGGAGTTATTACTCTTAATTCTAATTGATGATGTTCATCTATTGTTGAGAATGGGTCAAATCCTATCTAGATCAAATTAATGTGGTTTCTCATGTTAAGATTATTAATTTTAATGCTCCTAATGGTGTTGTTAAAAGGTCTTGATAGTGGTGATGGATAGTTGATTTAATTCCACCTAAAATAGGTTTATGTGTAGTAATTCGATATGGCTGAGGTGACTTCTGATAAAGAAGGTTTTACCTTTTTGATGGATAATTGAATAGTGTGAGGCTCATTTTTATATGTGAAGTAAATTAAGCCTTTCAACCCCAATGCCATTTGTTTATACTCCTTTTTTCTTTGACATACCTAGTGTAATTCCAAAGATGATCCTGATAAACTATTTAACTGGCTTGATGATGCCATGATCTCGACTCCATTTCTTTTCTTTGAAGAAAATTAAGATTTTTTGATTTTACCTCTTTCTGAGGTCACCTTGTTAGACCATTATCCCACCAAGTTTAGTATTGAATGGTAGATAATTCATATACATCCTTAGAAAACAAAGTCTTTTGTATTACATTATTTTTGAATCCTCAGTCCACAATGGCCCACATTCAATAATTTTGGAATCTTGAGCCAATACACACTCATGGTGGAATAATGTCATTCTTCACACTATGTGGTTTCTCCATATTTATGGAAGGTAGTTGGCAATGTACCATTGGTGGTTCCATGATGTCACTGTGCCAAAGATCTATGTTTTTCCTTTGAAATTTTGGCTTTGGACACCTTCTATCTTGACTTTTACAAGTATTATTTTTTCAGCAACAAAATAAAAAGATTTGTTTTAATTATCATGTTTCTAGGGGGGCTCAAATTAAGGTTAGGATTCATTAGCTCATGATAGAATATTGGGCTTCTAAAGAGTTTTTCCTTGCTCTTAGGGTTCATCATTCGTATCCTAGAATCAAATAAATCAAAGAAGGTCAACTAACACTCTGAGTTACTAAAAATTCTTCAATATTTTTCTAGAAATTATAAGAAGTTATTCACTTCATTGGGAAATTCACTTGCTAGAGAATAATCCTAGAAGGACTACCTTGCAACTATCCCTTATTGTGTTTCAGATTCTCAAGTTTATTATTATCAATCTATAACCCTTTAAGATATCAAAGGAGATGTATCCTCCATGTTGGATGAAAAGTATCCCATTTTTTATTTTTTTTCCATGTGAATTCTATAAAGACTAATGGAAATTAATTGGTTTCAACATTAATAAGGTCTATTTGAAGGATTGTAATTCGTAATCTTTGGGTTAGATAATCAATATAGGGGACATAAAATTCATACCTAAAGATGGGGATCTAGAGGATTTCAATAAATAACCTATCACCTTTTTCAATGTGTCTTACAAGATCATGACCAAATCCATTGTGCTTAAGATTCACCAGCTTCTCTCACAAATTGTGTCCCCTAAATAAATTAGCTTCATCAAATTAAGGTTTATCCTACAAGGTATTATTACTTTGAAATGAATAAAATGCATTTATCACTCTTAGAATAATGTAATTTTAAAAACAAATTGATTTTTCTAAGGATTGTGATTTCATTGAATGACCCATTATTTCAGTGTTTCTTGAAGCTTTAGAATTTGGGCCTCATTTCATTTGGTTAGTATAGTCATATTCTCAACATGTTAATGGCCACTTTTATGATTATTCTTTCCTCACATTGATTGAAGATGAAGATAATGTTCAAGAAACTTTTAGATGCCTTGATACCATATATTAGGCTTTGGTTTGGCAAAATTTTCAATGGTACAAAAACTAGTGTTACAGAAAACCTTTCATTTTGTCCCCTTTTTAGATTCTTGAGTATGGGTAGAAGTGGATCCAATGGAAAGATCTTCATATTTCTGGGAATCTTTTTTTTTTCCTGGGGTTATATTCTTGACCTCTAGAATGTTGTGCTATCTTGAACAAAGAAAACTTGTCATTAGATTATTAAACCACTTTCTGTGGTTGATAACATTAAATATTTTCAAAAGTGTTAGTTAATACTCATATATGTACTACTATTAATGTTAGGCTCCATCAAAATCTTCTTACAACAATCTAAAGAAGCTTTAATGACATTTCTTATGGCCATTTGGAGCTAACCATCATGGATTTCATAGAATTTCCTTGGAGTACTATTATATTACCAAGGATTATAAAGACCTTGACGTTTTTCTACCTATAAACAAGGCCTATCCATTTCCACCAAATACATCATTCATTCCATTTCTAGTGACAAATCTTGGAAATTTATTCTCAATGATTGTATTTCCTTAGACTACCTAGTTCATAGACCAACCTGAAAGTGGATTGGTTTTCAAACCCTTCTTATTATGAGAAATGTTGTTCATATCAAGGGAATCCTTATTTCCAAAAATATTTAGCATGTCGAGGAAGCTATCAATCCTTGGCTCTACTTAGATGTGGTTCATTTTTATGATGGTCGACTCTTATGCAATTAAAACAATATTTGGTGGCTCTCCTTGTCCATGTCCAAGGAATTACTTTAGCCAATATTTCTTTAATTCATAATCTATGTTTTCACAAATTTGGTATTGGAACACCTCAAGATATTTTTTCTCATGTTACTATGAAGCTTTGTACTTGAAAAGATTTGCACACCTAGTTAACTAGCCCAAATTTATAGACGATTAACATGTAGTGATCTTGGCACTTCATTTATTATTTACAATGCCCATTATGGGATACCATTGAATGGTCCCCCACTTTCCTATATTTTCCATTCCAAACCAAATTCGGCACTTGCATTGTTCCCAGTCCATGTGGTGATGTCAAATTCATAATATCTAGTTTTTCTATTTTGAGCCCAAAGTGGCTCATTTTTCTTGGTGTAATTTTAATTGGGGATTGCCTTTAGACTCTTTTCTCTAGTATCTGGGTGTGCTAAATCCTCATTTTCCTTTTTGAGGATAAGCAAAAATATTTATACATCTCATCCAGTATTGTAGGAGAGTGCAATGGTCATGGGATTTGATTCATGACTTCTTTCAACCCTTTAGTTCTAAACCTTTCTCTTGACATATGATCATGTTGGGAGATTAAACTAGACTTGCATCAATAAAAATATACTATAATTTCAAGATGAAAATGATCATCAATTAATGAAAAGATAGAAATAAAGTATTATTTAGTCACAAATTTTCTAGATATTAATTTTTATTTATACGTTAATTCATCTATATCTAATAATGTCATGATGCAAATTCAATTATAAGCTGATAAGGTAGCCCTTAAGGTCGTCCACTTGCAAAAAATAAGTTTTTGCATTGGATAAATGCCCCTTTCTTAGAATTTCCAAAGTGTATTTGAATATTTTTACCCTTGATGATTGGTCTGTACCCCATGGCCATAGTTCCTCTACTCATAATTCTCATATGTCATGCTCCCAGGATCTATGATGATATAGTTTAGAAGGTGAGGATATTTATGATGTTAGAGGTGGATCTACTTCTATATGGAATACTAATGGTATTTTCCCCTCTTCTCCTAGCATTTTTGGATGGTTGGGTTCCTTTAAAGAGTTTGTGTGGCCCAAATATTCCAAGTGGCTTTCTAAACTTTCTTTGGCTACTTCTCCAACCATAAAGAAGAATGAAGAAGATACAAATAAAAAGGAATGATGGTCTCTTTTGGACCCCAATCCTAATCCCACTGATATATGGGGAAAGAAGGATGAACATGACCCTCCACCTTCTACGAGCACTAATTTAGTCGCTTAGCATCTTGTTTATCTATTTCTACTTTTGAGATGTTCCCATGTTTGAATTTTTAGTTGGCTTTCTAGGATCTTCTCATATGACATTCATGAAGTGATTTCATATCCTCCTCTTTTTTATGAATAGTAACATTTTACTTAATTAAAGCTGAAATGATATTATTTTAGGATCAATAATGGTGGTGATGCACATCATTATTTAGGATTCCTACAAGTGTTAATGCAATAACTATTAGAGTAAATAATTATTTATTAATTATTTATTCTTTTTCTTAAGTTTACTTAGGTTAATGCATTTATTTATTAGTTGTAGTCTAGGAGTTGTTGACAACATGGAAGTTTGTTCCTATCTAGTCATACTTATCTCCTCTCCTTGATCGAGGACATTCCACCTTTTGTGGACGTATGCTTAGTTGTCATTCTTATCTCCTAACATCTTCTAGCTTGTTCTAGAAGTCTCCTTGAGGCCTTTATAACTGAACTCATTTTCAAGGCATATTATACAACACTACATTTTTCTTTGTTTGTAATATCTTCTCTCTTAGTCCGTTTAGTTTTTCCAAGCTCCACCTCTTCCTTCTTTGGTTTCCCTTTGACAAGTTATTTGCATGTAGGTGATCTTGTCAAGCTGTGAAGTTGGCTTTCATTAACTTCTACATGGTATCAAAGCCTCCCTACTGCTTCCAGGCTAAAGGATTTTTGAAGTTGTGATTCAGAGACACAAAGCCTAGTTTGTTTGTATTTTTTTCTTCAATTTGGGGGAAGAGCATATTTTTGGAGCATGTTGGGCCTAAATAGGCACTATCGTGCCATCATAGCCCCACCCATGCTCCACTCAATGGCAACCTCCACCAACAGTAGCACCACATAGCCACCCGCTTGTGACTGCTGCTCGTCGACCATAGCTCGCAGCTCTGGTGCCTCCACTATTGGTAGTTGCCACCCCTATGGCCACCGTAGCTAGCTGAGACCACTCTACTACCGCCCACCTATGGTTTGCTTGCTACTGACATGTCTCTTTGCCATCTCCCTAGTCTGATGATGCATGGAACAGTCAGTGAGTGCCATGTGGTACTGGTGCCACATTGGCACCTGCCACATCAGCAATTTGACAACCATATTGCCACATGGCATTGCTATGTGTCATGCCATGTGGCCTCTTTTTTTGTTGCAATAGCTGATAGACCATCAATTTTATTGTAGTAATTTTTTAACATTAGCATGACATCAACACTACATTATTAGCCTCTCCTGCCTCTATTTCAGGTCCCTTTTTGAACTATTTGAGCATACAAAGGTATTTTTCATGTCCAAAAGAAGTACTAGAAAGCTAGTTTCGAGACAGAGACATTGATCTAGGTATTTTCAAGTTTTGATGTAGTTTTGTGGCTCATTTTTGTAGTCAAAGTTTGAAGTTCTATTTTTCACTCCGGCAAGCATATCTTTTGCATCCCATCTCCATTTTTTGAAAACACTATATTTTTGGAAAGCTAGTTTTGTCATCTTTTTAGAAATGCTATCATTTCCTTTAGATTCTACACTATGATCTTTCTATCATATTTTTGGCATTTTTTTCTCTATGGTGGATATCTTGGGTGTTACAGGTCGGAGGATTTTTTTCATGGCATGGGATCTGTTGTTTTGGGTTGTACTATCTTTTGTATAAACTTTTTTCCTTTTCTGATCATTGTAGCTATCATTTGTAAGCATCTTTATGCAAACACACTGAGATAAAGTGCCACTCTTGCATTTTCGGTTCATGAACATTGTTTTGAGATAGTTGTACTTGCACTATTTTATAAAGCACCATGGGGGGATAGTTGTTGCCATTTTTGTGCCATCTTCCTTTATCAAGTGAGTGTCCCTTCCACAACATTAGCCCCATGCAGAGTCGATGACCGTGCCTTTATAGGTGTTTGTACCTCTTCAACTCTCTCATCGTTCTTGGTTCTTTCTATAGAGGATTTTGGCCCACCTTTTTAGTTTCCTATCATCTCACCCCATCTGCATTAAGGGGGAGTTATTCTATTGTTCTAATGCTTCCATGGTTCGATGGTTTGATATGTGAATTATGTATTTAGTACCTAATCCTATATACTAGGTGATTGTAGTGGCTGGCTACCTATGTATTTCGGTGAGATGGATCATCTACCATACAGACACTCTCAGTGTGTGCCTTCTATTTCCATGGAGATTCTTCACATTAACAACTTCTTTATGATGATAGAGTTTGTAGCTTCTTCATGATCACTTTTTGTTCTTATTTTATGGGACATTCCTCTAGTTGGAGGCTTCTTCAATCCTTCACTAGGTTTTCTTACCTCATTTTGGGGGAGGTTTTTTCCCAGGAGGTTTTCTCTCTTTCCCCATTTTTAGAGGTTGCATTTCTTTGCATTGTACTATGGCACCTAACATGTCCTAGTTCCCGAGACCCATTTTGCATTTCATCTTAGTTGTTGTGAGCTTAAGGCATTCCCCTAAGTTGCACTTAAGGGGGGTGTTATCTAAGTAAATTATTATTTATTAATTATTTATTCTTTTACTTAAGTTTACTTAGGTTAATGCATTTATTTATTAGTTGTAGTCTAGGAGTTGTTGACAACACAGGAGTTTGTTCCTATCTAGTCAAACTTATCTCCTCACGTTGATCGAGGACATTCCACCCTTTGTCGATGTATGCTTAATCATCATTCTTATCTCCTAGCATCTTCTAGCTTGTTTTAGAAGTCTCCTTGAGGCCTTTATATTCGGACTCTCTCATTGTATTTCATAACTGAACTCATTTTCAAGGCATATTGTACAACAATACAATTTTCTTTGTTTTCAAAATCTCCTCTCTCAATCTGTTTAGTTTTTCCAAGCTCCACCTCTTCCTTCTTTGGTTTCCCTTCGATAGGTTATTTGCATATAGGTGATCTTGGTGAGCTGTGAAGTTGGCTTTCATCAACTTCTACAATAACATGATAAATAATAGTAAAATTGAACATGAAAACATAGTTGAAGATAAGTTGTGGCTTGATGCTTCTTTTTATCTATAGTTTCTCATAAATGAAGTAAAGCTTGTTCTTGAATTAGAAAGACAACTTATGAATTTTTAGATTGTGAATGATAAAGGATTGACTTATATAGAGTTCTCACTATATTTTGACATTTAGGATAACTTCCAACTATCTTGTTAAATTATCAAGTTTTGATCATAAGCAATAGGAAGTAGTAATCATAAATATTAAATTTTGGGCCTCTTTTAAAGGTACTATGGCACTAGGTGCCATAGCCCACCAAAAAAAGGAGAAAACCAAGGTGGTTTCTAAGTGAATGGGCCATAGACATAGGATTAGGTCACCTCATGAGCATATGACAATAATTTGAATGTGATTGAGCAAAAATAGGTTCAAAATGAGCCAAAAGTAGGTACTATATAAAAAGAAAGAAAAGATTGTGAAATTGTAAAGGGATACAACTTATGATAATTTAGCACACCAATTATTTTTCTTTCTCTTGATCTCGTGTAGATTTTAGTAACATGTGAAATACTCTCATTCTCTTATTGATGCACCTATTACAAAATCAAAAGATTTGGATGCAATGATCTCGAAGGAAGTTCTCATGAACCATACCTTTCCTCAAGAAACTCATTTGAAAAAAATAAGTTATTAGATATATCCTTCTCATTGAACCAATTAAGAAAATTTTCTCAAAAAATTCTAACACCAAGTATTTGTCATATATATATTCAGATTATATTTTTCTTGATGTTTAGTACATAAGAAAATACTATTTATTACGTAGACTATATACAACCTAGGGGGTATCAAGACCTATCTTTCACTAAAAAAGTAAGGGAAAAGTACATCAATATAAAAAGAGAATAAATACACATCCATCACCAAAATTTAATTTAGTGGACTGCAAATACAAACCTTGGGATCTTGCATACTTATTCTATAAAGTATATACATGCTTCTAAGAAAGAGTAGTGTTAAGAACATCTATCAAGACTTACCCTATCCAACGAGAAGAGTATATGAATTTGTTGAAGATATTAATATCAAGGTTGATTTAACAAGACTAAAGTGCAAAAGATAGTGAATATTGAATGCCAAGTAAATTATAATCCAGTGATAAATGTAGATATTCTCTATTGAAAGCGATTGAGGATCATAATCTTAAGTACAAAACCTTAGGCATTTAAAATAATGAATACAAAAGACATAAATTAATTGTGACCTTGAATGTTTAGCCTTAGTAGTACTCAATTTTGAATTTCAAATAGGAAAAAAATACATATGAGATTTAGTCCAATGAGAAAAAGAATTTGTAATATGGATATCATTATTCTAAACTATCAAATTATCATAATAGAGTGAATAGCTCAAAGTTAGGATTATTAGTGCATTAAAAGAGCCAAATCAGATGTTGGAATAACTTGCCTCAAATAGACATAACAAATAAATATATAAATGTGTTGAGTATGCATGTTTCGACTAAACAATATATTCTTGCATACATTGTATATATATATAAAATATGAAATTGAATCTTATATGAAAAAATTCTATTTATAGAAAAATAGGGGTAGTATTCAACTTATATTATAAAACTAAAACTTTTGTAAACACGAATTAATTTTAAACTCCCCATCCTTTCAAAAATCACTCAATACAAATTGACCACTCTAGATCATCTTAAATATAATTATAGGTAAATGGATATTACAATTCTAATAAGCACATGATTACCTTAGTTTAGAAAGTTGGGATTGACAAGTGAGTTCAAGTGAGTGCAATATAATGAGGATATAAAAGTTTAGCTCTAGGTTAAATGATGGAAGAATGAACTTGATATCATTTTGAATCAACTTGATGATGTGATGAATCACTTTCTTTAGTCCTATGTTTTTCTCCAAGTTTGGTTTGTTAGAAAAATGGTGTATATTCATATCAAGTATTGAAAATTTGATCATGACTCACATAAACTTGACTTCATTTGTGTTGTTGATCAACATAGAGTGAATTTAATAAAATATGTACATCTAAAAAGTTACTTAGCTTCATCTTGTAGATGTATTCATATTTTTTGAGGTTCTATCTAGAAAGACCATTTGGAAGCTTGTTGAATAAGTGAACAAGTATTGCTGGATTAAACTTCTTAGCATGGTAGTGATGACAAGAATTAAAGACAAATTCACAAATGTCTAGGTGGCCTATGTGATGAATGATGCATGTTTGATTCATTTATTTCCTTTAGAACTGTGCTCTTATTTATTCTCTTCTCTTCTTAAAATGTAATAATCATTGATAAGATCAAGTGCATACTAAATGTTCATGACATGATAATACATCCAAAGAAAAGCATTCTTAGTTGGCTACAAATTGTTGATAAAAAGGGTTGCAAAAGTTGGAATTCATATTTAGAATCTTGTGAATCAAGGGATTGTCCCTAAATTCTTGGGGTTAACCTAGAGCAATCCCATGTCACATGGAAATAATCTATAGGAATTTTGTAGTGATTCCAAGATAGGGAGTGAATGCTCAAGAATGAATGTGAGTAAAATAAGAATAATAATAGACAAAAATGTGAATCATGAACTAAATTTCGAATGAGAATAGACTACAATTTTTGTTTTTTACATTAAAATAAATATAATAATCAATTAAGAATTACATAAATATACTAATTTTATGGAATATCATAAGAGAAAACTACTGATTAAACACATACTCATAAGGTTACATATATCCAAAGTGATGTGAGGTTTGAAAAGAGCAATCGAACTCACAATTGAATCAGAAATAGACAGCTTAAAAGCTGGGAAAATGATTGAATGCTGAGGCCATCAGATCCGTGACCACACAATAACATTGCACGAAGCAAACAAGAAATGCTCGAACCAATTTCAAATTCAAGTTCTTAACTCAAGAACGAAATAATTTTTTGAAGTCTTTCCATGGGGTGGGCTTTGAAAGCTTAACTTTAATGCATAATTCAGATGGGGAAAATGCTGCGAAAAACAGATTTTTTTTGACTGGTAGTTCATTGAAGCTGTTTGTTGCACTTTCAACTGCGAGAGTGTCTTCCATGGCCCAGCCGAAATGGTCAGGCGTCAGAACTGGTGAGATATTATTTTATGCAGTGGAATACAGTTGAAAGAAACAAAATAGATATTGGGATTATTGTATATAGTTTATACTGTAGAGATTCATTCAGGTGCCTTGAAATGGATATTTCTCCAACCCAGTGATGTGATGTGATGGGCATGCAAGAACAAATTATAATAATAAAAAGATTAAAAGAGAATCTAGAAGCTTCTGCAAGAACATGGGCAGAAGCGTCCAAGATGAAAAGTTGTTGGGCAGTAGCAGAAGACCAGCTGTAGCACAGTAACATGGCAGGTTATAGACAAACAAATTTGTACGGAAAGCAGAGAGTAACATGAAGTCAAATTGTTCAATAATCACAGGACTGGACTCACAACCTAATTGTCATTCTTGTGTTATTTTTAAATAATATCCGAGGGACAGAGATTAGCACGACTATGGACATTCTTGAGCCTCAAGATCCAAATCAGCGAGTTATATATATTTTAAACTTCATTATTAATTTTTGAATGATAAACTCAATTTAGAATGTTTATCAGGAATTAGATAGAGGAGTAATAAGTATGATTATGTTGAGCTCCTAATTGTTTGGTGGATCAATTGTTAATTTACAATAAATCATGTTAAGACCTTGATGCTAGTGTCTGTTTTAGTATTTGTTATTTTCATGTGTCAGACATTATGTATCACCTTTTCTTCGAAATAGACTAGGCGTGGAGTTCCATTCATATTGGTCAACATCTATTTTTCCTTACTAAAATCTTTCTTTTCCATATGACCCTAATAATGGACAATCTTATCATCTCCATTGAAAACTATAATCCTTGGCAATTTCACAACTTCTTTGCAAAATAGATCAACTATATAAGTTGCATCATTAGGTCTCATAAAATGTGTCATTTAGAAAAATATATTCATAAACGCTGATATAGAATCACACCTTCTCTATATATTCTAAACAATCTTATTATAAAATTGATAAGTTACTATTTTTCCAAAGTCTCTTTGTAACTAGTAATGGCTAGTAGCTACTACAATGAAACATTTTGATTATTGCATGTTGCTATTTAGTAAATCTAAATCCTTGAACATACTTTGCATCCTTGTGTATTTGAGGTCAAAAATGATTTCGCTTACTGACACCATTGTCTTCTCTAGTCTGAAATTGCCTACTAAACTATTACTATGCTTCTAATTGATCTCAGATCCGCTCATCAAGCTTCTTGGAATACAAAATAGATTGCCTTTAAAAAACATTTAATTTTGAAACAAATAAATAATTCGCTTCCTTATATTTATATTTACTTCTTCTTTACGCGCTCTCCAAACTCTTCCATAAAATCACAATGCTTCAACTCTTCAACTCGTACTACTTCTACTCTCATTTCTATCAATATATTTTGTATCCTCCTTTCATTTACAATCTAAATTTGATTTTCCACCTATGCTTTTCTGTAAAAGAATTAATTTGTGTGGTTTTACCTATCTCACATGTCCCATTTTTAGGTTACATTTGTTGTTCAAATATTATAGTGTTTAATGCAATGACTCCATAATTAGTGTCTTTTTGGCGTGTTTTGAGTATAGTTTCATGACACTTTATTAGAACTTCCTAAGACTTGGTTACACTTAAAAACATATTCTAATGGATCTACTATGGTTGCTATAAAACACAATATATAATGTTGTATTTTATAGTTATAACTCTATGTGAAGTAGTACTTCATTATAATTTGTGTGCTATTTTGGTATAATTTGATGTGTTTGCATATCTCCTTTTGCTCAAGAGCTAACTTATAGTCATAGAGCATGAAACCTAAAGCTCTGTATGATCAACCACAGACTTCTACAAAGGGAGCCACAATCAAAACTTCATGATCAAAATAACTTATATGAAACACAGTACTCTTGAGCCACTATTTCCATGAATAGTTAAAGAAACAACTTTTAAACTAGTGGTGGCACTATTATAATTAGAAAAATTCTTGTACTTATTCAATCGTATGTCTCATGATGCTCAGTCAATGTTTCATGTTTTTAGCTTTGTTCTAATAGTTTTTGTTGTAAAAAAAAGTCTATCTCTTACTAAGAAATGACAAGTGTAATGAAGCTTTAACATATTATGTTGATTGTTCTTCTACAATTTTTCCTATAAAAATAGGGAATTCCTATGAGAAATACTTAGTTGGATAGAGAATGTAGTGTTAGATCTTGTAATAGATTTTAGCTGGTGTTCCAATTTACTATTATTTTACTTCTTGTTATTGTGAATAAAAGAGAAAGGTGACTTCTAGTTACTATTCTAGTTAATTGCATAATTACACAATTGCTTGATAATTAGTATAATTAATTTTTTTTGAAAATCTCATCTTTGATACAATGCATGGTCAATTAATGATGATTAATTATTTTAGTGCATGGTTAACTTAGTATAGTCCATTATCATTAAACTCATTTTTATGCTACACATGGCTAAATTAGTTATTATTAATTATTTTAGTGCATGGTGAACATATTTTAGTTTCAATAAGATTCTTGTGATAGTTTTGTGTTAAGTAGTTTCTATTCTGGTCAGTTTTTTGTATAAGTTGATTTTGTTGCACAAGTCACATTGTCTCACCCACAACCAAAGTTGAGTGAATTAGAAACAGTGTACCATTCTTTTAATATGCTTGTGTTGCATTTCAATTCTATGTTTTAGTAGATGCTAGATTGTCTGTTTTGCACATATAGTGTGAGTGTCATTCAAGAATGCATGTCACTAATCAATAACTAAATACACTTCTATTAGGACAATAGTTTCTTTAATAAAAGATTATTTACTTCAGATTGAGTTATCTATACTTATTAATCATCTTTACTAGAAACCAATCACTTTTGTGTCATTATCATATATGGTGCCAAGGCTTAGGCTTTCTAGTATAGTTTATTTCTTTATTATTTATTTTTATAGCATTATAGTTATCTTTTGAACATTTAGACTTTTAGCTAGCATACCTTTTAGTTAAACAAGCTCTATTAACAAGTGTGTGGAGATAGTTATACACTCAAATATATATGGCATTTGGTGGAGAGACATGTTAGGGAGGATTATTCCCTTTTGTTTCAACACAAGATATACTATTTGTAAACATTGATTAAGAAGATACCTCTAATAGGATAGGGAAGTAAGAATAAATAGACACGAAGACAAATCAAGTGTGCCCGTTTAGGGAACATGAAGAAGAAGATCCTTTGCAACAACCCCATCATGCAAAAAACATGACTGCTAAAGAAGTTGAGAATATTACCAACCCTTCTACTTTGACTTTCTCATATCATTCCAAGAAAAAGTTGTTTCTATGGAGAATATACCTCCATTTTATTTTCCTAACTTCTATGGCTTATTTATAAAGGATCTAATACTTTTCTATTTGAATTTTATGTGCTTTATCAAATCTATGAGTATATAATAGATGCATATAGGTTGAAACTCTTTCTATCCACTTTAAACGATGTTTCTTTACATTGGTTCATGAGCCTTGGCAAAAACATTAGCTCTGGTTATGAAGAAATGAAGGAATTTTTTTAAAAAAAAGTTTCAAGATTATTGCAAAGGATGAGACTCAAGGAAGGATGATATCTTCATGATTTAGATCATAGGGAAGACAAATCATTGTAAGACCATGTAGAAAGATTTGGATTCACTTTGAAAAAATCTCTAAAACCTACACTTCCCCTAAAATCCTTAAACCTATTTGCTTGAGAGGAACGAATGATGATTTTATTAACACTAAATTTGGTGGGAGGAGGTGAATAACAAAAATGACCTTTAAAGGTATTTGCAAGTTGACCTATAACTACTCGAGGTCCATGTTGAAAAAGAATATGAGTAGCTAAATAAGGGTATCTAGTGGAGAACTTCGTAATTTTCTCTCAAACATGAAGAAAGATGTCATAAGCCACATGGCTACGTAGTTGGACACTTGCATATTAAGAAAAAGGAGCAAGCCGATGTTTCAATTGCTAAATATTATCCACATTGTTAGAAAAATAAATCATCGTATCAATGTAAGAAATTAGTAGCCATAACTAAAGAGAAGACTTCAAAGCTAGAGTTTCATGCAATTGAAGGTGATGGTGAACAAATGTTTTATATTTCTCAATGTAATCCATGGAAATAAAGTCATATTATAGACACCTAAAAATTCTCATCACCTAATTAAATAAGGATTTTATTTATTTAAATATTTTACCATATTCCTTATAATATTAAAATAAATAGTTTTATTTATTTATCTATTTATCTAAACCCATTCTCTCCCATAATTGAATAAATAAATATTTATTTTTTATTTTTCTAAATTTTTCCTCATTTCCTCCATTAATTAATTAATTAATTAATTATTCAATTAATTCATTACCATTTTATTTATAATCTAGCCTCCCATTTCATTTGCATGGATCGCAATCTAAATTTATTCATGTGTGACTCAAATATCACTTGTCTATTCATGCATGTTTACATCTTCTTTTCTCAATATGTTTGGATACAATTAATTTGAATATGGGTTACCAAAGTCAACATCTCTACTTAATCCTTACCTACTACATAACCTTGTCTTTAAATTTTAAACTTAACTCTTAATTTTATTAATTTGCACCTACCCTCTTACCTAATTCATTCATCTTTTGGACTTTGTAGATCTCCACACTTTATTCATTTGAGTTCTTGTACAAAATATATAAGTATTATAAGGTCCAAGATTATTAAGAGTGGGGTGAATTAAAGTAATTTGCCAAACCCAAAATTTTATTGACTAAACAACCCAAATTAGATATTATCATTAACCATTCAACCACGTGTATTAACTTGTAACTTGTGAAGTAACACATGAGACAACTAAAACCATCTGTAAATGCAACACAAGAATACCAAAAAAATTATCGTGGAAATCCTTGGTTAGAGAGAAAAATCACCATGGGAATAAAGACCCGTGAGTATTTTCACTCTTCTAAAGTATGTCTAGTTAGGAGAAGACCCGATTAGGGGTCGCCCACTTAAGGGTTTTTCCTCTAGTCCTGTTAGGAGTAACATTGTTAAGAGATTTCAAACTCAAATTAAATGAGATGCTCAGTTAAAGGATTTAACTTTAGACTTGTTAAGATCTTGCTCACCTTATTAAGAGTGACTTAGTTAAGGGATTTATCTCAGAAACCTTATTAGCCTTCAACAAGTGAAATGATTTAATAATAGCACTTCTCCTTTTCTTATACAAATCCAATTACAAAAAATTTGTAGTTCTCTTGCAGACAATCTATACAATGCTCAATCACACCCAACATTCATAATCTATAACTTTGGAAATACACCAAATTGAGCATAAATACATTCTTCAACTACTAGGATAGCCATTTGCTAACCAAAATGTGTTACATTTTAATTTCACTTTTAGCCCACAAAATGTATTGATAAACCCTAATCCATCATTTTTAAAACATTATTGTCTTCCAAATGAAACCACTCATTAATCTGATCAAGAACAATTTAAATCTTTTCACTCTTTCCAATATACTCCCATAACTTTGAGAAATTTGATCACCATGATCGATGTGAGACCATCTCACAATTACATATCATACTACCACATCACCATAACATTTAGATCATGAAAGGTTCATTGATACAAACTAAATCATCATTGATTGAGAATCATACATTGTCAAGTCAGCAACTTAGCAATGGGAATACGAGACTAAATGCCTACATGATTTTATAGAATAATAGGAGTGGAAAGCGACGACTAAATTAGTTAGAAGTGAATGGTAGTTATTAAACAAAGATTTTTTATTTTTCTGAAAGGGTGCATAGCATATAGAAGATGTATCGTTTGGCCAAAAGTCATACTATTTGATTTGATTATAAATATAAGAAGTATATTATTTAGATCATGAAAGGTTCATTGATGCCAACTGAATCATCATTGATTGAGAATCATACATAAAATGCTCTAATGTTTATTTGAAATATTTATATAATGATATTCAATCCACTAAACCTATGTCTTATAGTACACCATGGTACTCATACAAACATTTATTATTGTCATTAGGGCAAAAATATAATTTGGTGAGAATAGAAGATGATGTTCGATGAAGATTGTTACTAAGCCATAGTATTAACCAAGAAAAGGCAGAACTAAAGTGTACGTATGAATCAAGTTGTTATCGAGTATAATATGCACCAAGTATATGTATATACAAACTTAACTGAGCCATAAAAGCTCAACCAAGTTAGTATGACATTGAATGTCAACATATTTACCAAGCATATTTACCAAGCATGAACAAAGTATTTTGCGAGCTATAGAGAGAGAACATTAGAAAACTATGTATTTTGATTCTACCAAGTGGGAAAAGATGTTTGTACAGATCGAGGAAAATATTTGGTAATATTTATTGGGAAGTGAGATATGATTATTTATGATCCCAAGCCACAATGAGGACCAATGAAATACAAGAAGGACAATACTATGAAAAGGATGTTTCTAGAGCGTTGATTTAGATCAAGTGCAAACTCTAGAAGATTCCTAAATGCTAATTAGGTCAAGGATTGAAAGATGCAAAATATTTCTATTTAAGGACCCAAAAGGGAACAATTTTAAGTTGTTGATGTAATTTTTGGGGAAACTGCTATTGTTTAAGTTATGAGAGAGATATGTTAGAAGAATAGGAAGTGAAATCTAATGAAAATTAGAGTTTGAAGCAGAAAAAGACAGGATTTGATACATCAGTCACTAGAGGTGATAAATCATTGAACAAAAGATTTATCTAGACAACAAAGTAAGTTTTAATTGCTCAAATCAAAGTTCACTTCTATTTTCTTATTATTGTAGTAGATCAATCCTTTAACGGGTATTTGCGAAATCATGGTGTGCCAAAAAGTGGTGATGTGAAAAATATGTAGTTTTGAAATGTCTAAAAGCATTTCAAAATTCACTTTGACTTTTTTTCCACCTATTCTGATACCAAACAAAAAATGTAATACCTTGCCTTTTTGGGTACCCGATCTAAGAACGAGTACCCAATTTGAGAATGTGTATCTGATTTGAAAATGGCTACCCAATTTATGCACCCAAACCATGGTGCCAAATTCAAATGTAAAGGGAGTGGGGACCAATTTTTAAGTTATATTATCCTAGTAAAATATATTTATAGCATAATTTGTGGGGGGAGGGACCAATCATTATATATAGTTACTATATTATATTATATATTATTAAATAATTATAATAATTATTTATTATATAATAATTTGATATATAGTTAGTACTTATTATATATTATTATATAATTATATATCATATATTATAATTATATATTATATATATTAGTAACCTAAGTTAATAAACTATATGATGATGTATGTTCCTAAGGGTCATAGGATGCCTAGTGACATACATCTTGTGTTTTAATGGGTAGAAAGGGGTTATACAGTATCATATGACCCCTTTCGACCTATTACATGATAACATATGTCTCTAGGGGTCCTAGGACCACTATAAACATACATGTTGTGTTTCAATGGGTTGAAAGGGGTCATAGAGTATGTAATTGGCTGAAAGGGGTCATAGGGTATCTAATGACCCCCTTTGACCCATTGGAACACAACATGTATGGCCCTAGAAGTCCTAAGACCCCTAGGAACATATATTATCATGTAAGGGGTCAAAAAGGGTCATGGGATTTTGATCCATTAGAAGACAACATGCATGATGATAAGGGTCTGTAGACCCCTGGGAACATATGTTCTTGTGTAATGGGTTAAAAGGGGTCATAGGATACCCTATGACCCCTTTCTACTCATTAGAATATTAGAGACATGTCCCTAGGGGTCCTAGGAACATATGGTTTCATGTAATGGATCCAAAGGGGTCATAAGATACCCTATAACCCCTTTCTACCCATTAGAACACAACATAACTGTCCCGAGGGGCCCTAGGACCCCTCAGAACATATGTGGTCATGTATTTGATTGAAATGAGTCATAGGTTATCCTATGACCTCTCTCAACCTATTTGAACACAACTTGTATGTCCTTAGGGGTCCTAGGACCCACAAGATCATATTTTGTCATGTAATGGGTTGAAAGGGGTCATAGGATATTCTTTAACTCTATTTGACCCATTGGAACACAACATGTATGTCCCTGGGGGTCCTAGGAACCCTGTGAACATATTTTGTCTTGTAATGGATCAAAATGTGCCATGGCATGCCCTATGACCCCTTTCTACCAATTCAAACACATCTATGTCCCTAGGGGTCAAACATATGTTGTTTTGTAATGGGTTGAAAGGGGTCATAAAGTATCTTATGACCCATTTTGACCCATTATAACACATCATGTATGTCTGTAGGGGTCCTAGGACCCCTAGGGAGGTACATCATATCTTTGAATATGTCAAAAGGGGTCATAGGGCTCCCTATGATCCCTCTTGACCCATTAAATGATAAAATATGTTCATAGGGTTCCTAAGACCCCTTGAAAAATATATGATGTGTTCAAATGAGTCGAAAGGGGTCACAAAGTCCCCCATGACCCTTTTCAACACATAACATATGTTCCTAGGGGTCCTAAAACTCCTAGGGACATAAATCATGTATTTGAATGGGTTGAAAGGGGCCATAGGGTAACCTATGACCCCTTTTGACCCATTAAATTATCACTTATGTTCCTAAGGGTCCTAGGACCCCTATGAACATATATGTATTTGAATGAGTGAAAAGGGGTCATAGAGTACCCTATGACCCCTTTCAACACATTTCATGACAACATATGCCTTTTAGGGGTCCTAAGACCCCTAGCGGCCTATTTTATTTGTTTGAATGGATCGAAGGGGGTTGTAGGATAAGTAATGACCCTTTTTGATGCATTTTATGACAAGATATGTCTTTAGGGGTCCTACAACCCCAAGGGACCTATTTCATTTATTTGAATGGGTCGAAAGGGGTCATAAGATAACATATAACCACTTTTGATGCATTTCATTACAAAATATTTAAATTTTTTCAAATGGGTCGACCGCTTTCAACACATTTCATGGCAACCTAGGACCCCTAGGGACCTAATTTATTTTTTTGAATAGGTTGAAAGGGGCCATAAGATAACCTATAATCTATAATGTGTCTCTAGGGGTCCTAGGACCGATAGAGACCTATTTCATTTATTCAAAGGGGTTGAAATAGGTCATAGGTTATCCTATGACCACTTTCGACACATTTCATGATAACATATAGACCCCTAGGGACCTATTTTATTTGTTTCAATGGGTCTAAAGTAGTCATAGGATAACCTACAACCCCTTTCGACACATTTCTTGATAACCTAAGACCCTAGGACCCCTAAGGACATATTATAATTGTTCGTATGGTTGAAATGGGTCATAGGATAACTTATGACCCCTTTCGACACATTTCGTGACAATAAGTGTCCCTAGGGGTCATAGGACCACTAGGAACCTATATCATTTGTTCGAATGGGTCAAAAGGGGTCAGAGGCTATCCTATGACCCATTTTGACATTTTTTAGGACAACATATATCCCACCACTTAGGACCTAATTCATTTGTTAAAATGGGTCAAAAGGGGTGATAGGATAACCTATGACCTCTTTCGACACATTTCATGACAACATATGCCTCTAAGGGTCATATGACCGCGAGGAACCTATTTTATTTGTTCCAATGGGTTGAAAGGGGTCATATGATAACCTATGACCCCTTTTGATGCATTTCATGATAAAATATGATCCTAGGAGTCCTAGGACCCCTACGGACATATTATAATTGTTCATATGAGTTGAAAGGGGTCATAAAGTACTCTAGGACCCCTTTTGACCCATTTAATGAGAACATATATGATGTGTTCAAATGAGTTGAAAAGGGTTATAGAGTATTCTAACACTCCTTTCAACCCATTATATGAAAACATATGTTTCGAGGGGTACTAGGACCCCTGGGGACATACATGATGTGTTTGAATGGATCAAAAGGAGTCATAGGGTAAACTATGACCCCTCTTGACCCATTATATGACAATATATGTTCTTTGTGCTGCTAGGACCCTGAAGAACATACATCATGTGTTTGAATGGGTCAAATAGGGTCATAGGGTGACCTATGACCCCTTTTGGCCCATTAAATGAGAACATATGTTCCTAAGGGTCCTAGGACCCCTTGGAACATATATCATGTGTTTCAATGAGTCAAAGGGGGTAAAAGAGTACCCTATAACCCATTTCAACCAACTATATGACAACATATGTTTCTAGGGCCCCTTGGCACGTACATTGTGTGTTTGAATGCATTCAATCAGGTTATAGGGTGCCCTATGAACCTTTTTGACCCATTAAATGAGAACATATGTTCCTAGGGGTACTAGGATGCCTAGGAACATATAGATGTGTTCAAATGAGTTGAAAGGTGTCGTAGAGTACCCTAGTACCCCTTTCGACCCAATATCTAATACAACATGTTCCTAGAGGTCCTACTACCCCTAGGGACATACATCATGTGTTTGAATTGATCCAACGGGGTCATATGGTATACTTTGACCCCTCTCGACCAGTTATATGACAACACATCTTCCTAATGGTCCTAGAACCCCAGGGATATATATCATTTGTTTGAATGGATCGAATGGGGTCATAGGGTGCCCTATGACACCTTTTGGTCCATCAACTCAGAAATTTTTTTCTTAGGGGTCCTAAGACCCCTAGGAAGATATTTCATGTGTTCAAATGAGTCAACAGGGGTCATAGAGTACCCTATTGTAGACACCTAAATATGATTACATCACTTAAGTAATCCTATTTAGTCATCTCCTAAGGCATCATTAATTAAGTATTTAATATTTAATTAACTATAGTCCAATTGAAAAAATTAAAATGATCACCCAAAATCAATTTATCAATTAAATCCCTATTCCTCTATTAAATTGAATAAATACTCAAATCTATTCAATTTAATTCCATACCCCCATTTTATTAAATAAATCATTTAATAAAATATCTAAAATCCTAAAAGCCTCCCTAAATCCTATCCTAACCCCTGATCCAACCCATTCACACATACTAACATCACTTAGCCACCTAACTAACCCATCCCATCAAATCTACACAACATTGTCTCCTAATACCCCTCTAATCCAATCCTAATCCTCACTCTAACCATGTGGACAACCTTAATCCTCGATTAAGAATTCCTAACCCAATCCAAAGTCAAGACTTCTACCCACCTCCCATTTTAATATTCAAACAAAGACTTCATCCTCCATTTTAAAGTCAAAACATCCACCCACCAACCATTTTAATATTCAAACAAAGACTTTATCCTCCATTTTAATATTGAAACAAAGACTTAACATCCTCTTTTAATATATTCAAATAAATACTTAACCTACCTCATTAAATCCCAAACCACTTGCCTCTTAATCTCATCCTAAGCCAAGCCTAATCCCTTCCTTAAGCATGTGCACAACTTTAACTAAGGGTTAAGAAAGTTTTAAACCAAACCAAAGTCAAAGTTCCATCCTTAAAGTCTTGCATTCCTATCCAAGAGCCTTAAAGGCTCTTATATGACTTAAAGGCTCTTTAAAGACTTTTTACACCTATTTTCCACACTCATCCTCCCTTTTCTTCCCTCATAACTCCGTTTAACCACCTATCTTGACCATCTTCCCTATCCAATCCCTTTGTGACACTTGTCACAAGGCTAGAGCTTTGAAGAATCACAATCCATTTGCTCTCTTCTCCTTGCATCCTAGCCCTGTTTAACCAATTCCCCTTCCTTACATCTTAACCCTCCATCTCACGACCCCTTGGCCTATAAATGAAACCCTCTCCCTTCACAAATATCATCCACTTCTATGCTAATGTTATGATGTTATTTTGAGAGCCTAAGGACTAACAAAAAACCATCATAATCGAAAAATCCATCTACAAATCCATTTTGAATCATATCCTCCATTGAAGATTGAGCAACATCATTGAGCACACATCCCATCTTACAGACACATCTACGCATCAAAGGGAAGATTGCTTTGTTTAAGAGGTTTGCACATTCTTAGGCTACTTTGGTACTTTAATTTTCTTTTGTTTAATCATATATGTGAGTTAAATCTATTGTTTTGAATGTTTTGATTCTTCATTATATTCCTTTAAGCACTATTTTTACAACTCTACATTTTGGCGCGCTCGGTGGGACAACCCACAATCACAAGGTGAAATTTATTTATTTATTAAAAAAAATTTAAAAAAAAAAAATCACACCTTCTCTCTTTCTCAAATTTTCTTTAATATTTTTATATTTAAAAAAAATAAAATAAAATTGGGTAACAATTTTTTTTGTCACCTAGTAGCCACCACAACATCGTTCCTAGTCACCACAACTGCACGACCTTACCTACCTTCTCTGTTCATAGCCTCCTTTGTCCCTACTTCCCTTCCTAAGCACTCCTCCCACAGCCTACTCTTCATCCCAGACAACCCTCCACTGTTACCCATACCCATTTTCTGCAACCTCCGCTGCTTCTTCCACCCTTTGTCATTACCTCCAATGCCTCCTATGACCTCCTTGCAACTTGCGGCCTTTAAAGACCACTGCCACCACTGCAACTCCTGCTTGCACCCATTTATTGGGTCCTAACCATTTCAGTCAAAACATCATCATATTAAGTCACTGCCTAATCATGCATAGTCAGTGCCCATTGGATCTGCCATGTTAGCAGATCATTTTTTGCCTATGATAAGCCATATGGCCATCAAATTTAAACTTGCACTTTGGTGATGTCAGTACGACATCATTTCTATATACCTTTCTAAGCCTTAAGAAGCAATGTTTAGTATTTTACTCATAACTTGAGCATCATAAATGAAACATTGTCAGAAAGCTGGTTTGGAGCGTGTCATGATGGTGTTGGTTTTATCATATTTTGCAGCATTTTAGATACCTATTTTTGCTATCAACAACCAAATGTTGTTATTAATATTTTTATTGCAAGGTTATTTCACTTTTTATTTCGGTACCCTAACTTGTGGTTTTTAAGGGATATTTGCTAATTCATACTTTGTTAGTTGAAGACTTCTATGAAACCACTAACTATGTTTCTCGCAGGTTTTCCTTACATGATTTAATGCTCTTGGAAAGTGAACTTGAATGTTTAAACACTTTTCTTTGAATGCCTGTTGCTAAAATCAAATCTTGAGTGCCATGCCCTAAAATATAACATTTTCATTGAAATGCATGATTAACACACTCTTGAATGCTAAAGGTTAAAAAGAATGAATGTGATAAACATTTGATTTTGGGTATTAAAGAACATTGCAAATCAACACACTTCAACTTTAGTGCTTAAAATGAACTTCATTCAATCTTGAATGCTCTAAAGTAAAAATGTTCTTATTGCCTACTTTTCAAGCTTGCACACACACAATTTACTTTTGTTGACTCGATTTATCTTTGTTGGTGACGATGTCCAGTTGGAATGAACATCTGAATGTTAATCATGTGTGTCTTCATGTTATACAATAAAGAATCTAAAAGCTTCAGAAATAGAATGAATCAAGTGTCTTGTGTGTATTGAGATTGTGTCTTTTAGCACATCTTTGACTTCTCTATTTCTTGCAAATTAGAACCATTTAAATACATGATGCATGTACCAAAGTTGTTAGCAAGACCATTCACAACAACCTAAGAGTGCTTCTAGCGAGTTCACCTTTGGGAAGCACGTCCCTTTTGGTGAGAAGCTCAAACTAGTAAATAATCTGGTTAATATATAAATGTGGGGAAGGGTAAAATTTTTTGTGGTGTGTTTCTAAGGGGTGGCTTGAGGTGGAAAAACTTTCCCACGATTTTAGCATGTCCAGAATAGATCCTTAAGTGGATCACATACGTAACAACCATTTGGCTGATTCCACAGACCTAATTACAAACCAACTTAGTAACTACCCTTTTATCCTTGGCATGTTATTTGCGGTGCAAGGGAAACAACATCCCTCAAGATTACTCACCATTGTGCTCCCCTGGTAGAGGCATAAGGCCACTTGGGTTTCATCTCCAAGGGTCATTGTTCTCGTAGAAGGGGAACTTCTATTTGCCATGCCTTGAAGATTCATTGATGTGTATCATTTGTTGATCGACTCTTGTATCAACTCACCTCTTTGATGAGAGGGACATATTGCACTAGAATTAGGAGACATCAAGTTGTGGGCTGTTGAATAGCATGTTGCAGCCAAAATTTGACTTTAGGGATAAAGAGTGTGTTTGAATTGTATTATTTGTACTCAAGACCTGTGAAAAATATTTGTAAAATATACACAATTCTATGGTTATTATCAAAATTCTTTTTTCTCAAGAGATCATCTGTTTTCCTTTCTCAAAGTTGCTTTGTACTTTGAGAAACTATTTGTTCATAAAAACCCTCATATCAGAGAAAAAAAAATTTCACCTTTATTATCTCAAAAGGTAGTTGTTAGCAAGCCCATTCGCAACAACTATTTGTCTTGTTGGTCCAGATTTTCTCTTTGCCAAAAAAGTTATACTTATTCCCTCAAAAATAATAAAATCACTAAGCAAGTCCTAGTTACTAATCCTTTTTCCTTGGTCCAAATTTTTGTCCTTTTTCAAAATATCCTGGTTACTTACCCTACTTGAGTGAAAATAACACTTTTACTCTTGACTAAAAGATTATTAGCAAGTTCATTCACAACAAAATCCTAAAGTCTTGTTTGTCCCACTTCACTCAAATTTTACCATTTCTAGAAACTTAGCTATCCCTCAATCAATTTATGATCCCAATCCAAGGTCAAAAGGTATACTTAGCATAGCCACTGCCCATCAAAACCCCATAGTTGCAATCAAATCTCTTAGGGTTATCTCATGTCAGGCCAACCTAAGGCTAAGTTCAAAAAGGCTAAACTTCCACAAATACCAATTTACATGGAGATAGAAGCAAAACATCAAAAACATACCCCCAACCCAAGGATTTCCAAGCTAGACCAAATTGAGAAAGATGGAGTAGACGTTGCATTACAAACTGAGTGGGATTACAAGATTCAAAACCTAACTCTCTAACGAGGCATCAACCATAGCCTTATCAATAACTCTCATGTTAACTACTTTGATTAGGTCCATCTTTTTCCACACACACTTATGCACTTGTCTCCTTGTAGGTTTAGTCTCTCTGTTAATTCTTCATCCCATCTAAACATTTGGTAGAATCATCTCCCCCACCTTTTGTCATCAACCTTAGGTTTTTAGAAATCCTCCAAATCAAGCATCATTAAACCCTAGAATCCTCCATTAGTTGCTCCACACTTAAAAACATTTTCGCATCACCTCATTAAGCTCTATCTCCCTAAAGAAATCTCCATCCATCTCACCATCATAGTTGTCCTTAAATTAAGCATTGCTTAGGATAAATTATCGCTTGTGTCCCACATCACCTTAAGAAAAAGATTGGGCTACACACTTGATCCCATTTGTCTTCCCAATGGTCACAAGGCTACCTTAGGGTTTGATATCACCACCACATATTCAAGTTCACACTTAAGGGAAACACAATCTCCTCCACGTAGCACCATATCATCTAGATTCCTAAAAGTATCATATACACTTAGCATCATCCCTCTTTGTAGTTTCATCATTAGGAAAATCATCCTTTAATGCCACCCACCACTCATTTTGGTAAGAACACATGGAAAAAGGACATGGATCCTAGTCATATCAATAACACATCTCAAGCTCAGCCATACACTATCGTTTCCATGATGCCACCAGATCCACCATCACAAATCCCTGAAGAAACAGGTTCCTTCATAGACATTGATGCTTTCATGAACCAACCTGGTCATGCCACCATTTTAATTTCCATTATAGACTAAAACAAGGAAACCATCATGGAAAATTTCTTAAGGGATAGTGTTGGTTCCTTTGAATTTGGGTGTCCAACACCTATTGACATTTTAGATTCTACACACCCTCTTTTTGGGTGGCAACCACCAGCTGCAAAGTCATCTATCCTTACTGATCCTTTCTCTTCACTCAACAAAGGATATCAACCACCTTGGATAGAACCTCAGACCCAAATATACCCTCAACCTAGGTGCTTGCTCCCATTCCACAAAACACCCATCCCATCCTCACTTAACCCTTAGTACATACTACATCCCAAATAGCCTCAAGTGTATCATCTCCCTCTACTTGACCCACTCATCTCCCTACTCCACAAAATCCTCTATTTACATCTAGCAACACTACCTTTTCACTTCCACCTCACAACACACCTAGTCCATTTACTACTCAAATGCCGCCACTAGGGTCAAATACATCATCTTCCATCCCACCCAACATTACTATCAACCCTTTGTAGCTAGACAAAGCTCTTCAACCTCATTTCCTTTGGGACCTTGGAATGTTGCTATAGAAAAGGGACCTACCACTATTCCTCCCTCTAGGACTGCATCCATGTCCACACCTCAGGCACTTTCATCCACCACTTCACAAAGCTATTCACTGCCACCCCTTACCAACTACTTTTCTATGCCACCTTTAGGAAATAGCTAAAACACCCCACCACTACAATTCCCTGTCGAGAACACTCTAACTCAGATTAATTACCATGCACATGTTCATCCTCAGTCATTTTCTCAAGCAGGAGCCCAACCCACATATATTGGACAAGATATATATTCTCAAAGCATGGCTCAAACATTACCAACATTACCACCCTTTTAGCTGCAATCATCATGCCAACAATATGCTCAAGTATCCATGCATAATTATCTAGCCGGGCAATAACCCCACACATATGTCCCTCCACCACAAATCCCCCGTCAACAATCTATCCAATAGATGCAACAGTATGACCAAAATCCATTCCAACAACCCATACTATCTATCCCACCAGTAGTGCAACCTATATTCCAAACACCACACTATGATAGTCAGGGTTTTCCATATCAACCTTCAGCATTAGCTATGCATCCTACATTGGGGGCACCTAGACTAGGGGCACCTATCTCCCTACCTATGAACTCTAAATGGGAAGAGATGAAAAATGCTCTCAAAACCCTCAAAGATGGGATAGACTCCAAAACTTTCAAGTTTGAGAATGATTTCCCATACCCGTTTGACAAAACCATCACGATGACACCGTTTCCTAAACATTTTGAGATCCCCAAGTTTGACAAATTTAGGGGGAAAAGTGATCCAGTCACACATGTTAAGGAATTCTATATGCATTTTTAGGAGGTAGCCTATAATAATGTGTTCCTCATGTGGCTCTTTCCCAAAATTTTAGGAGGCTCAACCTTACAATGGTTCTATCATATCCCTCAAGGCACTATTAAAACTTTTGCTGATATTTCTGAAGCCTTTGGCGCTCAATGCACCCATCTTGTTGAAACTAAATTATCTATCATGGACCTAGTTCATACTAAGAAAAAAGGGGGAGAAAGCCTTGCAGAATACTTGCAACATTGGCAAATACTCACAACCAAGATTTCTTGTACCATCCCTAAGCACCATCTTATCAAAATGTTCATAAACAATGTACACCCTAGTCTCACCCATCATATAGTTATGAATTGTTTACAAACGTACAAAGACATTAAGGAAAAGGGGATGGGACTTGAAAAAGGCCTCATTAAGGATGGTGTTATTATACTTTACAAGGAAAACACCTAGGACTGAGGACCAGGCAACAAAAAATCCCAATATTGGAACAAAAACAAAAACATGGTGATAGATGGTGCCACCGACACTCGACAAGTTCATATCATTGGGGAAGCTATCAATGTTCTTGCCATGTTTTTTCAGCAACAATCCTATTAGCAACAATCCCCTGTGTATCACCCACCACTGATACTGAATAATCAGCAAATACTTGTTCATCATAATCAAACCAATGCTATCACACTTTTGGTAGGTACTAAACCCCATGTTCAGAGACAACCTCATGTATACACCCCGTTGGGAGAATCTCTTGATGCAATCTTTGAAAAAATAGCTAAGGATAATCTTATTCGACATCCACCAACACAACACTTGGAACCAAACCAATCTAGGGCATCGTGGTATAAAGATAATGAGTTTTGCAAATTCCATCGTGTCAAAGGACATACCGCCCTCAAATGCATGCAACTCAAGGACTATGTCCAAGACCTAATTGATTAGAAGAAAATCACAGTGGGGAGACAAACTTAACCTAATGTAGGATTAATGATGTATGAAAATGCTTTCCCTCCTCATAACACAAACCTAGGAAAAGCACCTGCAAACCCTCCTATCAACAAACCAAACAATACTCAAGGAAAACAAGGAGATAACTGAGACAAGTCTCAAAACTATACCTCAGTGTATTTAGACTATGGAAGCCTTATCAATTTCATATCACAAGTTGATCCATCCATCAACGTCATTAACATTAAGGGCCCAGATACCCAATGTGCAGTCGCTACTCGCTAGACTCAACTCAATATAGCTGGCCCACCTATTTTTGTACCATCAAGACCACCTCCATCTAGAGCATCTCCATTAGAATCACCCTCATTAGGCCCACAATTTACAATCTTGGAATGCTTTAGAAACATGCTGGCCCTGATCTCCATTTTGGATCTCTTACGAATAAGCCCAGTTTATCAAGAGATCCTCAACAATACTCTACACAAGTCACACATCCCCTCCAACATAAATGCATCATATCCTTCCACTTTGCATAGCCATCGTGGTTTCTAACTTTGCTATTAAATAAGTCATTAGAGATAATGGATCAGCTTTAAATCTATGTACTCTAAAGTTCATCAAATAGGTAGGATACACTAAGGTAGATATCATTAATGAAGTAATCACCATTAAGGCATATGACAATTTGGAGCGCACCACTGAAGGAACCATCTTGCTCCCTATTAGAGTTGGCCCAACCACTCAAGAAACACTTTGCCATGTAGTTTGATCTTAACCTTCCATACAAAATCCTCCTCAGTCACCCATGGATTCATGCCATGAAGACCATTCCATCCACATATCATCAGTGCATCAAATTTTTGCATAATGGCATTGGGATAACCATCCATGCAGGTCTTGAACCCTTTGCTTATTGCAATGTGATTGAAGCTTCATACACTAATCATTGTCCTAGCATTGAAGTTGGCCACACCACAACTAGTTCCTCTGGCACCTGCCATGATCTAGATACCATTTTAGCCTCCACTCTTTCCATGGTTAAGATCAACTACCAAGGTTGTGGTGAGTATAGTCTTACAGGTGCTTTTTCTGTCGATGCTCTACCCCTTGATCCCCATACTCAAGGACGCCTGACACATCAAGGGCCTAGACTAGAAACCACCTCTTAACTCCAACAAATGGGCCCTACCACATTTATTACCAAGGGTATCCTTGATGGAGAGGAGAACACACCAGACATTAACACATGGCTATACAAGGAGCCACCTTCTAAAAATGAAGCACTTCTCGATCACTTTGAACATAAATATCCCTGGTCACATCATCTATCCATGGAGCAATGGGATTATCAAGGAGGTGGTTTGGGTTGTCTGGAATCAGTTATGAGAAAGCCTATCGAGGGACACTAGGGATAGAAAACCAAAGGCTTAGGCTATGGACTCCCCATAACTGGGAGCACTACAAAGGAAGGCCATGCCTTCACAAACATCCAAAACAACCTTGTTGAGGTCAAAGACATTCCTAAGGAAGTAGAAAAGAAAGCCTACAATGATATATTCCTTGAAAAAATAATCCTAGGAGCCTCTGTGCTCTGCCAACTATCCCTAAATCTCATAGACCTACCCCTTGCTCAACCTGAACTCATAGATTGGGACTAACCCAATGTTGTTCATGTTGATGAATTCTCTACCGAGCACGTGCTCCTTACATTCACAGGGCTATAAATGCCACATAAATGGTTTCCACCACCATCAACATATATCTACAAGTTGGATCCTACAGGTTACTTCACGAAGGAGGAAATCTCCAGTCACAAAACTGAAATAAAAAAGGAAACAAAAAAGAAAAAAATCAAATGAAAAACGTCCTCTAGTGAAAACTCCTTTGGAGCACCAGTGGATGACTCAAAAAATGAAATAAAAATAAAGGACGTATCTGATGGTGAACACCTCTCTGAGGCACCTAAAGATGGAGATTTCATCCTTCCCCTGCAAGAGCATAGGCCTCCTATATCTTCAGTTTTGATAGAGGAAACTTGGCCAGTAAATATTAGTTTGATAGAGACACCAATAAATATTAGTTTGACAGAGACACCACATATCACATACATTGCAACTTCTCTACCACCTGAGTAGGTAGATCTTCTCATTAAGGTCCTCTGTGAGAATGTGAGTTGTTTTGCATGGTCATATCAAGACATGTTGGGGTTGGACCCCAAGCTACTGATACACCATTTGGCCATGGATCCAAAGGCCAAACCTGTTAAGCAAAAGCTCCATAAGATGGACCCCAAAGTTTCTTTATTGGTTAAAACAGAGTTAGAAAAGTTGTTGGAGGCCAAAATCATTTGCCCAATAGATTATTTTGAATGGATTTCTAACATGGTTCCTGTTATCAAGCCTTCTGGTGATATCAGAATCTGCACCAATTTCAGGGATCTTAATAAAGCTTGTCTGAAGGATGACTTTCCATTACCAAATATCAACATGATTGTGGATCTCACCATAGGTCATGAACTCTTGTCACTAATGGATGGTTTCTCTAGATATAATTAGATTCATATAGCAGAGGAAGATTAGCATAAGACAACATTCACTACACCTTGGGGCACATTCTGCTACAACATGATGCCATTTGGGATAAAGAATGCCAGGGCAACCTATCAGTGTGCCATGATGGTCATCTTCCATGACCTAATCTATAAGATTCTTGAGGATTATGTGGATGATATTTTAGTCAAGTCTCTCAATGCTCTTGATCACTTATTTCACCTCAAGGAAGTGTTTAATCGAATGGAAAAATATTGTCTCATGCTGAATCCAAAGAAATGTGTCTTTAGCATCACCTCAGGAAAGCTCCTAGGATTCATTGTGTCACAGTGTGTTATCAAGATTGAACCTAAAAAGGTCAAAGCCATCATGGATATGGATCCTCCTAGGACACTTAGACACCTTTGTTCTCTACAGGGCAAACTCCAATCGGTCAGATGGTTCATTTCCCAGCTTGCTAATAAATGTCAACCATTCACACACCTACTCAAGAAGGATCAGAACTTCAGATGGAAGCCTACTTTCCAGCATAACTTTGCACTCATCAAGAAATGCTTGGCTAATGTGCCTATTTTGGTTCCTCCAGTTGTAGGGCATCCACTTATATTGTACATCACAACTACTTCCATAGCATTAGGTGCTCTAGCACAACTTGATGATGTAGGGAAGGAAAGAGCTATTTATTACATCAGCTGAACATTAGTGGGATATGAGCTCAACTACATGCCAATGGAGAAGGCTTGCTTAGTAGTAGTATTTGCCACCCAAAATCTATGCCATTAAGTGTTGAATCATATTGTGCAGCTAATCTCAAAAATTAATCCATTAAAATATATGCTTTCTCACACAATACTCATAGGACACCTAGCAAAATGGGTTATGCTTCTCAGTGACTTTGACATCCAATATATTGACAAAAAGGCCATCAAAGGCCAGGCTATTGCAAATCACTTGGTAGATGCACCCTTGGTTGCAGACCACCCCCTCATTATGGAGTTCCTAGATGAACACCTCTGTTTGATAAAAGAACAACTATCTTGAAAGCTATATTTTGATGGCTCCTATACATCTCATGGCTCCAATGTGGGCATGCCCTTGGTCACACCTCAAGGAAATTATATTCCTAAATCTTTCAATCTATAGTTTCAATGTACCAATAACATCACAGAGTATGAAGCCCTTGTTGCAAGGCTCAAAATCAACATTGAATGGAATATCCCATAGCTATAAGTCTATGGTGATTCTTAGCTTATCATCAAACAAGCCTTAAATGAATATCAAACCAAGGATGACAAGCTACTACCTTACAAGGAATTGGTTAATCAATTAAAGGAGCATTTTACTCAACTGCAGTTCATATAGGTACCTAGACTCCAAAATAAAGCAACAAATGCCATGGCTACTATTGGTTCTCTCTTGGAAATACCACATGAAGCTATGCAATATGAATTCTTGGTCGAGTAGTTGCACGAACCCACATATGAGAATGATGAATCAACATGGGTCTACATTTTGGTTGGTCCTCAATCCCCATGGTACCATGAAATTTATGCTCACCTACTAAATGGTATCCTATCTCCTCACCTCACACAAACCCAATGCCAAAACCTTATTCACAGAGCTTCCTGCTACACTATCATCACCCAAACCCTATATCATAGTGGTTATCATGATACTCTCCCTCAATGTTTAGATCAAAATGAGGTTGCAATGGCTCTCGAGGAGGTACATGCTAGACTTTGTGGTGCTCACATGAGCGGGATAGTGCTAGCAAAGCAAATCCCTCAAGCTAGGTATTATTGGCCTACTCTAGAGCATGATGCATGTGAGTTTGTGAAATGATGTATACCTTGTCAACAAAATGATAATCTAATTTAGGCTCCAGCTCAAGACTTGCAACCCATTGCACTACTATGGCCTTTTGCCTACCTGAGGTTTGGTCTTGTCTGTCTTATTGCACCACTTTCTTCAAAAGGGCACAAATGGATAATCACTACCACTGATTACTTCACTAAGTGGGTCAAAGCAATTCCCCTTGTCACTACTACGGGAGTTTAGGTGTCCAAGTTTATCCTATATCATATCATATGTCACTTTGGCATCCTGGCTACCATTTTCACTGACCATGGAGGTAATTTTGAAAACCTAATTATGGAGGAATTATGTACTTCCCTTCATATCCATAACCATTTTTCTATCCCATACTTCCTACAAGGTAACAGTCAGGCAGAGGCAACTAATAAAACCCCACTCAAAATCCTAAAGAAAGTTGTTAATGATTTCAGCCATGATTGGCATTTACAAATCAACCCTACCTTATGGGCCTACCGCACCTCATTCCATACATCCATAGGCACAACCCCATACTCCCTGGTTTATGGTGCTAAAGTTGTATTACCTATTGAGGTCAAACTCCCATCCTTCTGCATTTCTTTGTGAGGCCAGATATTAGACGAGGATTATAGAGTGGCTAGACTCACCCAACTAGATTTACTTGATCAAAAAAGGCAACAGGGCTATGACCACCTCATGGTCTACTACAGTCACCTCAAGAACAACTTCAACAAGAAAGTCCATCCATGCCAATTTCAAGAAGGAGACATGGTCCTCAAAGAAAACATGAAGGTCCAAGCTGACCGAGAAAATAAAGGCAAGTTTGAGCCCACATGGCTTGGTCCTTACATGGTCACAACATATTTTGGCTCAGGGGCCTATCAGTTATCCACACTTGAGGGTGAAGTCCTGAATCATCTCACCAATATCATTCACCTCAAGAAATTCTATGCCTAAAAGAAGCCAAAAAAAAAAGAAAAAGTGTCCAATGGTGAATACTTGGCAATTCAAGCACCTTGGATCAATACCCTAGTGAAAACATAACAATTAGGCACCAGCTGTGCTTAGCCTATTCATTATCTATCAATGACCTATATATCCAGTATCACTGCTTTACATCTAATCGCCCATCTCCCCATTTTCCAAGATATTCCAAGATTTCCCTCCTCGCACTCCAACAACTTGTGACACTAGCTTGGAAAACCTACCTAGATCACATATTCTACCATGGTTAGAATATCTATTCCATCCTTGTACCTTACCACATGTATCATATCAGGTGTATTTTATCCTTAAAACCATGCCTTTATATCATGTACCTATACCAAGCCATAATATTCTATGTACCACATCCTTGTAACACAACCAATAATTTTGTATATCATACCCATGTAACAATAACCCTATTGCATCAATGATATTTCCTCATCCTGAGCTTTTCCCTATCATACGCACATCGGCTATTGTATTCTATCATACATTCTTGAGTCATCCACCCATTGTATATTTATGCTTGTATATTTTTGAGCCTTACAATAAAATCCTACATCACTATTCCAACAAATCTCCCTCACATCCTAGTTCCAATATAAAAATTGCCAAAAATTTGTCAAAAAAATTCATAAATCCTCCAAAATTATCAAAAAAGAAAAAGAAAAAAAAGAAGAGCCTCCTTCTCTCACAACCCTTTCACACACACATTACTTTCCACAATAAAGGCCTTGACATGAGACAAGAACCTTTCATAGACCCTACATAATGAGAAACCAATAGACTTACAACCCTTTCACACAGACCTCTCGAAGAGAATCTTTTAAAGATAGAGCTAGGTTGTGGGGTCCATGCTAGTTGTCTCACACCACAAAAGAAATCCAATGCAAACAAAAAAAAAAAAAACAATAGAAGAAGCCAAAAAATAAAAAGAGGGGAGAACCAACCCCATCACTCCTCTACAGACCATCAACACATCCAAAAAACAAAGCCAAACTCACCCTTCAATGCTGAAAAGGGGCTACAATTGAATGGTTGATTTTCCATCTCTGACACAAATTTTGGTGCTTTGTGGCTTTCCATTGCAATTAATAGAAGATAAGAATAAGAGAAAGAGGTAGCATTTATAGTTGAATTATTTGGAGGTATTTGGTAGTGAATTATTTGTATCTAGGGTTGAGAAGCTTATAGCCTAGATAGGAGTGGTCTATCAGGCTAGTATTCAATCTAGAATTAATTTCACAAATAACTAATTGACAAACATTTTGGATTTTTAAGTTCTACTCTGCCAATCAATGGTTGCTCAACATTAGAAATGGATGGAAGTAGGGGTAGCTAGAAAGAAGGAAGGATGTGGCTTGAAGGAAACCTGGAGTCTGATTATGTGTTGAGATACCATAGACATAAATTTCAGGAAAATCAATGCACATTTTCACTATCGACCTTGGCCAATGATCTCCAATATTTATTTTAGCCCTCAGTCAACCCACTTGGTGTCATAAACTCCCATCATTACCTCTTTAGGTGCCTCACATGGTCTTGGTTACCCCCATGTTCCACCAAATCTCACTCACATCCTCCATTTCACCCACACAGACCCAAAAATCATCCAAAATTACCAAAAAAAATTCAAAAATTGCTGAAAAGCATTTTAAAATCATCCAAAATCACCAAAAAAATTCAAAACTCACCGAAAAATACCAAAAAATTTCAAAAATTACCCAAATTTACCCAAAAAAAATCAAAAATTGCCCAAACTTAACAAAAAAATTCAAAAATTTCCCAAACTTACCAAAAAAATTAAAAAATTGCTGAAAAATATAAAAAACATTAAAAAATCACCCAAAAATATCAAAAAAATTCAAAAATTGTCTAAAAATATCAAAAAAATTCCACAACTAGCCCAAAGCATTCAAAAGGGGGTCATAATTGCCAAACATGGCTGTAAAAGATTGAAACATTAACAACACCCCAAAATTCCTCTCAATTTTTGCCTCACTTTCACCCAATTAGGCTCTACAACAGGATGTTAGATATTTGAACCCCACAGGCCTCGCTGATATTAAGAAGTAGCATAGTAATGTCCTGAAACATTTCATCAGTCTTTGGAAAATCTGGCAGAATGCGGATAGCGCGAAAGGTGCCTTTGTTTTCCTTTCTCTTGTCAAGTGCAACAATTCCCTATGGCTCATTAGTCTTATTTAAGTTGTAGTGGCCATGATTAGTCTAACCCCCTTTAACAAATATATCAATGTTTTCTCGAAAGCCCAGATATCTTTCAGATTCTTTCATCCTCATATAGCTGGGGGCACAGAATAAATAAGTGTAAGCGTGAGAGCTTGACTCCCCCTTTAGTGCCTTTTTAGGCCGTAAATGCCATTTTCAAGGCCCAAGTGTCCTTTTTAGACCTCTCCAATGCCTTTTTAGACCTTAAATGCCATTTTCAAGGCTCAAGTGTCCTTTTTGGACCCCTCCAATGCCTTTTTAGGCCCCTCAAATACATCTTTCAAGGTACAAGTGTCCTTTTTGGCCCTCAAAGTTCCTTTTTAGGCCGCTCAAGTGCCTTTTTAGGCCCAAAGCGCCTTTTTTAGGCCCCTCAAATACTGTAAGAATTTGCCTAAGGGAAAAATTCACCCAGGAACTAAGAACTCAAACACAAGCACATAGTAGACCAAAAATGGATATGATCAATTAATCAGAGTATGTTTAAATACATTGCTCTATTCAGAATTTGATATTTAAACACACTAGGAGTGCCTGTATATAAAGGCCTCTCAGGAAGCACCTAGAATGTCTCTAGAAACAACTAGGAGATAAGACAACTAAGCACCTTATCCAACATTCTAGATGAATGGATAAGAATGAAAAAGTGTCAAATGTGTGTAGAAGATTCCTGTGTTGTAGACAACATGTGCTTAAAAGAGGTACGGATCCCTATGATGTCATCATGACAACTCACAAGAGTGCACAAACTCCTAAGTGTCTCACTAATAAAATAATGCAAATTAAATAAATAATGCATTAACCTAGGTAAACTTAAGTAAGTGTAATAAGTAAATACTTATTTACACCAACACCCCCCCTTAAGTGCAACTTAGGGGAATGCCCTTAAGCTTATGAACTAGGATGAAGCTACAGACTGGGTCCTAGCTACTAGGCCATGTTAGGTACCCAAGTACATAATGAAAATGCAAATCTCTCATAAAGCAAGGAAAGAAGTAAAACCTCATGGGAGAAACCCTCCCCCAAAAAGAGAGATGAAAGAGGATGCATGGATGGATGGAGCAATCAAGACCCCCCCATTATGACATACATCCATGTATATACAAGAAAGAATGGAGAAGGACAAAACCTCCTAAGAGGAAAAAAGTCCCCCCCAAAAAGGAGAAGAAGGAGACAAGGTAGTCCCCCACGCTTAAAAGTAGTATGCCGATTAGTGAGAAATGCTCTGATGTAGAAGCTAATCCATGATCATAGGATGATGTTCCTCCCCTTTGGAAGAAACAAGAGGAAGGGTACCTGTGAGATACATCCCTTATATGGAGAGGAAATATCTATGATGACCAATATCATTGGAACTTGTCCAAAAGTCCTTGTGTTGATAATGATGATGGCTTCCTCCAATACTGCATAAGAGAAGTACAGATCAAATAAGGAGTGTGGTAGAACCTGCTCTAGGAAGCCAACTATGTTCTCAAATGTGAAAGAGATCTCCTGCAGATGTTGTACATAAGAATCCATAATCATGCCAACCTGGAAGGATTGATCATGTAGAGAATGTGCAATAACTATAGAAGAATCATCCTCAACAAAGAGAAGCAATAAATCATCATAAAGGTCTCCCATATCCATTGTGTGTGACTCCAAAAATAGAGCTGAAATGTCTGGCAAGAAATCATCACCTAGAAGACCATGAGTACCCTGCAGTGCTAAAGTACATGAATCTATCATTGCGGCAAAGGATGGAGTATCTGCCTCAAATAGAAGATGAATTTCATCAAGAGTATCTCCCACATCTTCAATGTGAGACTCCATGAACAACTATGCAATGTTTGAAAGGAAGTCTTTGCATGAAGGTAGAGTAGGAAGACATAAAGTATCCTGCTGCACTGATTTCAAAGCATCTGTGGCTGAAATAGGATTAGTAGGAGCAACAAGAGTTGGAGGTGTGATCTCATCTAAAGAGGAGTTAGCTGCAACTAGAGGAATGAGATCTTTTGGGAATGGAGGAATGTTTGGATCTCCATAGGTCTCCCAAAGATACATCCAAGAAACATATGGATCAAATGACTTAATTTTGAATGTCTTTTTCAGAACTTTATACTCCATATGGGAAAAAAGAGTAGGAATAAGGATGTTGATTTGATCAACAATATACTCAAGATCTAGCACATATGGTAGTGCATTGTGCTGAGAGAGATATCTGACCATAAGTTGACTCCATTCCTAATAGTTATCTAAGGTCAAGTAGATCAAATCTGCCTCTTCCATGATGGACCAATCAAATAAACCTCCAAAAAAATCAAAGAACCCTCCCCCCCAAAAAAGATGTTGTTGGCACTTGAAATGTGGTGTGCCTACTATGCAAAATGAACAAAATAGACTTCTAATTTTCACGGTTGCAACTGCCACTTCAGGCATAAGATAGGAACTAAACAATATAATGCAGAAATGGCCCTAATTCTGAAAGTGAGAAATGTTTCCACACAACCATAGAATCTAACTTCAAATCTAGAAAGTAGACAAGAAAATATGCACTTTCAAAAAAAATAGAACCTGAAAAAGTGACCAGATGTACCCGTACAGAGCTTTTGAAGTTGCAAAACACAGGATTATGTAGGTACAATCACCAAAAATTGCAATTTCTAAAAAAATTGTGGACCAAAACCAAAAAAAACACCACTATAAAATTCAATAAATTCTACCCAATTTCAAAAAAAATTGCACCTGAATTAGAGTCTGGATGTTCGAGTTATGGGCTCGCAAAGTCAGACTGCCAAACTGAAAAGCAATCTGGAGAGGGGCCTGGAGGAAAATCTCTGAGTCTAAATTTGATGATCAAATGGCCATCACTTCAATTATAAAATGCCTAGAAATGATGGTCAAATGACTATCAAATTTAAGACATTATTTTGTTGACATCAACAAAAAATTTGCACCTTGGGGTGATGTGGCAGCTGATCTAGTTGTCTGTATTGTACGGAATGGTACACGTGGAAAAATCTGTACTATTAACATAGCAAAAAATTAGGTTCCACAGGTGACGTGGGAGTCCTGCATGCTTAGGAGGGAAATCCTTTTGTTGTTGACAATTGTCCCTTGCAGAGGGTGTCCACATGGCAACACTTGGAGGATCTTCACAGGCTACATGGACTAACGAGATGTCTGACGTGTGTTGGTTGAGCATCTGTGTGGGTGGCTTTGTGGATGCCATGTGGAACCATAGAGAAGGGTCACAGGTGAAAGAAATTATGCTACGTGGCACTATTGTCGAGGTTCTTTTTCACTCATCAAAACCTTTTCAAACTCATGCCAGAACTAGAGGGATTTACGCGGGTAGGGGGGGGATGATTACTGTCACTGAGTTTTGCCTCAACGCTACCAAAAAGGACTTTAAGACCGATGATATACTTTTGTGCACCGATTTGTATTTGCAATTATCCCACATTGAGTGGGTGTGCACTTTATGCACTATGTAAAATGAAACCCCCACAACATTATTTTCAAAGAGGTTGCCTGTCAGTTAGTAAACAAATTGCCACCATTGAAGTGTGGTCGGTGAGGAAGAGGCCAGCTCACCAGTGGGTTTGGTGCCACCGGTGGAGTTTGGAGGCTGGAAAATTTGGAAGTAAGTGCCTGTTGCGCAGTATGAAATCCATACTAATCCCTGCGAATAAAATAAAATATACCCTGTGCAGGCCAAGAGCTCACAGCCTGATTCTGCGCAAAAAAATTCTCTGCTACCAGCTTGTAGGGCTAAAAAAAATTCAAGAAAATATAGCCAAAATAATGAAATTGCAGAGAAAACTAATACAAATTCAAAAATAAATTAATGATATCTGCGAAAAAGATCATACCCTATCTACAAATCGGGGCCTCCAGGTTTCGATTTGCAAAAAAATTTTGCCTCGCGGTCAACTTTGGGCCAAAGTAACCAAGTTTATAGTCAATTTTCACCAGTTCAGCATTTTGGATGCAATGGTGAGGTTAGATCTAGCTCTAAATGCTCCCAATTTCTACAGCACTCTAGATTCAAGCTGAGGTGATGAAGCAAGCATGGTCTCGAATGGCTATGTGATGAGAAAGTCTCCAAGTTGCTTTGATACCATGTAAGAATTTGCCTAAGGGAAAAATTCACCTAGGAACTAAGAACTCAAACACAAGCACACAGTAGACCAAAAATGGATATGATCAATTAATCAGAGTATGTCCAAATACATTGCTGTGTTCAAAATGTGATATTCAAACACACTAGGAGTGCCTGTATATAAAGGCCTCTCAGGAAGTACCTAGAATGTCTCTAGAAACAACTAGGAGATAAGACAACTAAGCACCTTATCCAACATTCTAGATGAATGGATAAGAATGACAAAGTGTCAAATGTGTGTAGAAGATTCCTCTATTGTAGACAACATATGCTTAAAAGAGGTGCAGACCCCTATGATGTCATCATGACAACTCACAAGAGTGCACAAACTCCAAAGTGTCTCACAAATAAAATAATGCAAATCAAATAAATAGTGCATTGACCTAAGTAAACTTAAGTAAGTGTAATAAGTAGATACTTATTTACAGCAACAAATACCTTTTTCAAGGTTCGAGTGTCATTTTTGGCCCCCAAAGTGCCTTTTTAGGCCTCTCAAATGCCTTTTCCAAGGCCTAAGTGTCCTTTTTAGACCCCTCTAGCACCTTTTTAGGCCCAAAGTGCCTTTTTAGGCCTCTCAAATGCCTTTTTCAAGGCCCAAGTGTCCTTTTTAGACCCCTCCAGTGCCTTTATAGACCCAAAGTGCATTTTTAGGCCCAAATGCCTTTTTTAAGACCCTATTTTGAATTTTTCAAGCCCCCAAAATGCCAATTTAGGCTAAAAAAACTTTTTTAGGCCCTCAAAATACTTTTTTTAGGCAAAAATGTCGGCCTTCGAAATGTCTTTTTAAGGCTAAAACGCCTTTTTTAGGCCCCCAAAATACCTTTTTCAAGCCCCTAAAATGCCTTTTTAGGCTAAAACACCTTTTTTCAGGCCCCCAAAGTGCCTTTTTAGGCCCAAACACCTTTTTAAAGCCCCAATTTTGACCTTTTCAGGCCTCCAAGATGCCTTTTTAGGCTCAAACGCCTTTTTCAGGCCCCTGAGACAACTTTTTAAGCCCAAACACCTTTTTCAAGGCCCTTCTTGACTTCTTTTGGCCCTCACAACCCTTGCATAGGTCCCAATGCCTTTTCCCATGCCTCATAAGCATATGTCTCATCACACACCTAGAGAAATGTCCCCACATTTTGTCTTATTATTGTTTGTTACAATTATTAATATACACACAGACATTCTCACCTATGAGCCACAGTTACCCTTACTCTATGGATTGTATTATTCCCACTTTTACAAGAGTCCAACCATTCCACTATTTATCACAGAAAGAAAAAAACATTCAAAAATATATCAAACATCCCAAAAACATTTAAATATTCAACAAAAACACAAAAACATCGATATATATTCCATAAAATTAAAACAAAAAAACATGACATTGCGTTACAAACAACATTTGTTGTCCTTTTGATTGCTTAAAACAACAAGCACAAACTTTTTATTCTGCTATGATTTCAACAACAACATTCTATTTGACCAATAATGTCTGGCAGATTATTTATTCTAGCCTCTCTGAGGGAGGTGGCAAGATAGGGTGTCCAATCAATGGCATTCATTTAGACCCAATCCCAGATGATGATGCCCTTGGAGTCATCCTCACACTTGCCCAATGTGTATCCATTGGGATTGGGATGTTACCACACCTCAAGAGAGTGTTTATCTACTCCATAAAATGTTTCTCAAAGTATACAACTCCTCTCCTTTGCTCCAAAGGAACTACTTGGTGATATAATCCCATGTAATATGCCACCTCTCGTGCAACCTTCATAGACTGCTCCATGACATCTTTCATTTTTGCTTGTAGTCTTTTTGCTCCTAGAATAGTCGTTGTCCTTTGCGCAATATTGGGTTCTCTTTCATATCTATTCGCTAGCATTTTCATTGACTCCCTCTCATATTTCACTGTATTCAACTAATTCTGGTAGCATGTAATGTGCGCATTACTTGCATTTAGCTGCTCTTGTGACCTCCGTGCTAAACTATTGGTCTACACTGTTGACTCCCTGAATGCTTCTACTTGTGAACACATGAGCACTAATTCATTTTCACATCTCTCCATAGCCACTCTCTCAACTGCCAAAGTTACCTCCACAATCTCCACTCTCATTTGCTCCATCATTAACATCATCCCCAGGTGCTCAACTTTTTTTCGTGCACCATCCTCCCGTGCTCTTTCAATTAGGCCTTGAAAGAAATTTGCATCTTTTTCCACCTGGTTAGCCTGTTCTTTTTCCACCGCCAATTCTTTCTCCATCACCACCACTGCATCATGAGCCACTTATACTGCAACATCGGATTGCAATGCTCAAAATGGTCAAAATGTAGACAACACTGGGTCACCCTTTTGTTCACCAAAGCTCTGCATCATATCCCTTAGACAACTTTTTCCCTTCTTCCATAAGACTGCTCCTAGTCACATCACGGATCTTTGTTACACTTCAGGAAGAGTCTCTTCTACAGATCGCTAATCTTTCACACTTTCTCCCTCTAACAACACTCTCGCACTTGGCAAGTTTGTCTCCATCTCTTTTTCCCTCAACTCTATTTTTTGCATCACACCTTCTACTAACAGGTGCAACAAGGTCGGATCTTCTTCTTCCTCTTCTAGTTGATTTTGAGCTCGATTAATTTTGCTAGTGTCCACCACTCCCCGATCACAATGCCACATGCTTTGATGTGGCAAGGCTTCTCTTCCTTCTTGTTGGCTCTACTTTATACCTCACTTCTACCCCAGCAACCACTTCCTTTCTCCTTGGCTTTTATTTTCCTCTTCACTCCATCCCCTCGTTCCTCCTTTTGTTGCCTCTGGCATTTGCTGCCTCTGCTCTTGTGAATTGGCCATTGGTATTTCACTCATGGCTTAATTCTGCACTCACACTTTTCTTATGCTTCAGCTAAGACTTCTTGTTGCCATGTTTTCATTGGATTCACTCACCTTTTATAGAACCAACAACATTCTCAATAGCTTCCATTAAATGCTATCAATATCTTCGACAAAAAGTTTCAATACTCGCCATCATAATAGTCAAGTCAGCAACCCCCTCTGTCCTTCCCTCACCTCCCCTATTGTAATAGTATGCTATATCCTATCTCTTTCCACTAGCTTCTCTTCCCATGCTTTTCATCCCACTACCTCCTCATCCCTAGATTTTCTTCCGCTAAACCTTCTCATCTTCATCTTTCCCGCCACTATCCTATCACACTAAGCTTTTGTATGGTAATCTTTTCTAAATACTTTGGTCTATCCACTGTATATTCCTTACATGTTAGTCCTTCACTTGGTATCATTTTATATCTCTCATCTCTTCGTATCAGTTCATATTTGATCACAAATCGTAGTTCTCTTAGTTATGTGCTTTAGTAAATCCTTGTACAAGATCCCTTGTCATCATAGTATTATCCTAAAAAGTTTTGATTTCCCATTTGATCCTAGTCCTTGATATTACTGATAGATCCTTGTAGGATGCATCCTTCCTCTCATTTGATCTTGGTTCCTTTAGTATCTAGTCCTACCGATCTCTTTGGAAAAAGGTTACTTTTTCATGGATTTACATTTTTTTTTGCTTTATTTTATTTTTGAGTTTTCAACTTTGGTTCTTAAAGTATCTCTTCTAAGTGATTTGGTTTGTTCCCTCCTCATGGTCGCCATGATATTTTATATCATGGTGTGCTATGAATGGGGCAATTCAAGAGCAAGGTTTTGATCAGGTCTTTTTTGTTTTCTTTTCTACTTGTGAGTCAATCAGATATGACCCTTGCATAGTCCAAACATGTGTTCACTTGTGGTTACATGGTGCACTTGGGAAATATTGTTTGCTTGTGCATTACCCAGTATCATTTCCACTCTGATTCTTTTGAGATTCATGTGTGATGCTGGGAAATCCTTGCATGTTTGTTTCATGTCAGTCCTATGTAATATTGGTAAAAAGGCCTTGATGTTCTTAGTAATCTTGGCATATTCCCAATATTCCTATATCAAAATAAGTTCTCAACTACATGGTGGTGCTCCCCTTTGGAACACCCATACACTCAAGCTTTAATGGATTACTTCGCACTCCCATCTTATCAAAACATCCCATCCTATCCAAGCATCCCATCTAATCAGTCTTACAATCATGATCTAATAACTTTATCCATATCACAATCATATCTCCTATCAATCCCATGGTATCTAATCTTATATCAATCATAATCATCACTCCTACATCAATCATAATCATAGCTCCTTCACCAATCATAATCCTAGCTCCTGCATCAATCATAATCATAGCTCCTTCATCAACCATAATCATAGCTCCTACATCAATCATGTTCATAGCTCCTTCATCAATCATAATCATAGCTCCTACATCAATCATAATCATAGCTCCTTCATCAATCATAATCATAGCTCCTGCATCAATCACAATCTTAGTCATCACCAATCATAAATCCTTGAATCATAATCTCCCCAAATCTCCCATCTTCAAAATCACTTCCTTGGGTTCAATTTAGAAAACCAATCACCCTCCCCCCCCCCCCCCCCCCTGGCTGTAGCCAGTGTTCTTACCCATTGCTTATCCTTGTGAATAAGGTTTTCCTTTGTATCATTCTCCCATAGTGAGAGTATGTGCTTCCTTGCACCACCTCTCTTAGCCACTTCTTGTGGCACCTTAGATAAGTACCATGATGAAAACCTGGCAAACAGACATCATGCGTAATTCTTCCATCATCCATAAATCCCCTCTTCTCTCTTTGATCTTGACAATGTTGAGCTATCTTTGCATATTGGCTATCTTATCCACCAGATTTTCTATTGTGCTCTCCCATTCACTCATAGCCTCTTTCTTGAGCTTTATTCTTATTGCTCTATCCCATTGCTATCCTATCTAGTTGACCCCTTGGTCTTGATCATGATAAATAAAAATGGTTCTTAGGCCTCTTGACATGTCTACTCTCTTGGATTGCACGCTTTCATGCTATCTTACTCATTGGCTTCCATCGCTTATCTTATATGCTATCACACTTGTTGGCTTCATTGCTTATCTTACATGCTATCTTGCTCATTTCTTCCATTGCTTATCCAAAACATGCTTCATATGACTATTTCACTTCTTTCCCTAGCTTGGGTACTCTTAAGGAGTCAGTCCTTGAGGATCACTTTCACTTGCTTCATACTCTTTTTTCATCCATCTTTGCTTATCCACCGGCTCGTTGCTCCATCATATCCTATACCTTGCTAGACATTGGGAGAAAATGATGTGATCTTGCTTGAGAACTAGTGATCTCTAAACCTTCTAAAAAATCCAAAAAATCATATATGATGCTGAAAAAATCCTAAAAATCAGAAAATGTCCTAAAAAAAAGATCTTCTTAGTGAAAACCTAGCAATAGGCACTTTGGTGTATCACCAAAAAAAATTTGAAAAAAGGTCCTAAAAAAATCTGTCAAGTGGTGAAAACCTGGAAACAGGCACTACTTGAAACCCTTGCACCTATGTCTATCGATCTCAATCATCCACTTTGCTACACATTTCCTAGCTTGGAATTGTTTCTTGTCCTCGTCTTGGGGGCACAACAGCTTAGCCTATTGAGATATTCTTGTGCATTAGGGTTTCTTTAACAACTCACAAAATAGTGTTTCTCAACACTTCCCCCACTTTGACATCAAGTGTTTTTCAACACTTTATAGATAGTTTACCTACGGTCTCCGATGTCGTGATATTTCTCACTATCAGAATCAAGTCTGGAAGAAATGGCCAAGTGACTTACACACACGCACTTTAACACTTAAATGACTGAGCTATGCTGACATTTATCTACTTTGTGTGTTGTCTATGATGATTTCTTTGCCATGTATTCCCTCCCTAATAGTCTTTCAAGGATGTCATTGACTAGAAGACTGGGGGCATGGGGCATGTCTTCTTGATTTCTGCTTGTGGGTATACTTTGTTTGTCTATAGTGTTGTAAGCGTTTATGCTTAGTGTCCCACTCTAAACCCTTCTATCCAAACGATTCCATGAGTTGGAATGCTTGGATGCCGGCTTAGAGCTCCCTATCCATGGAGTGCAAGAGAGTATATTTCAAGAATAAGAAAGCTCTCAGATGAGCCTTAGAGATACTCTTCTTTCTAGTAAACCATGCAATGGGAGGTTCCAAAGACAAGATGCAAGAATGCAAATGTCCCAAGGAGTTCCTCAAGAATGCAATGCAAATGAAGATTAAAATAGAATGAATATGAAAAGTGCAGCTATTCTAAGCATGGATGAGAGTGTTACAATCCAAATATTAAGCTATGTGAGATTAAGCTACATGTAAAAATAAAAACTAAGCTAAGCTAGAATGCCATGGATGAGAGAATGTAGACAAGAAATAGAAGTTCTCCACAAAGCTCCAAAGAAACCTGTTAGAAAACCTGCAGCATAACAATGTTCAAAAGATGGATGGATTGAGGGGGAAAGCTCTCTCCCTTTTAAAGATGTATGGACGGTGGAGATCAAGATGAAGATGGTGGATGATCAACGGTGGAATTCGAAAATAGGAGTGATCCATGTGCACACACAAATCAACCAATAGAATATAAGTTGACTTGTCATATAAGAAAAAAGTCACAAAGCCTTTTCTTTTAATTGTAAAATAGAAAAAGGACTTTATGTGTGCACTTTAAGTGGGTTAGAAGAATGGGGTCTTTTATTTAATTAAAAGGGGACATGTTCTTTTAATCAAATAATGAACTTAGGATAGCATAGTCAAACTATAGATTATAATCAAATAAATTGATTATTAGCAATTTGGCTTAAGTAAGTGATTAAATTAATTTAGCCAAAATGTTGAAAAGGGGGCTAATAGTCTAGATGACCATTTTTAGGTGATTACATTTGCCCCTCTTTGACTAATGTGTGATCAATCTGGGAACACATTATGTCAAAGAAAATAAAAAGCCAAGTAGGCGGTGATAGATATAGATGTCTAATTCCGAAGAGTGAAATGCAGAAATAGATAGCAAGTCCTGAATGCACAGCCTGATAGCAGTAGTACTGAACACTAGGAAGAGATGATGTTAGAATTCAAGAAGAATACTAACACTTAGAAAAGTAGATAGAGTGAGAGCAAGTGAGAAGATCAAACAAATGCTCCTAAGTAGTGATAGAGTATTTATGCCCCCTCGGGATCGAAATTGAAATGAGGTAAGGGGATGCAAAAACTGGCTAGAAATGAGAAAATTAGAATATAGCAATGTCCAAGATGACAGATAGATGATTAGAACCCAAGAATGACTATATAAAAAAATTGATAAAATGCCCCAGTTTGACTAGAGTTGACCTTGAAGGATATAGCATAAAAATAAGGTCGAAATGAGTAGAAAGGTGATTTTAGACATGAAATAGTGAATTTAAGTAGATATGAAGTATGGAAATGATGAAGACATGAAGAAATGAAGATGCCCCAGTGATGATTCAGAGATTAGACCTCAAAAGGTCAGCTAACTGCTCAGAAGAAAGTAGAATTTCAAAAGACAATTTTGACCATCAAGGTGAACTCGAATTTGGATTTCGATCCCGAAAATGAATCTAGGACGTTGAAATTATTTAAGAGGTCAAAAATTTTATATAATGTGATGATAAGATAGAAAAGAGATGAAGCGAAAGATTAAGAAGGTGAAAAGACATGAACAAGAAGAAAGTAAAGAAATATATGAAAGGAGTTAGTTGATATGTCCACAAAAAGATGAAGAGAGAGCTCTCCCCATATGCAAGAATGCAAGACTAAGCTAGAAAATGAACCTAAAATGCAAGCTAATATGCAAAGTGGTTTACCAGCAAGAAGCGCATAACATTTAGACTCTTAATTTCATCATTGAGCATTTATTAGGGACATCATGAGATCATACAACCATCACTAGTATAACTATGAGGATATGAATATGATCGATATCAGATAGGTATGTGGAAATCCAATCTAAGCATCAGAGACATGTAAGTCAAGATAACTACGTGATTAGATTCCCTAAGTTTAATTTAGCAAGATTACACCTATATCAAGGCATAAGTGCCAGGATAAACCCCAAGTGCGATCTTGCGAAACAGTCAAGGATGATACATTTGTAAGTCAACGTGTTGAATAGGACCAGCATAAATGCTTACAACACTATAGACAAACAAAGTATACCCACAAGCAGAAATCAAGAAGACATGCCCCATGCCCCCAGTCTTCTAGTCAATGACATCCTTGAAAGACTATTAGGGAGGGAATACATGGCAAATAAATCATCATAGACAACACACAAAGTAGATAAATGTCAGCATAGCTCAGTCATTTAAGTGTTAAAGTGCGTGTGTGTAAGTCACTTGGCCATTTCTTCCAGACTTGATTCTGATAGTGAGAAATATCACGACATCGGAGACCGTAGGTAAACTATCTATAAAGTGTTGAAAAACACTTGATGTCAAAGTGGGGGAAGTGTTGAGAAACACTATTTTGTGAGTTGTTAAAGAAACCCTAATGCACAAGAATATCTCAATAGGCTAAGCTGTTGTGCCCCCAAGACGAGGACAAGAAACAATTCCAAGCTAGGAAATGTGTAGCAAAGTGGATGATTGAGATCGATAGACATAGGTGCAAGGGTTTCAAGTAGTGCCTGTTTCCAGGTTTTCACCACTTGACAGATTTTTTTAGGACCTTTTTTCAAATTTTTTTTGGTGATACACCAAAGTGCCTATTGCTAGGTTTTCACTAAGAAGATCTTTTTTTTAGGACATTTTCTGATTTTTAGGATTTTTTCAGCATCATATATGATTTTTTGGATTTTTTAGAAGGTTTAGAGATCACTAGTTCTCAAGCAAGATCACATCATTTTCTCCCAATGTCTAGCAAGGTATAGGATATGATGGAGCAACGAGCCGGTGGATAAGCAAAGATGGATGAAAAAAGAGTATGAAGCAAGTGAAAGTGATCCTCAAGGACTGACTCCTTAAGAGTACCCAAGCTAGGGAAAGAAGTGAAATAGTCATATGAAGCATGTTTTGGATAAGCAATGGAAGAAATGAGCAAGATAGCATGTAAGATAAGCAATGAAGCCAACAAGTGTGATAGCATATAAGATAAGCGATGGAAGCCAATGAGTAAGATAGCATGAAAGCGTGCAATCCAAGAGAGTAGACATGTCAAGAGGCCTAAGAACCATTTTTATTTATCATGATCAAGACCAAGGGGTCAACTAGATAGGATAGCAATGGGATAGAGCAATAAGAATAAAGCTCAAGAAAGAGGCTATGAGTGAATGGGAGAGCACAATAGAAAATCTGGTGGATAAGATAGCCAATATGCAAAGATAGCTCAACATTGTCAAGATCAAAGAGAGAAGAGGGGATTTATGGATGATGGAAGAATTACGCATGATGTCTGTTTGCCAGGTTTTCATCATGGTACTTATCTAAGGTGCCACAAGAAGTAGTTTTCACCATAGGATAAATTTATTTCTCTTTACTTTTGCTACCAAGGTGCCACAAGAAGTGGTTTTCACCAAGGCACATTTTTATTTTTTTCATTTTTTCTATTTTTTTCTTTTTCTATTTTTTTTTTTTGAATTTTTAGAAAGAGCTCAAGCTTTTTGAATGTAGATAGTGCTCCTATAGAAAAGATAAGTCATGATAAGCCAAGACCATAGAAAGGTATGATCAAAGATGTTGATAGGGTGATGAAAAAGAAATGGTAGTAGGAAGAGTATATGGAGGATAATAGTTCATGTATAGAAAGTAAGTGTAAGCTTTAGAGGATTTCATGAGGGTAGTTGAAATATTGGACAAGATCAAAATTGACACACACCTTGAAGGGTATTGGAATGATGGAGGAATCATGGATGAAGTAGCTTGAGGTTTAGATGTATGAGGTGGTAGAAGAGATTTGGAAAAAAGTGAAGTGGAAGGCTTTGGAATATTTTTAGAAATATTTTTGGAAGAAGATGAAATGGAAGCCTTTGGAAGCTTGAATGTCAACTTTGAAGTATTTTCAATATTCAAGTCTTTTAAAAGAGACTTGGGAATCCATATAGCTTTAGATTTTGCTTTGGATACTTCAAAACACATTTCTTCAATAATGGGTTTAGGAACCCACATTTTCTTTGATTTAGCTCTCTTAATAGTGGACCTTTGTAGTCTCTTTTGTGCATTTTCCTTCTTAGCATTCACATGTCGATTAGATGAGACATAGTGATCTTCATTTTTCAATGGATTCTTATGTTTATTCTCACTTCCAAAGGACTTGGGATTTGTGGATGAATAAGGATGATATGACTGGTTTAGATGGATAGATGGGTGAAAAGTCATCAAGGATGAGTGTCTTTGTTGATCTTGAGGTATGATGGGAGAGCTAGGAGTGGAAAGTGTAGGAGATGAAGGAACATGAGGTCCCAATATAGATGGAAGGTTCGAAGGCTTTAGCTTTGATGGATAAGGACCAAGGATAGACTTAGGAGATGCAAATGGATAGTGAAAAGGGATATCAACATCTTTAGAGTGAGCAAAGTGATCAAAGCCATGAATAGACTCATGAGTACCTTTGATAGGAACACCATTTTTAATAGGAGCACTTGAAGCTTGAGTACAATTTTGAAGTGGATATGGAGAAGTAGAACATGAGGCGATGCTTTGATCTTGACAAGTAGCTTTGGATAGCATATGAAGAGAACTTTTCTCATAATTTTCAGTAAGCTCAAGGGAGATAATGGAAGTGGTATCTTCATCATACTTAGGAGGTGGACAAGATATAGAATATGGAGGGGAAATTTTTTGAAAGAGATGAAAGGGTGCTTGATCTTGATCTTTCTTGACATTTATAGATTTTTCTTTTTGAGAGTCATCTTGACATGGAGCCACTTCTAAGGACAAGGGAGAATTAAGAGTGAATGGAGTAGTGCTTGGATTAGGCATAGTAGTGCATGAAGGTTGAGGATGTTTAGGATTAGTAGCATGGAAAAGGTTTGCAGCCAAGTGAAGGTTAGCTTGAGTTTCTTTTAGAGGTAGCCCTTGAGGATACACATAGTCAATGTGGAAAGCATTAGATTCTTTATTTGATGGAGGCAAGTTGGAAAGCTTTGAAGTGTTGGGAGATGCACGAGTGTTGGAAGAAGGGGAAGATGTAATGGAGCCACTACTAGACATAGGTTCATTAATGTAATCTTGCTCAAGAGAAGTATCCTCAACACATGAGTCACTAGAGGTTCCAATAATTCCATTATCAATAAGATCTTGGATTTTATGTTTTAGCTCAATGCAATCTGAAGTACTATGCTCATTATGTTGATGATAAGCACAATAGATATCCAAGAATGGGTTTCCATATGAGCTAGAATTAGGTAACATGATGATCTTATTGCTAAGAAGTTTTTGCAAAGTGTCATCATAAGAATCTTCCAAGGGAGAAAAAGTTCTATTAGAAGTATATCTAGAGTCCTTTTTTTCTTTCTCAAGTGAATGGTATGTATCCATGTATTCATCATTATCTTGTTCAAAGATAGGTCCATCGTGAAATTTTAGCATAGGCTCAAAGGAGGTATCACTTGCTTGTTCTCTAAAGAGGTCTTTAGATCTAGAAGATGAAGACATTTGATGTCTTGAAGTAGAGCATGTAGACCTAGAAGAAGAGGATGACCTCAAAGAAGGTGACTCACATGCATGTAAAGACCTTAAGGAAGATTCATGTAATGATGCAATCTTCTCATCTAACCTTTTCTCAAGTTTAGACTTCATTTCTGTCATGCGTTTAGATAGAAGAAGGTAAGAAAGATCATTTGTCTCTTCTAGTTCTTTGTATTGTGCATATAGATCTTGAAACTCTTTAGTGACATGGAGGATATCATGATCATCTAGATTTGGTTGAGGTTTGGTAGCACAAGCTTTGAATTCCATAGTGGTAGATAGATAATCAAGCATGAAGGAGACTAAGGAAGCTAACAAGGTGACACAAGATAGCTTGATGTCCAAACTAGAGAGGTAGATTATTCACTTGCCAATATAGTAGAGAGAGATGAAAGTGACTTGTCAAACAATATGTCCAAGAAACTTATGACATGAATGACTCAAGTCAATAGTTAGGAAAGATGCCCAAATAGCCAAATAGATAGAGCAAGCAGGGTGACAAGTGAACAACTCTCCAACCCAAGAGTGTAGTCAAGAAATCAAGGAAACCATTTCAGCAAAAGGATAACTAGCAAGCAAACATAGACCATGAAGACAAAAAGACCAAGAGCACTAAGACCAAAGAGCCACTTTAAGCATGTTCAAAAACTAGAGACATAGAAAATCAAAGTCAAATGATGAGACTCCCCTTAGCAAGCAACACAAGAAAATGTTTGCATTTGATGTTTTGACTTGGTTGATAAAGTTTGACAATAGTTGATAGCATAGCAAGTTTGATGTTCAAAAACAATTTCTTTCCAAGCAAGATAGTGACACATGGAGTATTCTTCAAACAATCAAGCAAGGGACAAAGCAACCTTGCATGATACAAGCATATGTGATGTCTCAAAAGAATTCTCTAGAATTATCATAATGTGTATGTTCAAAAGATTTTCACTGGTATACCACATTTGAGAACACATCAAGCAATATCTACCTAAAGGACATGGTTCATTACTCAACAACTTAGCCCACGCTTGATGCTCCTTCGCCTCACACCAAGTGGTTGCCCACAAGAGATATTGGCTTTGTCATGGAAATGCCATAAGCATAACCAAGGGAACACGTATGGTGAGTGTAAATCTTGGGGTGATCCGGGTAGTCCACTAGGATCAATCCTTGCACCAAGAAGTTGAGCGGCTAAAAAAAAGGTAGTTACTAACTTAGAGTTTTTAGATCGGGCTTCCGTTCATAGTGTTCCTCTTGCTCCCAATTACGGGACACCTCACCTTGCGATGAGTAACCGATCTCGCGATCACAAGAGTACCTTAAGCATTCTTGCCTAGTGATCTCCCTATGGTCGAAATCCCATAAGCGATCACACTAGACGAAGATAAACACTACGTCTACCAAGGTTTTGTGTCCTTGATAGCCTTGAGTTTATAGTGGGTTGGAAGAGCCAGGTAATCGGCTTGTTCCCACTTGGGTCGTTCCTCTCAGGTTGTCCGAGAGCAGGCCCTCTAAAGGATTCTAACTACACAAAGTGGATCAAATTTTGGAAGTCAAGATTTCTGGTTCACCACAAGGGTGAAGAGCATACTCTCCTATTCCAATCATTTTCTCCCAAACACGCCAAGAAGATTCAGTTACCCCTTGCTTTTGAAACCAAATGGCAAGTCAAGATTTCTGATTCACCACAAGGGTGAAGAGCATACTCTCCTATTACCAAAAGACTCCAATCACAAGTTTTATGTGCCTATGAAAAATGAACAATTATTCAATGCCACACATGAAAACAAAAAAGCAAGAAATTTGAGTTTTTATGCTTTGGGCAGCCCTGCAAACAATCGTTAGTAGCCCTTGTGCATTTGAAGCTTTGACATGCGTTCTTTTTATGCAATGTTTCAATTTTTTTTCACAAGGATGGCAACCTGAAATCACAACTTGTTAGCAACAAAAGTTAGTGTGAAATAACATAAAAATCTGCAATAAAAAGTGGTGAGTTGCTTCAAAAATCTAATTTATCCTCCAACCAAGTACATGCAAAGAAAGTGCAAGTTAATCACAAATGCTTTCATTTTTACTCTTTGGTTTTGACCTAGTCAACAAGATTAGACTTTTTTGCTATGATTTCGTATCCAAAAATGAAAATAAAAAGAAGAGACCCCTGTTAAAAATCAGAGAGCTTTCCAAAAATGCAAGAAATTTTAAAAAATCTCTTCATTTGCTCCCTAGAGATTGATTTTGTCAAAACAGGCCAAATTTATCAAATCGAATTTTTGATCCTTAATATGATCTCAAAATTCAAAACACAAAGAAAGAACCCCCATTAGAATTCAAAAAGCTTTCTAAAAATGTAAGTTTTTCCAAAAAATGCGCTGATTTGCGATCAAAAACGGCTTTTTATGAAAAATAAAGAAAATATCATAACTTCCGAAAATCACGTCAAAATGCCCTGAAAATTGGACTGAGACATTTTGAGTATATACCCAACCTGCAAACAAAATTTCAGAACCAAATTCTAAGCGGTTTAAAAGATATGATCAAATCTTTAAACCAACTAAGTTTTTGGCCTCCAAACCAATTTACTTATGGCTTGGCCTTAAAACCAAAGTGAAAATTCTACAAAAGCATTTGATTAGACCTAATATGCTGCTGTAAAAAACCAGAGATAAGAAATGAAAACAAATGGAGCTAAAAATTTGATTCAAGCCCCACGGTGGGCGCCAAAAATGTACACTCGAAAGTGTCCCACTCTAAACCCTTCTATCCAAACGATTCCATGAGTTGGAATGCTTGGATGTCGGCTTAGAGCTCCCTATCCATGGAGTGCAAGAGAGTATATTTCAAGAATAAGAAAGCTCTCAGATGAGCCTTAGAGATACTCTTCTTGCTAGTAAACCATGCAATGGGAGGTTCCAAAGACAAGATGCAAGAATGCAAATGTCCCAAGGAGTTCCTCAAGAATGCAATGCAAATGAAGATTAAAATAGAATGAATATGAAAAGTGTAGCTATTCTAAGCATGGATGAGAGTGTTACAATCCAAATATTAAGCTATGTGAGATTAAGCTACATGTAAAAATAAAAACTAAGCTAAGCTAGAATGCCATGGATGAGAGAATGTAGACAAGAAATAGAAGTTCTCCACAAAGCTCCAAAGAAACCTGTTAGAAAACCTGCAGCATAACAATGTTCAAAAGATGGATGGATTGAGGGGGAAAGCTCTCTCCCTTTTAAAGATGTATGGACGGTGGAGATCAAGATGAAGATGGTGGATGATCAACGGTGGAATTCGAAAATAGGAGTGATCCATGTGCACACACAAATCAACCAATAGAATATAAGTTGACTTGTCATATAAGACAAAAGTCACAAAGCCTTTTCTTTTAATTGTAAAATAGAAAAAGGACTTTATGTGTGCACTTTAAGTGGGTTAGAAGAATGGGGTCTTTTATTTAATTAAAAGGGGACATGTTCTTTTAATCAAATAATGAACTTAGGATAGCATAGTCAAACTATAGATTATAATCAAATAAATTGATTATTAGCAATTTGGCTTAAGTAAGTGATTAAATTAATTTAGCCAAAATGTTGAAAAGGGGGCTAATAGTCTAGATGACCATTTTTAGGTGATTACACCTGCTCACCCTCGATTCTTGTACTTTTCAAGAAGTTGTTGGGCATCCCCTTCTCTCCCTGCCATCTTCTTGTGGGGGCATCACATAGTCCACTCTCTCCTCTTCTATTCAAGATTGGGGCAATCATGTTACTTTCAAAGTTTTCTTTGTGTCATCTATCTTCATACTTCTTTGAAATAGTATTGTTCCAATGCTATCTCAAAGAGGGGCAAAATGTAGACACCTAAATATGATTAAATCACTTAAGTAATCCTATTTAGTCATCTCCTGAGGCATCATTAATTAAGTATTTAATATTTAATTAATCTACCTAAATATGATTACATCACTTAAGTAATCCTATTTAGTCATCTCCTAAGGCATCATTAATTAAGTATTTAATATTTAATTAATCTATTGTCATCCCCTAGTTAATTAGTTAATTTAATTAACTATAGTCCAATTGATAAAATTAAAATGATCACCCAAAATCAATTTATCAATTAAATCCCTATTCCTCTATTAAATTGAATAAATCCTCAAATCTATTCAATTTAATTCCATACCCCCATTTTATTAAATAAATCATTTAATAAAATATCTAAAATCCTAAAAGCCTCCCTAAATCCTATCCTAACCCCTAATCCAACTCATTCACACATACTAACCTCACTTAGCCACCTAACTAACCCATCCCATCAAATCTAAGCCACTTGCCCCCTAATCCCCCTCTAATCCAAGCCTAATCTTCACTCTAGCCATGTGCACAACCTTAATACTAGATTAAGAATACCTAACCCAAGCCAAAGTCAAGACTTCCACCCACCTCCCATTTTAATATTCAAACAGAGACTTCATCCTCCATTTTAAAGTCAAAACTTTTGCCCACCAACCATTTTAATATTCAAACAAAGACTTTATCCTCCATTTTAATATTCAAACAAAGACTTAACATCCTCTTTTAATATATTCAAATAAAGACTTAACCTACCTCATTAAATCCCAAATCACTTGCCTCTTAATCTCATCCTATGCCAAGCCTAATCCCTTCCTTAAGCATGTGCACAACTTTAACCAAGGGTTAAGAAAGTCTTAAACCAAACCAAAGTCAAAGTTTCATCCTTAAAGTCTTGCATTCCTATCCAAGATCTTTAAAGGCTCTTTAAAGACTTTTTACAACTATTTTCCACACTTATCCTCCCTTTTCTTCCCTCATAACTCCCTCTAACCACCTATCTTGACCATCTTCCCTATCTAATCCCTTTGTGACACTTGTCACAAGGCTAGAGCTTTGAAGAAGCACAATCCATGTGCTCTGTTCTCCTTGCATCCTAGCACTCCTTAACCGATTCCCTTTCCTTGCATCTTAACCCTCCATCTCACTACCCCTTGGCCTATAAATGAAACCCTCTCCCTTTAAAAATATCATCCACTTCTATGGTAATGTTATGATGTTATTTTGAGAGCCTAAGGACTAACAAAATACCATCATAATGGAAAAATCCATCCACAAATTCATTTTGAATCATATCCTCCATTGAAGATTGAGCACACATCCCATCTTACGAACACATCTACGCGTCAAAGGGAAGATTGCTTGGTTTAAGAGGTTTGCATGTTCTTAGGCTACTTTGGTACTTTAATTCTCTTTTGTCTAATCATATATGTGAGATAAATATATTGTTTTGAATGTTTTGATTCTTCATTATATTCCTTTAAGCACTAGTTTTACAGCTCTACACCTATAACTGGTTTCAACCTATTATATGATAACATATGTTCCTAGGGCTCCTAGGACCCCTAGGGACATACATTATGTGTTTGAATGGGTCAAAATGGGTCAGAGAGTACTCTATGATAACATATGTTCTTAGGGGTCCTAGGATGGTGAGGAACATATATCATGTGTTTGATTGAGTCAAAAGGGGTTAGAGAGTAATCTATGACAACTTTCAACCCATTATATTACAAAATATGTTCATAGGTGTACTAGGACCCCTAGGGACATACATGATGTGTTTGAATGGATTTCAAGGGGTTATAAAGTACCCTATGATCCCTTTTGACCCATTATATGACAACGAATGTTCCTATGGGTACTAGGACACCTAGGGACACACATGATGTGATTGAATGGATCAAAATGGGTCATAGGATACACTATGACCCCTCTTGGCCCATTATATGACAACATATGCTTTTAGGGGTCTGAGGACACCTAGGGAGGTACATCATGTGTTTGAATGGGTTGAATGAAGTCACAGGGTGCCCTATGACCCCTTTTGACCCATTAAATGATATCATATGTTTACAGGGGTCCTAGGACCTCTAATAATATATCATGTGTTTGAATGAGTCGAAAAGGGTCATAGAATACCCTATGACCCCTTTTGATGCATTATATGTCAACATATATTCCTAGGGTACTAGGACTCCTAGCAACATATATCATGTGTTTGAATTGGTCTAATGGGGTCATAGGGTTCCCTATTACCTCTTTTGGCCCATTAAATGAGGACATGTGTTCCTAAGGGTCATAGGATCCATTTGAACATATATCATGTGTTCAAATGAGTCAAAAGGGGCCATAAAGCACTCTATGATCCCTTTCGATGCATTATATGACAACATATGTTTGATACATACATTATGTATTTGAATGGGATGAATTAGATCATAAAGTTCCCTTTTATCCTTTTGACCCATTAAACAAGAAAATACATTCTTAGGGGTCCTAGGAACATATATCATGTGTTCAAATGAGTCAAAAGGGATAATAGAGTATCCTATGACCCCTAAGCACACTTAATATCATCGAATGGGTCAAAAGGGGTCATAGGGTATTCTAGGACCCCTTTTGATCCATAAGATCACATCATTTATGTAGTTAGGGTTCTTATGACCCATAAGTACACATATTGTGATTGAATGAGTCAAAGAGTGTCAAAAGGTAGCCAACTATGACCCCTTTTATCCTTTGGAACCATTATATGTATTGTTAGGGATCCTAAAGCCTTTAAAAAACATACCAAGGATCCTAAAAAGGAGTCATACTATTATAAAAAAAATTGAAAACAATTAATTTTTTAAAAAAAATGTTTAAATTTTTTCTTTGGGGAAAATTGGGTACCCAATTTGAGAACGGGTATCCGATTTGGGAATGGGTATCTAATTTGGGAATGCCAACCCCACATGGTCAACACCAAAAATGTATTTTTGGCCTATTATTATGTGTTTCTAACTTTGACCATGTAGTTGATGACTATTTTTCATCTAAATTTGATGAAATGGAAAGAGTTTGTTAAATTATAAGTTTAGTAAGTAATTATCACTTATTTTCTAATTGAGTTAGCTACAAAGTGTTGATTGACATACTGATTGAAAAATAGCTATAACTTTCAAACGGTATAAAATTTTTGAAATCCAAAAGATGTTTCACATTCTATGCTTCAACTACTATAAGGAAAAAAATATTTTAAAAAATTTTGAATTTTTTCAATTAGTTAAGTTGGTCAGACACATGAGTTTTTTATTTTGAAAATGGTATAGTAGAAAATTCATAATTAATTAATTATTTAGAATAAAAATACCCAAAAATGTGTGTCATATCCATACATGTGTGTACTTCTTACATCTAGAATCTTATGAAGAAATATTATCATTTGATTTTGATTAAGGTGGTTAGACATACACCTACTTATTTTTGTCCTGAAACTTTTGTACTACTGCGTTAAAATCAAAAAATTTGACCAATCAATTTATTTTTCTTGGGATAAGGCCTAGTATTTTAGAAACTATATTCAAATTCATATAGATTCTTTTTTTAAAATTTTTTGATATAAAGTCCATAGCTACTTTAAAATTATGCGTCAAGTTGACATAACCCTAATTTGTTAGTTTTTCACTGCCACTTAAGGACATAGTTTTGGTTGACCATGATCCTGCACATACCTAACATAGTAGACTTAACAGACTTTAAATCTCTTAACCAAGTACACACATTGTTTTGTGTCATAAAATCTTTGATAAAGGTAGATCCTTAAAGATCTTTTGTATTACTCCTAACAGAGTAAGTCACTAAAAGTGACAAAAAATGGCAGCCCTAATAAGGCAACATCTTGTTGCGGTATTGAAGAACTTGTGGGTGTCATCCCCACTATAATTTTACCTCTAACCAAGGGTTTCTATATGACCAAACCACTTTATTATGTGTTTTGAGGTTATGGTTTATGTATACATTCATATGATGAGGTAGATTAGTTATATTTACTTTCACATTAGTATTGAAGTTATGAATGTGCATGTCTACCGAGTGGATAAATTCCAAAGGGATAATCATATTTGAAAGAGTATAAAAGTATTAGAGGTTACTGATTCACCCATCCTCCCTCTCTTAACATCATGCCTTTCCTTAATGTTCCAACAATTTCTATTAGAGCTAGTTCTCTTGTTAAGGGGCTTTACCATCTCTCAAAAAAGATACAAGATATGGAAAGGTATAGGCTTGATAAGACTATTGAGAATCAAAAGTTGGGACTCAAGATGAATATGAAACTGATGAATACAATAAAAGATAAGATGAAGTAGTCATTGAATAGAATGAAGTAAATTGCATATCAAATAAGTGAATCAACATAGCAGGAAGAAGTGATAGTAGAAGTATCTGATGGAAACATGTCTAATGAAATTGAGGCTATCGTATTAGATTTGATGGAGAAAAACCAAAACCTTACCAAATAGATGAAATCATTAAAGAGAGAGAAAAAAGTGCAATCTACAAGGAGGTGTGAAGTCTTGGATTAAAAGAGACAAGTTAGGGATGAGAAAATAATGATTGAAGATGATAATAGACATATCATTGCTAGACTAGATGCAAAGGATGAAGAAATCAAGAGACTTTCTTAGAATCAATAAGATTTCATAAATCAACTACTCAGTGTAGACTATGAGATTGGAAAAAGGATGGAATAAATTATTAAGTTAAGAAAATAGAAAGGAAAGTTGAAGAGTGAAATGACATCAAAGAAGGACATCAGTGAAAGGTTGAAAAGATAATAGGAAAGCATAAGAAAATGGATGATTAGTTAAGACGACAGAAGCAACTAAGAGATCTATCTGGACTAGACTACACTGAGTGTTCCACTATGGAGAAAGAAAAATCATCTAAGCAAGTTTAACAAAGAATGTGTACTCAAAGCATATACCAAAGACACCTACATGCTACCACTATGAAAAACTTGGACACATGACTAATGTCTATAGGGGAAAAGCTGGTGAGACTAATGTTACTCCAAAATTTGATGGTCATTGTTACAACCACAATAAGTATTTCATCTAGAATATGAATGTAGATTCAAGTTCAATCAATCCCCTAATAAATATGAATTCAATTGCTATTTTTATTCTTGCAACAAGCTTGTACGTAAGTCAAAAAATTGAAAATCTCGAAAGAAGTCCAATTGAGTAACAAAAAGGAAAGGTAATAAAATTGATTGGGATTACAACACAAGGATTAACTACATTGAATATGGAAGGTATGGTCATGTTGTAGTCAACTATATAATATTTTATTTTGGAGGAACATCTAGAAGCTAGAGGAATACTTAAATTGCATGTCATCATTATCACAAGGTCGGTCATTTAAGATATGATTGTACATACCAAGCATTAGCACCTAAAAAAGAGGACACAAAAGGAAAAGGAAAAGAATAGTGTTGATGTGATTCATGATCAAATGGGAAAAACTTGGAAAAAGAAGATAGAAGAGAGTGGAACATCAAATGCTATAGTCAGTGGCACCTCATCCAACGGATTAGGTAAAATCTCTTCTTCCAACTAAATAATGCAAAGAGGTATGGAACTATGTTCAAATTGTCATATCCTACATCAATTCCTTGAATTAATGAAGTGAAGTCCATATCAACATAATGTAAGATGCAATAGAACAACTTGAAAAAGGTAGATGTATTTAGAGAGTTAACCAAGCATGAGAAGTGGTTGTTATGCTCGTTGTGTTAACCGAGTAGGTGATGGAAGTTTTGCTTGACTGAACATCCTATGGTAACTAGGTAAAGATTGGGAAAGTTGGTAAGTTAATCAAGGTCATGGTATTAAGCATTTATTATGCCCTACCTAGCATTGAATGTTACTTTTTCTATTAATTTGGGGTTTGAACTATTCATTTGTTCACCCTAAATTTTCAAGTTTATAGAGCTATCTACACAAAATTAAGAAATTAGTGTGTGTTGATCAAATCCAGAGCTTGAGAGTGTAAATTTTGTCATGAATTTTAGTGTGGAAGTAAATTTGGGGTGATGGAGAGAAAATTGAACTAATTCAAAAGCATTCATCGAAACCCTAGTCATCGTAATGGAATCGAGTTCTACATCACTGAAGACAAGAAAGGTTAGAAAGATTAGGTTAATTCAAAATGAAGATTGTGAAGAACTAAATACAAGCCCCATTGTGAATTTTCTCCATAAACCGATAAGATTGGAGTGATGTCTTCAATACCCCTAAGGGTTTTTCTTATTCATGATATCAGTGCATTTTATCATTACAAGATAGGTGAGATTGGAGATTATGAACTTCAACAGACATACAACCAAATTTGCGTTGATGGGAAACTAAAAGAAGAACATAAACATTTAGAAAGGAAGGGATTAACTGACATCCTAAATTTTCCTTAAGTGATCAAAACAAAGTGGATCATGATCGCATTGAATCATGTTCACAACATGACATTTTGGCTAGATAAACTAGTTAAAATTACAAAAGACTTTATTCATATGGTGACCGAATATCCCATTACAAAAATGGTGAAATCAATTAGGGATTCATTGAAGGAAATTGAAAATATTATTGGAGTCAAATGGGATAAAAGAGGTTTAAAAGTTTCTATGATTACCAATCTAGAGACATGATTTAGCACATATGTGGTTGCATACAAGATTTATCAATCCAGTATGGAAAACAATTTACCTTTTGGATCTATGGGTTAATCCTACAAGATAGTGAAGAAAGGTTTCAAACTTGACCTCGTTGAGTTGCAACTAAAATAATTGATGGAAAACATGAAGACAATCTGATTTACAAGGACCAACACCTAAAAAATTGGCTCACTATTGATATGTACATTTTTCTATATGCAAAACTATTTCCCCACAATTAAATGTTAATTGGGATATGAAAAGTACTATTATTTACTAGATAAATCAATTCATTGAGAAGTCGGGAGAAATTTTTGAAAGTGTTATGTCTTCTTTTTTAAATGAGTCTAAAGAGAGAATGTGCAAGAGGTAAAAAATTACACCTCAACTTATTGATAAATATAAGGATGATATTTGTTTTCATATTGACACTGATACCACACTTGTCCAAGGTGTTGAACCAAGGGTTTCTTGGCTAGAACCCATGGAGCATGATATAAATTTTGATCAAGCTACTAAGGTCATAGAGACATTGTTAAAGGAACCAGTTAATAGAATTTCTAAACCTTGTGGCACCTATGAAATAGATAAATAAATAATCAAACTTGATATTATAGCCCCCAAGATATAGGGAAATACATGAAAGATGATACATGGTCTAGAGGGTGCACTTGGTGAAGGAAGGGAAAATAAAGTACCAGTGCTTACTAAGGGAAAAGGTGAAGACATTGAAGATGAAGAGGTTCAATGTAAACAACTTGAAGTTTTTGTGATTGAAGATAAGAAAAGAAAGAGGATGCATTCTACTACACCATAAAGTCCTAAAGTTACACAGTCTAGGACTAAAGTTGCTACTGAGGTTACCCCCACCTTTGAGGAAAGGAGTTGCTAGAGTAATCAAACTATAATCAAACTATCTCAATCATAATTTTGACATCCTCAAGTCAAAAAAATAAGAGGAGAAAGCTAATTTTAGAAGATGATAATGGAATAATAAAGTCTTATGACATCAACTAGTTTAGAGTGGCAGTAAGAAAAAATAATAGCACTATTGATGAGATTGTTAATTCACATAGAGAATTTGGTAGATTGAACATTCAAATAGATCAAGCATTCTAAGTTAGATGATGGTGCTTACAAGAAGATTGGATATGTATTGATTGGCATGATTCATAAATGTGGATATTCACCTATTAATATTGGGAGCATAATCTCAAATGAACTCTACAATAAGATTAACAAAAAATGGAAATATGCCTTAAAAATTGAGCATCAAATGAGGGTGAGATCCCTAGATACTATAACTCAATATTTTAATACTAAAAAAATCAGTAAGGAAATGAAAAGACATAAGAAAATATTTGTGCAAAAATGGAGAACACTACAAGTTTTAACTAGAAAATTAAAAGAAGTACATACAAATCATCAAATATTCCAGAAGCATATCTTCAAGATTAAAGATCTCGAGGAAGCCATTCAAGTAATGGATACCAAGCCCAAAAAGTACGTTGATCTTGATAATCAAGAAGATGTATTTCACCATGTTTTAATTCAAGACATTATTGATGATGTACATGATATGGCTAAAGACATAACTAACAAAGATGAGAACGTAACTATTGAAGATCTTATGTAAGTGGACCCAAGAGATAAAGTGAAAAAGGATGAAGATGTGATGGTAGTCACCAAGCTACATGCTAAAGAGAACCCACTTATACTCTGCACATGCACATATACTAGGCTATGCACATGTTATTGAACATATTAAGGAGCATATGAAACCAGAGACATAAAATGAGTCACAATCTGTAAATACTAATCTAATTGATTCTTTTAATTCTATTGTTACTATTATTCTAATGGATATAGATTCAATATAACCTGAGAAATAGAGTCAAAATACTCAAGAAGGAGATTAGAGTGTCAAGCAATAAACTAGAAATGGAAATGATGTTACTATTCATAATGATGGAGATAAAAAAGATACTACAACATATGATTCTTCTAATGACAATAGCTCACAAGCCCATAGACCTCTTATTGAGGGAAAGATAGGGAAAGGACAAGGAGCTCAACCTGAGCTAAGTCCACTAGGCGAACAAGATAAAGATAAGTAGAAATAATATGGCATTAATCCTCAAGTGCGATGAAGGGTAATCCCCTTAACACCACAAATACATAAATGAAACAAAGAAATAACAACAATTTGCGAGAACAAAATATGGGCTTCTTATTATCGGCACAAATGTGGAATTACAGAATTTTGAAATACAATATGTGAACACACATGGACACCTTTCTTACAATAATTTGCAACATAGAGCTGAGAACTATCACCTAGAACTACACTAGAAAATGTAAGGGTATTCCTTAAATACATATTTTTACACTGCCCAAGAAGTTTCTAGACATCAAAACCTAACCCTTGAGACTGAATAACTCTAAAATTACATAGAAAGTTTTCCTTATACACCTTTGACACTTATTTTGAAAATTTTGGTTGGCCCAAATTCATAAGGCCATAACTTTTGAACCATTTCTCCTATTGGCTATTATAGCCACTTTTTGGAATCCTCATACTCTAATCTAAAGGTCCGATGCCTCTAAGGTCTTGAACAATGAGCCTAAAGTTTTTATACCAAAATTTTATGCCAAAAATCTAGAATAACTCCACAAATACTCACGATATGGTAGTGAGCCTCAACTGGTAGGCTAATATATCCAAGATGACCATCCACCTTTGAAATTAGGACATTTCTAGCTAGCATGACTGAATTACTGAGTAGCAAGCCTCCAAAAAAAATAACTCTTCATTGAGATATCCCTTATTCAAGAAACAAAAAGGAAATAACTTTTGGTGATGCAATATTGCTTTTACACCCAGGATGTTCTTACATCAGACACCTGGGGTAATTTGAGAAGTGACCTATCATATCTCAGGTGTTTAGATGAAAAACAAGATGGTTAACCTCCTCCATTTCTATCCATGATGAATCTTCTATTGGTATTCCTTTCCATTTGACTTGGTACTCTTCATAAGTTATGTTCCTTGTACTTTTTACAACAGAGTTATCCAATATCTCCAAATATCCTTTGTAGCCAAACTAGTTGTTGGAATACTCCACTATGCTTTTGCAACTTCATCAAAATCACATCCTTCATAATACTTTGTCAAATTTGAAATGTTAAATACTGGTGAAATATTCAATTCAGCAGGCAACTCCACTTCATAGGTATTTTCACAATCAGCCTGTTCACTATCTTGCATGGTCCAAACTTTTTTATTTTCATCTTATTATATGTACCCATTGGAAAAAACTCATTTCTCAAATGAACCATGACTTTGTCTCCAAAATAAAATTCCTTATACCTCCTTTTCACATCTACCTTCACTTTATACTCAGTATTTATCTTAATAATGTGCTTCCTCACCTCCTTGTGGATATTCTTCAAATATTTAACAAATTCTTCTGCTTCAACACTACTTATTTATCCTTTATTGAACTACCTCAATTTAGAAACACTACTTATTTCTCCTTTCTCCCTTTGATAGAATTATTGTATGCAAATTGTGCCTATGGTAAAATCAGATCCCAGCCCTTTGGTTTATCTCCAACCAAGCATCTTAGCGAATTCCCCAAACTCTTATTCACAACTTCAATTTTTCCTAGATCAGTTTGTGGATGATGTGATGAACTAAACCTCAAATCTGTCTTCAATTTCTTCCACAATGTATGCTAGAAATACCAAACAAACTTGGTAGCTTGATTTGAAACTATACTCTTTGGCAAACCATGTAGTCTCACCACTTCTTTGAAAAACAACTCAGCCACATGAACAACATTAGTAGTCTTCTTATAGGGAATGAAATGCACCATTTTTGAAATGTCAACCACCACAAATATTAAATCACTACCTCATTGTGTCCTTGCTAATCCAAGAATGAAATTCATCCTGACATCCTCCCATAGCTTCTCTAGTATAGGTAATGGTTGATACAACCCATTGTTCTACTTCACACCTTTTGCCATTTGACATATTCTAAACTTCTTCACATCTTGATGCAACTGTGCAATATAATAATTCTCAGCAACCAAAGGAATTGTCTTATCTCTACCAAAATGTTCATCCAACCCTCCACTGTGATTTTCCTTGATGATATTCTCTCTCATATAACTTTGAGGAATGCACAACTAACTTCCTTTAAACAACACAAAATCTTGGGTTATAAAATCCAACCACTTTGTCCTGTCAAGAGTAATAGGTTTTGTACAAGCCTTCCAAGCTTTGCTAAAATGAAGATCCCCTGGATATAAATTCTTGAGCTCCTTGAACCCAACCACCTCAATTTGTATCTCTGTCAACTCTAAGAGCATCTTCAACTCTATTAGACTTCTCACTCATGTGTGTTGGTATCTCTAACCATTGTTTTCTATTAGTGTCACCCACTTATTCATTTATAAGGCAGATTCAAATGGTCATCACTATGACTGACCTACTCTATATAGGTCAAATCATGTACATAAGCAAGTATGTACCAGGCTCTATAGGAGCCAAACAAGTGTATGCTCACCAAGTATTTCAATATGAGTCGAGCTCATCAATGATTGAACAAGTATCAAATATAAAAATGTCAAGTTACATAGTGTGTGTTGAGCACAATACATGTTGATCATTAGAAGAGTAATATAGGCCAAGCAACAATAATGTTGAGTATCAAAAACTAGTAAAGACTAACCAACCCAAAGTTTACATAAAAGTCTAAAATGGAATAGAAATTCAGGTAACACATTTTACAAGCTAACATGGAAGGAGCATTTAAATGACATGGATCACATATCCCTATGTTGTGCGATCAACAATTCAGATAGAGAGGCTAAAATGGAAGGATCTAGAAAACTCTTTACAAAATTCTTTAAATAGAGATGATCTTAACCTAGATTAGAGAGTGAGAGAAGAGTGTAGAGTGAGAGAAGGAGTGAGAGAAGCATGTTAAGTAAGAGAAAGATTAAAAGAAGGATGTAGAGTAAGAGAAAGAGTGAGAAAAGCATGCAAAGTAAGAGCAAGAGTATAGAAGTGTATGCATGCGAACAAGAAGAAAAGTGAAGGATTGAGATCAGATCAGAAATTGGTGAAGAGTTTTGTTATCATCTAACATAGCAAGTGACCTATTCATTGTAGTGAAGTGAAAGGAAAAGATAGGTAATATCATATTAGAGGAGAGGATTAATTAGCAAGAAGAAGACTCGAAATCAGCTTGCAGAGAAAACTGAGAGTTAGGTACTAAATTAGTTTTAATTGACTTGAATTAGGGTGAATCTCTTAACACAGTGGTTTTAATATATCTTTGTAAATATCCTAATAGAGTCCTTACTTTTTTGTAGGTGTTAAATCCTCTAACAAGGTTATACATAGTAGTCTCTTAAGCCTTTAACACAATAGACTACTCACAAGGTAGATCATATTTTATGATCAAACATTGTAACCTTAACTGGTTAACTTTATTACTACAGTAATGAACATTTGTGGGTGTCATCTCCACCCCAGATTTACCTTCACCTTGGAGGGTTCTTGGTTAACAAATATTGTGTAATGTGTTTTATTTTAATGCATGTGATTGATTAGATTTATATGTTACAACACTTTTACATTACAAGTTTTACATGCACAAGTTCACTGATAAGTGTGAGTGAATTTGTGAAAATTTTAAGTGTTTAAGATTCTAATTTACCTTCCTTCTTAGTATTTTGTTTATCCTATTTATACCTCCATCAATCAACAATTGGTATCTGATCATTGGTTCTTTGAAGGAAGCTTAATAGCTTGGAGATTGAGGATTTCAAACTAAACAAGGTTATTGACAATCAGGTGATTGACATCCAACTCATATTGTAGAAACTTGAGAAGACAAGATAAGATCTAAAGGATTCCCTAAAAAGGAGAAAGGAAATTTCCATTTAGATAAAATAGTTTTCATATGAAGAAGTGGAGACTAAAGGACTATTTGAACCAATAAATCCAAATGACAAAGCATCTGCTGATCTACTTGACAAGAATAAACTCCTAAACGAAGAAATAAGAGGATTGAAAAGAGAACATAAAATCCAATTAGTAAGACTATGTGAAGTGAATGAACCAAAGAAGAAAGTTGAAGAAGATAGAACTATGGCTGAAGAAGACAAAAGGATAATGGCTACAAGACATGAAGAAAAGATACTAGATGTGCAAAAGCTCACAAATACACAAATTGACATGTTGAATCAACTAATGCTTGCAAATTAGGAATTGAATCACAAGGATGTGGAAATTGAAAATCTCAAATCATAGAAGGACATACTGAAGAATGAACTAAAAACTGAGAAAGAATCCATGGAGAAACACAACTAACCTAAAGAAGCAATAAAGTAATTTGAAAAACTTATGAAGTTATCAAGTGATTTTAATGAATTGGGACATTCATATACTTATAAAGGAGAATCATCTAGGAATGGAGAACTAAGGAATGCAAAGTCAAAGGACAAACCAACATGCTATCATTATGAAAAACTTGTTCATACTGCAAATATTTGTCAAAAAAATATGGTATGCAAAGTTCTAAACTTAATTTTATGGGTTACTATTTTTATTGCAAGAAACAAGGGCATAAAATACATGAGTGTAGGTCAAGACTAAAGAATACAACTACTACACCTAAATTTGAAGGATATTGCTATAACTGTCAAAAGTATGGGCATAGAGAATATGAATGCAGATCATTGACAAAACCTTACTAGAAAAAATAAAGGAAGAATTGTGCACCTAACAATGCATGTTCCAAATGTCACAAGTTTGGACATCAAAGTAATAATTGCATGACTCAAGTACATTCATCAACCAAACAAAATACAAATGCAAAGGAAAAGTGGACATTGATAAAATTAGGAATGAAATGAACCAGAAATGGAAAAGGAAAATAGAAGATGGAAATAGTGGAGTGAATGGAGCTAAGGTCACCCAATCCAATGGAGAAGCTGATCATGTCATCTAAAACTAAGCAAGAGGGGTATGTATGGAATTATATACCTAATTTCAATATATATATATAATACATCAATACCTTACATGCAAATGTGGCAAAAGTTCATATCTACATATGTGAAGATGCATAAGAACAAATTATTGAAAGGTTGTCAAGTGTTAGTAAAAATTGTCTATGTTGACCGAGCATTGTAAAATAGACCAAGCACTTCAGAAGAGAAATGATAGAGATCGAGTAATATTGAAGAGATCAAGCTAGTTGAAAGTCATCCACATAGACTGAGACAGTTGGCTTCCACCTACCTAAGTACACAACATTAATGGAGAACCCTAATCGATCAAAAGAAGGTATATAACAAATTTTGAAGACATTATTACATACCTTGCATTAATAATTTTGAGAGCACAGAGCGATTTGGTAGAAGATGCTTGAATGAGTGAAGATCTAAACTGTGCTAAGTATCCAAAGAAGAAAGAACTTCAAAACACTAACTATGATCATGGAAACTTCATCAACTACTAGAATGAAGCAAGAGGCTAGTAGAATTCACTGGTGAAAAGTGATATTTGTCCTACACTAAATTTTTGTGTTGTTCTAGAGATTTCTATGAAAGGAGACTCAATGGGTGCACTATACTTGATACCACCTAAAGTCATTATGATCCATGATGTCAAAAGCTATTATATTTGTAAAATTTGAGAAGTAGAAGATTATGAAATTAGGGAAGCATATGAGAAGTTGTGCAATAAAGGAATTATGAAGGATGAATTCAAATTTGTTAAAAGGAAAGGGTTAACTTGTAAAGACAAAGCAAGACAAAGTTTACATAAGAGTTTGAAATGGAACAGAACTTGAGGTAATGCATTTTACAAGCTGATATGGAAGGAACATTTAAAGATTATAGTGGTTTTTACATAAATTTTTAATTATGTGGATCACATATCCCTATGTTGTGTGATCAATGATTCAGATGGAGAGGCTATTATGGAAGGATCTAGAAAATTATTTATGAAACTCTTTAATAGAGAGAATCTTAACCTAGATCAGAGAGTGAGAGAAGCATGTGGGGTAAGAGAAAGAGTGAGAGAAGCATTCAGAGTAAGAGAAAGAGGAGAGAAGCATGTGGAGTAAGAGAAAGAGTGAGAAAAGCATGTGGTGTGTGAGGTTACCATAATAGGTCAAGATAATCACACCATTATTCCTCTCTCAAAGATACTATATCCATTTTAAGAACTATCTATTCCATTATGAAAATACATTTGAACTATCAACCCAAGGACGTAGGACTTGAAATGGGTCAGCACAGTATGTGCACTAAGTTCCTTTAAGAGTCCTAACACCTATGCTACAGGAAAGTAAAATGCATGAAAGGAATCTATACTATGGATAAAGAGGAGTAAACACACTTAAACTAATAACAAAGAATTGCAGAGAACTTTGAAAAAGGAATTCTAAACTAGTTAACAATTCAAACATCCACTATGATCATTTTCCACAAGTGTTGTTGGAACTTTCACAGTAAACATGTTGCACAACTAATGTAGTAAATCTATCTTAAAATAGGAAATTACAAGGAATGAATCTACTCTACCTAAATCTATTCCACCTCCCATGTGGGACCCTTGCTTGGCTTCAATTAACTAAGAACACAATAGGTATTCCCAAAATCACTCTCTCATTAGAATTCTTCTTTTGTCACACAACTGAATAATTCATAGAGAATAGAAAAGAGCAACCTCAAAATCCTGCTGACTAACTCCCTAACTTTTCCCTCCATCCTTATATATAGAGGATTGACAATTGTTACAAACATAACATAAAAACTGTGAGAAAACATTGTCAGAAGAAAAAGTCAAAATGTCAACCATGACTTTAAAACATTGATTGAGCAATAGAATAATAGTCTGCAGATAATGTAGCAATTTGGGTCTCCTAGAATAACTCTTCTCATAGACATAGCTTATCACTCGAAACTAACCTGCACTTCTCATGCTATGATTGGTCTTCATTACTCCTTTAATATAGTGCTCTCCACTCTTTGTGCCACTTCTCCATTTCCTAAAAGTTAGAAACATTCGAACACATATGCACAACAACATTACTACTCCTATTCAAATATTAGAACATAGCTTAAAATATTTATATGAAATACTACACTTTATATATAATATTAAGCAAGGTATGTCATATCCACTATCCATAGGTTTAATAACTTCTAGCTACATCCAGCATAAGACAAATCTGTTGGAAATGTTTTTCACAAGGCTCAAAGAGTAAGTTCAAACTATATAAAAACTATATCAAATTTGAGACATTAATATGCCTCATCATCTGCCTCCCACGATGCAAATGCTTATCCTCAAACATTGTACTTCTTTGACATTTCTCTGAAATCTCCCACTATAGTCTTCCCCTATTTCCCACTTCAGAAGGTGTAGAAATATCCTCTTGTTTTTCTCCAATGCTCACCCAAGTGTTCTTCAACTAATGGGTCTAACCTGGTAGCATTATTTTCATATAGGGGCTAGAGAAGGGTACGAGGTTGAAAAATTAGTGGCATCCATAACTCTTTTCTAATTTTCCTTCCCAATTGCATATATTTAGCCACTCTATTAACTGTTGCCTCAAATTAATAGAGCTATGCAGTTCAACCTTCTTGAAAGGTTCTGGCAGTTGAATCCATCTATTTCTAAGCCCTACAATTGCTCTTTTTTGTGTGAAATTAGGAAGTATTTGATATTCTTTGTAAACTTTATCCCTTTCTTCAAACACTTTCTCTCTAATTTCTAGTTTTGGCCTTCCACAAGTTAATTTGAACCAATCTCTCAAGAGGTCATAAGGCTTATGGGATTCAGCCCAAAGTGGCTGTGGTTCAGACTTTTCAAGATCTCTATAGGTATCCAACTATCTATCATAATTTGTTTCATTGTGTATCCATGACACTAGAGCTCTTATGTGAACATCCCCTATGTAAAGTAGGGGATTCCACTCTGTATCATGTGGAATTATGAAATTATGCAAATAGAGCTTACACAACAAGTTATTTTTCCATGAAGGAAAAGTCTGATACACATTATAAATATCTCGAGCATTCTTAAATTCACAATTAATATTTCTCATTGTCATCATCAACTAAGATAACATAAACTATTCTTTCAAAAAAATAGCATACACCCTTGGGGTTGGTCTATAAGCCATAACTTGATCAGCTAACTTCAAAGCTTTATTCATTTTTTGCTTCTATATTTCAAGTTGCGCCTTTAATGATTCAATTTCCTCATCTCTATCAAATATTGCCTTTTACATGTGGTCTCTTTCTTGCTTCCACAAGGCTTTCTAAAAAATAAAATGATTGTATAGACCAAACAATATTGGTTGAATTGTGGATGATGAAAATTCTTGAGCTTCAAATTTCACCTTTTGTTCTTTGGAAACTTGTTGGAAATAATGGGTATACCTGGAAGATTTATAAGGTATAAGAGAAACATTGGAATATTCAGGGACTAATAGCATGGTAGGTTAATCATTACTAGGGGCTTTTTATGGAATAGTAGTAGGATTTCATTTGCACATTTCCTAATTCTCTTGCAGTATCTCCTTGATGGGCACATTTTTAAGTGTTTCTACATTTTGGGGCTCCAATTGCACAGGAGAATCATCTGGGACATTTTCACCTACTGATTCTATATGAGACTTTTAAATTGGGGCATTTGGGTTTTCAATGGAAGCTGAAGATACTCAACCTCGCATAGAAGGGCTTCTATGCATAGGAACCTCTTTAGCTTCAACCACTTTGTGAGTCTTCTTTGGTTTAGGTGTGAATGGAGTAGATGTTGTAGGAAAGGTTGTTGCATAAACATGCCTCTTTCTTTTTGTTACTTTAATAGAGGGGTTTTGCACTTCCTTTTCAAGGTTAGGGCTAACCTTATGCTTTCCTTTACCCCTAGAAGAGCTCGATATATCTTCCTCTAAATTAGGCTCAGCTGGCTTATCAAGAGAGGGTTCTTTTTCCATCTCAGGTGTATTTTGAGTTGGCTCTGTGGTTTCTTCCTCATTTTCTAAGTTTTGAGGAACAAGGTTGGCTTGAAGCTGTAAGGTCTTGGATTCAACAAATTTTTCCCATGAAATAGGGGAGGAATCCCTAAGAAATCTTTCAACTATAAGTTTAATGAGGGTATGATGAGAAACAAAATTTTCCTTTCCTTTTTGAGTTTCCTCGGCAGTTATACACAATATATTATAAAGAAAGTTGGGAGCATTAACTTGCATGTTATGTCTTATGCAACTGAGAAATTTAAAATTATGAGCATGAAAGTTTGAAAACCTACCTTCACAATTTAAATACCTAATAATGTGGGTTGCTAACTCTGGATATGGAAGTGGAAGAGAAAGTCTCTTACATCCTTCTTTTGTAATGTCCAGTTGAGGGTCACCTAGCTGAGTGAACTGTGCCCTTGAGGACCTAGAATCATGTTCTTTTGGATAATGTTCCCCAATTTTTAGTAATCTTGTGACTTCTTCTATCCTCTCTTTGGTGGAAATCACTCTTAATCCTCAAACTAAGGCTTCCCCTAAACTCTGTTAATTGTAAGAAGTAACCAAGCCATCCACAAGCATGAAATCACCAAACTGCTTCAATGTCAAGGAGTAAAACACTATGAATGATTGGCTCATACCTCTTTAATTGTCCCCCCATCTTCAAAATGGTTGTCTTCCACTCTCACCACTATGATAAATTTTTGTCCCTTTTACCTCTGCAAATTCCCTCTTTCTTTGAATTTCAAATTAATCTTTATGAAAAATGTCGTATGTTGTTACTACTTCTCTTAACAAGACCCCTTTGTTTTCGGCATGTAAAATAATGATACATTAATAATGAAGGACATCAAGGCTTTAACTGAAGGTGTTCTTGTAATAACTCTTATTCCTTTCAATTATGCCAAGTACATGAGATATTTTCCCAAAAAAAATCAATAAAAAGGTACGATAGATACAGAAATATTTTAAAAATTAATGAAATGAAAACTATCAAACTACTGCCAAAGTACATCCTATAATTTCTACATGACTAGGATAACATGGAGATGACATTTAGAAATTAATACACTTTCCCAACCCCCCACTAAAATTTTACAAGTGTCTGCACTTTAAAAAAATTGGCATAGGAAGAAGAAACTAGCTTAAGTCTTATATGATATATATAATACAGTATTATATATAAATATAGAAACCTATGCTCTAAAAATGAATAAGAGTAAAAAAAAAAATTATACCTAAAAATTTGAGAGTGTACATCTACATGTAGGTTGATGAGATGGCAAACATTGATGACCGTAGAAAAGGTGTTGACTGAATTGTTTATTGGAAGTAGTAAAAATAGAATGTGTGGGTGACGTGGAGTGTGGTTGGATGGTAGATAGAGAAATGAGATGGGTTGATATGAAGAAAAAGAAAAGTGAATGGAAGAATGGACCTCATATTAAATGAGGTTTTATTATGAAGGCTCCTAAAATTTTGTCATGGTATGGCTATAGGAAGAAGGTTTTCACCCTCTACTGTAGGAACTGTGTTCATAGGAGTTGGTGAACTAGTTGGTTGGAATTTCTATAGGAACTATGTTTTAGTCTATGGTTTATAATAGAAACATAGGCTATGGCCATTTGCATGTAACTTAAACTGGACATGATCAATGGTTGTCAGTTGCACTATGCCATTGTCAAATACATGTTGAATTTCATTAGGACCTAACCATCAAGTCTATGATTTCCCTAGATTCTCTTTGAAGCGAGAATCATAGAGGAGAGCCCAATCTCCTTCTTGGAATTATTTCTTCCTAATATGTGCATCATGCCACTAATTTTTCTACTATTGAATAATTTATGTTCTTTCCAAAGCTCTCTTTCTTATTTCAGCTAGTGAATTCAAGTTGCGGAGTCTCTCTTGCTGTGTTGTAGGAAGACTAATGTTCAACTCTAAAGCAGTGCATAGTGTTTTATGTTCAAATTCAATGGGAAAATTTTCTAATTTACCATAGACAAGTTCAAATGGAGTGAATCCAGTTATTGTCTTACATGTGGTCCGATATGCCCAAATAGCTTAAGTTAATTTTTTGGTCCAATCCTTCTTGTGTATGTGCACTATCTTAGTCAAAATGGATTCAATTTCTCTATCGGTGACCTTTGCTTGCCCATTTTCTTGAGGGTGATAAGGACTTGATTTATGGTGCCTTATGTTGTATTCCTTCATAACCTCAGTGATCAAGTTTAATGTAAACTGAGCTCCTTGATCTGTGACAAGTTCTCTGGGAAAACAATGATAGGTGAATATTTCTTCATTTAGGAACTTAGCTACTTTCTCATCTCTTTCATTTTTTATTGCTCCAACTCCCACTCATTTAGCTACTTTATCCATCCAAACTAAGATGTAGGATTTTCCACTTGATGGAGGGTCAATTGAACCTATGAATTCCATGCCCCACTTATCAAAAGGTGTGAATACAATCTATGGAGTGGCATCTCATCAGTTTTGGTTGGTCAGCCCATCCTCTAGCATTTTTCACAATTGGTTGTATAAGTCACTACATCCTTACATAAGGTTGGCCAAAAATATCCAATTGTAAGCACCTTCACTACTATTCTTTTTCCTACAAAATTGCCTCCACATGGTTCATCATGAAAAGCATGTAGTACATCATATATCTCATCTTCCCTGACACATCTCCTCATGACTTGATCTGGTCCTACATAGAAGAGATTTTTATCTATCCAAGACTATTGAAAACTTTTCTCTCCTAGATTTCTCCTTTCTTTGTGACAGAAGTGTGGGAGTAGTCTATTTGCAGCAAGATAATTTTCTATGTCTACACACCATGGTGTATGAGTTGCTATATGGAACAAGTGCTCATCCGGAAAGGTATCATCAATTGGAGTTGGATCTTCATTAGCAATGGTCAATCTAGACAAGTAACCTGCAACTATATTGGATTTTTGTGGCTTATCAATAATAGTAATATCAAACTCTTGTAACAACAAGAGCCATCTTTCCAATCTACCAATGACAGTTGGTTTGTTCATTAAGTATCTTATAGCTGAGTGATCAGTATGAAAAAAAAAAGGATATCCAATTACAAAATGTCTAAATTTGTTCAATGCATAGACTACATCTAAGAGTTCTTTTTTAGTTATTGTGTAATTTAGCTTGGGTCCATGAATGCTTTTACTAATATAGTAGATGACATTCTCAAGATTAGTAGGCTTTTGTCCTAATAAAACTCCTATGACATAGTCTAATGCATCAGTATGAATATGAAATGGAATTGACCAATTTGGTCCCTTTAAAACTGGTGTTGTGGTGAGGAGTTTCTTAAGCTATAGGAACGCATCATTACATTCAGGTGTCCAAATGAATTCAACCTCCTTAGTCAACAACGCATATAAAGGAGTAGCTATTTTACTGAAATATTTTATGAAACGTCTATAATATCCAGCATGACCTAGAAAAAATCTTACATCTTTTGGTTTTGTAGGTATGGGTAGTGTTAGAATTACTTCTATCTTAGTTGGATCCACTTGTATTCCTATAGCTCATATGAAATGGCCAAACACCTCTCCTTCCTACATGAGCATGAAACATTTCTCACTATTGAGTGATAAATTATGTTCTTTACATCAGATAAGAATATTTTCAAGATTCATCAGGGTTTCTTCAAAGGTGACTCCAAATATGGTGAAATCATCCATGTATATTTCCATGCAATCATGCGAGATATCAGTAAAAATGTTGATCACAACTTGTTGAAATATTGTAGGGGCATTACATAGGCAAAATGGCAAAACAAAATATGAAAAAGTACCCCTTTGTCATGTAAATTTTTTTTTGTCTTGATCTTCAGGAGTGATACTTATTTAATTAAAACCACTGTACCCATCTAGAAAAGAGAAATACTTCTTTCTAGCTAGAGTGTCCAGAAATTGATCAATAAATGGCAAAGGAAAGTGATCCTTCTTAGTTGCGTTATTCAATTCTATGTAATCTACACAAATCCATCATTTCCCTCCTTTTTTAGGCACTATGAATATAGGTGACATCCATCTACTATTGGATATAGGATATATAAAACTAGCATCAAGCAATTTTTGCAATTTAGTTTTGACTATTTCTTTAAGGGTTGGACTAATCCTTCTCTAGGGTTGACAGAGTGACATGCACCCTTCATTGATGTATATTCTATGAGTGCATAATGTAGGACTCAACCCTTTCATATCCCCATAGTCCCATGGAAAAGCCTTTTCATGTTTTTGAAGAAACTTTGTTAACTATTTCATTTGTGTGAAAGACAATTTGGGATTGACATGGAGATTATGACCTTTTGAAAACTCAATAGTAGTTGTAGAATCAATTATAGTAGCTTTAGAGATTGGACTTGTATCTAATTAACATGGTAGAAGTTGATGAATAATGTTTGGCTCCTTGAGTAGAATACAATTCCCATTGCATTCCTCTTATGTGGTTAATTCTAACACATAACTATCAGATACATCTTTTTCTACCACACAATTATTATTAAGAATACTATGAATTATTGAATCCTCTTCCTATAGCTTTAGAAAATATTGTCTATGTAACATCATAAGTTGTGCTATAGAGTTTAACTCTTCTTCTCCATGCCCTAAATTTGGCCATATAGATGTACTTAAATCTAGTTGTGGTTGTGCTAGAGGATATAGATCAAATTTATTTGTTGCTTGACCATTAGATATGGCCATATTCCCTAACCTACAACTTATATTTGCATTAGTTGTAGCTAACCATGGTCATTCTAGAATGACATGGTAACCAGATAAATTGACTTTGGGAGATAGAATCATGAAATCTATAGGGTACTCTAGAGAGTTTATGGTTATGACTATGTCTTCTATCATCCCATCAGAAGTGATAGTAGAACTATCTGCAAGTGGCAAAATTGTTGGGGTAGCCCTTCTATGTTCAACTTTTTCATAGTATCCTTAGTCATGATATTGGTAGCAGCACCAAGATCAATTAAAGCATTTTTAATAGACTAACCATTTATCATCACATTCACAACTCGACTTCCTAGATCAGAATATTTAGGAATGATCAATTTTCCTAACATAATGTCAGCCAATTTCCCTTCAACATAGAGTATAGTTGGGTCCTTTTTCTTCCTCCCAGGGTTTTTCAAATAGGCTTCTCTAATGGCTTTGCCATATATAGGAACATCTTTAATAGCTTGGAATAGGGGTATTTGGACATGAATGTTCTTTAATTAATCAATAATATCAAAAGATTGTTCCTCTATTTGTGCAGGTTTACTTTGTATAAGCTTCTCTAGAAAAGGAGGTTCAACTGTTGGTTAAGTTTGAGCTGAGCTAGTGGCATTAGTTGGGTCAACCTCTTTAGAAATTATAGGTTCTAATGTTGTAGGAGTATCTAGCATTTCAGTTATAAGAGGCAGTTTAGGCACTAGTAGGGTTGTGCCAGATTTCAAATTTATATTTGCAACATTTAGAGCATATGCAAGGTATTGTTGAGCATCAACAGAATACATTGGTTGTTAAGACTACTGGTTATTTGGATTTGGCTAACCTTGTGTAGGTAACTGGGTCTACTTTTGAGGTCCAAGACTTGCAGGTGGTGGAATTAGTGCAAGATGTTGGACTGGAGGTGGTAATTGTGGTTATTGAGGATTACCAGTATTTTGGTTAGGCCATTGTTGAGATCCTCTCCATTGATTTGTAGACTATCAATTCTACTGGGGTGGTTGCCATTAGTCTTGTTGATTCTACCATTGATTATTCTATTGATTTTCATAGGAAGGTTGGGAATTCTGAGGCCATTAAAGCTATTGTGGATAATCTTTCCAAGCATTTAGGTTGACTATATTGTGAAGGACCTTGGTATTACGCTTTTTCCATTGATTACCATATAGATTTTAATTTTGCAAAGGGTCCTACGGCATACCTTTATGTTGGGCCCATGGCCAACATTGAGCAAAAAAGAATACTTGCTCATCCTCTCCATCTATTTTGATGTACTCATTTGGAAAATGCTAGTTTTCCACGCTAGCGACCAATTTGCATTAGCAATCTCTCTTATGCTTTCAGGCAGTGTGGGTAGTATTCAGTTGATTGGACCTCAACTTCTTCTTTGCAGTCATTGTGTCAATACGTGTAGCAACATCATTTATAATGTCCTATTTAAATTTTGAGAGCAGATTAGATATCTCAAGCTTTGAAATACCTTGACTGATACCTTTAGTAGTTGAAGTCTATTGTCCTTTTCCTTTCTTCACTGTTAACCTTGAGTAGTTAAGAAAAAATTTCTTAAGGTCATCCCAAGAAGATTAGTATACATCTCCACCAACCATCAAGTCTAATGCTTCTAGAAAATTATCATCCATGCCTCTCAAGAAGACTAGCTTTTGTGAATCCTCAGACAACACATGTTGAGGGTTCTTCTGTAGTGTATACAAGAAATGTGAAACATAGTCTTCTAATATTTCTTCCTCCTTTTTTGATATTATAAAGATATCATCTCCTCTCTAATCATTTTCTTTGCAATCTCTTTGTATTTGTCTAGAAATAGAGTTTGCATTTCATCCCAAGTACCTAATACATTAGCTCCTAAGCCCATGAACCATCATAAAGCTAACTCTTTCTGTGTTTTTGGAAACAACTTGAGCTTATGGGCATCAATGTTGTAGTCAAAGCTATGATAGAGTATGTCAAACTCAAACAAGAAAGTATCAAGATCTTCAGTTGCAAAGCCATAAAACTTTGAAAGAGTGTTTTGAGGTATACTTTTGAGATTAGCATTGGTTAAAAGGCTTGGGAGAGGAAATGGAAAAGTAGGCTGTGCCATTACTAGAGGTATTTGATTATGAGGTTGTTGCTGAAAAGGAACATTGGGTACTAGATTGTTAACAACTGGTGGTTTAGGAGTAGTACTATAAAGGAAAGTGGCCAAAATTTCAGCAAAAGGTTGAAGACCACTTGTATCCAAAGGTTCTACTCTTGAGGATGATTTTGTAGGAAAAATAGGGCTTGCATCTGAAAAAGGCAACTCAACTTCTTCTTCAATTCCTTCATTTAAATTAATAGACTCCCATGGAAGAAATCTCCCATATTCATCTCATCATCTCCCTCTTTGATGCATGCAATTGAATTAGTAACTTGTTAATCAAGCACACAATCTTGTGGTTTCTAACTAACACACTAATCTAAAAATAGAGGACTCATGAAGGTTCCTAGATTGACACCATCCCCAGCAATGGCGCCAAAAATTGTAGGGTTTCCATAATAGGTCAAGATAATCACACCATTATTCATCTCTCAAAGATAATATATCCATTTTAAGAACTATCTATTCCATTATGAAAATAAATTTGAATTGTCAACCCAAGGATGTAGGACTTGAAATGGGTCAGCATAGTATGTGTACTAAGTTCCTTTAAGAGTCTTAACACCTATGCTACAAGAAAGTAAAATGCATGAAAGGAATCTATACTATGGATACAAAATAATAAACATACTTAGACTAACAACAGAGAACTACAGAGAACTTTGAAAAAGGAATTCTAAACTAGTTAATAGTTCAAACATCCACAATGATCATTTTCCACAAGTGTTTTAGGAATTTTCACAGTAACTATGTTAGAGAACTAATGTAGTAAGTCTATCTTAAAATAGGAAATTACAAGGAATGAATATACTCTACCTAAACCTATTCCACCTCACAAGTGGGCCCCCTTGGTTGGCTTCAACTAACTAAGAATACAACAGGTATTCCCAAAATCACTCTCTCATTAGAATTCTTCTTTTGTTACATGACTGAATAATTCATAGAGAATAGAAAAGAGAAACTTCAAAATCCCTCTAACTAACTCCCTAACTATTCACCTCCTTCATTATATATAGAGAATTGGAACTTATTACAAACATAACATAAAAATTGTGAGCAAACATTGTTAGAAGAAAAAGGCAAAATGTCAACCATGACTTTAAAACATTGATTGAGCAATAGAATAATAGTCTGGAGATGATGTAGCAAGTCAACTCTCCTAGAATAATTCTTCTTGCAGATGTGGCTTATCACTCAGAATTGACTTGTGCTTCTCATGCTATGATCAGTCTTCATTACTCCTTCTTTAATATAGTGCTCACCACTCTTTGCACCACTTCTCCATTTCCTAAAAATTAGAAACATTTGAACACATATGCACACCAACATTTCTACTCTTATTCAAATATTAGAACATAACTTAAAATATTTCAATGAAATACTACACTTTATATATAATATTAAGCAAGGTATGTCATATCCACTATCCATAGATTTAAGAAGTTCTAGCTGCATCCAACATAAGACAAATATGTTGGAAATGTTTTTCACAAGGCTCAAAGAGTAAGTTCAAACATATAAAAACTATATCAAATTTGATACATTAATATGCCTCATCATGGAGTAAGAGAAAGAGTAGAGAAGTGTATGCATGCAAACAAGTAGAAAAGTGAAGGATTGAGATCATATCAGAAGTCATTGAAGGGTTATGTTATCATCTCATAGAACAAGTGACCTATTCATGGAAGTGAATTTAAAGGGAAAGACGAGTAATATCATATCAGAGGAGAGGATCAGTTAGCAAGGAGAAAACTCAAAATCAGCTTGTAGAGCAAACCAAGAGATAGGTACTAAATCAATTTTAATTGACTTGAATTAGGGTAAACCTCTTGACAAAGTGGTGTTAATAGATCTTTTTAAATCTCCTAACAAAGTCCTTACTTTGTTGTAAGTGTTAAATCCTCTAATAAGGTGAGACCTAGTAGTCTCTTAAGTCTTTAATAGGGTAGACTCCTAAGAGGATAGATCATATTTTATGATCAAACATTGTAACCTTAACTAGTTAACTTTATTACTATAGTAGTGAATATTTGTGGGTCATCCCGATGCAAATGAACCATTAGTGGGTTTGAACAAGGTTCCTAGAATCCTCTCCACTGAAGGTTAAGAAAAAATCCTTACAATACCAATCTACGCCAAGACACTTATCATAAGTGTTTAGTAAGATTGTAATGGTTATCACAACCCAAATCACTCCTAGGAATCCCCAATCACAATGAAGATCTAACAAAAAGAGAACTAATCAGTACTTGGTCTTAAGGGCATCACAAGGCATATTTTGACACAATACTCCCCAAAATCATATAAGTACTAGGGGTGACCCTAAATCCTAGACATGGTCTATTTATGTCCTAAGTAACATGAATCAAACATTAGATTCAAACTATGCAACATTTATTGAATAGTTTCTTCACAAACCTAAGGTAAGGCTTGTAGCCCTTGAAAAACTAAAAACTTGATTTAGATCTAGCAACCTCCACAAAAACCAAGGAATTAATCATAGATTCAAATTCCAATTTGGGGTTTACATAGCATGAAAAGTCAGTGGGATCCTAAGATGAGAATGCAACAAGTAAAACTTGAAATCTCACTTGGTAGAAATAGTTAATTAGGCCTCCAATAACAAAGGAAGTACCAAGATTCCTGATCAAAACTTAGATCCAATAGTTGGACCATGACGGGGTTCATATAGCATTATCGCAAACCAAATCCCAAGCATTAAAATCTCCTATATGTCGAGTTATGGGAGATGCTACTACAGATTCCTAGCATGCACACAGATCTTTTATGCCTAGGGCATCAAGTTTCTCTCTCATGTATGCCTCTTTTGTCTTGAAACAAAAAGAATCATATAATACATTGTATTAACTTGGATTCCACCTAGGGTTGTTAAATTCTCATGGTGGAGTCTCAGGATATTAGAGAAAATTGATGAAACCCTTAGTACATATGAAAATTTGTGATAGCACTTAGTAAATTTAAGATATTTGAAGTTATACAATGAGTTAGGATCTCATTCTAAGTGAAAATGAAATTTTATTAACCAATTTATACAACCATGTTAGAGTTTCATACGTATGTGTCAGAGGGCGTCTGTACAACTTGCTACAACATTAGAATTGGCAAAAAACTTTGGTATTTTATTGATTTCAAGAAAAATTACACATTCTATGCCTACCACCCACTGTAAAGGGATTTTTAGGCCTTCCCAATGGTTATAACAACCATTTTAAATAGATATAACCATTGGGGATTCAAATTTCAACTTTTGCAAAAAGTTGTTAAAAGTTGCTTGACAACTTTTTAGCAACTTTACAATTTTAATGCATCTTTTGCCTATAACAACCAAATTGGTTTCTAACCAATCCAACATGTATTAAAACATGTTAAAACATGAAAAAATAATCTATCTTAAGAATCTAGGTTATATGACACCTTTGACCATAGTTTACCAAGGGCTTATAGGGCGCCAATCTTAGAACTAGGTCTCATAAATGGGTCAATATGAATAGCCAACATTCCTAATCAATCCTAAGGATTTAAAAGAATTTAGAGGAGTTTTAAAATTTCATATTTATATAATTTATTAGGGTGCCCCTCCATCATACTCCCCATGAACATTATTTCTCTATTTCCCACTTGAGTCAAGTTGAGAAATTGTAGTGCCATGTTGAAGGATATGTTCCTCAGTCATCCAAGTAGAATCTATATCAGGTAGTCCTTTCCATTTAACAAGGTACTATAAATATTTTTTTTTCTTGGTCTTCCTAAGGACCTTAGATTCCAATATCTTCTACAATTACATTAGTTTTCTAAGAGGAAGACTTGTAACAAAGTCTGATGTATCAACATTATCTGAATTTGTAGAGGTGCCTAGAACATCACAACCTACATCACATTTGTAGAGAGTTAGGTCAGCAACATCAAAGATTGGGGAAATAGACAAAGTGGGGGGCAAGGTAATTTCATAAGCATTTTCTCCCATTTTATGCAACATTGTGAATGGGCCAACTTTCTTCATGTAAAGCTTAGAATATCTTCCCTTTGGTAATATTTCCTTCCTTGGGTATGCCCAACCTTTATCTCCAATTTGAAAGTGAACTTCTCTCCTTCTTTTATCTGCATATTACTTATATTGCTGACTGGTTTGCTATAGTCTAGTCTTTACTTCTTCTTGGACTTGGTTAATTATTTTTCCCAAGTCTTCTCCCTAAGCACTGACTTTAATGTCTGATGGTAGGTCTATCAGATCTAATGGACCTCTAGGATGTAGCCCATATACTATTTGAAATGGTGTTTTTCCAGTGGACCTATTCAAGGAATCATTAAAGGAAAATTTTGCTTCAGGGATTATGACATCCCAAATCTTATTATATTGCTTGGTTAGGCACCTAAGAAGATTCCCAAGTGACCTTATCACCACTTCTAATTGGCCATCAATTTGAGAGTGATATGCACAGTTGTATGTCATATTTGTGCCCAAATTCTTAGAAAGTGTACACCAAAAGTGTCCTTGAAACTTCACATCCCTATTTGAAAAAAGTGTAAGCCATGAATCCAAACAATTTCTTTAAAGAAAAGATGAGCAATGTGTGAGGCATCATTTGCACTTTTGCATAGCACAAGATGCACCCTTTTATTAAACCTATCAACAACAAAAAAATGCACTATCAAAACCTTATTTGCTTCTAGGTATTCCTATTACGAAATCCATTGAAATGGACTCCCAAGGTCTAGTAGGAATTGGTAAAGGTTGGTACAACTCTTGATTTGTGGATACACCCTTAGCTTGTTGACATGTCGTGAAACTTTCCATAAGTTTCTTGATGTCATTAGACATTTTAGCCTAGTAGAAATTCCTCTTAATATATTAAAATGTTTTATCAATGCCAAAGTGGCCTCTCATGCCACCATAGTGCTTCTTCTTGATATTATTTAGTCTCATAGAGCACTTTGGAATACAAAGTTGAGAATCTTTGAACAAAAGATAATTTTGAATGATGTATTCAGAGAAATTAGTGTTATATTTCCCTATAAGTTCAGTACAAACCTTAAATGCTTCTCAAAAATCTAGAACTCCTACATACAGATGTTTGAGTACATCAATGCCAATGCTCTGTAATTGGACTTATTCAATTAGGAAAACCATGATAACTCTTCACATCACCTTGGTTTTTAGGAGGTGGCCAATTGATGATTGCTTCTGCTTTGCTTGGATCCATCTTTAGAGTTCCTTGAGACACAACAAATCCAAAAAATGTGAGTTCCCTTTGCATGAATGTGCACTTCTCCAAATTGGTGATCATCTTGTGCTCATGAAGTCTTCTCAACACCTTCTCCAAATGGTTCAAACTTTCTTCCCTATTGCTACTAAAGACAAGAATATCATCAATATAAACAAAAAAAATTGCCAATAAAGTCAAAAAAGAATTCATTCATGAGTCCCATGAATGTACTTGGAGCATTACTTAGTTCAAATGGCATTACAAGCCACTCAAATAGTCCTTCAGTTGTTTTAAAGGTTGTCATCCACTCGTCTCTGGGTCTGATCCTTATTTGGTGATATCCTAATTTCAAATCTATTGTAGAAAAATAGCAAGCATTTCCAAGTTGATCAAGTAGGTCCTTAATCCTAGGCATAGGAAATATATACCTAACAGTGATTTTTTTGATAGCTCTCCTATTACTGCATAGCCTCCAAGTTCCATCCTTTTTAGGTGCTAGGATAGAGGGTACTACACAAGGGCTTAAACTTTTCTAATTTAGACCTTTAGCAAGCATTTCCTTGATTTGTTTTGCAATCTTTGCATTCTAATTTGGAGTCATCTTGTAGGGTGCCTTATTTGGAAATGAGGATCCAGGTATGAGATCAATTTGATGAGTAATGTCTCTGAGGAGAGGGAGGGAAGAGGCATGTCACTTGCCATGACATCACTATATTTTTCCACCAGTCCTTTGACTTCTACTAGTATAGGTGATTTCTTATTAGATTTATCACTATCCTTAGGCTTCATGATTAGTATGAAACCTCCCTCTTTTGATCCATCTATGGTTTTTATCATCTCTTTCTCCCCTATTGCAATCCTTGTTGTTTCCTTCTCTTTTTCTAATTTTTGATCAAGCAAAGGTTTCATTGTGAAGGCTCTTCCATCTTTGATGATTGTATATGTGCTCTTCCTACCACTATATGTGGCATCAACATCATACTTCCATAGTCTCCCTAGGAGGAGATGGCAAGCATCCATTTCCACTATTTCACATGAGACATTGTCTTTGAAGTCCCCAAGAGAAAATTCTATTGTGTTTTTTCTAGTCACTAAGGTTTGTTTCCCTTTAGTAAGCCAAGATACATTATAAGGAAAAGGATGTGGTGTTTTCTTTAATCCTAACTTTTGCACCATTTATTTAGAAACTAAATTTTCTATGGAACCAAAATCTAAAAGCAAATTGCATACCTTTCCTTGACATTTTACCCTTCTTCTAAACAAGTTCTTCTTTTGGGGTGGCTCTTGAGTGTGTCGAACCTACAAGAAAGTCTGCCTCATCATCAAGACTACTCCTTCTTCAACCTCATGTTTAGAATAGACTTCTTGGACCAATTGTGCTCTCTTTTCATCTTGATTATTGTTATTTCTTTTCTCAAGGCATCTACTTGCATGATGTCCCAACTGGTTACAATTATAGCATTTGATACGGTCATTTCCTCTACCACCTCTACCTCTATTAAAGGTTTTGCCTCCTCTATAGTTTCCTTTGGAGTTTGACTTATTTTGATCCTTTTCCTTTGGATTCTAATCAATAGCCTTGTTATTGCTATACTACCCCTTGTTCCATGAATTACTCTTGTCTTTGAAGGATTTATTGTCATTACCTTTGACCTTGTTCTGATTGTGTTTCCTCTTGTACATTTCCTCCACTTTAATTAATAACTAGTAGCATTTGTTTACAAAAGTAGGAGTATGCAAACTCAACTCTTCTTGAATGGGTAACTTCAAACCATTCATGTATCTAAAAAGTTTCTCCTCTTCATCCTCTATTGCATTTGTCTTCATGCATAGTTTCAAGAATTCTTTAGTGCAAGAACTTACATCTAAGCCCTTCTACTTCAACCTTTTCTTTCTCCTATGGAGTTGAACCCCATAATCATTAGGTACATAGGTCTCTTTGACTAATGCCACTATCCTATCCTATGATGAGATCATATTTCTTCCCTTCTTAACCCTCTCTATCTAGATGAAGTTCCACCAAGTTAGGGTTTTCCCCTTTAACTTGGATTTAGTCATCTTTACCCTCTACTTCTCTGGAATGTCTTCATATTCAAAGAAACTAGTTAGGGCCTCTATCTAATCCAATGCTATGTCAACAATCATTTTGTCATTGGAAGTTGGAAATTCCAACTTCCCCTCCATGGTTCACTTCTCCATAGATTTGAGAGCATTCAAGAGTGGCCTCTACTCATCAAGTACTTCACCTTCTTCTTCAAAATCATTAGCCTCAGCATCCTGATATTCATCATTAGATTGTGCCCCTTTTTGCTTATCTACTTTTCCTTCCAATTCTCTCAACCTCTTTGCAAGAGCAACATTGGTTGCTCTTTTTTATCTCATCAATTTTTCTACTTCAAAATTTGTCACCCTTGTAGGGATCTCTTCATCTTCTTCAATAAGAGCCATGCTCTGATACCACTTGATGCAATGGAACCAGTAGTGGGTTTGAACAAGGTTCCTAGAATCCTCTTCAATGAAGCTTAAGAAAAAATAAGTGTCCTTACAATGCCAATCTACCCCAAAACACCTATCAAAAGTGCTTAATAATATGGTAATGGTTATCACAACCAAAACCACTCTTAGGGATCCCCAATCACAAGGAAGACCTAACAAAAAGAGAACTAATCACTAGTTGCTCTTAAGGGCATCACAAGGAAAATTTTGACACAATACTCCCCAAAAAAATATAAGGACCATGAGTGACCCTAAATCTTAGAGATGGTCTATTTAGGTCCTAAGTAACATGAATGAAACATTAGATTAAAACTATGCAACATTTATAGAATAGCTGCTCCACAAACCTAAGATAAGGCTTGTAGCTCTTGAAAAACTAAAAAATTTATTTAAATCCAAAAATCTCCACACAACACAAGGAATTAATCATAGATTCAGATACCCTTTTGGGGTTTACGTAACATGCCAAGGCACCAGGATCCCACGATGAGAATGCAGCAAGTAAAACTTGAAATCTCACTTGGTGTAAATAGACATTTAGATCTCCAATAAAAAAGGAAGTAGCAAGAATCCTGATTAAAAATAAAATCCAAAAATTGTAACACGAGGGGGTTCATATTAAATGATAAAAAAAAAAATCCCAGGCCTTGAAATCTTCTCTATGTCGAGTTATGGGAGAAGTTGCTACGGATTCCTAGCATGCACATGGATCTTGCATGTCTAGGGCATCAAGTTTCTCTCTCTTGTCTACCTCTTTTGTCCTAAAACCAAAATAATCTTATAATAAATTGTCTTAAATTGGATTCCACCCAAGGCTATTAAATTCCCATTGTGGAATCTCAAGATATTGTTGGTCTAAAGAATAATTTTGATAGCTAAGTGTCAATACACTTAACCATTTTTCACTATACAATGCTGAGTGATATAAAGTGTCGAGTTATTCAAGTGTCGAGTGATATCAAGTGCTGAGTTATTCAAGTGCCGAGTGATATCAAGTGCTGAGTTATTCAAGTGCCGAGTAACATAAGATGCCGAGTGATACAATTTTGTTTAGGTGCCGAGCTATCCAGGAAACAGCATGTGTCGAGCATCAGTAATGCTTCAAGAGCCGAGTAACTCAAGATATCAACATAAGAGTTTGTAATTGCACAAATTATGATGTAAACCATTTTTGTAGCCGACATAAGGTAAATCTCGAATGATCCAGAGATAAGAATGAATCTTTTACATTTCCTATTCAATCTGCATGCAGCCAATTGGAAAATTGGAAAGGCATGCAACCAATCAGCAAAAAGGGAATTATTGAGCAGGAAATTGAGATTCAATGTGGATCGTAGATCCATATCTAACCCTAAATCCTCAAATGTATTTATAAGGAAGACAAAATTTCATTGTAAAGAGATGTGAGCGGATATACAAGGGTGTATAACGAAATCTATTTTCAGAACAAGGGTTATCAAATCACAAAGGATCAAGATCAGAGAAAGTAGAACAAGTGCTTGCATTCAGCAATCAAGGATTGCAAACTATTAGGTTTATAATACCTAATACTCTCTTTCCATTGTATTAGAAAGGAAATCCTATGTAGATAGGTTGGCTTAACAGCTATTTGTAGATCCTTATCAAAAGGTGATTAAATCCTTTAACAGGGTGACACTTCATGTTAAGTGTTTGTAAATCCTTTAACCAGGTCACTATTGACACAGTGTAAAGCCTTTAACAGGGCAGACCATCATAAGTGGTTGAACCAGATTACTGCAGTGAATTTTTGTGGGTATCATCCCCACCCCAATTTTACCTTCTTATTTTTGGAGGGTTTTTGGGTTACCAAATTATAGTGTTATGTGTTGTTAATGCATGTCTTAGTTTCATATTTTCATGATATATTTACATGCATGCAATTTACTTTTAGATAAAAGTCTTATTGTATAAAGTATAATACTTCTAATTCACCCCCCCCCCCCTCTCATCAGTATTCTTTCCATATTTGAATATTCCAACAATTGGTATCAGAGTGGATTAGGTTCTCACAAGAAAAAGCCTAACAGCTTGGAGGAAAAGATCTAAAGATGGAAGCTTGCAAACTTGGAAAGATCATTGAAAATCAGGTGATAGATGTGCAACTTGCTCTGCATAGCTTGGAGGAATCTAGAGATAAGTTGAGAAACTCATTAAAAAGAAGGAAGGATTTGGCCATAGCCAAAAATGAGATAAACTACAAGGAGATTGATACTACAAATATATTTTCCAATGGAAATACTAAAGAGTTTGATGCAGCAATTGCAGAATTGATGGAGAAAACCAAAGACCAAACAGATGAGATAAGATCTCTCAAGATGGAACATGAATCATAGGCCATAATGTTATGTGAAATCATTGAACAAAAGAAAAGAGCAGTTGAAGATAAAGCTATGATGGAAAATGACAAAAGGAATCTTGCAAACAGACTTGAAAAAAAATGTACTAAATTAACAAGGATCTCAAACATGCAGATGGATACACTTGCCCAAATGATGAACCTTCATCATGAACTTAATGTGAAAGACATTGAGATCTCTACACTAAAGATGCAGAATGAACAATTGTAGAATGACTTAAGAAGAGAAAAGGAAATTTTAGAAAGCTTCAACAAACCCAATGAAGCCATCAAGTATTTCGAGCAATTACTAAAATCCCCAAGATCAATCCATGATACATCAGGACTTGGATACAACAGCACTGAAGTTGGAGAATCATCAAAGAGTGCTGAACAAAGAAGTGACAAAGGTAAAAATGTCAAACTTACATGTCATTTGTGTGGAAAGAAAGGACATACATCTAATGTATGTAGAAGCAAGAATGCCCATCAGCATGATAAGAATGTAAACTATTGTCATAAGTGCAAGAAGCAAGGTCATCAAGCATATGAATGTAGAACCAAGATTATTAAGACATCAAGATTTGAGGGTCACTGTCATAATTGTAAGAAATATGGACATAGAGCTTTTGAATGCAGATCGAAGCCTATGTGGACATCAAATCAATCAGCAAAGGCATCAAACCATAAATTTTTGGATCACAACACCAGGTACAGTTGTCACTATTGTCAAGAATATGGACATATACCCCAAAATTGCATAAGAACACATTTTAGGGGAAACTATAAAAGATGGCTGAGTCAAACCACATGATTTAGTTGCTTAAAAACTGGTCATATCAGTAGGAATTGCCCAACAAGGTCAAAGGCACCTAGTTCTAAGTTCAACAATGGAAAGGCAAAGATAGATGTTGAAAACATCAAAAGTGAGATGAATAAGACATGGAAGAAGAAATATGAGTGTAGCACATCAAGTGTACAGATCACTTCACCGAGCAAGTCAAGTGATCACACTTCATCAAATTAAGCAAGAATAGGTGTGTGGGATTGATAAACTAAGTTACATCATACATCAGTCCCAAAACATAGAAGAATTGCAAGGAAGAAATCAGCATAAGCAAAGATGCAAAACTAAGAGTCTTGCAAAATTTGCCAAAATTGTCTTCAGATGCCGAGTTGCTAACAGCGACCGAGTTGATAGATGATGTCGAGCTATGAAATATCAATAGGAGCCGAGTGAATTCAAAATCCTTCAAGTGCCGAGTAGACAGTTGTCAGTACACTAAGCATTAATTACTCTATTTTAAAAGAGTACATAATTTGATTTATGACCATTAAAACACAAAGCAAAGACGAGAAGAGTGTAGAAGATCAAGGTCAGCTTAGAAGCCATTTGTGAAGATTTCCATAGCAATTTAGCACGAGTCTCATCAATTTGAGGTATTTTTACTTAAGTGTCGAGCTATGTAGTGTTTATAAACTTGTTTAAACTATAAACCTTAGTTTGATAAACAATGGCATCTGGATCTAGAACCACTAAGAGCAAAGAGATTCATGAGATACAGTTGGTTAGTAATGAAGTTAAGCAACCAGATTTCAAACCCATCCCAGAAGTCGCATATAAGAAGGATCCTGCAGGTGCATTATAAATTATTCCTGATAAAGTTGTTATGGTCCAAGATGTCCATAGATGCTATAACTGCAAAATTGGAGCCATAGGAGAATTAGAAATTCATAATGCATATGACAAGTTATGTGAGAACAACATACTGAAAGATGAGTTCTCAATAGTCGAGAGAAAAGGATTAACCAAAACCTTAGAATTTTTTATTATTTTCAAAGTTGAATGGGTACATATAGTTTTGAGCAGAATACATGATGGAGCCTTTTGGTTAGAAACAGGGCCAGTGAAATTCTCCAAGAAAACTATTCATAGGGTTACTGGTATTCCAACCCTAGATCGGCCAAAGACCCTACGTAGTGATAAAAGAGAAATAATAGAGAGAAACACGGGTGCTAAATGGAATAGTAGGGGAATGACTATAGATACAATCACAGAACCCCTACTGGATTCTGCTATGAGAATCATCTCACACAAATTCTATCAGTCAAGAAGGTTAAATAGTGTGCCTTGTATAGCAGTTGATGTTGCATACAAATTTATCAAAAAGGATCATACTTATGATCTAGCAGAGCTCATGTTTCAACAAATTAATGAGAATCTGGGAGCTATAAGGAAAATCAAGGGAGCTCAGTGCAAATTTGGATCCATTTTGGTGTGCATGTTTTTCTATTTGATGAAAGAATTTCCTTCTGTAGGTAAGGTGAGATGGAGTCCAGAAAAAACAATTGTTGAACAAATCAATGGATATATTGAACAAATGGGTGATAATTTTGATACCCAAATGACTAGTTACTTTGAGGACTTCAAATAGTCCATGAAACAAAGAATGAGAATTCCAGTTTCATTGACTGACAAATATGAAAAAGACATTTGTTTTCTTGTAGATATTGATTATACCTATATACAAGCAGTCATACCTAGAGTAAGATGGCTTAGGCCTCTAGGATATGAACTTGACATTGATCAAGCCTCTGCAGCAATAACAACCCTCCTTGAAGAAGAAGTTGATAAGAATGCAAAAGCCTTTGGAACCTATGATGTGGTAAAATCAAGGGTGATAACAAATTTGAAAATTGCCTCTGCAGTAAAGAAGAAAGAAAAATTGGTAAGGAAAATTAAACAAAAATTTGGTGTTGGAGAAGAAGGAACATTAGAAGAGAAAGAAGAAGACATCGAAGATGAGGAAGATGAACCACAAGGTTTGACTCAAGGGTTAGGAGAAGATGAAGAGGATAGTGCTAAGGAAGAAGAAGCCAAGGAAGCAAAACAAGGTCACAAAAAGAAAGGCCACAACTCCTCCTGCTCCTCAACCCAAGGGAAAGAAAGTAGTTGCTCCAGCACCAAAGAGACCTACTACAAGGGCTATAGCACAAAAAGCCCAAGAGGAGGCAAGAGAGAAGAAGAAAACTTCAAAGAAGACTACTGCCGAGCCAAAGAAGAAAAGAAAATTTGTTGCCCAGCCTGAAACAAATGAGGAGAAGACTGAGTCGGAGGACAACAACCAATTTCAAGTGGTAAGGCACAAACCTCAAACTACTATTGATAAATTATGTTCAAAGATCAAGAATGATGATTTGAAAGGTTTAAAGAACCTAACTTTTTCTAAGCTCACCAAAGAAGAACAAAATAAATTAGAGGAATCAGTGTATGATATGATGGCTAAGTATAAGCACACACCTCTAGAATTAGATGAATCAATGCCTAAGGATTTGTACAAAATTGTAGAGGATAAATGGCATTTTTGTTTACAAATGGAAAGGGAGATAAGGGAATCAACATTAGCTAGATTGTTGCCTGATTTGACTAAGGATCAAGTAAAAAATGCAGTCAAGAGGCATAACAATAGATTCACTCCCAAACATAGAGCTTTCGGCATTTTATAGAACAAAATTGAGGAGGTAGTTACAAAATCCACAAGATTGTGGAAGATAGTTTACAAGAAAATAGAAGATCTGTATAATGAAGAATATAAGGCAGAGGCAAGTGTCAAGATAAAGGAGAAGAAGGCATCAGGGATCAAAGAAAAAGAAAAGGAAAAAGTCTAGCAGAAGGTTGGAGAAGAAAAGGAAGATGAAAGGGCACATACAGAGGAGAAAGAGGAAGAGAAAGATACGGTTGTGCAACAAGATCAAAGTGTACAAGACACACAGGTATCCCCTCCTAGTCCTCCTCATGCCACCATCACACCTATAGAGATTATCAAAATCAAGGATGTTACAAACACTTCAAGTCCAAACATCAATCCATTAACTGTAGAAGATTTAGAAATCCTTCATCAATCAACACTAGTAGCAAAATTATGTTCAAATCCTGTATTGGTCAGTGTTGATGAATTGCAAAATCTAGTAGTCAAAACAAAGGCAGTCAAGGTGAAAACACAAAAACCACCTTCCATCATATAACCTACTGGTATTCTATTCCTTCCTCCACCACCTCCACCAAGTGTAGTCAGTGACACACTTCAAATGACAAGTAAAGCAGTAGGAGAAACTAAAGAAACAACTGAACAGCCAACAAGTTCAACCCCACCTATTGATCATCAAAAGGATATACAAGCTGAAGAAAAAGAAGAGACAAGCAAGAAAGAGGAGTCTACAATACAAACATTGGTTGCATTACCCAAATCTGGTACTCCAACATAGACTCTTCAGCAGTCGAGCACCAATAGGTTACAATTACAAATCAGGACACCAGGCTCGAGCTCATCAAAGGTAGCCAAGAAACTTCACTATGGAATTCCTGAGCTTGATGAAGAAATAAAAATTCCATATTATGAATCCAACACTCTCATTGAAGAGAAGATCAATGAAATTCAGAGTGCATTGGACAAAAGAAGGAGACAAGAAGCACTAAGAAGAGAACACGAGCACAAGCTTACCTTGAATGAAATCAAAGACATATTCACTGAAGCTTTCTGCTTACAGTCTCTAGATGAGTCAAAAGCAATTGTAGAACAACTATCTGATATAGCTGACCAGGTGACTAGTGAAGACCAGGAAACAAATGCCAAACTACTGGAATGGTCAGAAAGAAAATTCCAAGGCAAGGTAAACAAGAAAATATCCGGTGATATAGCACTGTCACATGTAGAGCTGGCTAAGAAAATAGAAAAAGACAAAATTGTACTTGGAAACATATTTTCTTTGTACAAAAAGTTGTGTGAATTTTCCACATTCACACAGGATACTAGCCAAAACATACTAAGCTTGGAGAAAAATTTGAAGATTTCTAGCATGCAACTCCCCACAAATCTAGCTCAGAGTGAGAAGCATGTTGCCCAATCGCTTCACACACAAAGAGAGTTAGTTGTCTTAGCAGCAGAGGAGGCAACCACAAAAGCTAAATTGATACAAATTCAATCCTCTATCACTCCTCATTTGGAATTACTTCACAAGGAGTAGATGAATGCTGAGACATTCCACAAGAAAGACCCCAATCTTTCTACAACTAATGGACTTGTACACCTAGCAGCAGAGATTGCCATCCAACATTAGTCATTGGATGTTGCACTAGCAAATTGGGATGCAGCTCTGAAGGTACTCCTTGAAGTAAATAGTACATTTTTGGCCAAGTATGGCATTTCTTTATAAGACCTTTGACATAAGTGTCAAAAAGGGGGAGAATAAGTATGAAGTGAGAGTTAAGTACAGAATGAAAGGGTAAGTATGATGAAAGGGGGAGATAGAAAATTTTTGACAAATCTTGTATAACATATTAGTCAGAATGCAGAAATAGGACAGAAGTTACAAAGTGTATAAGGCATAATAACCTCACAAGGAGTCATAAGGTATATTGTTATTTGTTTCTAAAAATATTTTTGAAGCGAATAAGAGGACGCATGAAATAATGCCAAGATTACAGGATCTTAGTTAAGTGATTTTTCCACTCATGTCAAAGGGGAAGATTGTTGGTCTAAAGAATAATTTTGACAGCTGAGTGTCTATACACTTAACCATTTTTCACTGTACAGTGCCGAGTGATATCAAGTGTTGAGTTATTCAAGTATTGAGTGATATCAAGTGCTGAGTTATTCAAGTGTCGAGTAACATAAGGTGCTGAGTGATATAGTTTTGTTTAGGTGTCGAGCTATCTAGGAAACAGCATGTGTCGAGCATCAGTAATGCTTTAGGAGCCGAGTAACTCAGGATATCAACATAAGAGTTTTTAATTGCACAAACTATGATGTAAACTATTTTTGTAGATGACATAAGGTAAATCTTGAATGATCTAGAGATAAGAATGAGTCTTTTACATTTCCTATGCAATCTGCATGCAGCCAATTGGAAAATTGGAAAGGCATGCAACCAATCAGCAAAAAGGGAAGTATTTAGCAGGAGATTGAGATTCAATGTGGATCGTAGATCCATATCTAACCCTAAATCCTCAAATGTCTTTATAAGGAAGATGAAATTTCATTGTAAAGAGATGTGAGTGGATATACAAGGGTGTATAACGAAATCTATTTTCAGAACAAGGGTTATCAGATCACAAAGGATCAAGATCAGAGAAAGCAGAACAAGTGCCTGCATTCAGCAATCAAGGATTGCAAACTATCAGGTTTATAATACCTAATACTCTCTTACCATTGTATTAGAAAGGAAATCCTATGTAGATAGGTTGGCTTAACAGCTATTTATAGATCCTTATCAAAAGGTGATTAAATCCTTTAACAGGGTGACACTTCATGTTAAGTGTTTGTAAATCCTTTAACCAGGTCACTATTGACATAGTGTAAAGCCTTTAACAGGGCAGACCATCAGAAGTGGTTGAACCAAATTACTACAGTGAATTTTTGTGGGTATCATCCCCACCCCATTTTTACCTTCTTATTTCTGGAGAGTTTTTGGGTTACCAAATTCCAGTGTTATGTGTTGTTGATGCATGTTTTAGTCTCATATTTTCATGATATATTTACATGCATGCAATTTACTTTCACATAAAAGGTTTATTGTATAAAGTATAATACTTCTGATTCACCCCCCCCCCCCCCCCCCCCCCGTCATCAGTATTCTTTCCATATTTGAATATTCCAACAGATACTAGAGAAAACTGATCAAACGCTAGGTAGAGATGCAAAACTATGGTAGAAGTTTGTAAATTTAAGATATCTAAAGTTATACAATGAGTTAGGATCTCATTCCAAGTGAAAATGAAATTTTATTCACCGAGTTATCCAACCATCTAGAGTTTTGTATGTATGTGTCGAAGGGTGTCCATACAACTTGCTACAACATCAGAATTGGTAGAAAGCTTTGGTATTTTATTGATTTAAAGAAAAATTACACATTCTATGCCTACCACCTATCTAAAAGGGCTATGTAGGCCTTCCCAATGGTTAAAACAACCATTTGAAATAGATATAACCATTGGGGATTCAAATTACAACTTTTGTAAAAAGTTGCTAAAAGTTGGTTGACAACTTTTTAGCAACTTCTCAATTTTAATGCAAGTTTTGCCTATAACGACCAAACTGGTTTGTAACCAATCCAACATGGATAAAAAACATGTGAAAAAAAAATCTATATTAAGAATCTAGGTTTTATGACACATTTGATGATAGTTGACCAAGGGCTTATAAGGTGCCAATCTTAGAACTAGATCTCACAAATGGGTCAATATGAATAGCCAACATTCCTAATCAATACTAAGGATTTAAAATACTTTAGAGGAGTCTTTACATTACATATTTATAGAATTTATTAGGGTTTCCTTACACCACATCCCCACCCCATTCTTACCTTCACCTTGGAAGGTTTCTGGGTAATAAATATTGTATTATGTGTTTTATTTTCATGCATGTGATTGATCAGATTTATATGTTATAGCAGATCTACATTACAATTTTTACATGAATAAGTTCAATGATAAGTGTGAGTGAATTGGTGAAAATTTTAAGTGTTTAAGATTTTGATTTACCCCCCTCTCAGTATCTTTTTTATCCTATTTATAGCTCCATTAGTCAGCAATGTGTTTCAAAACAAATGTATAACTCTGCAACAACTCAACCCACTTCAAATGCCTTTGGTTCAGTTTTCTTGACTATTCAAATATTGCAAAGCCTGATGACTAGTATACAAAAAAAACTCCTTGGGAAGAAGATATTGTCTCCACTTCTTCAATGCCTCAACTATAACACAAGTTTTCTAATGATAAACATAATACTTTCTTTTGGAATCATTCAATTTCTCAATGAAATAAGAAATAGGTCTACCTTCTTGGCTCAAAATAGCTCTTATTGCAATACCACTAGCATCATAGTATACTTGAAACACCGTCTTAAAATTTGGAAGTGCAAATAGCCTTCTCTATAACTTACTATTTCAACATATTAAAACTCTTATCTACTCCTATAGTCCACTTAAATTATTTCCTATCCCCTCTCATTCTTTGAGTCAAAGACCCACAGATACTGCTAAAACCTCTTATAAACTTTCTATAAAAAAATTCTAGTCCATGAAAAGATCTTACCTCAACCACACTCCTTAGAGTAGGCCATTCAAGGATAGCTTTCACTTTCTTAGGGTTCATTTTCATACCTTCTTCTCATACTACAAATCCCAAGTACATCAACTCCTTCTTAACAAAACTACTCTTCCTTAGATTTATTAGAAGCTTTGTGTGCCTCAACTTATCAAGCATCTTATGAATGTGCATCAAATTCTCCTCCAATGTCTTACTAAAGATCAATATATCATCTAGGTAAACAATGACAAACTTACCCAAAAACTCCTTCATTACCTCATTCATGAGCCTCGTGAAAGTGCTTGGTACGTTGGTTAGCCTGAAAGGCATGACTAACCACTCATAAAACCCTTCCCTTGTTTTGAAGGTAGTCTTCCACTCATCTCCTTCTCTTATGTGAATCTGATGGCACCCACTCTTCATATCTATCTTAGTGAAGTACACAACTCCACCCAAATAGTCTATAATATCATCCATCCTTGGAAATGGAAATTTGTACTTGATTGTGATATTGTTGATAGCCCATAAATTTGTGCACATCTCCCATTCTCCATTCTCCATTCTTCTTTGGTGCTAATAGTGTCGATACAATACATGGACTTTGACTCTCTCAAATCAACCCCTTCTACAACAACTAATGAACTTGTGTCATTTTGTGTGTTGCATTGTTTAGAAAATTGGCTCCTCGAATCAAATCTATCTAGTGACTAATCTTCCACACTCATGGGGGTAATCCAATAGATATATAATTTGACACAATATCAAGAAACTCTTCCAAAAAAATTACAACTTTTGCATGTACCTCCTCTACTTCTTCTTTATCATCTTTTGGGATTTCAAAAAAACACATATGCCCATGCTTAGTTCCTTGGAGAAAATCCTTTCCATCAATAAAACATATTCTAGAAGCACAACATATTGTTTCTTCTTCTAAAATTTGGCTTCTTGAAGTATACCCATCTGCTCAATTATTATTGATGCATAATCATGCTTAGGAAAAATAATTTCTTCATCTACGATAACATCTCCATAAGTTATTACCTCTTTAGCCTTTGATGTACTATGACTTGGTATTGAGAATTGTAAAGGTGTTGCATCTATGCTTGGCCTCTGAAGAGTTTGACTGGACAAAGTGCCAAATTCTAGTAAAGTTACCAGTGCTTGAATTGCTACTAGCTTCTTTAGCTTGTGTGTCAAATTAGTCTCTTTAGGCTTGTCCTTTTCTGCCTCATTGATTTGAATTGCACCTTTTTCTTGTGCTAGAGGTGCAAGTGAATCTACCTGACCTATTTGACTCTGTGTCACATTAGTGACTGGTGTTTCCACCTTATCCTCTCCACTTCTCTCAACCCTCTTTGTCGCAACTTCTAGTTCATTTTCTGAGACTAGAGTGCCACCTATGTGTATACTGACAATGCATTCTACTATCTCCTTCCTCTAATATACAACCAAGGGTTGTGAATGTTGTACACTAGTGACTTGAAGAGTGATTATAGGTAGTTCTTCTGATTTCACCTCCTCCCTTGTAGTTATAGTCACTAATTTCTGATTTCATCTACACTTATCAATACAAGGTTGTCACATAATTTGGCCTGTAGTGTAGATTGATCAAGTATCTTTTTCAAGTCTTCCTCTATTAGGAGATTGATGTTCTAATTAGTTGGATCAAAATCATCCTTTACTGTAATAGTTCTAGTACTTACACTTATTATCTACGGAGGGCTACCATTGGACATTTGTGTATCTTGTACACTGTATTCTTGTTGTTGCTCTACCTCAATTATTTCCTAATCATCTATATTCATATAAGTGCCTCCCTCAATTGTGCCTTCTTTATTGTCATCATCTTCATCATCTTTGGCCTCAATAGGTTCTTGTTCTCCTTCTTTGACTATGGCTACTCCATATGTAATCTTCCATATTTGTTTGGACTTCATTACAATATCCTCTATGTTGTTCTATAACATACTAAATGCCCTATATTTAGGAATAATTCTAACAACATATTTCTTTATGGCTTTGGATATTTGTGCCTTGCTAAGTTCTAGCATAACTTGGGTGAGGGATGTCTCCCAAATTTTCTTTTCTAAGTTCAAACAATAATTCCATTTTTGCTCAACTCTTTCATATAGACTTTTAGGTATGGAGTTGGCAATCTCTAGAGGAGCTTTCTTAAAAGTATCCATCATGGCATATGTTGTCACCTCCACTTGATTCTTCTCAACTTTTCCAAGATTTTCAAAATCAATGTGAGAGAAACTTTATAGATTAGCATTGTTTCTAACATTCTCACATAAGTTATCTAGATTTGAGGATGGACTACGACTCACCACTTGGAACTAGCTTTTGTCATTAGATTCAATCCTTTCCTCATTAGATTCAGCATGAGAAACATATTTTCTTCTAGGTATTTTCTATGCTCCATCTTCTTGCTCTTTATGGTTGGCTTCCTCTTTGGCCTCTTGTGCAATGACTCATGTTCTAGCCCTTGTGGTAGGTGTTGTTGATTTGGGTTGGCTTGGTTTAGCAACCTTTTTAGTAGGAATAGGTGCTTCCTAAGCTTCTTCTTCCTCAATACCTTCTATAGTCTCTATTTCTTCCTCTTGTTGATCCTCACCCTGACCTTATGTCAATACCAAAGGTGCTTGAATCTAAGTGACTTCTTCCTTTTCATCCTCTTCCTCTTCTTCTTCCTCCTTGGCACCTTCACCAAATTTTTCTTCTATTTTCTTCATCGATTTATCCTTCTTCCTAATCATAGAAGCAGTCCTTACCTCCATAGAAATATTTTATTTGGCCAACTCATAGTTACCAAAAGCTTTTTCATCTTTGCCCACTTCTTCTACAAGTAATGATATGATTACTACAGAGACCTCATCAACATTAATCTCATAACCTAATTGCCTTAGCCATCTCACTCTAGGAATTGCTACTTGAACAAATGTGTGATCAGCATCAACTAAGAAACAAACATCATCATAATGTTTTTCCACTAATGACATTGGGATCCTTAATCTCTTCTTCATGGATTGTTTGAAATCCTCAAAATAGCTAGTTATTATTGACTCAAAGTTATCATCTAACTATTCAATTAACCCTCCTATTTGAATTGCAACAGACCTATTTTTCTTCAATGCAACATTACCAAATGTAGGAAATGTGTTCTGTACATAAAAGAAGATAAATACCAAAATAGATCTGAATTTGCAGTGAGCACTTTTTGATTTCCTTATTGCTCCTAGATTTTCAATCAATTGTTGTAGTTGTAGCTCCGAAAGATCATATGTATGATCCTTATTCACAATCTTGTAGCCCATATCCACCTCAATGCAGGGTACACTATACAATCTACTTGATTGATAAAACTTATGTGTAATTACCCTTATGGTAAAAGCTATTAGGGGGTTTGTTATTGTGTCTATGGTCATTCCCCTCTTGTTCCATACAGCCCCTGTGTTCTTTTCAATAACTTCTTTGGACTCACTTCTCATAGTTTTTGGCTGATCTATGGTTGTTTACCATGTTACCCTATAAATTATCCTCTTTGTGATTTTGATTGGCCCATTATCTAACCACGTTGAGCTATCATGAATTCTGCTTAAAATAATCCTCATCCACTCAATTTTGAAAACATTGGGGAAATCTAGAGCACAGTTAACCCTATCTTTTCTACAATCTTGAATTCTTCCCTCAACACACCATTTTCACATACTTCTTTATGATTTCCATGTCACCAATACTCCTAATTATAACACTTTCTGGCATCTTGATTCATTAAAACTTGTGGTTGTATCATAGATAACGCACCGGAGGGATCTTGTTTGTATGTTATGTTTGGAATAGCCTTTAAAATAGGTGGTTTTATCTCATTGATAACTAACTTAAAATTTAAAACCTATTTTCCCTCTACACCTTTCACTACTGAAGAACTAGATGCCATTATATAAATCTAGGGTTTACAAAATTTGGAATAGCATAGCTCGACACATGATAAATACCTTGTAAATCCTAATGAAATGATGTCGAATAGCTACTCAAATCTCCTGCAAATACTTCGGATAAAATTTCCAGACCACCTTTAGCTCTTTTTGCTCTCTCTTTAAATTCAAATGATGTTAAATGAACAAAAAAATTGATCAAATAGCCCTTTAAAATACTACAATCAATGTTAAGTGCTTATACAATTGTAAGCTCGACATCAACTAATTTTTGGCTCACTCAAAATCTAGTTGTCTTCCCATTCGCTTAGTAACCATTATGATCTTGCCATCAACTAGCCAATTTGTTAGCTTGGAATCCACTAGCTTTTTACTCGATAGCCATAGGAAACTTTTCATGCTTGGTAGTAACATAAAAAACTTAAAATATTTTTCTTTGATTCCTAATAACAATGTGCATCTTTATTCATGCTTATGTAATCTTTTCAAAACTAAATCCTTGGAACTGATGTATGATGCATCCTTTCAAAATATCAGTCCCACATACCTCTTGATTTCTTAGTTTGATGAGGTGTGATCACCCGACCCATTGGGTGAAGTGATCCCTTCTCCACTTGATGTACTACAATCCTTTTTTCTCTTCCATGTCTTGTTTATCTCATCTCTAACATTTTCAATATTTGCCTTTCCTTTTCCTTTGTTGAACTCACAACTTGGTGCCTTTGACCTTGTTGGAAAAAATTTGCTAATGTGATCAGTCTTTAAATGGCTAAAATATGTGGCTTGACTCAACCACCTTTTGTAGTCACTTCTAAAGTGTGTTCTAATATAGTTCTCAGGAACATGCCCATATTCTTTCCAGTAGTGACAACTACACCTTGTATTATAATCCCAATTATTATAGTTGCCATTGTTCTTTACCTTTGTTTGCTTGTTTGATGACCACATTGGGTTGGATCTACACTCAAAAGTTCTATTTCCATGCTTTTGACAGTTATAATGATATCTTTCAAATCTTTGAATATGCATGGTCTTATTTCTGCATTCATGTGCCTAATAACCTTGTTGGTTGCACTTATGACAGTGACCCATGCTCTTCTACTTAACACTCTAATTTATAGTCTTTCTCATGCACACATTAGCAGTATGTCCTTTCTTACCACAATTATGACAAGTAGGTTTAGAATTCTTACCTTTGTTACTCCTTTCTTCAACACCTTGGATGATTCTCCTTCTTTAGTACTTGTGTATCCCAGTCCAAATGTATCATTGTTAGATCTAGGGGATCTCATCAATTGTTCAAAGTACTTGATACATTTATTTGGTTTATTGAAACTTTCAACAATTTCCTTTTCCCTTTTTAGGTCATTACTCAACTATTCATTCTACAACTTCGGTGTTGTTATGTCAATGTCATTGGCATTCAATTCATGGTTGGAATTCATCATTTGACCCAAAGTTTCCAATTGCATGTTAGTAATCCTAGTTACCTCTGATGATTTCTCTTCTAGTCTATTGGTCAAAACTCTTTTTTCATCTTTGATCATGAATTTGTCTCCCATAGCTATCTATTTATATTCAGTCACCTCACATAGTAGCATGGCTTGTGATTCTTGATCTAACTTAAGAATTTTGATTACTTCAACTTGAATTATGTTCATATTTATTAAATCTACAATTGTTGCATCAAATTCACTTGATTTTCCATTTGCAAATACCTTAGTAGTTTATATCTCTTTGTATTATGTGTCATTATCTTCAATAGAAATTTCCTTCCTTCTCTTTAAATATTTCTTTAGATCTTCTCTTGCTTCATTCAACTGATGTAGAATAAGATGTATTTCAATCTTGTAGTTTTCAATAATCTTTCCCAACTTGTAGAGTTCCATTTCTAAGATCTTTCCTCAAAGCTACAAAGCTTCTCTTTCATAGAACTAGGCTCTGATATCAATTGTTGGAATTACAATAGGAAAGGTAAACTTTTGAGAGGGGGTTCAATTAGTGCTTTAAACTTTGACCCATAAAATAATCACCACACATCCATCTCATACATTAAACAAATAAACTAAAATACCATGTAAAGCATATACATCTAAAGCATGTAAACAAGTAAGAATTCACACATATATGACACTATATATGATTACCTAGAAACCCTCCAATGAGAAGGTAAAACTAGGGTGGAGATGACACCCATAAATCTTTAGTACTGCAGTTATAAAGTGTATCCAATGAAGGTTACAATGTTTGATCATGAACCATGATCTATCTTGTGAAAGGTTTTCCCTGTTAAAGGCTTACAAAGACTATTAGGTCTCACCCTATTAAAGGATTTCAACACCCTATTAGAAGTGTGCCTTGTTAGAGGACTTCAACTCACAATTATGTAAGCACTTGTTAGAGGATTTCAATAAAGCCTGTTAGGACTACTCTATTAAGAGATTTAACTGATTCACCTATTAGAATGTCTGAGCAATGATCTTTTTGTTAGCACTTTGTTGCTTTATGATAGATCACCTCTAAATTGATGTATACTTAATCCTTCTTGATCAGATGTCTCTTTTTTGTTCACTATTTCCTTCTTGTATTCTCCTTTAACTAATTCTACTTTGTAATTTAGATCATAATACCTTGGTCACCATGAATGTCCTATTTTGTGCATGCAAAACTCTCCTTGGTCATTCATTCATTTCCTTTCATGCTCATAGAAATTTTATGGTTTTTCCTCCTTAAGAAGACCTAGGTGACTTAGGGTTAGGTATGAATCAACGGCTATGATTCACCCATATTGCCACTTAAACCTTCCCTTTACCTAATTAGGTGCATGTAATGCATAGGGATTCCAACTTAAGATTCATTCTTATCACCAAAATATCGTAATTCAATCTTTAAGTTGGCTCAAAAATAGTTTACATAGTAGTTTGTGCCAATACAAACAACTATGAAAAAATTGTGTTACTCAGCAACTGAAGTCCCTAGTGCTCAACACATACTAAATTCAATACTATCACTCAACATCTGAATGACTCAGAATGCATTGCTTGCTCAGCTCCTAAATCATTCAGCATATACTATCTGCTTGGCACTTGAGTGACTTGGTACATGAGTGACTTGGCACTCACTGGTTACTCGGCATGCTCTAACTTATATGTTATGTTCGGCATATGTTATTTGTTTGGCATGAACTAAGTAAATGACTTAAGTGGGCTTCTTATTATCACTGCAAATGCAAAATTATAGAATTTTGAAATACAATATCTAAACCCACATGGGCACCTTGCTAACAAAAATTTGTAACGTAGACTGTGAACTATCACTTGATGAACGGTTCTCCCCTTAATACCACAAATACATTACCAAAAAAAAGAAATAACAACTATTTGCAAGAAAAAAAATATGGGCTTCTTATTATTGACACAAATGTAGAATCACATAATTTTGAAATAAAATATCCAAACCCACATGGGCACCTTCCTTACAATAATTGCAACACAGAGCTGCAAACTATCACCCAGAGTTGTCCTAGACAATGTGCAAGCATTCCTTAAATAGGTATTTTTACACCACCTAGGAAGTTTCTAGACATAAAATCCTAACCCTTGAGACTGAGTAACTTTAAAATTTCTTATAGAGTCGGCCTGATACACCTTTGACACTTATTTTTGAAATTTCGGTTGGTCCAAATTTGGAAGGCCATAACTTTTGAACTATTGCTTTGATTGGCTATTATAACCACTTTTTGGAATTCTCAGCTTCTGATCTACAAGGCCCAACTCACACAAGTTCTTGTTAGTCCCATTTTGGAGCACATTCGAGGCCTCCAAGATCTTCAGTGATGAGCCTAAATTTTTTATACCAAAATTTCACAGCAAAAATTTGCAATAACTTCACAAATACTCATGATATGACACGAAGCCTCAACTAGTAAGATCATATATCCAAGTTGAATATCCACCTCTTAAATTAGGACATTTTGAGTTTATATTACTAACTTACTAAGTAGAAAGCCTCCAAAAACAAAAACTTTACACTGAGAGAACCCTTATTCAAAAAAAAAAAAAAGGAAATATTTTTCGAGTGTTTCAAGATCAATCTTACACCCAAGTTGCTCCTACATCAAAGTGCCACAAATTTAAATTATTGTATAGTTTATACCCGATCAAGGAAATAAGGAAGAAGAGAAAAAGAAAGAGAACAATCCTAATAAGACAAACCAAAAGCATAAGGTTCCATTTCCACCAAAGACATCATCGAGAATGGGCATATTTACTTCAAAGGATAAAAAGAAAAAGAAGAAGAAGAAGATAGCTACCAAGTCTAATCTTGTTACACTTGATGAAGTGACCATCATACCTAATTAGGATCCTAATACTTTTGATACATATGCTATAGCTCAGTATGGAGAGATATGTCATAAGAAGGCAGAGCAAGACAAACTAAAGAAGGAGATGAAACACAAACAAGTGTTAGTTACAATAAAGGATATTTTGTTGGATTTTTTTCTAGATAAAACTTTAGATGAGAAGTCCTTGATTTTGCACCAACTAATACAATTAGTTGATAAAGTGAATGATCCTGATGTGCATGAATAGAAAAAATTGTTGGAAAGGTCAGACAAAAAGTTTGAGAACAAAGTACTAGAGAAGGTAGCACAAACAATCACTATATACTAAGTAGAACCTTCTACTCATGTTACCAAATTGGGCGCTAATTTTCAAAATGTTCTTTCTTTATTTCAAAAGTTGTGTAAGATTCCAAATCTAGCTCAAGAGATTACAGATAAATTGTAAAACTTTAGTGAGGATATGAAGCCAAGTGCAAATGGATTGAATGCTAACCTAAACTCCTATATGGTCCATTACTCTCGAGTGAAGTTTTACACATGAGTTCAACATGAAATGTTACATTAAGAAGCCAAGATAAGGCTAGAGATAAATGAAATGCAAGATTTTTTGTTACCTCATCTTCAAGTTACGCAAAGACATATAAAAAAGGCCAAGGAATTGATTGATGTACCTAGATTATCAATTGCAACTCACATGGTCAAACTTGTAGCCAAATTAAAAGTGGAGAAACAGACCCTAAAAATATTAAAGACCAACGAGGACACCACTATGACTGTTATGAAGAATAACCATCAAAACATTTCTTGATCAATTGGGTGTGCATTTTAAGTACAAAATTAAAAAATTTGCATCTTTGATTATTTGTTTTTGGCTTAAGTTTCAAAAAAGGGAGAATATTATTCTCATGTATGTAGTGTATGACAGATAGGGGAAGTATATGCTACATTAGGAGATATAAGGATTGAAGTATATGTGTGTTGCCCACAAAAAGAAATTTGACAAATGTTTTACAAAATGCATGCTATACCAAGCATAAGGACATGATGAGAAGGGAGTATACACTCAGGGGGAGTTCACCAATTTTCACCAAGATAGTTTTTTTGAGCTACCATATCTAAGGTTTTTTCGACTAATGCCAAAGGGGTGGAATTTTACTCCTACATACATTCAGTTTTGTCATTAGTGCAAAAAGATAAGTCAATGAGAATAAAAGATGATGGTTGGTGAATATTGTTACTGAGACATAATATTTAACTAAGAAAAGGTCGAACTAAAGTGTGAGAATGAATCAAGTTGTAATTGAGCATAATATACATTGAGCATATGTATGTATAGACTTAACTAAGCCAAAAAATCTCAACCAAGTCAGGAGGATACTGAAAGATAATATATCTATCAGGCATGGATAAAGTATTTAGGGAGAATATTAAAGTTCGCAATGACACATAAAACTATATATTTTGATTCTACTGAGCGGGAAAAGATATTTGTGTAGATCAAGGAAAATGTGGTAAGATTTATTGGGAAGTGAGATATGATTGTTTATGATCCCAAGGTTGAATGGGGACCAAAAAAAGATAAGAAGGCCAATAGTATGAAAAGGATTTTTCTAGATTTTTGGTTTAGACCAAGTATGAATTGTAGAAGATTCATAAACTCTATTTATGTCAAGGATCAAAAGACGCAAAAGATTTCTATATAAGGACCCAAAAGGGAATGATTTAAATTTTTTGATGTAATCTTTGAGGAAACTTCTATTGTTCAAAATATGGGAGCAATATGCTGGAAGAATGAGAAATGAAATCTACAGTAGATTAGAGTTTCAAGAAGAAAAACAAAGGATTTGATACATCAGTCACTAGAGATGAAAAATCATTGAACATAAAAGTGATATGGATAGAAAAGTAATTTACAATATCTTAGATGAAAGTTTGTTTCTATTTTATTACCATTGTAGAAGATAAATCCTTTAACATGGTAGACATAACAGTCTATTTGTAAATCCAATAACCAAGCACACACATTGTTTTTGTGTTGTAAAATCCTTGAGAAAGTTATATCCTTGTGATTCAATTCCTAATTTTCAAGAATTAGTTTATTCATCATGTCCAGTTGTGTGTTTGTGAGATTCTATATATTTGATATCCTTTCTTCAAGTCTGGCAGCCATTACCCTTTAGTCTTCTTCAGCCGTACCCCTTTCTTCCTCAACTTTATTTTTTATTCAATCACTTAACATAAGCTTAATGATTGGATTTCATGTTCTCTTTTAAGTCCTCATATTTCTTCATTTAGGAGTTTGTTCTTGTTAAGTAGATCTATAAAGGCTTTGTCATTTGGATTTATTGATTCAAATTGTCCTTTAGTCTCAAATTATTCATATAAAATTTGTCTTATCTACATGGAAATTTCCTTTCTCCTTTTTAGGGAATTCTTCAGATCTTGTCTTGCCTTCTCAATTTCTTGCAGTATGATTTGGATGTCAATCACCCGATTGTCAATAACCTTGTCCAGTTTGAAAGCCTTCATCTTCAAAATTCAATCTACAAGTGACTAAGCTTCTCTCAGACAACCAATGCTCTAATACCAATTGTTGGTTGATGGAGGTATAAATAGGATAAACAAGATACTAAGAGAGTGGGGGAGGGATCAAAATCTTAAACACTTTAAACTTCTCACGAACTCACTCACATCTATCAGTAAACTTGTGCATGTAAAACTTGTTAGTAAATCTGTTGTAACATATAAATCTAATCAATCACATGCATGAAAATAAAACACATAATATAATATTTATTAGTTAGAAACCCTCCAAGATGAAGGTAAAACTGGGGTGAGGATGACACCCACAAATCTTCACTACTACAGTAATAAAGTTAACCAGTTAAGGTTCAAATGTTTGATCATACTATATGGTCTACCCTATGAGGAGTTTGCCTTGTTAAAGGCGTAAGAGACTGCTAGGTCTCACCTTGTTAGAGGATTTAACAAATACAACAAAGTAAGGACTTTGTTAGGAGATTAACAAATATCTATTAAGATATTTACCTTGATTCAAGTCAATTAAAATTGATTCAGTGCCTAACTCTTGGTTTCTGCTATAAGCTAATTCTGAGTCTTTTCCTTGCTAATTGATCCTCTCATCTGATCTTATAGTACTTGTCTTTCTCTTTCACTTCACTTCTATGAATAGGTCACTTTCTTTGTTAAGTGATAATAGAACCCTGTGTTAGGATTAAACTATGGACATAAATATGAAGTATTACAATACTTCCCTTATTAGTCACCACAAACTAACAATCTCCCACTTGGGGACTTATCATGCTCCACACTAAAAAACAATCTCCCACTTGGAGACTGATCCTATAACAATATCACTACCACATGGCGCTCCCACTAGATTAAACCACCCTGGTCTCTGTTGTTCTTTTATTTTATTTAGTCTAGAAGACCAACTAAAGTTGAAGAAGAGTTCAACTTATCCCTTGTCACTACCTTTGTAAACATATCCACTGGATTGAAATCTGTATGTATATTATCCATCTTGAATTGTCCATTATCCAAAACTGATTGAGTGAAATGGTACCACAACAATATGTGTTTTGCGTTTGGATGCAGAGCTGAATTCTTTGCAAGATGAATGCCACTCTAACTATCTATAAAAAAATAATTATCCTTCTAAGGGTGTCCCAATTCTTTTAGAAACAACTAAAGCCATATCATCTCCTTGGTTGCCTCTATAGCAGCAACATACTTTGCCTCTATAGTGGATAAAGAGTTCACCTTCTGCAACCTAAAAACCTAGCTCACTATTGCCCCTCCAATAGTAAATAAATAACCTGTAGTACTTTTCCTAGTATCAATATCCCCTACCAAATCTAAGTCAACATATCCTTGTAAATCAGTAGTAGAGCTTCCAAAATGTAGACACTAACTAGATATTCCTCTCAAATATTTGAGAATCCATTTAACTACATTCTAATGCTCAAGCCCTAGATGATTCATATACATACTAACAACTCTCACTGCATGTGCAATATCTGGCCTTGTACATACCATAGCATACATCAAGCTTCCTATAGCTAAGGTACCTTGGACATCTTATCATCCTCTTCTTGTTTGTTTGGAAACATCTCCTTGGTAGACTTCAAATGACCAAGCAAAGGTGTGTTGATAGCTTTAGCATTCTCCATAGAGAAACATTGTAACACCTACACAATATAATCAATCTGAGATAGAGCTAGTTGCTTGTTCTTCTTATCTCTGCAAATCTTCATACCAAGGATTTATTTTTCTACCCCCAAATCCTTCATAGAAAATGCATGTGCTAACTGACATTTCAACCCCTTAATGTGGTCCATGTTAGACCCAGCTACAAGCATATCATCAACGTATAAACATAAAATAATGTACTTGTCATCATCCAACCTCGTAAAGTAAACACAATGATCTGAATGAAACCTACTATATCCATGCTCATACATAAAACTATCAAATTTCAGATACCATTGCCAAGGTGCTTGCTTTAAGCCATATAAAGTTTTCTTCAATCTTCTGGTTTATCTCCTTTATTGTTCTTTCTAGTCTAGAAATCTTTCTTTGTATGCCCTAGTTTACTATAGTACCAATAATCTCTTGGTCCTCTGAATTGAGCCCTCTTTCCCTTTGACTTTCCTCTTGATTTCTTATGGTTTCCAAAATTATTTCCTCTCTTAGTCATTTTGCCTTTGCTTTATGTGTTCAAAGCACTTCTTGATGTAGATCTACATGAGGTTTTCCCACGAGCTTCCTCACTCAAAATAACACTAATCACATCATCATATTATAGGGTATTAGATCTAGAGAAAAAATTACTCACAATCATTACCAAGCCATTCTAGCTTTCTGGCAAAGAACATGAAATCAAGAGAACCCTAATTTCTTCATCAAAATAAATACCACAAAAGATAACTAACTAGCAATAGTATTAAACTCAATTAAATTATCTTAAATAGATCCACCTTCTGTCATTTTCATATTAAATAAATGCTTCATGATAAATACCTTATTTGAAGCAGGGGGCTTTTCACACTGTGTTGCTAGGGTTTTCATCAACTCTTTTATCATCTTCACTTTTGTAATGTTAAACATCACTAATGATGCCAAGCATAATTGAATGCTTCCAAGTGCCTTTCTATCTAAAAATCTCAGTCATCATTTGTCATAGTTCCCTGATTCTTTATTTTTTCCTTCCAACGACTTCCATAAATCCTTATGATAAAGATAGTCTTCCATTTTCATCTTCCATAACCAAAAGTTCTACCCATTAAACTTGTCAACCTTCATCTTACCCTCATTTGCCATCACTCCCATTCAACCATGAGACTTTCCTGAAGAGGGTAACTGGAAAAAAAAACTGGGCTCTGATACAACTTGTTAGGATTAAATGATGGATAGAAATAACAATTACATGCAAATATAAACAATATCAAGAAAGAATAAATCACACAGTGAAGAGCACAAGACACCAATATTTAACATGGTTCACCCAATCCCTGGGCTACATCCACCAAACATCAAGTCCAATATTATTACAATACAGTGAAGAGCAAAAGATACCAAGATTTAACGTAGTCCACCCAATCCCTAGGCTACATCCACCAAACATCAAGTCCAATATTATTACGATCTAGTGGTTACAACCTGATTACAATCTGTAATCCCTTATAGCTCAATCTCTTCATAAGAAGTAATTTTGCATCACACACTATGAAAGATTGTTAACGCTAATCCCTTTTATACAAGTATTTTTTCCACTTTAGGGTTACAACATGTCGACCATATGTTGGCCTTACATCGGCCGCAATGTTAGTCACAGCCTAAAATGAACCCCAAAGAATTATGAAGTATATACAGTACTTCCCTGATCAATCACCACAAACCAACACCCTATCATTAACTTATCATCTAATCTTGATCCTTCACTTTACTCCTTCACATGCATACACTTCTCCACTCTTTCTCTTACTCTACACGACTATGATAAAGATTAAGATCTTTGATATTTAAAGAGTTTCATAAAGAGTTTTCTCAATTCCTCCATAATAGCCTCTCCATCTGAATCGTTGATTGTACAACATAGGGATCTGTGATCTATGTCATGTAAATGTTCTATAACAAACTCTACAAAATTCAAATGTTCCTTCCAAGTTGGCCTGATAATCATTTTGCCTCAAACTTTGTTCCATTCTTGACTTTTATGTAAATTCTACATTGCTCTATCTTTACTATTTTTTGACACTTGGAATTGTTGTTGCTCAGCCTGTATTACTCTTCTGATGCTTGGCATGTATTTTACTTGACACACACTATTTAACTCGACACTTGTATGCTTTAAACTTCCATGATCTTTGTTGAGCTCAGCTCATATTGAAATACTCAGTGACCATACACTTACTCAGCTCCTATAGAGCTCAATACATACTTTCTTAAGTACATGACTCTACCTATATAGAGTAACTCGGTTGCAGTGATGACCATTTAACTCTACCTTGTAAATGACTATGTGGTTGACACTAATAGACAACAATGGTTAGAGATATCAACAAGTAAGTCACTAGAAGTGACAAACAAGTGTATCCCTAACATGGAAACCTCTTGCCACAGTTGTGAAGGATTTGTGGGTGTCATCCCTACCATAGTTTTTCCTCTAAGCAAGGGTTTCTACATGACCAAATCATTGTGTCATGTGTTGTGATGTTATAATTTATGATTACATGCATATGATGAAGTAGATTAGTTCTATTTACATTCATTTTAGTATTGAAGTTATGAATATTTATGTCTACCAAGAGGATAAATTGCAAATGGTTAATCAGATTTGAAAAAATAGAAAAAATTTAGAGGATATTGATTCACCCCACCCCCTTCCCATTCTCAACATTCTATCTTTCCTTAATATTTCAACACATCAATCATTTTATGATAAAAAATTAATCACATGATTGATTTGAAATAATATACACTAATCCAAAACACTTGAAACCTCATAGATTTGATGAACCAATCAAATATCATTCATCACATATCACTGACTATTCTTCTTGGTTTCTCTAACAATCTTCAATTGATCACAACTATTTCTAGAAAAATTGATATACTATATGATCCAACACACAACATCTCAAGACACTATTAAAACTTTCATTCAAGACATTCATGCCATTTCAACTTACAACATGACTATAACACTGTATTCAACTATACTTTATCAATTCTCCTTGTAAATTGTCAATCAACACAAACCAAGTTCATATTAATATCAATATAATAATTGATCTCTTTGGAATAAAAATTTCACTACAAAACTCCTTAATATAGTTTATGTCTGCTATGCCATCAATATCCCCCTATGGCATCGATGGCAACACCATAAGACAATAATCATAATACATAGGCTTCCTATTTAATAATTTCTACCCTAAACTAAAACTTCTTAAACACTCATGATCTCCTTCTAATCTTCTTACTAGTATTCTTTGTCTAAATAGTCTTGTTCCCATTTGACAACAATGTCAAAGGCATCATACAACATAGATCACCTTCTACTGTGATAATATTTTAACATCTCCAACTTCTCCCGATAGGGAGTAGTCTTTGTAACATCAAATCCACAATGAAAGATATTCAACGACTCCACTTGATTGATGACACAATGTCATATTTTTTCTATTCTAGTAGAGGTATCACCCCTATATTACCTCTCAAATATTCAAAGTATCCTTAGGTAGTGGCTTAATAAATATATTTTCTATATTTTCCTTGGTTGGCACATATTTCATCTTGACATCCTTCTCCTACACCTTTTCTATTAGAAAATGATACTTTATTGTAATGTTTTTGGTTTTGAAATGCATCATTAGGTTCTTGGAAGTTTTTATGGAATATAGTCACATATATAATGTAAACAATTATTAGAAGATGTCACATTGTCATCTTCTATAGTAGATTGGATATATAACTTTGTTTCTTTCTTATCCATGATACAAGTCTTCCACCTAGGAAGAATGGAACACCACTTGTGCTTTTCCTATCACTGATGTTTCCTTACCAATCTACATTAATGAATATACTCTAAGATAAATCACCTTCATATTTTTACTATAGACCATAATTTGTATTTCCTCTCAAGTACCTAAAAATTATCTTCATCACCACCATGTGAGATTCCTTAGGATTCGATTGAAATTTTACCACTATCCCCACTACTTGAACAATATTTGAACTACTATTGACAACATAATGCAATTTTACTATCATAGACTTGTAAATTTTCATTTATTGTACTTGACTTATCATCCTTTGATAGTTTGCATCCTATCACTATGGGTATTCTAACCAATTTGGTGTCTTCCATTCCAAATATTTTCAACACTTCCTTCACGTACTTTGATTAAGTGATGTAAATGTTGTCCTTTAACTCCATAACCTACAGTCAAATAAAGAGCTTAATCTCTCCAATCATTAACATTTCAAATTCTTCCTTCATTCCTCTAAACATTAGAAACTCATCTCATCATCACCACCAAATATTATGTCATCTACAAACACTTTAGCTAGTAATCATTTATCCCCTTCAACCTTCAACCTTCAAGTATACATTTATATCCTTACTAGTCCTTTTGAAACCAATCTTAATAAAATAAGAGTGTAGGCCTTCATACCATGCTCTCGATGCTTCTTCCACTCCATATACAACTTTTTGTAATTTTCATAGTATGTACTTATCTTATGATAATGTAAACACATCTAGTTATTCTATGTATGCCTCTTCTTCAAGAGTACTATTTAGAAATACAGACTTGACATCTATTTGAAAAACCTTGGATCTTTTATAAGAAACATAGGAAAGTATGGTTCTTACCCCTTCAAGTCTTTACACCAGTGGAAAAGTCTCTCCATACCTTAGTCCTGCTTCTTGTGCATGACCTTTGCATACTAGCATTGCCTTGTTCTGGACCACTTCTCCATATTCATTCAGTTTTTTATTGAAACACCACTTAGTGTTAATCACATTATTATCTCTTAGCCTAGGAATAAGTTTTAATGTATCATTCTTGTCAATTTGATCAAGTTCCTCTTCGATAAATTTAATCCAGTCATTACTCTTTAATGTGGCATTCATATTCTTGGACTCAAATTCAAAAATAAAGCATTACTTCCTCTCTTTTTTTTCCTTGTTTGTACACTAAAATTCTTATCTCCTATGATTTGATTAGTAGAGTGATTCAATTTTGCATACCTTGGTATAACTAGTTTAGGTCTAGGAGATTCTTATTCCACCACTTGAATCACTCCTTCCTTGTTGTCGTGTTCAATAATATCTTGCACCTCCATTTGCACATATACAATCTCTTGGATATCTTTTTCTTCATTATTGCTAGATTCATTAGATTTCTCATATCTTTCTACATATTAACCCACTTTCACATTTTAATTTTTAGTCGTCTTATTTTTTCTTTTATCAAAACACTTATATACATTTATTTTGGTAGAGTTCCCCAATAAAATGCCTTTATCACTCTTTGGATCAAACTTTCTTATGAACTTATCCCTCTTGATATAACATCCATTACCAAAAGCCTTAAAATTCTTAACACTAGGAGTATGTCCATACCACAATTCATAGGGTATCATATTGATTCCTTTCTTCACTTCTACTCAATTCAGTATGTATAATTTAACACTAATGAATTATTTCCTATAAATCTTAGATACATCCCCTTGGATCATTATAGTTCTAGCAACAATTATTATGGTCTTGTTCCTTCTTTCTGCAATCAGATTCTATTGTGCAGTTCTTGGTGCAAGAAATTGACTTTTGATTCCATTATTCTCTTAGTATTCAACAAAATCTCATGAAGTATATTCTCCACCTCTGTTTGATTGTAAGAAACTTCAACTTCTTACCAATTACCTTCTCAAAGAATGCTTTGAATACTTTTAACTTATAGGTAGCTTCAATTTTTTCCTTCAAGAAGGTCACCTACAAAAAATACTTATCACCATGATAACTTTGTGTCCTCATAGGTCCATGAAAATTAGTATGCACCAAATCCAATATATTCTCAAATGAATATGTACATCTTACTATTGAAAGTAAAACTTATTAATTTACACATATGAAATTCTTTTCACATAACATTGTCTGGCTTAACTAGTTGTGTAAATCCCCTAACTTTATTTGGCTTACTCACTATGACCAAGCTATCAAAATTCACATGATAGAATTCTTTATATCACAACCAAATATCTTCAACTCTAGCAACAAGACAACTATTGAATAAATGATTTAGATGGACTAAATCACCATTAGTCTATCTCCTAGTAGAAATCAAATCTCCTAAGCTTCTAATCATCTTGTATGAACCTCCTTTGAACTTTAGATGCTATTCTTTATGATTTATCTAACCAATATTCAAAAATTTATGTTTTAGACCTTCTACAAGATAGAAATAATTAAAATTACTCTTTCCATTCAAATAAATTTAACCTTTACCATTGACTAAACAAAGTGAGTTGTTTCTAAACATGACCACACCACTTTCAGGTTCTTCTAGCTTAATGAACTTGTTTTTGTCATTGGTCATGCTATGTGAGCATCCACTATCAATGACCCAGTCATTATTTTGCTCCATGTATGAGACTAATGCCTTCTAACCTTTTTTGGTCTCTTCTTTGGATATAAAAAATACCACTTCTTCTTCATCACGAACTTCTAACTGCTCATTTGTTACACCTTCATCCATTGCAATATAGCACTGCTTATTTCCCTTTTATGATGTTCCTATTAGGATTTAACTTTATAGTTTTTTAAGTAAAAGCCATTGAATCATATTTCATGAGTAGAATTTCAATGAACCCATCTCTCATGAGAATGAATGGAACAATTAACAGTCATTGGATCTAGTTGATATTCACAGAGGTGAAGCACCAAGACTTCCTAAGAGGTCACACATTCCAATACTATTTTCATTTTCTTTAGATCTTCTGACCTTATGCTTTTTCTCACCATTAGGAAACCTAGAAATAATATTTCCTATCTTGTTGCATGAAAAACACTTCAATGATAATTTTCCTTTGTACTTATCAGTACCTATAGGCAATATCTTTGCAAGTAGGGCTTCAAGTTCTTCTTTCTTTATTTCTTCATAAAAAATTGATTCACATTTTGGGTAATGAATCATCTCTTTAACTTTCTTCCCTGAAGCCAAAGAAAGAGGGGTCTTGAAATATTCTTCAAATTTAGAAACACTATTATGATGATTACTTAACTCAAAATTGGTAAGCTTGCTAATTAATCCATCAGTGGAAACATTTTAAATTATTTGCAACTCGTGATTGGAAAACACTCTAATGGAATAAGAAGGTAGAAAGGTTTTTAGAATTTTACTTATTACATCATCTTCTTCAACAGTACCACCAAAACTACTAATATTTCTTGGACACAAATTATGTTGATGATGAAAAGGGTCAGATAACTGAGTTGTGAAGTATATGTAGAAGAGTTAGATTAGTTTTTATGTTGTCATTGATGTGAAGTTGATTGATAGTACTGATACATGCAAGTTGTAAGTCATCTGAAGGATATGATGTTCAATAGATGAGTGGATGGTAAAGTAAGAAGGTGAAAAGAAGAAGTGATGTTAAGTATATGAACTTAATTGGGAAACTTATGAATTTTTCTATGGAAAGATAATATTGGTTTTATTATTTTAGATGATTTGATGTAGTGTTGAGATAATGCACAAGAAAGGTGTATCATCTTAAAATGGAGGCACTTCCATGTTAAGAGCATTTATCCCTCTAAGTAAGTGTTTTGGGGTCATTTCAAGCATCTTGAATGGCTCCTCGGCTTAGATCTAGCTTTTTCCCCTAATTTTTCCACCTTTTCCACTTTCTTTCTGCATTTTTCTAGCATTCTAGACTGAGATCCTGATATTTTTTGACCTTAGGGTCAAGGTCAACCTTGACCCTGACCAAGGTCAAGTATGACCTCGAATCTGACCTAGGTCAAGGATGATCTTGACCCTAACCTAGGTCAAATTCAACCTCGACCGTAACCCAAGGTCCAAATTTCAAGGTTATATGATTTCTAGATGTCAGGGTTTGGATAGATTTGTTTTCTCGCTTCTAGGTTGGATTTTTTGGTCTCCAAAATGGTAAAAAATTTAAATTTCATTTAATCTAGGTCCATTTATAGGGGTAAGGGCCCAATGGGAATTTATTTCTCATATGTCAACCTCTCTAGGAGTTTGTGCCCTAGCTCTCTATATAAGGAAGTCCTCCTCTCTCATTTGATCCATCTACTATCTATTATCTATGATCAAGCATGCACTTTCATGGTCAATATCTCATGTACAAGAATTCAAGCATTCAAGTAGTCAAGCCTTCAAGAGTTCAAGCATTCAATTCATCAAGGAGATCCATTAGTAGCCATTGAAGGAGATTCCAAACTAGGGTTTGACTAAGGAAAACACCCCATCAAAAAAAAAAAACCATTTTTCTTGCAGGTACAAGTGTGGAACAATGAATATCAATGCAAATTTGGGTACCCTTTTTGTCGAACTTATGAGATCCATGAACAAAAATTTCTTTGGAGCAATGTAGGTCAAGGTCAACTTTTTGGGGTACAATTGTGCCCCAATGTAAGATTGTGCCCTACTATCTAGGTCAAGGTCAACCTACCCTCAAAAAATAAAACTATTTCTAGGTTTTCTAGATCTCACAGTTTCGGTTTGGACATGTGGAAATCAATAGTTTTTGAGACTGTTTGACAAGGTTTTCAGATGATTCTTTTTCAGAGGTAAGTACCTTTTGTTTCGTCATTTCAATATTAGTCATCTAGATTTAGTTTATATATCATAGGAATATTAATGTATGTGTAAAATATGGTTTTAGGGTCTCTTTCATGTACATTATTCTAAATCCTATTCATCCATATTTTATCCTATCCAAAATTTATTTTGGTTGGTAAGAAAGAAATGAAGTTGTAAAGTGAAAAGTTAAGGAATTGGTGAGTTGCATTGAGCTAGAAATGATGATCAGTAAATAAAGAAGAAAGGAAGGTTAAGTAAAATGGAGAACATCTTAACCAATAAAGGATGATTACCAAGCAATCTTAGTGCTAACTGAGCACAATGTTAACTGAGTGATGAAGGTGTTCGGTGAAGTAAGAACATATTTTCATAAAGAAGAATAGTTTGTGAAATATCAAGTAAAGGACACCTTCAAAAAAAGATCTGGACTATTCTAGAAGATTCCAATATAATAACAAAGTTAGTTAGCAAGATCAATCAATGAATTTGACAAGGTAAAATCTAATGGTGAACATTTGAGATGTGTTTTCAGATCCAAGAAAAGTTCAAGTTCCTAGGTGAAGATACAACTGGTAAGATTCAGAAAATGTTTTACCTAGCACCAGATTCAATGAACTTGAGTTGGGTAATGATAGTGTGGATGAGAGGAATTTATAGAAACACTACTAAATGAGATGAAGAAGCAAGAATATTTCTATATAAGGAGAGGACAAGAAAGCAATTGTTGCTGGTCTATTTTCTAGTCAAGTTGGTGGCAAAATTGTTGAAAGAATTCATACCAAGAAAATCTAAAGTGCAAAGTAAAGAGAATTGAAGAAGATAATGTGATGGCTAGTCAATAAGGAAATATATGAGTAAAAATAAGATACGAACATCAAAGGTAGTAGAAAATTTATCAGATCATTTCATTGTTACTCTCTAACCATTGTAGCAAAAAATCTCTTAACCGAGTGGACTTAACAGTTCTATTTGTAAATCCTTTTGTAAGGTGACATTCCATTGAATGTTTGTTAAGTCCATTAGATAGGCCACTTGTTGAAGGGTGATAAGGTCAAGATGATCTTTGGTGGAAATCCCCCAACAATGTCACATACAAAAAATGTGTATGTAACATTTAACAAGGTTGACTCTTAATCAAGCTCACTTCAGACGAGTCAATTATTTTGGGTGACCAATCCCATGTGAATTTTACCCTAACTAGATTTCCAATTTGAAAATGCTAGTCTTAATGTGTGCGTGAAAGTTTTACATGTTATTTCATGTTGATATGTGAGAAAAATTCATTACTATTGTGATTCAGTTAATTAAGGTTAATCTATTTATCGAGTGAATTGTTGATAAGTGTAAGTTGGTAAAAGTTAGTGGATTTTTTAAAGTGATTAAGGATAACTAATTTTCAACCCCCACCCCCTCCCTCTCATTTATCAAACAATTGGTATGAGAGAAAAGGTTCTTGGGGGAATAAGTTTGAAAGACTTAAACTAAAGATCTGAAGATGTATATGAGAGAGGTACCAAAGTTGAACAAGGGAAAGTTACCCTTATTGAAAAGTAAGATGAGGATGTATCTATCTAGAATTGGAGACTGTGCAATGTAATACATGGATAGTCATTAACAGTCATCACCCCTTCAATCCGTAACATGTAGTAGATGAGAGAAAAGCAAGAGTATAATAACCTGATGATAGAGATTTCTTCTTCCCTAACTAATGTTGAGTTTGATGATGTCAAAGGCTATGCTACTGAAAGGAAATGTGGGAAAAACTTGAACTTGTTCATGGAGGAGATCAAAATGTGCTAAGGGAAAATGCTAAAATTTTAAGAGGAGAATTTGATGACTAAGAATGCAAGATGGTGAAAATGTTGTGCAATACAATAACATATTCAAGGAAATGGTTAATGCTATCAGAGGGGTTGGTGGAGTCATAAGTGAAGAAGTTGTGGTAATAATAGTTCTTAGAACTTTGTTACCCTTCTATGCTATTAGAGTTTCTATCATTCGAGAGTTGATATCCATACCTAATAATATCATTACTCTTGTTGCTTTGGTTGGTAGGTTGGCTTATTTTGAGCTTAATAATTTGGATAGCTATTTACCTAAGATTGAAACTATTTTCAAGACATCTCTAACGAGTAGAAGTTCAAGAAAAGATTAGAATTCCCTCTACAATCAAAATTATAGTGACTAGGAATTAGAAGATAAAGATCAACAAGAGCTTGAGGCACTATTGGAAAAGAGACTATCTAGAGGAAAAGGAAAGTATAAAGGTAAATAACCTTCAATTTTTTTTTAATGCAATGAAGTTGGTCATATTGCATCTAGATGTTATAACAGGGATAGAAATGAAAGAAATATAAAAAGGGAGAATAGATATTGAATGAACAAAGACTAAAAGGACAAAGGAAACAAGATTTGTTAGCTAGTTGAGGAAGATGACACAAAGTATGAAACTATTGATCAAAAAGAAGGTGAGGAAGTTGTTTATGTTGTAATGAAAGATGACTCAAAAGGGGAAGAAAAGTATAAAGAAGAAAAATCTCTCATTTCTCAAGTTAGTAAAATGAAACATGGATTATTTATAGTGGACATTCACATCACATGACTCATGATATTGTAAAGTTTAATAATATAGAATACTATGATGGAGGATTTGTTAAACTTGGAAATAGTGAACCATGTCTTGTGAAAGGGAAACCTTTCATTATGTTAAATGAGAAGATTAGATGTGACAATGCATACTAGGTACAAGGTATAAATAGAATGTGTTCAGTGTGGCTCAGCTAAATAACACATACCACTGACTAGAGTTTCAACACCAAAAGGTGAAGATCTATGATGATGTAAGAAATATGATTGGTATTGGAGAATAAGCAAGAGGTAACTTGTTCTATCTAGATCCTACTGAGTGTACATGCTTGATTGCAAGGACAAAATATGTTTGGTTATGGCACAAAAATTTATTTCATGTGAATTTTGATAATATAATCAAGGTTATTATGAAGAAAAGTGTGAAAGGTTTACTAACCATAAGAAAACCTAATAAAGTGATGTCTAAGCAATGTCAGATTAAAAAATGGTTAAGTCAAAAAAAAATTAAAAATCCTTACTCATCTAATGATGTACTGGAGTTGGTTCATATTGATCTTTATGGTCCTCTGAAAGTACAAAGTTATTATGGTGACAGGTATTTTATTTTGTTTTTTAATGATTTCTCAAGAATGATGTTTTTGATATTTCTAAAATAAAAATTTGATGCATTTCAAATGTTCAAATGGTATAAGGAAAGAATTGAGAATGAAACAAGTAATAAATGAAAGTATTTAAGATCTGATATAGGAGGTGAACTCATTTTTGATAAGTTTACTATCTTTTGCAATGAAAATGCAATTAAAAGACAATTGCTTGCACCGAGGACTATTAGGTAACTGAGAGGGAGGGGGGGTGAATCAATTATAACTAGTTATCCTATAGGTCTTAAAACACTTTTCACCAACTCAAACATTTTATATTTAAGATCATAAGCTTGGTAACCTTATCTACCATCAAAATATAAATTGATATAATCTTTAAATTAAATTGTCAACTTGATATACTTAGCATCAGAGTCATCTTCCAGTTATACTAAGTTGCACAATTAATAGTAAGCATGAAATGAACTTGTAACATAATAAGAATCCACACAATTTGACACAATTTAACATGGAAACCCTATAAAGAAAAAAACACCTAGGAACTAATAACCCAAAATTTTCACTCTTCTGAAGTGAGCACTATTAAGATCTAACCTTGTTAAAGCTTACATACACATTGTTAATGTGACCTTGTTAGAGGATTTTAACCAAAGATCATCTAGACCTTATTCATTCCTTGAAACTTCTAAAGGATGGACTACTTTAAAGGACTTAAAAAAAATTCAACAAAATGTCACCATATAGGATTTCAAAAGAATGTTAGGTCCACTCAGTTAAGATATTTTCTACTATAATGATTAGAGTGTAACAATAACATGATTTTTTAGGTTTTAGCACTACCCTTCTTGTCCAAATCCCAGTGTCACTCAATCTCTTTCCTCTATCAATTTATGATCCCTTTCTGGCTGATTCACACACTTCAAGTATCAACTTAGCACTTTCCTTGCTTGATCTTCACAATTTAGTTTTGCTCAGTTCTCCTTTACTTATTCAACTACTTCAGCAACATCAAAAAAAATACAATTAGCAACACCAACTTAAACAACAATAATAAACATTGTGCTCATCCTTTAAACAGAAAAAAAAAATCTTTTCCTCTAGAATCTTACATGTTTTGTTTCTTAATCACAATCATCAAATCTTAATCAAGTTCATTTTCATTGAATCTAGATGCTTGGGAAATATATTGAATCTAGATGCTTGGGAAATATACTTCCACCTTGAACTTTGTGATCCATTTACAAAATTGTTAAGTCTTCTTCATCAGAACTTCTTTGAATTCTTCATCCATTGATCTCATAAAAAACTTTAACTTATCTTTGAAACTTCTCAAAAAATATTTATTTTCATCAAATTTTGGGCTCAAATTAAATCTTTTCTTAAACTATTATTTATGTTCATGATTGGTTAATATCACATCTTTCTCAGACAAGACTATACTTGGTTAACACTAAAATTGTTCAATTGACACTACACATTCTTTATTTCTTCATTAGGTGCTCGATAAAAATTGTAATAGCTTGGTTAATATTGTAATTCTTCATTCGCTGACTAAGCTATCTTTCTTATACATTACCTCATCACTTAATCAAATCATGTAGAAAAATCAAACCAACATTATACTATCAAGGTCTAACTCATTCAAGTTCCCATTGAATAACATACACTTATCAACACTTACATCATCTTACTTTCTTCAAATCCTCTTCATCAATCAAATGATATGACACTCTACAGAATTATTATAATATCTAATTATCTAAGGCTTGACAGCAATGACAACATAACAAATGATATGAATCTTTTACATACATTAACAACATTATCAGTTGGGGCTAATAATCTCCCCCTTTGGCATTGAGGGAAACACATAAAATATTACATTACAGTGCATAAAATTACATTATTAAATAATAAAAATCAATTTCCAAAACATGTTTACCTCTTTGACTTCATTCAATTTCTCTGGAATAAGTTTAGTAGCAAGTTTTTTAGCTCCATCTTGGTCCATTTTAAAAATCACTCCCTCTCTGGGTGTACTTCTCTATTCAGCAATATCAACTCCATATCAACATACATATTATCTCCCTTTTATAGAAATCTTGCTTTTCACATACTTCCAATCACTCCCATACATATTCTCTCTACCTTTTACAATAATTCCAAAGGTAACTATAAGTTTCAATGAGAAATATTTAAAAACTTGTAGTTATACCTTCTACCTTGCATGTACTAATTTTATCTGCTTCATTACAATCACTTCCACAACTTCAAAAAATAATCCCTAAAGAGTAAACTCTTATTTCAACTCCACAAATATATTCCAATAACCCATGAATTGATTCAACATGCATCTTCTCCTAGTGAATCTTAGATAGGAGAAGGACCCCTAACTTTCCTCATGGATATTCAAAATCATCCTTAGGAAGGCTTAGTGAATATAACTACAATTTTCTCTTTAGAATTCACATACTCCAATCTTACTTATTTCTCTTGAACTTGCTCCCTCAAGTAGTGATACTTGATAGATATGTTCTTGGTTTTTTCATGCATCACATGACTCTTTAATATTAATAGCGATTATATTGTCACAGTAGATAGTAACAAGTTTGGTGATTCCCTCTTGCATACCTTCCAATAGTTTCATGATCCATACAATATTTGAACAATTAATAGAAGAAGAAACATACTTAGCCTCAATAGTAGACTATGATAAACAACTATGTTTCTTGCTCAACCCTATAATCAACATTTCTCCTAAAAAGAAAGCTCTATGACTAGTGCTCTTTTTTCATCAACATTTCCTACCCAATTATCATCAGTATAAACTCCAAGCTAAAAATCATCTTCTCGCTTGTACCATAGTCCATAATCTTATGTTCCTTTTAGGAATTTTAATATCCTCCTAACTACAATCATATGTGTCTCATTAGGATTAGATGAAAATCTTGTAACTAGTTTTACATGTGTGATATCATGCCTGTTATGTACAGCGTATTGCAACTTGTCAAATATTGATCTATATTGTGTCTCATTCACTTCAACAATATTGTCTTCCTTGGATAATTTTCATCCAGTGAGCATAGGTGTTCCATTTGCTGTTGACTCATCAATATAAAATGTCTTCAATATCTCCTTTATGTACTTAAATTGTGTTGCATATATGCCTCCTTTTGTTTGATGAACTTGTAAACCAATGACAAATTTAACCTCACCAAATATAGACATCTCGAATTCATTATTGATTTGATCAGCAAATGATTTGCACAACAAATCATTACCACCAAATATTATAACACAAACAAATATCTCAACTATTAGGACTTTGTTTTCAACTTCATTTCTCAAGTACACTTTACTATTTTCACTTTTTCTAACAAATATAATCTTGATCAAACATGAATGAAATATTTCATATCGTGCTCTCAATGCTTGCTTCAATCCATACAATTCTTTGTTCATTTTTCATACCAAGTGCTTCTGATGTGTCTCCAAAAATCCTTCAAGTTGTTCAATAAATAACTATTCTTCCAGTGTTCCATTTAGAAACACACACTTAACATCCATTTGGTAGACTTTGAATCTCTTGTAATTTTCATAAGCCAATAGTGTTGTGACTCCCTCTAATCTAGTTATAGGTGCAAAGGTCTCTCCATAATCAATTCCTTCTTCTTTGGCATAACCTCTACAAATAAGTCTAGCTTTGTTCCTCACAACTTCTCCTTTCTCATTCAATTTTTTCTTGAATATCTACTTGGTTCTAATCACATTTTTGTATTTGGGCCTTGTTACCAATGTCCATATAATTTTCTTCTCAATTTGATCTATTTCCTCATTCAAAGCATTGATCCAGTCATCATTATCAAGTGTGGATTTAAGAATTCTTGGCTGAAATTTAGCAATCAAACATGTATTTTCCTCCACTTACTTCTTATCATGATTCCAACACTCTTATCTCCAATTAACTAATCTTCTAAATTATTTCTTTTCACATACTTTGTTAGGACAGGTTCAGTTCTGTGATCTCTAGCATTATCATTGCTTGGTTGGGGCTCAGTATTATACTAGGGTCGTTCTATCTGTGACTTAGGTAATGTAGGTTTTTTCTTGGTAGCTTTTCATTTTTTCTTGGTGTACCATTTTAATGACTTAGTTTGGTGCTCTAGTACACTATCATTTGAATCATCACAGACATGGACAAATGTGTTATAATCCTTAGGTTCCTTTTTGCTCTCCTCATTATTCTTATATGAAAGCTCACCAATTTTAACATTTTTACTTTCAATCATTGTGTTAGTCATTTTCACCTAGGAATATACCTTCATCACCTTTTTATTCAAACCTCTCATTCCTTGCATCTTAATGAATATAAAACCTACTGTTAAGTTTCAAGATTTGCACCCTACTAAACTGGCAATGTTCAGTAATCCTTACTTAACATGGGAGTCATTTCATTACGTGAGACTGGATAATGAAATGAAACCTTCGGATTCTAGGCTGACTCCTATTATATCTTTCAGTGAAACACTCTAAAACTTAATGAAAACTTAGAGGGAAAAGGTAAGAAAGTGCAGAAAATAAACCTAAAACCTAAGACTTAAACTAAGAAAAGAGGTGATACACCAAAAGTTACTATGAAGAAAAAACACACATGTAACAAAGAGGATTGTAGTTCTATGAAATATGGATGAAGCACATTTTCCTATAAAGGCTTGCACAAGTGATTTATGATAAGGTTTCAAAACTGAAACTACAAAAAGAGGATAAATTACTATCTCACTTTGACTAATTTCACCTATAAACACATATCATAACCTGCAAGCAGACTTACTTTTCCACAAAAAGGTGTTGAAATGAGACAGAAAACAAGGAATAATGTAAACATTCATAGGTTAACTTATCAAATCACTAAAAACACACATAGAATTTGTAGAAAGGAAAAAGAACTTGACAATTTACTTCATAGGGCATAATCACACGGTTGTGACTAGCATTATTTCTTCAAAACGTTGAATTACAGACTCTGTAACAAAGCTCAGGACTCCAAAGCTGTCTCCAAACTCAGTCATAAAATCCGAACCCTTTTCAATGAGTTAGAAAACTCATTAAGTACAATGCCCAATTGCTTGGGTTGCATGCAGAAAGATAGCCTGGAAAAGAGGTACTAGAAACTTCTAAAATAATGATCTTTTGCTCAAAAAGCTCCACTTAGTCATAAAGAACACTATGACTCACCTTCCATTGTCCACAAAATGCTCAAACTGGTCATAAAGGCCCCCAAACTGACTTAGCAAAGTCAAAATCTGACCTCCTATATTCCATGCATATGTTTCCTAACTATTTTCAATCTTAAAGACCATGACATGAATATAAAATGACTCATCTTTTGCATTAAACATAGAAAAATATCTAATGACTTATAAGTACATCATTAAAATATTTCTCTTTTACAGTAATAATTATGCAAAAGAAATGATTTAAAATAATGTTCTTGCATTTTGAATAAAATAATATTAAATGATTAGAATTAATCATTTAAATACTATTTTCTTTATTATAACTATGCAAAATAACAAGTAACATTATTAACTTTACAAAGCCTCTAAGACATTAATAAAACTTGCAACCTCACTCATCGCAAACACAAAAAAAATTTAAATTGATGTAAAATCCCATGAAAAAAAATCACGGACTCCAAATGGAAATTCATTTTGAAAGAGGGTATGAATATTTTGATTACCCTAAAATGAGTTCATTTTATCTTGTTTGTTTTGGAGTTCTGGAAGCTACAAGATGAGGGTTTCAATTCTGAAGAGGTCATTTTATCTGGATTTTTTCCTTGCTTATTTCTTGGTCTTTGAATTATTTCATTTTCCCGTGACTGTGCACCTTCCATTGTAGCCGCAGAGGTAAGAATTTAGATTTGTTGAATCTGATATTGTCATGAATGATAATGAAATTTGTAACTGCTGAAAATGTAATTTCTCTGATGTAGCCGATCTTCTCCTTGCTTTGACAGATTAAGGTTTTTGTTTTTGGTATTTCCCTAGCTGGAAATGAAGATGTAAAATCTTTGTCTGTTAACTGTGGACATTTTATCTCTGTTGAATCTTATTGCATGGGCTCCTATTTGTATTTGGATGTCGTAATGGAAAATACTATTGAAAATCTCTCATTTTGCCACCATGTTGACCTCGAGCTTTGATTTTTTTATTGCTGAGATAGAGCTCAATTTCTTTGTTGTTTTTTAACTGTGGGTACTTGCTGATATTGATTTGTTGCTGTTATAAGTTGGAAACAAGCTTTGGTGACTTGAATAGTTTCTACTTCGATGTTCCCATATACATGACTTGCTGCTTCAGATAATGAAGACCCTCTTGTGTGACAACTCTGTAGTAAGGATCCATTTCCTTCGTTAATCATTGCATAACCCAGCAATAAATATTTTAAATCAAAAAATCTGCAATAGTCAGAGGTGAATGCCAGCTTGCTGATATTGATTTGCTATATGATACATTCCAATCTACATTTTTGCATATGGGTTTTGTTAAAAACAAGTTCTGGCAATTACATTTCATTTTTAACAAAACTCGATAATTTCTCCTGTAACTTTTTAGCCAATCTTCATTGTCATCAATGAATTTGAAATACATGTTGCTATTGCTGAATCTTACTAGTTTGTTTAACTGCCAGGATGATATTTGTTGTATGTAGTCTTTGAGGATAGAAACTATGACAACTCTGTGACATGGTTACTAGAAAATTTTCTAGAGATGTTTATTTGATTGCACATGCCATATTATCTTCAAGTGTAGAGCATGCTTTTAACTTTGAGAAAACATTATTGCTAACCTTCTTGTGTAGAATGAATCAGCAGCTTCATTATGTTTCAAACCCTTTTGTGGGTTGCTCAGTTTAAAGTTATATGCACAATCAAATAACATCTTTTTATGGTTCCACCAGATGATATTTTTTCATTCATCCTCCACTAAAAGCTTCATATTACCATGCCATAAGCCAATTGAGGCATTTTTATAAATGAAGCAAGTGATCAATTTGAAAAAGTTTCTGCAATTATGTTTTTCATTTTTAACAAAAACCCAGTTCAATTCACTGAGAACTCCAGCAATCAATATGTGGTCTATGTGTTTCCAATTGCAAAGCATCACTAACCAAGTTTGAGTGAATAATTTCCCAACCTCAACTGACTGTAAAAGAGTATCAAAGGCATCCATCTTCAAGACAGCAAAATCCTTTATATAGTTTTCACTAACCATTGTACCCTCAAAACTTTTCTGAACCCCATCAGATGCAAGAATATTCACTTGGGCTATAACTTAGTTGCTGTTGGGATTTATTTAAAAGAGCATTCCAGTCACATGATAATTTGTTACAACATAACCTTGTTCATCATGTGTATGCCTTCTGAGATTTTGTCAACATACTTTCCAGTGGCATGTTTAGCTTTGCAATAAAAAATCCTTGCTTCTTAGCATTGATTGAAATATTTTCCGTTACTTTTCTCTCATGCTTTCTTGTAGCAAGTACATTCTTGCAATCTATGATGTTAATCATTATTTATTCGCTGAAATCCTGTAGCATACTATTCTATGAGGTTTGAGCACAGGCTCATGACACTCACAAATAACCTTTATTTCTTTCTTTCGGTTTGTTTACTCTTGTAATGAAATGCATCAACAGATAGAGTATATGTTATAGAGATAGGTAGTCATTTCTTAGATCCTTCAAGATCTAACATCAGTTGTTTTCATGTTTTTGTAGTTGCTTGAGATCACGGAGCTCAGAGCTATATGAGTGTGCCAGACAGAGGGTGCATAACCAGTCAAAGCAACAAGCAATGACTGGCTATCTCTATTCCTCTTTATTTCTTTCATTCATATGTATCTGTTTGTGTATTTCCTTATGAAAGAAATTTAATACAGTGAGCTATACTCACAGCTTATGTGAGACTTTTTCCTATTCAATATATCATTTCATTTCATTGTTTGAAAACATCAATGTATAAAAGACATTTCTATTACTTGAATGAAATGAAATGAATTTTTGTATTTTCACTACATATTTACTTAAAATTTTACACATGTGCAAAATTTTAATAACACCTACTTCCAAATATTTTGAAAAAAATGTGCATTCGGTGTATGACCATACCAGAGTTTGTATGGTGTCTTGTTTGTTTCTTTGTTCAATTGAACTCAACTAAAAGTGTAAAAATTTGTACTTATAGCCTCTCTCTAGAATATTTGTGCAACACCTTTTTGAATCAGTGGTGTTCTAGAACAATCAATATTGGACATGTTTCTTCTCTTTGTAATCTCATTCTGTTGCAGAGGTGCAAATAGTTGTCTCTTAATTCCATGCTCAAAATTAAATTTAGTGAATTCATCAGACATAAAGTCACCACCTCTATCAAATCTCAAAGATTTCATCTTTTTACTAGTTTATTTTTTAACTCTAGCCTTATACCACTTAAACATTTGAAAAGTGTCAGATTTCAATATCAAAAACATAATTCTCATCATTCTAGAATAACCATCAACAAATAGTATGAAATGTCTCTCCATTGTAACTCTTAATTGTGGCTTCAACAAGGGGACCAGAATACTAAGTTTTTTCACGATCTACCAAACAAAAGAAGGCTAATAACACAATCTTTACAATTCATGACCATCTAGGAAACTTTATTTCTAACACTATGGGCATTCAAACTGAGAATGTAAGGTTCTTCTCTAATCTTCTTTCCCCTTTTACTCTCCCTGAGATTCATGGTGTAGTATTTTCTATGTCTGTTGATAAGGCACCAGGCCCAAATGGGTTCATTGCATTATTTTTTCAAAAATGTTGGGATGTAATTTGTTTTGAATTGCTTGAGGCTCTTGAAGAATCTAGTAAAAATATCTCCATTTTGAAGAACTTTAATACCACCAATATTGCTCTCATCCCAAAGGTTAATGATCCCTATTCTTTTGCTGATTTTGGTCCTATTTCTTTATGTAACATTATCTATAAGATTATCACAAAGGCTATTTATTTGCATCTTAAGCCCATTATTCCAAAAATTATATCAGCAGAACAAGGGGGTTTTGCTCTTGGTTGAGAAACAACTGAGGGAGCTATAATAGGCCATAAGACCCTTCATTCCATCAAAGAACATAATATTTCAGCCTTCATTGTCAAATTAGATATGATGAAGACTTATGATAAATTGAATTGGTCTTTTCTTCTTCTAGTCCTTCATCAATTTGGTTTTCCTTCTAGGTGGTGTAAATGGATTAAATCTTGCATTTTAGGTGCACATTTTTCTATTCTCATCAATGGTGCACCAACAGGTTTCTTCGCTTCTTCCTAAGGAGTTCATTAGGGTGACCCTCTTTCTCCTTTCTTATTTATCATTATAGTAGAGGCCCTCAATAGACTTATTAACTCGTTTAATCAAAAAGCATTGTGGAAAGGTATCAATATTGTAGGCACATCTTTGTCCATAACTCATTCTCTTTTTTCTGACAATACTTCACTTTTTCGATCATCTACATATCAAGAAGCATAGAGTATGAAGAAAGTCATTGACCTATATACACAAGTTTTAGGTCAATGTATCAATAGAACTAAATCTAAAAGTTATGTTTTTAATACTTCCCAATTGGTTTCTCAAAGAATAATTTGTCTTCTTGGTTTTCCCTGTGATCATTTACCTTCTACTTATCTTGGTGTTCCCTTTTTATGGGATTAAATAAAGCCTCTTATTGAAAATCTGTGCTTGATCGTATCAAGAGTAGAACTAGTTCTTGGAAGGTTTGTTGGTTATCTCTCTTGGGTAGAATTTTGCTTATCAAAATTGTTCTTTCTACCATTCCTAACTATTACATCTCCATTCTACAAGCCCCCAAAGGTATCATCTCTCAAATTGAAACTTTAATTTGCACCTTTCTTTGGTCAGATAATATGAATGGTCAAAAGAAGATACCGCTAAATTCTATTCATGCCATGTCAACCTCTTATAGAATAGGAGGTGTCAGACTTCCCAACATTACCAATAGGAATAAGGTTTTTGGTGCTAAACTTAATTGGCAAATGTATGGAAAACCCTCTGCCAAATGGTGTTGCCTTTATCAAGAGAAATATTTAGATAACTTGGAAGCTTCTAGAGTTCCTATTCTGCTAGACCCACCAAAGGGGTCTATCATTTGGGATTTCATGATGGCTTCTAGGGAAGCTATTACTTAATTCATATCATGGCAACTGAACAATGGGGATAGTGTCAATTTTTGGTTTGATTCATGGAATGGGTTCCCCCCACTTGCCACTATTGATTCTCTAAAGGATTTTCCAAACATAGTGATTCAAACTTGGGGGATATCATTTTCTACTTATGTCTCAGCTATTCATAGGTTCATAGGGCTAGTCATTTGCCAAGACCCCTCATCTCTTCCTATATCCCACAATTAGGATCCTTCTTTCAAACAAGTACTAACTGAAAGGAATGTCTTTATGTCTAATCATCCAGATTGCCTTGTTTGAGTTCCAGCTAATGATGGTAAATACTCTATTAAACTAGGATACTTGGCTCTCCAACATGACCAATATAATCAAACCACATATGCTACTTTTGAATTCTGCTAGAACAGCTCAATTTTACCAAAAGTAGGATGCTTTGCATGGCTTGCACTTAAGAACCAAATTTTAACTAGTGATCATCTTCACAGATTGAACATTTCTAATCCCTTTAACTGTGTGCTCTATCTGCAAGCTATAGAAACAATAGACCACCTCCTCTTAAACTACCCTTTTGCCTAAGATTGTTGGAATTTTGTCCTTGATAAGCTTAATTTCCATATGCCATTACCTAATTCTCTATGGGATTTATTCCAAGCATGGCCAATCTTATACTCTAAATCAATATTTTCATGTCTTTGGAAGTGCATTCCTGCATCTATAGTATGGGCAATCTGGTGGGAAAGAAACAAGAGAATTTTTAGACAAACGTCATCTCCAATACCTCAATTTTTGGAAGAATTAGAGAGATCAATTGTTGAGTTTGTTAATGCTTCAGTAAGTAAATATTAGGGTAAACATGTTTTTTCTCCTTGGGATGGCTATATTATTCAACAGTGGAAGGGTTTACTATTCCCTCATCTTTCTACTTCATTGTGTCCATCCAAGATTCCTCTTACCTGAGTACAAACCAAGTGGATTCCTCCAAGTGAGCGTTATTTCAAACTCAATTTTGATGGGGCCTCTAGAGGAAATCTAGGAAACTCTAGCTATGGCATAGTCATTAGATATTTTAAAGGTCATGTGATTGCAACAAAATTATCTTCTCTCCCTGAATGTACTAATAACAAAGCTGAGGACTTGGCCTCACTTTTTGGTTTGGAACTTGCAAAACAACTTTCTATATCTAAGCTACATGTTGAAGGGGATTCATCAATTATTATTCATGCGTATATTAAACATCATGTATATAATTGGTCTATACAGTATATATTACATCAAGTATGATCTCTTGTTGATTCAATCTCTGAATGTTACATCATGCATACTTATAGAGAAGGCAATCTTTTAGCTGATTGTCTAGCTAATTGGGTACTAACGGGGTTTATATTAACTCTTTACTTTCAACACTTAACCTCCTTGATTTTCCCAACTCGATTAATATTATGATAAAAGAATATGTTTAGAAAAAGGCTGAGTCCTCCTCATTTTTTATTTGATAATAAACCATGACTTCTCTATGATTTCACATGTTTTTCTTTTATGGATCTCACTTGTTCTTTTGAGATATTATATGCAGGTCAAGGTCTTGGATTACACTTACATCAGATGGCTTTCTAATATCATGGTCTCAATTAAATTTGTGTATGTAGCTTAGGGATGGTAATCTTTGTGACATTTTTTGTTGGGCTCTAGGTCTTGTCTCTGGCACCAATCAATGAATTGTAATCATATGAGTTCTGGGCTCTTTGTAATTACTATATTCTCGATCTGAGAATCTCTAGGACAAGATTCATTAGTGTTAATAGATGCTCTCTCTTGATGCAGTATTTCTTCTTTTGCATTCCATTTTTGTATCAGGCAATGAGCGGAATTTTTTTTTTCTAGTTCTTTTCTCCAGGAGCTCTTTTGAACTAGTTATTATTAATATAAATATAATGTTTTGCCAAAAAACAAAAAAAAAAAAAAATTCATAGAACCATACAAATTGGTATGTGTCAACTCCATAATATTATTAGATGAATGTGCCTTACTTGAAAAATTAGACTTAGTCATCTTATGAAGTTGAAATTTCTTAATTCACAAGCATTATCAAGATTATGCAAGTTCAGTAAGCCTCTTACTTTCTTCTTTCTACTTGCCTTGACCATATTTTCAAAGTTTACATGACACAGTCTCTTATGCCACAACCATAAATCTTCTATTTAGAAAATGTGCATGTACTAATAGTAGGATCAATGAAAAATAAGTTACCTCTTGTTTGTTCTCTAGTGCCAATCAAATTTCAATCATCATCATAGATCTTTACCTTCATGTTTTGAAATTCCAACTTGTGACCTATATTATTCAGCTATGAAACACCCAACAAATTTCATTTTATTCCTTGAACCCAATAAGCATCATCACATATAATTTTATCATTTAGCATCAATGATCATCTACCTTCCACAAGACATGGAACATCATTTTCAAGTTTAACAATTCCACTAGCATATTCTTCTAGCTTATCAAATTTACTAATATCACCAATCATGTAATGTGAACATCCACTATCAATAATCCATGTATCATTTTTTCTAAAATGATAAATAAGAGATTTCCCTTCCTCATACTTTTCCTCATCTAGGTCTTCTTTAACATCAACATATACCACTTCCTCACCTTCATCCTCATCATAAGAACTTCACTCGATGTGCTCCTCCTTAGCAATATAGTATGGCTTCTTTACTCTATCCTTGTAGTCTGTTCAATCCTTTTTATTTCCATATTTTTTATCCTTCTTGTCTTTCTTGTCACTCTTGTTCTTTTTAGGACATCTAGCAACAATATGACCAACTTCATTGTATTTAAAACATATCAGAGGAAGTTTTTCCTTGAATCATCCTTTACCTCTATGTAATCTCCTTGCTAATAGTGCTTCAATCTCATCCATCTCTTTATCATTTGAATTTGATTCACTCTCATCCTTACTACTCTTCTCTTTATTTGAACTTCTAGTGGTTAGTGATGTCTTAAAAGAATTCTCAATCTTAGGCAGACTATTATCAAAATTACTTAACTCAAATGTAGTCAATCAACCAACCAAACCATCAAGAGTAAGATCATTACCAGCCATAGCTCTGAATTCCTCAATAGAAGATACCCTTATAGCATAAATAGGTAATAATGTTCACATAACCTTACTTAAAACTTCATCATTGCTAATGACTCCTGCAAAAACTTTGATGACACTCACAACTTCTTTGATTCAGTTAACATATTGAACAATGTTTTCTCCTTCTTTCATCCTCATTTTATCATAATTTCATCTTAGAATTTATGCTTTGGCTCTCAATATATTCCAATATCCACCATGAACAAGTATCAGCTTGACCCACATCTCTTTAGCAATACCAGAGTCTTAGACATCATCAAACTCAACATCATTTAGTGTAGAAGCAATTCAATCATCAAGCTATTGTGTTCTTTCTTCTGGTTCATTACCTCAACTATTATAGGAGGGTTTGGAGGGGTATATTAGTTGTCCAGATAATATAATGCATTGTCTCCAATTCTTGATAGATGTTTCATCATCTTACTTTTCCATGAAGAGAGGTTATCCTTGTTTAGCTTTGGTACCTCTCTCTTATACATCTTTGGATCTTTTGCTTAAGTCTGATCAAACTTTTCTTTGTTTCTCAAGAATGATGTTTTTGATGTTTTTCAAAGAGCATTTTCATGCATTTCAAATGTTCAAATGCGATAAGGAAAGAGTTGAGAACAAAACAAGTAAGAAATTAAAGTGTTTAAGGTCTGATAGAGGAGGTGAAGTCATTTGATGAGTTTACTATATTTTGCAATGAAAATGGAATTAAAAGATAATTGTCTACACCAAGGACCGTTAGATAACTGAGAGGAGGGGTGAATCAGTTATAACCAATTATGCTACATACCTTAAAACACTTTTCACCAACTCAAATACTTTAATCTTTCATATCATAAGCTCAATAACTAGATCTAACATTAAAATATAAACTAATATAAACTTTGCATTAAACTGTCAACTTAATATACTAAGTATTAGAGTAATCTTCCATCTTATATCGAGTTGTAGGAATAAACAATAAACATGAAATAAATTTGCAACATAATAATAATCCACACAATTTGACATAAGTATTTAACATGGAAACCCTGTAAAGGGAAAAACCACCTAGGAATCGACAACCAAAAATTTTTACTCTTCTAAAGTGGTATCTATTAGGAGAAAACCTTGTTAAAGATTACATATACATTATTACTTTGATCTTGTTAGATGATTTTCACCAAAGATCATCTAGACCTTGTTCATTCCTTGAAACTTATAGAGAATGGCCTACTCTAAAGGACTTAAAAAACATTCAACAAGATGTCACCATATAGGATTTCAAAAGACTATTAGGTCCACTCGGTTAAGAGATTTTCTAGTACAATGATTAGAGAGTAAAAATAAAATGATTTGTTAGGTTTTAGCACTACCTTGCATGTTCATATCTCTGTGTCACTCAATCTCTTACCTCTTTCAACTTTTGATCCCTTTCTAACTGATACACACACTTCAAATATCAACTTAGCACTTTATTTTCTTAATCTTCACAATGTAGTTCTACTCAATTCTCCTTTAATTCTTCAACTTCTTTAGCAACATCAGTGATAATACAATCAACAACACCAACTTAATCAGAAATGATAAACATTGTGTTCATCCTTTAAATAGAAATTGTTTTCCATTCCTCTAAAATGTTTTAGGTTTTCCTGCCTAATCACAATCATCAAATCTTCATCAAGTTCATATTCATTAAATCTAGGCACTGAGGAAAATACATCCACCTTAATTTTTGGGCTCCATTTTCATTTGTTAAATCTCCTTCATTAGATCTTCTTTGAATTTCTCAATCCATTGATCTCATAGCAAAATTCATCCTTATCTTTAAAACTTCTCAAACAATCTTTATTCTTATCAAATGTCGGCCTCAAATTTAATCTTTTCTTAAATTATTCATCCTTTTCATGTCCAGTTATGTCATGAGCCCTAATAAGGATAGATTATAGATAATAACTATAGGATATAAACTTATATTGATATAATATAATAGTGATATAATAATATATTATTATTAACACATAATTAATGTATATAGAAAGTGTTGCATGTAATTAATATACAAAAATAGCATTATAAGAAATTAATCAAAATAATTCATCTATGAACATGTACATTAATAATATATAAGACATAAGCAATTAGTTAAATGAACTATAAATATAAGAAACAACAATTAATTGATATTAAATATAAAAAATTAATTTGTAAATTTAATTAATAATAATATTCATACTCAACTACATAATTATGGACAAGAAATAAGAAATAAAAATAATAAAAATAACTATCAATAATAAATTACTAACAAGAAAAGTAATATCTAAACTAACCCATATGTTATTAATCGGTAAAATGAAATTAACAAAACATTAAATTAAAGTAAACCTCCTAAAAGGTCACAAGCCATTTTCCAAAGGCCGTGTACAAAAACAACATATAAATGTTATGTTACAAAGAAAAGACATGCATCATCGCCCATCTAAAAGATCAAAAAAATAAAAGCTTGGAGAATGGGAAATAAAACATCCCATGCAGGGTGACCTTGTGTTCCCTAGCCCTTTTTTTGTGAATATGTAATGTTATACTTAGATTAATAGAAAGGGACTATTCATCAAAAAAACATCCCATGTGAGAATTGGACAAATTATATAAATAGAAAGCAAAACATGCCACTTGAGAATAGTAAAAAACATATAAATGGAGAGCAAATTATTTGATGAGAAATAAAGAAAAAAAATACAAGAGAAAACAAAGGAGGAAAATGTATTAAAGAATTTCCCTTCCTAAAAGATATGTAAAGCTGTTTTTTTTTTTTTATTATTTTTTTTTTTTTTTAAATATAAAACTTTTATTAATATGATAAATGGAAAATAAGATAGTTATTTATGAATTAATTTGGTTATATTAGATATTTTAATATGAGTAATCAATAAATTCATTATATATAATATGGAATTGTTTGTTTATAATGGTAATAAATAATGAATAAATAAATAAATATAATTAGTCATAAGATATTTACATATGTATACATGTAAGTATCTAAATATAGAAATGATTCAATAATTAGATATATTATAGTTGTACTAATACTTATCCAACTTAATTATTTAATCCCTTACTAATATGACTAAGAGGGTAGGCAGTTCATGAGAGGAGTGGTAGAGTAATTCGGTCATAGTGACCAAAAGATTCCCAAAATGGGCTTTGTTCATGAGGGAGCCTCTTGGAGATAGTTTTTGCACCTGATTCATGGTAATTCAACCATCTATCTTAGGGTTGGTAATTAGGAGAAGAGTAAGGAATTAAGACTTAAGTATGCATTATAAGTTAATTATTATTTCTTATATATATGATGATGATAAAGAGTTGAAGCTCTCTTAGAATGAAATAAATATAATCTAAACCCTAATTAAGAATTTTGAGAGAATTTAAGTAGACCCTATTAGGGATCATGTCAAGTGGTATCAGAGCATGATCTTGACATCTTGTAGGGAATGCGCATATAATAAAAATATAAATATAGAGAGGGAGAGGGAGAGGGAGAGAGAGGTAGAGGGAGAGAGGGGGGAGAATAAAAACTAAGAGGAATTAAGGATTTGCCAAGTTTGAATATGAGTTTATGAAAGGAGAGGGGAGTAATTTGATCATGTTGAGGTGAAAATTCCCAAAATGGACTTTGTTCATGAGGGAACCTCAAGTAGACTATTTCTTGTTAGTTTGTGGTGACTGATCAAGGAAGTATTGTACATACTTCATAAATTTGTTGTGGCCAATATATGGCCGACATGTTGTAACCCTAAAGCAGCATAAAAATACTGTATAAAAGGGCTTAGAGTTAGGGATTATTTAATTGTGGTGATGTGAAATTGGTTCTTGTGGTGGTATTGAGTTGTAAGGGATTACAGATTGTAATTAGGTTGTAATCATTGGATTGTAATAATATCAAACTTGTTGTTTGGTGGACATAGCCCAGGGATTGGGTGAACCATGTTAAATCTTGGTGTCTTGTGTTCTTTTCTATATGATCTATTATTTTTTGATATTGGTTATTTTTTCATGTAATTGTTATTTCTATCTGTGGTTTAATCCTAACAAGTGGTATCAAAGCGAGGTTATTTTTCTGTTATCCTCTCCAAAAAGTCTCACAATTGAGTGGGAGTGTCATGGTTGAGTGGGAGTGATGGTAGACAAGGGTAAGCTAAGGGTTGATAGGTTTAATGGGAAAAACTTTCATTTATGGAAGATGCAAATGGAAAACTATCTTTATTAGGAGGATTTATGGAAGTCATTGGAAGGCAAAACCAAGAATCAGGGATCTATGTCAAATGATGACTAGGATCTTTTAGATACAAAGGCACTTGGAAGCATTTGATTATGTCTGGCACCATCAGTAGCATTTAATATTACAAAAGCAAAGACGACAAAAGAACTGATGCAAACACTAGCGAAACTATATGAAAAGCCCTTCACTCCAAACAAGATATTTCTCATGAAGCATTTATTTAATATGAAAATGACAAAATGTGGATCTATTGTCGATCATTTAAATAAGTTTAATACTATTACTAGTCAGTTATCTTCTATGGGTGTTAATTTTTATGAAGAAATTAGGGCTCTCTTGATTTTGTGTTCTTTGCTTGAAAGCTGGAATGGCTTGGTAATGCTTGTGAGTAATTTTGATCCTAGATCTAGTACCCTCAAATATAATGATTTGATTGGTGTTATTTTTAGTGATTAAACTTGGAGGAAATCCTTAGGTGGATCTACATTAGGAAGTGCTTTGAACACACAAAGAAGAGTCAGAATGATTGAAAGAGGTCGTAATTCCAGAAATCATGGGAAATCAAAAGGAAAGTCAAAGGGGAGGAGGTCTCAATTGAAAGGATTGAATGACTGGCGATACTATTGGGAACCAAGGTATAAAAGGAAAGATTGTTGGACTTGAAAGAGAAATGAAGGAGATAAACCAGATGGAGACAAGGAGGAATATTTGGTAAGTAACAAATCCAAAGAGGTTGCTTTGCTTCTTTCTTTAGAAAGTGTTGATGATTCATGGGTTTTAGATTCTGGTGCTTCATTTCATGCTATACCTCATAGAGGTTAATTCATTTATTACGTCCAAGGGTATTTTGGACTTGTTTATTTGGGGGGTAATGAACTCTATCAGATTGTTGGAAAGGGAAAAGTTAAGATTAAGTTGTAGAATGGGAATCATTGGCTACTACATGAGGTAAGACATGTTCCAAGGCTGAGTAGGAATTTAATTTCAGTAGGGGAACTCAGTGATGAGAGTTGTGTAGTTACTTTTAATAAGAAAAATTGGAAGGTTTCAAAAGGTTCCCTTGTAGTAAAAAAAAGGGTGTGAAAGTAGGCAACTTATATCTTTGTATATGTCATATTTTTCCTTCTACTTTAATTGTTTCAAAGAAAAATGAGTGTTCAGGAACAATTGCTACAATTGAGTAGGGAGAACAAATAGTTGTTATAGATTTCGATGTAGCATTGTGGCACGATAGACTTGGAGATATGAATGAGAAATATATGAAAGTACTTCATTCAAAGAAAGTTTTACCAGGTCTAAAATGTGTTAATATGGATTTCTATGAAAGTTGTGTGTATGGAAAATAAAAGAGAGTGAATTTTATGAAGACTAGGAAGGAAAATAAAAGAGAGAAATTAGAGCTTGTGCATATAGATGTATGGGGACCGGCTTAGGTATCTTCCCTTGGTCACTCTCATTATTATGTTACATTCATTGATGATGCAACTAGAAAAGTATGGGTTTATTTCCTTAGATAGAAATCTAATGTATTTAAAACTTTTAAGAAATGGAAATGCTTGGTTGAAAATGAGACTGCTAAGAAATTAAAATGTCTCAAATCTAATAATGATGGTGAGTATTGCAATCATGAATTTGCAGGTTATTGCTCCACTAATGGTATTCATAGATAGAAAACTATTTCAAGGACTCCACAAAAAAATGGAGTGGTTAAATGCATGAATAGGACTATAATGGAGCATGCAAGGAGCATGAGGTTGCATGTTGGGTTTCCCTTAAACATGTGGGCACAAGCTATCAATACTATTGTATATTTGATTAATAGAGGTTCCTCTATTCCATTGGGTTGTGGTATTCTAGAGGAAGCATGGACTGGTAAGAAGGGGAGTTATTCTTTTCTCAAAACCTTCAGTTGTGAAGCATTTGCTCATATAGATTCTGAAAATAGAACCAAGCTGAAAGTTAAGTCAAAAAAAATGTGTATTTGTTGGGTTTGGAATTAATGAATTTGGTTATAGGCTTTGGGATTTTGAAAATCATAAAATTGTAAGAAGCAAGGATGTCATATTCAATGAGAAAGTGTTGTACAAAGATCTGTTGTAGCAACATGAGAAGAAAGAAGATGATTATGTAGTGTTGAATGATACTCCAAAAGATGATGTTCCAGCATTCCTTGTGATGTGCAACAACAAATACCACACACACCAGTGAATGCTAGATGGTCAACAAGGCTAATTAGACCTCCAGAAAGATTTTCACCCTCTTTGTGTTCTATTTTTCTAATAGATGCTAGTGAACCAGAATGTTATGATGAAGTTGTGCAAGTAAATACTAAGATTCAGTTGGAGTCTACAATGAAAGATGAAATGGACTCTTTGCTGACAAATAAGACTTGGGATTTATGCAAATTTCCTACAGGTAAAAGGGCTTTACAGAATAAGTGGGTTTATAGGATAAAAGAAGAGAATGGAGGTAATAAAAGATTTAAAGCTAGGTTAGTTGTAAAAGGATTTGCACAGAAAAAGGGCATTGATTTCGATGAGATGTTTTCTCCTGTTGTTAAGATGACTTCTATCTGTATTGTTTTAAGTATTGTGGCTACTAAAGATTCACATTTAGAGTAGCTTGATGTTAAAATAGTCTTCCTTCATGGTGATTTTGATGAAGAGATATGTATGCCTTAGCCACGGGGATTTGAGGTCAAAGGTAAGGAGAACTTAGTGTGGAAATTGAAGAAAATTTTATATGGCTTAAAGCAAGCACCTCAGTAATGGTATCTAAAATTTGACAGTTTTATGCATGAGCATGGATACAATAGGTGTCATTTAGATCATTGTGTTTATTTTAAGAGGTTGGATGATAATAGCTACATTATTTCATGTTTATATGTTGATGATATGCTTGTAGTTGGGTCTAACATGGATCACATTAAGGGGCCGAAATGCCAGTTAGCACATGCATTCGCTATGAAGAATTTGGGGTAGCAAAAAAAATCCTTGGTATGAAGATTTGTAGAGATAGGAAGAACAGGAAATTGACACTATCTCAGGCTAATTATGTTGAGAAGGTGTTGCACCATTTCTCTAACGAGAATGCTAAAGTTGTTAGCACACCTTTACCTAGTCATTTGAAGTTGACTAAGGAGATGTGTCCCAAGATACAAAAAGAGGTGAAGAAGATGTCAAAGGTACCCTATGCTTCAGCTATAGGAAGCTTGATGTATGCTGTGTTATGTACAAGTCCAAATATTGCACATGTAGTGGGAGTTGTTAGCAAGGTATATGAGTCATCCAAGAATTAAGCATTGGAATGCAGTCAAATGGATTCTCAAATTTTTGAGAGGAACATCCAATAAGTGTTTACACTTTAGGGGCTCTACTATTGATTTATAGGGCTATGTGGACTTAGATTTGGCAGGGCATATTGATACTAGGTGGAGTACTACAAATTATGTATTTACTATTGGTGGGATAGCCGTGAGTTGGGTTTCTAGGTTACAAAAGGTTAATGCTTTATCCAATACAAAATTACAGTATGTTGATAGCATCCAAGGAGATGATATGGCTTCAATTCTTCTTGGACGAATTGGGACACCCTCAAAAGGGATAATTATTTGTTTATGGATAGCCAGAGTGCCATTCATCTTACCAATAATTTAGCTCTACATTCAAAGACAAAACATATTTGGTTTTAGTACTATTTGATTTGATCAATTTTGGATGATGGATACTTAAAGTTGGGATGAAAATCTAATGGATATGATTACAAAGGTAGTGACAAGGGAGAAGTCGAATTCCTCTTCAGCTTTGGTTGGTCTTCTAGACTGCACATGAATAAAAGAATAGTAGGGTCCAAGGTGGTTTGATCCAATGGGAGCCCCATGTGGTTTAATCCTAACATTTCCATGCCTAAGCACAGTAATTCTACCATTTAGTATAGGAACATGGGAATGTAGGTCAATAGTAAGTACATATTTTTTTCCAAGCATTTACCTACCTCCAAGTCTTATAGTGAATAAGGATAATGTGAAGGGCGAGGGGAGTAATTCGATCATGTTGAGGTAGAGATTCCCAAAATGAGCTTTGTTCATGATGGAGCCTCAAATAGATTGTTTCCATGCCCAAGCATAATAATCTAACAACTCACTATATGAACATGCCCATGTAGATATATAATCATATCAAAGAGTAGTTTATGTATGTTATTTGTGTCTCTCTACAATCATGTGTACATTATGTATCCTCCTACATTAAATATACTTCACGTGTATACTTAGTGTTTGCTTTGTGTCTTCCTACATTAATGTGTATACTTTGTGTTTACTCTGTGTCTTCATGCATTAATATGTATACATTGTGTATGATTTTGTTTAGTATGATCATTTCATTATTTTAATAAGCTAGACTAAAATAATCAAGGTATAGTAATTATTTAAAAATAATAATAATAATCAAAGCTATTAGATTTAAATTTAAGGTAGGATATTGTCTAAGTTATATTAGAAGATGTAGTTTAAGAAATAGAAATTGCTTGAGGGAAAGTAATTTGAGGAAGGGTGTACTTGTCATGAGCCCTAATAATGATAGATAATAGATAATAACTATAGGATGTAAAGTAATATGATCTATCCTTACTCTAATGATATAATATATTACTAATATAATAATATATTATTATTAACACATAATTGATGTATATAGAAAGTGTTACATGTAGTTACTATACAAAAATAGTATTATAATAAATTTATCAAAAGAATTCATGTACGAACATGTGCATTAATAATATATAAGGCATAATCAATTAGCTAAATGAACTATGAATATAAGAAACAATAATTAATTAATAATACATATGAAAAATAATTTTGTAGCTAATTGATAATAATACTCATAATTAGTTATATAATTATAAACAAGAAATAAGAAATAAGAAATAAAAATAATTGAAATTACTATCAATAATAAATTAGTGACAAGAAAAGTAATGTCTAAACTAACCAATATATTATTAATCGGTAAATAAAATTTTAAAAATATTAAATTAAAGTAAACCTCTTAGAAGGTTACGAGTCATTTTCTAAAGGGCGTGTACAACAATAACATATAAATATTATATTACAAAGGAATGACACACATCATCACTCATCTAAAAGATTAAAAAAATAAAAGCTTGGAGAATGGGAAATAAAACATCCCATGTGAGAATGGGAAAATACATATAAATGGAGAGTAAATTATTCAATGAGAAATAAAGAAAAGAAACACAAGAGAAATTCATGGAGAAAATGAAGGAGGAAATGTATTAAAGAATTTTCCTTCCTAAAAGGCATGAAAAGTTGATTTTTTTAATATTCATGTCTTTAAAATATAATTTTTTTATGAATATAATTAATAGAAAATAAGATAGTTATTTAGGAATTAATTTGGTCATATGAGATATTTTAATATGAGTAATCAATAAACTCATAATATACAATATAGATTTGTTTGTATATAATGATAGTAAATAATAATTAATCAAATAAATGTAATTAGTCATAAGATATCTACATATGTATGCATGTAAGTGTCTAAATAAAGAAATGATTTATTAATAAGATATATTATATCTGTAATAATATTTATCCAAATTAATTATTTAATCCCTTACTAATATGACTAAATGGATACAAAGTTCATGAGACGAGTGGCAGAGTAATTTAGTTATAGTGAGGAGAAGATTCACAAAATGAGGCTTTGTTCGTGAGGGAGCCTCTTGGAGACTATTTTTACACCTCAATCATGGTAATTCTACCATATTTCTTAGGGATAGTGATTAGGAGAAGAGTAAGGAATTAAGACTTAAGTATGCATTAAAAGTTAATTATTATTTCTTTTATATATGATGATGATAAAGAGTTGATGTTCTCTTAGAATGAAATAAATGTAATATAAACCCTAATTGATAATTTTGAGATAAATTAAGTAGGGCCCTATTAGGGGTCATCTCAAGTTAACAATACATTTTGTTTGGTCAACACTACACTTAGTTAACACTAAAATTGCTCAGTTGACACTACACATTCTTTACTTCTTCATCAGGTGCTCAATGACAGCTATAGTAGCTTGGTTAATATTATGGTTCTTCATTCACTGACAAAACTATCTTGCTTATACATGATCTCAACACTTAATAAATTCATGTAAAATAATCAAACCAACATTATATTGTCATGATCTAATTCATTCAAGTGCCCATTGAATACCATACACTTATCAACTCTTACATCATCATACTTTCTTCTAATCCTCTTCATTAATCAAACGATATGGCACTCTACTAAATTAGCATAATGTCTAACCAAGTAAGGCTTGACATCAATGACAACATAAAAAATGATATGACTCTTTTACATTCATTAAAAAAATTATCAATTGGGACCAACAAGGACCCCACAACATAATGGTGTATCTAAAAGAAGGAATGAGTCAATTCTTGATTGTGCCAGAGCACTATTTATTGAGAAGGAGGTTGCACAGATATGTTGGAGAGAGGTAATGAACATTGTTGTCTATACCCTTAACCAAGTAAAAAATGAAGAAAGGTACAAGAAAAATACATTATGAACTCTGGTATAGGCATACATTGAATGTTAGCAACTTCAAAATATTTGGAAGAAGGTGTTATATTTTGAAAGATATTGGGAATGGAAAGTTTGATTCTAAAAAGTGAAAATATTAGAATTGATGAGTTTGCATAAAAGAATGATGAAGAAAGAAAGAAAGAAAGAACTAGAGGAGTTTCAAATATTTGTATATGTATAACAAGGAGCACTAAGTATACTACCCAAGCAATAGCCAGAAGTCACCAAGCAACATGTTGAGCCCCCACCAAATGGAGAAAATGTTGAACAATAGAGATCATACCTATATTAGCAAAGTATGTTAGAAGGAACCATTCTTTGAACAAGATAATTGGAGACAAGAATGTTGGAGTAATGAAAAGAAGTAAGTTGAGAGACAATACATATCTCATTTCTAAATGTGAAACTAGAATAGTTAGCGATGCACTAAAAAATGAAGATTAAATTAATGCAATGAATGAACAAATTGATTAGATTGATAAGAACAACACATGAACACTAGTTTTGAGACCCAAGGATAAGAATGTTATTTACAAAGTGAATTTTCATTAACAAGCTAATTGAAAAAGGAGAATTATTAAGGAACAAAGAAAGGCTATTTTGCAAGGGAATTGCATGGGAAGAAGAAATTGTTTATGGTGAGACACTTTCCCCTAGTGCTAGATTAGAAGGTGAGGATTCTACTTGCATATTCTAATTACTAAGGATTCAAAGTTTATTAAATGAACATGAAGTCCATATTTTTTAATGGAATTCTAGAAGAGGAAGTCTACATTGAGAAACTAGAAGGATTTCTAGATAAGAAGCATAAAAATATGGTATACAAGATACACAAGGAATTATATGGATTGAAGCAAGCACACTAAGCATGGTATAAAAATATTTGTTGATAAATCATATTTGGAGGACACAAACTGATATGTAGAAAATTTGGTGATGAAATGAGAAAATAATTTAATATGTCAATGTTTGGAGAGATCAAATTCTTTATTAGATTGCAAGTTTAACATGTCAAAGATGGTGTATGCATAGCTCAATCAATATATATCAAGAACATTTTGAAAACTTTTGGTATGGAAGATTCAACACTAGTTGTCACATTGATGATTACATTGTTGACCCTCATTTTCACTTTGCCTAAATTCCAAGTCTAATGTGAAAATGTGTCAAATTGAAGTAAGTAGTTAGGATTTTGTTGTAATGTGTTTAATCCTCTAGTTAAAATCTTAAACCTAATTAATTAGCCAATCTCTAGTGCTTAGGGTTTCTTTGAAGTTTTCAAAATTATTTACCCTAGTGGGAAAACCCTTGTTTAAGTTCGTGCCCTTTTTGAACTAATTCAAATTTTTAAATGTTTGAAAGCATTATATTTTGTCTTAATACTTTGGCATTTAATGAAAGCTTGTGAAACTTTTAAATGTGCGACCTAGTGACCCAGTTTGATCACATAGTTGAAGCTCATCATAGAACAATGGCCTTTAAGGTGCAACCTCACAAAATAATCAAGTCTCCTTTGATTGCTCAGTCGAAGCAGTTAGTTTCCCAGTACACTTAAAAATTGCAACTAAACAAAGAATTTAATCAAACTTCAATCACACAGTCACTCAAATAAGAAAGATGTAATGAGTTATCACAATGACTAAGTGAATGCTTATATTCACACGGTCAAGATCTCAAAAGGCAAAGCTTGAGAGCTAACTATGACTTTGTGAAACTATTAAAAGCTCAGAGAACCTTTCATCGTGTAGTCACAAGGGTAATTTCAAAATTAGAAGGTTTGACTATGAAAGAGTGACCAAGTTAAATATTTGAAAATTATTCCTAGTCACATGGTTGGGGCAGTTAAGTCATGTTAAAAAGAATGGAATGTGACTAAGTGAAAGGAAGTTATGAAGCCAGAGATTATTTGTTCATTGAATCACATGGCTAAGATGCTTGTTTAATTCATATATTGCAACCAAGTGAAAGTGTTAAAGAAGTGTTAAATCACGTAGTCGTGATGTTAGCCAAACAATAGAGAAGATAAGCTGAAACTAGGAGAAGAATATTGAAATGCTTATTTGTGGGGTCGCGAGGTTAAATATCAAAATAAATGTGTAAGTTGCGATTGGGCAAACCAATTGAGATCAGAGCAAAGTATGTTAGAGCATGTGGTCATGATGTCAAATAAATGTTAGTAAGAATAGATCGCAAAATTATGACTGGGTGTAAAGAGTATAAATTTCCTTTTCTATCACAATCGTGAAGCTAAGTTGTTGTTAAATGAACCAAGTTGCAACCTAGCAAAGTATTAAGGTCAAATAGTACATAATGTTCGATTGCATAGTCATGGGAATGAAAACCTAAGAGTTTGGAAAGTGCATGAAGCTATGACTTAGTGATTGATAAAGGATTTTGCATGGTCGCAAGCAGTCAGTATAAGTGCTAATTTTATTAAGTGACCATGCGATTAGGAATAAAGAGATGATGAGTGTTTAAGATGCTCAATCACTCAGTTAACAACTAAGTGTAATAGCTAAACTGCAAAGTAGTGGAAAGAGATATAAAGTTGTGATCACCTAATCGTCGATGTTTAAATGCTAAGGAAAATAATGACTGTGGAATGCTGAACAAAGGGAGTCATAGGGTCACAAGGATAGTTTTTAGTGCAAAGGTGACTGTTAAAAACCCTCATTATGACTTAAAAGTGATGCCCTATCAAAAAGCATAAAGAATTTGGAAAAGTTAGCAATACAAGAAGATTTTTGTACTTTTAAAAAAATTAAGCTTTTTCATGCACGTTGAAATAAATAGACATAAATGCTTCTCTAATGATTTTTCTCTATTAATTTATTGATATAATGGCATTCTGAGTTACAATATTTTGCATAATCCAGAGATAAAATTTGAGCTCCAAGAGATTTCCAGAGCTTACAAAGAATTCTAGAGCTTTCAGAAGTTGGTGTTATCAGAGTTTATTGTAAAGAATCAATTTGCAAAAGTCATGGCACAAGAAGAGGGTAAGATCATAGCTCAAATTGATGTGGAAGAATCTTCGCAAGTTGTTGAACAAGAAAAGCCAAAGTTAGCAACAATGTATGCAGAAGAATAGATATATTTTCTTCCAAGGTCTTCTCATGTTCAGACTTTGAATGTGCATGTCTTCATAGATACATATTCCTTATGTCGAGATGTCATTGTACTAGATACAAATGGAAATGATTTTTTTTGGTATTTCCATCATAATAGTTATGCAAAATCACTTATCCGTAACCTGTGGGTTAGGAATATGGAAAAATTAATAATGTCAAAAGTCATAGTGGATGTTGATCCGATAAGAGCATTGATCAAATCCTATAATCCAATAGAGGATATGAGTATCCTATGCAGATTGGATAGGGAGACCTTCATTGAGGTTTTTGACCTATGAGGGCCTATGACAAAGGGAGTTTGAAAGGAGAAGATGAATGAAACTTTTAAAAATTTCAAGAGTTTCTTTACTATAAATTTCATGAAGAGGCAGATTCCTAAATCAAAGTTGGAGAAGGGTGAAATGCCAAAGAAGGTAGGGGACCTGATGCCACTTGAATTCTTCTGCAAGTATTTCAGATACAAAATATTTGGGATAAACAAAGTGATAGAAATTGATGGCACAAGTTATGCCCCAAGATACATATATATCATTGATTTGGATATTCAAGATCCAAATCATAAAGTTGAGTATGATTTTGTGGAGTATATCATCAATAGGATACATGATGAGATAGTGGCTACTTAGAATGGAAAACTTGGGAATTTCAAATTCTTCCACTACTCACTGATGATGCATATCCTTTTGTACAGAAACATAGGGAATATCAATTTGGACTTCATTAAAGCCACTGAAGATAATGAAGAGAACCTTCCTCTGTAGATGTGCACTTGCTTTTGGCAAAGGTTTTATCCCTATGCTAGCTAGTGCTATTTCTTTTTACAACGATTTTATTTTCCCTATTACAAACATGCTAGTAGATATAACTAAAAGATTACCTAGAGGTGTAAGGATGCTATTTAGACCATCTGCTTGCCCAAATGGGGATAAGGTACTTAGCCATGATTTGGCTAGTTTGTTTTTATTTGAAAATTTCTCAATTATAAGGGTTTTTGGATATCCATAGCCCCCACATGTATTGCCAAAATATATCCCTGAGAGATTAGGCAAACTAGAATTCTTTTAGCAGATGTTTATGTTGAATAAAGAGTATTTAGACCCTACTATAAAGAGAGGCTCATTTCTAGCAAGGAATACAAAGATAGGAGAATTTCTAATAGGAAAGGATGCCACAGAGGAGATTCACCAGTGTATGGGAGAGTCCAAAATTCCTTTAGCTCCTGCTAGAACCTATGATCCAAATGATTTGGTGAGGCATGCTTTGAAAAAAATGAGAAAATATACCCTCCCAAGCACCAAACCTAATTGGGAAGATGATTGCATCATGAATTTTCTAGAGATAGAAGTGTGTAGAGATAGAATCCAAAGGTGGAGTAGGATAATGAAGATTGAAGAAGCCATAAGGGAAATTGATCCACCATTTAAGGGTTTCTATCATGAAGTAGCCTACTTAGATAGATACAACAGATGCCTAGACAATTTTTATCAGATAATGGCATAGGTGCTTGCTAAGATTAGAGACATAGTAGAGCCATAAATCCTACAATAGGAGGATTTTATAAGCATTGAGGTTGAAGATGACCAACTAGAGAATTATTCACAGCCAAAGGGAAGGAAAAAAATATAAAATGATTGAGATCCCTGACAAGGTCAGAGGAAAGGCATTACAGATTTTTCCAAAGGGATCAAAATTCTTTGATACAGTAAGGCACAACTTCTTGTTAAAATAGGTTGGTGAACATGGAAAGATCCTGAAAAAGACTGAATTGAAAATTCAGATGTTAGATGAGTGGATCATACAAGCTCTAAAGTTCATGAAAGATGATAAATTCATCAAATCTGATGAATTCAAGTCTTTCTTATATAAATTTAAGAAGAATGATCTAACCTTACAATTGCAACTAGGTGACTCACCTGAGAAGATTGCAAAGTTGGTGCAGAGGTTGCAGGATTATGATCCTAGCAGTGAAAGCCTTATAGTAGAGGAAGCTAGACAGTTAGTAGCTAGAAGTGGCATGCTTCTCTTTCCTGGATGGGAGATCATCTCATCCTTCATGTTAGATCAAATTAGGAAACAAGACAAATTAGTGTTCTTTGAAGAAACCAACATTGTTGGGGAGTAACAAGGTTGTGGTTTTAACATTGACAGTAAGACCATGGCTATATGGAGCTTGGCTCCTAAGGGGAATAAAGGAATCTCCCCAGGTTAATGTGATATTTTGGAATGTCACTACTATATCTAGTGATCAAATTCATAACTTGAAAAATATTACATCACTGATGGGAAAAAGCAAAATGGATATGTTGGAAGAACAAATTTTTCAAACATATAGCATATCCATTGATGCTTGAAAAAAGTATGAAGAAGAATTAAAAAGAAACTATGTCCTAGAATAGAAGGTGGCTACCCTAGAAGAAGAGACAAAAAACCTTAGAAATATTGCAAGACCTATTATAGAGGTAAAGGAACAAGCAATCCAAATAGAGGTTGATGTAGAAAATGTGGGAGGGAGCCAATAGATGGATATTGATGAATGGGATGGAACCAAAGAAGTAGAAATAAAGACAATTCAGAACTTGATGATGCACAAGATAAGTGCTCTGAAAATTGGATCACAAAATGTGCATAGTAGTTATATCTCACTGCAAGGAGCAAAGTTCTAGTACTTAGAAGCATTAGCCCTTTTATCCTCTTTATTCACAACATGGGGACCATTTACACAAGTATTTGGTAATTTGGTTCCCCTATTACCCCAAAAGAAGGAGCTACCTAAGGCAGTGATTATTAATGCCAGGAAGATGATCAACAAAGTGAAAGAATTGCACAATTTTTTCTCAAGAAAAATACAATTAATACAGGGCAAGATGAAAATAATTGTTGTTGGGATCCCAAATTTTATTCCCATTATCTTGGACGCTGATGGAATAATCAAATAATGGAAAGAATGTTCCTCATCTTTTGAGGATATTTTGAGGCATCCACGGTTTGTGACCTACTGCAATAATGAAGTAGATGTAACAACTATCTATGATATGATTGATTTTGTGTTTAGAATAGAATCAAACATGAATAAGGTCACATGAGAGTTAAAGGCCATAATTGATACTAAGTGGACTAAGAATATTGATGACTTAGATATCATTCAGGATGCCACATGGCCAAATGTGGATACTGATATTTCCATATGGGAGGTCATTGCAGATATCAAAGCTCTACCATTTGCTAATAGTGACTAGGCAATGTAGGGATACAATTAAAGGTAGTAGAAACAAAAGAAATACAAGGAGAGTGACATGAGCTTGAAGACAAATAGAAAGATGCTAAAGACACCTGTTGACAATGCCACCTACCGATTTTGTAATTGTATCCAAAATTTTAATCAAGTATAGAGAATGTTTTTTATTTTAACCAAATGAAAAATATCTTTTTATTTGCTTTCCAATTAAATTTTGACAAGTGTCATCCCATTTGAATCTTGTTGCAATCCTTCCTATAAAAGGATTTCCAAGATGTGGAGTTGAGGTCCAAAATCCATGTAATTTTTAGTGTTATTTTACATTTGATATAATCAGTCTTTGTATCAATTGTGTGATATATGCCTCTACAAATCTGAGTGTACAAGTGAACAATGAATGAAAAGTTGTCATGTCTTGAAGTATTTTTGAGTTTATACCAGTATTGTATGATTTTCAAGGAGAAATAATACAAAAGGAATGTTCTCCCATATCTATTTTCTCTAAATTATGTTTCCATTGTTATGTGTTGGTTATGTTAGGATTGGATGAGCAAGGTTCATGCAATTTAATGCAACTAGGATAAGTTATTTATCACTTTGTTGTTGCTTTTAATTCAAGGAATTAAGTAAATGCTTCAATAAATTGGTAGGATTTCCAGTCATATAAGAAGGATATTCATAAGAATGGGGTTTAGGGTTAATGGTTGATATATTTAATTGTAAGATAATTAATTATGTCAAAAATTTACTGGGTAGACTCCAAATACCAATGGATACGACACTGATCATTTATTCAATTTCATATTGAAGGAATCATGGGATTCCAGAAAGCATAAAATTAAAATCAAATCAACTATTACTTTACTATTTGAAGATTAACATTGCTAGTCAACACTAATTTGGAATAGTTCTTTGTGTGTCATAGTTAGCTACTATAATCAAGAACTATTTGCAAATTCAAGAAGAATTGTGACCATTTCTACTATAAAGGATAGATTTTTCAAGAAAATAATTTTAGTTAGTGATTTGTGACAAAAGTATCAAGCACTCGGTCATCTCAATCCCTAAGGTGCACCTACCTAAGCCCTACAGAGCTTGAAGTGTAGAGAATCCCTATGATTTAGTTATTGTTGGGTCTAGATCTAAAGAATTCTTAGTTGAACATTGGAGGTAGCTAGCCCTTAGACGAAGATTTGTCCTTTGCATCCTAGTATCAAGTATTTTGTTGCCAAGTAGTTTTAAAACTCCAACACCCATGATGTGAACTATCAAAGGAAGATGATTCTACCAAGGTAAATGAGACACTTTAAAAATCAATGACATGTAAGCTACAATATGTTGTTCATAGCAGACTAGATATTGCTCATGTTGTAGGTATGGTGGCAACATTTTCATCTAATCCTTAGGAAACACATATGACTATTGTGAAGAGAATCTTTACAATCTAAAAGGGACAAAGGACTATGGTTTATGGTACAAGAAAGATGTATATTTTGAGTTGAAAGCCTATATTGATGTTGATTAGGTAGGTAATGTGGATGACAGAAAAATTAAAAGTGGGTAAGCTTTCTTTTTGGGAGAAATACTAGTGACATAGATAACTAAGAAAAAGAGGTGTATTTGACAATCTACTACTAAGAAAAAGTATCTAGCTACTGAAATTAATTATTCCAAAATTGTCTAGATCAAACAATTAATGGAAGGAACATGAGAGGAAGTGGCTAATCCTATAACAATCTTCTTTGATAACACAAGAGTTATAAACATTTCAAACAATCTGGTGATGCATAAAAAAAAAAGAATATATCAATCATCACAATTTGAGAGAGAAAGTTTAGGAGAAACAAGTGAAGCTAATGGATCTGAAGTCAAAGGAAAAAATTGCAGATATATTTACAAAGCCATTAGCTAAGGTTACCATTGAATATCTAAGAGATAAACTAATGAGTAGGAGAGAGTATATTTACTTGGGGAAGTATATGTATGTATCAGCTAAGAGCAACAGAGTTACTTGAAGAATTGAATGGGAGAGAATGAAGAAAGGAGAAGAGCAAGGCATATTAAGAACATGTGAATGAGCAAAGATAAAGAGAGAAGAAAGAGAAGTATAATCAAAGGGAGAGACTTAATGATAAAGATATGTATTGAGATGTGTAGTTGAGAAGATGATAAAGTTTCATATTGGATGGTATATTTCAATATGTGTTTCCATAAATGCCAAAGGGGGAGATTGTTGGACACAATTGATGTTGATGAATGAAAGTGATGCTATGAATAAGTTTAGATAAATGAGCTATGAAGTATATGTAGAAGAGTTATATTATTTGTTATCTTGTCATTGATCTCATGTTGATCGACAGTAATAATTTGTGTAAGTTGAAAATCATTGAAAGAATGTGGAGTTAAATAAAGAAAAGGATGGTAAAGTAAGAGGGTGAAAAGAAGAAGTGATGTTAAGTATATGAACTTTATTTGGCAACTGATTAATCGGTCTATGGAAAGATAATATTAGTTTTTTTTTTACATGATTTGATGAAGTGTTGAGATAATGAACAAGCAAGATATTTTGGTTAAATAGAAAGAAATGAAATTGTAAAGTAAAAATTTAAAGAATCAGTGAATTGCACCAAGCTAGAAATAGTGGTCAATAAATGAAGAAGAAAGGAAGATTAAGTAAGTTGGAGAACATTTTAACTAAGAAAGGATGATTATCAAGAGATCTTAGTGTTAACTAAGCACAATATTAAGCGAATTATGGAGATGTTCGGCAAAGAAAGAAGATAGTTCAATAAAGAAGAATAGTTTGTGAAAGATTGAGTAAAGGACAACATCAAGTGAAGATCTAGATTATTCTAGAAGATCTCAAGACAAGAAAAAGTTAGTTAGCAAGATCAATAGATGAATTTGACAAGTTAAAATCTGATGGTGAATCTTTGAGATGTGTTTTGAGATCCAAGAAAAGTTCAAGTTCCTAGGTGAAGATACTTCTGGAAAGATTTAGAAAAAAAATTTACCTAGCGCCAAATTCAATGAACCTAAGTTGGCTAATGATCATGTAGATGAGAGGAATTAATAGAAACCCTAATGAATGAGATGAAGTAGAAAAATCTATATAAGGAGAGGACAAGAAGGTAAACCTTTTTGGTCTATTTTCCATTCAAGTTGGTGGCAAAGTTGCTAAAACAATTGATACCAAGTAGATCTGAAGTGCAAAGTGAAGAGAATTGATGAAGATAGCGTGATGGCCAATTTGTAACGAAATATATAAACAAAATGGATATCTAAAAAAGAAAAGGTAGTTACCAATGTATCAAATCATTTCACTATTTCTCTCTAACTATTGTATCAGAAAATCTCTTAACTGAGTGGACTTAAGAGTTCTATTTGTAAATCCTTTTATAAGTTGAAATTTCATTGAATATTTGTCAGTCCACTAGATATGCCACTCATTGAAGGGTGATAGATTCTAGATGATATTTGGTGAAAATAAACTAACAGTGTCACATCTATTAAATGTGTATGTAATCTTTAACAGGATTGGCCCTTAATCGAGCTCACTTCAAAAGAGTGGCTTATTTTGGGTGACAATTCCTAGGTGGTTTTGACCCTAACCAAAATCCCACATTTAAAACACTAATTTTAATGTGCACATGAATTTTTTACATGTTATTTCCTCTCTAAATGTGAAAAATGTTAGTTATTATTTTGATTTGGTTAATTAAGGTTAACGTGTTTACATAGTGAACTGTTGATAAGTTTGAGTCGATGAAAGTTGGTGAATTGTTTAAAGGTCCTAAGGATAACTAATTCACACCCCCCCCCCCCCCCCCAAGTTATGTAACAATAACACAAAAAACTTATTTTATCCTTTGGCCATACTAAGAACCATTCTCTTCTTCTACCATCTTCATGTCAATATAATTACCATTCAATTTGTCTACCTTATCTCTTTTCATATGTTTATCTCCACCATAGACTAATTTAATATATTCCAAAACCTCATAAGTAGCCTCAAGTCCATAAATATCAATATGCTCTTTATCAAATAGAGTAATTACAATGGCTTCTAATGTTTGCATGTTCTCTTCTTTCTCCTTCAATTGATCTACAATAAGAGTCTTTATGAGAACTCCATATGTATTCTCAACATGATTCCAAAATTATGGACCAGTGCCTTTGAGATAAATCTTCATCTAGTCACTCCAAATAGTGTGGTTATCCCTTGAGAACTTCGAACCTTCCTTCTTCATCATTGAATCCTTTCCTTGAGATGTTAAGCTTTCCACAAAGAGGACCAAGATTGTGATAATAATTATAAGTATTATAAGTTCCAAGATTACTGAGAGAGGATGAATCAATAATTTACCAAATCCAACTTTTATGGACTATGCAACACAAATTAGATTTTATCATTAACCATTCCACCACATGCATTAATATAGAACTTTTGAAGGAACAAACAATGAGACAAATAAAACCATCCAAAAATGCAACACAAGTGAAGCAACATATTTTTCATCAAAACCTTTAGTCCAAAGGAAAAATCATAGTGAGAATTAGCACCCACAAGTAGTTGTACTCTTCAAAAGTAGTTGTTATGTTGTTGTTCTAATGCATCTGTGGTTTGATGGTTCAATAGTGCGAGCTATGTATTCAATGGTTGGTCCTATATACGAGGTGATTGCAGTGGCTGACTACCTATGCATTTTAGTGAGATGGACCATCTACCATATAGACATGCTCAGTTTGTGCCATATTCTTCCATGGAGGTTCTTTGGATCAGCAGTTTCTTTCAAATGGCAGATTTTGCAGTTTCTTCATGCTTCAGTGATGCTCTTCATGATCACTCTTTGTTCCTATTTTAGGGGACATTCCCCTAGTTGGAGGTTTCTTCAATTCTTCACTAGGTTCTTACCTCTTTTTAGGGGAGGGTTTTTTCCAAGTGGTTTTCTCTCTTTCCTTGTTTTCAAAAGTTGCATCTCTTTGCATTGTACATGGGTACCTAACATGGCCTTGTTGTCGGGACCCATTCTGCATTTTCATCTTAGGTTTGTGAGCTTAAGGCATTCCCCTAAGTTGCACTTAAGGGGGGGTGTTAGAGTAAATAATTAATTTATTATTTATTATTTATTCCATTTACTTAATCTTACTTAGTTTAATGCATTTATTTAATATTTAGTATTTAATGCATGTAGTGATGAATTGTTAACAACACGAGAGTTTGTTCCCTTCTAGCATATTCCACTCTTTTGTGGAAGTGTGCTTAGCTGTCAGCCTTATCTTCTACCTCTTTCTAGCTTGTTCTACAAGCTTCCATGAGGCCTTTATATTTGGGCTCTCTCATTGTATCTTGCAATTACATTCCATTGTAAATAGAATTTCATTATTTTGCATATTTTCTCTCTCATGTGCATTTAGGGTTTTTCCAAGCTCCACCTCTTCCTTCTTGGTTTCCCTTCGACAGGTTATTTTGCATGTAGGTGATCTTGGTGACTGCGGAGTTGGATTTCATCAACTCCTATGGTAGTATGCATGGTTAAAGGCCTAGCCATGTTAGGACCTTATAATAATGCCCAATTAAGAGCATACCCAAATAGGAGTCACTCAATTAATGGATTTTCCTATAGCTCTACAAGGAGCTTTACATTTCAAAATCAAAATACTAAGCCACTCAATTTAGGGATTTAACTTCAGACCTATTAGGATCCTACTCACCCTAGTAATATTTGTTCAATTAAAGGATTTATCTTGTAGAACCTATTATGGTTCAACAAGTGAAATGGTGAGAAAATAATATTTCTCATTTTCTTGTATAGATCATGTTAAGAAAAATTTATTCTTCTCTTGTAGACAATCCACACACTCCTCAATCACAACTAGCATTCATGATCTAGGACTTTACAAATACATCAAACTGGGAAAAATACATTATATACTTGTTAGGGTAGACACCTCCTTAATCATAATGTGTTATATTTTAATTTCACTTCTGGCCCACCAAAATTTATCACAAAAACCTAATCCATCATTTACTAAAACTTTTCGGCCTCTAAATGCATTCACTCATCCATCTAATCAAGAACTATTCAAATATTTCCATTATTTCTACTATACTTCCATAACTCTGATAAATTAGATCACCATGATCAATGCAAGGCCATATCATAATTACATGCCACACTACAAGATCACAATAATACGAGGATCACAAAAGGTGCATCAATACTAACTAATTTTTTGGATTTGAATTTCAATCTTGGCCCACCAAAATGTATCACAAAAACCTAATCCATCATTTAGCAAACCCTATTAGTTCCAAAAAAAATTGTGCATCGATCTAATCAAGAAATATTCAAACATTTTCATTGGTTCTACTATACTTCCATAACTTTGAAAAATTTGATCACCATGACCAATGCATGTCCATCTCGCAATTACACATCATACTACCATAACACCATAATATGTGGATCACAAAAGGCTCACCAATACTAGCTAAATCTATTGAATATTGGGGAGATTTTTAATTAGAATTTTCATTGTATTGGATGTTGACATTTAGGTTTTGTCATTTATGTCAATATATGCTCATAACTTTTAGTAATGATTTGGACATGCTATGATTCTTGACATTACAAGCTATTGGATATGATAGTATAGTTAATGTACAATGTTCTTGAGTATGAGAATTTGGATGTATGTTTAAGAGTGAGTGTAGAACTCATGTATATAGTTATAGATCTTTATATTTTCATATGTGAGTGACAATTATTTCAGTATCAACTAGTTACAGGGAAATTTTGTAAAAGATGGTTACTGCATTTTTAGTATAAATTTTAAGTGAACTAGAATTTTTGTGCATGTGATCATAAGGCAGGGCAAAATACTTGGGCAACAGCAAGCTTAGAGAGTTGTATTTCATTTAGTCCTTGTTGTGTTGGTCTCTACCAAGTGGCATTGGGTTAAATTGCTTTTGGGAGCTAATTGGATGGTGTAGCTTGTGTTAAGGATTAACAAGCATTGATTATGGATCATGGTGCATGTTATTATGACTATAATTTTTATATATTGTTGTGATGTGGAGCCTAATTAGGCTTAGAGGTCTATTCGACATGGTTTCCCCCTAGATTATTTTTATGGGGGTTTGGGGCAGTGTCCCCAAGATGGGGTCAAGGATAAAAGGCGTCAGTTGTTATTTTTCTATTGGAGGACTTATTCTAGCCCTAATTTTGTAAGTGGTAAAAGCTTGTATAAAATGGCTTAGGTTAGGGATTTCATAATATATGGTGATATTGTAGCTTCTTGTAGTAGTATTGAGTTGCAATAGATTGTAGATTGTAATCACTAGATAATAATAATATTGGACTTGTTGTTGGTGGACTTAGCCCAAGGATTGGGTGAACCACGTTAAATCTTTGTGTGTTGTGTTCTCTTATGTGCGATCTATTATTTTTTGATATTGGTTATATTTACATGTAACTATTATTTATGTATGTGCTTAATCCTAACATATACTTGTAGTAGGTATTATATGTACCTTAACATTGGTCAATGTAATTGTTTGTGCAATGGAGAAATCCTAACAGACTGACCTAATTACTTATTGTAACTTGTATAAAGGCAATTAATTCTTTTGTTGTAATGTATGATATGTGGGTAATATATATGCGAGCCTTGATATTGGATATTAGAGAAGATTTGAAGGTTTGGCTAAATTCTTAAATAAGAGGTATGAGTGGAATCTATGATTATGCCTTGTGCATTTCAATGGAATTGTAAAGGAATTTGAGATGTCATTAGTTAGTTCATCAAAGGTGGATTTAACCTCTCTCTTTTTAAGATATTAAGTAATCTTAAAGGTGGATTTAACTTTCAACCTCCAAGAAGTGTGCTTGAGCAGTGATCCTTTTGTTCTCATCAACTCCTAATAGGGTTGTGTGAAACTTTTAACAAGGGTTATGTCCTTTAATATGGCCTAATGTTTTAAATGCATTGTATCGACTCCTAACAAGGTCAAGTCTTGTAATAAGGGCACTTTCATATTAGTGCACGATCTTGTGGGAATCATCCCCATAGAGGTTTTTCCCTTAAAATATTTTTGCTCGAGAACAAAATCTTATGTCTTATGTTGTTGGCTTATATCTTGTTCATGTTTTTTTTGTACTGTTATATATTTCATTGGTGATTTGACTGAAAAGTATAAAGTTTGTAAATATAGTACATAATGAATTCACTCCCCGCCTTCTATATTGTGTTGTGAGGATTATTATTCTAGATAATTAGTAACAAATTTGATGGTTGTCTTGGAGAAGAAAGCTTAACTTCTTGAGGAGATATATTACAGGAAGTTGCAGTAAAGACAATCCTAAGTTTGGTGATGTGAACTTTGATAACTAGAAGAATAAGATGATGAATCATTTGATCTTCTTATGGATTTAATATTGGTTGATTTTGAATAGAAAATAAGAGATTAAAACAAAAGATGAATTGGAATCCAATACTAAGGTAGAAGGGAAGACATTTTCATGCAATATGGTTTTTAGAGAATCTTTAATTAGTGTACTATTAGAGACATAATTTATAGAGGTTAAGGAGCTTGATTCTGCACATGAGATTAGGGAAAATTTGGAAGCACTAAAGGAAGAAGATGAATACACCAAGTAGGCTAAGCTAAAAATTATAAAAGAAAAATTGAAAAGCATGAAGATGAGAAAATATTACATTATGAATCCATGTGTTCAAACAAATAAAAAAGTTTGTTTCTAGCATCAAGAATTCAAGAAGAGTTATTACTGGAGATGAGATCATAATACAAGAGCATCCTAGGTGTAAGTTTAACCTTGCATCACCCAAAAATATTTTGATTTACAATTTTTTGTTTTAAATAAGGGTTATTCCAATGCAAAGTTGTTATTTGTGGAAGCTCACTTATTTTAGTAATTTATTCTTATAAGCTCATATTGTTCAAATTTCTCTAAATGTTCATATTATATGTATTAGCCTACTAGATGACTTTCATTGCCACATCATATGTATTGGTGCAATTATTGCATATTTTTTGTATGAATTTTGGCTATCCAAACTTCAAGCTCGGTGATGAAGGCCTAAATGGCTCTGACACAAGGTCAAACCTCAACTAATTGATGCTTGTGAAATTAGACATTGTAGAACAAGAGTCATCATTTCCAAAAAGGGGGTATAATAGCCAATTAGGCCAGTAGTTTGTTAGTTATACCCTCCAGAAGTAGGTCATCCAAAAATGTAATTTGTAAAAAGTCTTTAGCTGATTCTATGTTATAAAGTGTAATAAAAAAATATAATATGAGGTTGGTTGACCTCAAGAGTTGGGGCTTGGTGTCTAGAACCTTTCTAAGTGGTGGAAAATTCCTATATAAGGAAGGCACATAGGTTTTCTAGGGCAGTTCTAGGTGAGTTGTGTAACTCTGTCTTGCATATTGTTGTAAGGAAGGCACCTATGTGGGTTTGCATATTATAATTTTGAATTATGTAATTCCAGACTTGTGGAGATAATAAGAATCCCATATTTTATTCTCTCAAATTGTTGATGTTTCTCTATTTATGTTATGTGTTTATCCTATTAAGGGGAGTGCCCTTCATCAAGTGGTATCAAAGCAGGAGTTCCTGAGTGTGTAAGAAAATTGTCAACTAAGAGGTGGTTTGCACCAAGATCATGGTTGCAGTTGAGCATGTAGATAGATCATTGATTGCGAGGAAGTTTGAACTATTTTTTTAACAAAAGTGTGAAAATGCCTCCACAAAGGGAGCATTATGGAAGAATCAGAGGTATTACACTTGAGGGTTTTAGAGTCCTCTAGAGACAATTACAAGAGTTGCAAGAACAAGTGTGCAGAGGGATGAATCTTTATGTAAGAGATGAAAGTGAGGATGAAAGAGAAGAAGAAGGAAACATTGAGCTAGAAGTTGAATATGATGTTCTACACCTAAAAGAATAAAATCTTTTGAGGGCCATCTCCAAGATTGAAAAAAGACCTAAGTTTGAGGTTCCCACATTTTTGGAAAATATTAAGCTAGAGGAATTGATCGATTGGATCAATGAAGAAGAATATTTTGAGTATGAAGATATTGAGGATCCTAATAGGGTCAACTTTATGAAGGCCAAACTAAAGGGTCATGCGAAGATCTAGTCGTAGGACATTCAAGTGGAGCAAAATAGAAGAAGGAATGATAAAATCATAAGATGGGACCAGATGATAGCTAAATTGAAGTGACAATTAATTCCTATTGATTATGAGCTTGATATGTTGAATAAAATGCAAGGGTTGAAGCAAGTAGGAATTTTTTTTAGGAGTATACCCAAGTTTTTTACTAAGTTTTTGTTAGAATAGGCCATGTAGAAGGTGAAAAGGATAAAATTTCTCGTTACCTTAATGGGTTGAGGCCAACCATTCAGGAGGAGTTAAATCTATTTCAAATGAATAGAATTAAGGAGGCATACTAGTTCTCTCTCAAAGTAGAAGAGAAGTTGAACAAAGATTTTGAGAGCTAACAAAGTGGAAGAGGTCATGGTGGAATATCTGGTGGATGGTCTTATGCAGGTTGAAATGATGATCAGAAGAAGAAGGATGAGGTTAGTAGTAGAAGTCAAAACTAGAAGAATAGAGATCAAAGAGGAAGAGGAAGAGGACAAGGATTAGCATAGGAGGTTTTCATTGAACATGTTTTCATTATGGAGAAGAAGGACATAAGGAATTTGGATGTCCTCAATACCAAGGAAAGATAGACAAGAGCCAAAGTGTAGGCCAGAGTTTTGAATGTTGATTTAGATGCAAAACCATAACATTTTGAAGATGTTGAAAGAGGAGAATTCCTAGTTAACAAAAGAGTCTTGTTGAGTGGTGAGAATGAACCTAATCAAATGAGGAGCTTGTTTCACACCAAGTGCAAGTGTGAAGAGAAGTGTTGTGATGTGATCTTTGATAGTGGAAGAACTTACAATTTGGTGTCAAAAAAGATGGTCACTAAGATCAAGCTCAAAAGACAAAAATACTCGTAACCATATCGTATTTCCTGGTTGTAGGAAGACCATAAGTTCATGGTTAATGAGAAGCACCTAGTAAAGTTCAAGATTGGAAGCTACTGGGATGAAGTACTATGTGATATCATACCTATGGACATATATCATATGTTTCTATGTAGGTTTTGGAAATTTAATAACCATGATGTACATGATGATCATGTGAATACCTACACTCTAAAAAGGGATGGATTGAAACATAAGTTGAAGCCATTAAATGAAAAAGAAGAAAAGGTACATAGTTCTACTAGGATATGTCTTGTTGATGGAAATAAGTTCCTAGAGGGTATCAGGTGTGAGAATATGTGTTTTTCTATAATTCCAAAAGATGGTAAAGAAGCAATTGAAGAGGTGCTTGAAAATTTTGAAGATTTGTTGGATAAGTTTCCAGATATTGTATCTAATAATGTGTTTGATGGATTACTACCAGTGAGGAAGATCAGTCACCCAATGGACTTGATTTGAAGAGCCAATTTTTTGAACAAGGAAGCACATAGAATAACACCAATATTAAGTGAAGAGTTGAATAGACAAGTACATGAGTTGTTGCAGCAAAAGGGATTGATTTGAGAGAGTTTAAGTCCATGTGTTGTACTGGTAGTATTAGCACTGAAAAATAATGGAGAATGGAGAATGTGTATAGATTATTGGGTTATAAACAAGATCATAATCAAGTACATATTGTTATTTCCATGGATGGATGATATAATGGACTCTTTGAGCAAAGCCATGCATTTCACAAAGATAGATCTAAAGAGGGTGTACCATCAATTTGGATCAGAGAAGGGGATGAATTGAATAATGCCTTCAAGACAAGGGAATGATTGTAGGAGTGGTTAGTTATGTCTTTTGGACTAACCAATGCCTTGAGCACTTTCATGTGGCTCATTAATGAGGTATAGAAGGAATTTCTGGGTAAGTTTGACATTGTTTACCTAGATGATATTTTGATCTTTAGTAAGATATTGGAGGAGAATATAATGCATATTTTTAATGTGTTTGAGAAGTTGAGGGGAAAAAATTGTTGATAAATATAAATAAGTAAAGTTTTGTGAAGAACAAGTTGGTGTACCTAGGATTTGTACTTTCAAGATAAGGTCTAAAAATGGACCCTAAAAAAGTGAAGGCTATCCTTAAATGACCTACTCTAAGGAGTGCTATAGAGGTAAGTTATTTTCATTGCTTGGATAGCATCTATAGAAATTTTATCAAAGGTTTTAGCAATATTTGTGGATCCTTGACTGAAACAATGAGTGGAGATAGGAAATAATTTAAGTAGACTATAGGAGTAATTAAGAGTTTCAATTTGTTGATATAGAAAGTTATAGAACAACCCATTGTAGCACTTCCAAATTTTAATAAGCTGTTTCAATAGACTATGATGTTAGTGGTACTATAAGAGCTATATTGAGCTAAGAATATAGACATGTTGCTCATTTCAATGAGAAGTTGAATGAGGCCAAAATAAAATATTTTGTTTATGATCAGGATTTTTATGCTATAGTTCAAGCATTGCAAAAGTGGAGACATTATCTTCTTCCTAAGGAGTTTGTTTCGTATATTGATCATCAAGATTCGCAATATTTGGTACTCAAGGAAAATTGAACCTAATGCATTTGAAGTGGATTGATTTTTTGTAGAGATGCATTTATTTTGAAACACATGAGTGGGAAGTCTAATAGAGTTGAAGATCCTCTTAGCAAGAGATTACTTTTGCTGATGAAAATGCAAATCTAGGTGGTTGGGTTCAAGGAACTCACAAGTTTGTATCCAAAGGATCCTAATTTTGGTGAAGCTTAGAAAGATTACACAAAACTTGTCACATTTGACAAGACAATGTGATTGGATTTCAAAATCTAAGATGGTATGTTGTTCAAAAAATCAGTTGTGCATTCCAAGAACTTCTATGAGAGAGAATCTCATCAAGGAGAAGCATAGTGGAGGATTAGCTCGACATTTTGGTAGAGATAAAACCATTTCTTTGGTTGTTGAGAATTATTACTAGCCATAATTGTAGCAAGCTAGTAAGAATTTTGTACAGAGTTGCATAGCATGTCAGATGGAAAAAGGAATGAAGTAGAATATGGGGTTGTATTAGCCATTACCTATACCAGAGAAGTTGTGGGAGGATGTCAGAATAGATTTTGTTCTTGGTGAGGGCATGAGTCAATTTTTGTGGAGCTTGGCATTTTTTCAAAGATGAAACATTTTATTACCTCCAAGAAGACTAGTGATGCTAATCATGTGGTGAGACTACATGGTCTACCAAAGAGCATAGTTTCTGATTGAGATACCAAGTTTTTTGGGTATTTATGGCATACATTATGGAAGAAGTTGAAGATAGATTTGAATTTCAACTCATGACATCAAAGTTTGGCAAATTTTTTAGATGTTTGGTTGGAGATAGGCAAAAAGGATGGGATCTAATTTTACCACAGGCAGAATTTACATATAATAATTTTATCAACATGAGTACTAGTAAATCACCATTTCATATTATATATGGGAGAAGTCTGAGAAATGCTCCTAAATTAAGGAATTTGGATAAAGGGGAGATAAGTAGTGTTGAGGTTGATGATTTTGTAGAACATTTGAAGAACATCCATGATGAGGTGAGGAAGAAAATTAAAAGGATGAATACACAGTACAAGGATAAAGTAGATTTAAGGAGGTATAAATAAATTTAGACTACAGATAAAGTTGTGGTACATTTGAGGAAGGAGATATTTCTAGTATGTACAATTAATAATCTGAAAATGAATAAGTTTGAACCATGCAAGATATTGAAAAATCGTGATTCTAGAAATGTCCATGAAGTAGAGTTGCCCATTGAATTAAATATATCACCAATATTAAACATTTTAGATTTGATAGAATATTATAAAGGAGGTATTGAAGATGAGGTTAGAGAAGTGCAATGGAGTATCCTGACAACTGCTTCAACTACAAAGGAGATTGAGGAGATATTGGATAGTCGTGTTGGAAGAAGCATAAGGAAAAGAATATATGAAGAGTGTTTCGTTGAATGGAAAAGAAAGCCAATGGAGGATTCATCATGGCTAACAAGGGAGGAGGTTGAAATCTTGGGTTTCCTCTCACTACATGAGACATCACAAGGTCACATATCGAATTACTCTAGGTGTTGAATTCAGGAGAACCCTAGCTATAGTGGCAATCTTGCATCACCCAAAAATATTTCTATTTCCAATTTTATATTTTCAAAAAGGGTTATTCTAGTGAAGAGTTGTTATTTTTTGAATCTTGCTAATTTTACTAAGTTGGTCTTATGATCTCAAATTATTCTAATTTCATACTTGAAATTTCATCTTATATTTATCAGCTGACCAAGTGAGTTTAATTTCCATATCATATGTATTATTGTAGTTATTGTAGATTTTTAGTATGAATTTTGGCTATCCAAAATTTAGGCTCAACAATAAAGGCCTAGATGACTCAAAAATAAGGTCAAACTTCATCTAATGAATAACTTCATAATCAACCATTGTATAATAGGAGTTATCATTTCTAAAAAAGGGTTATAATAGCCAATTAGGTCTACGATTTGTTAGTTATGGTCTCCAAAAGTGGGTCATCCAAAATTGTAATTTGTAAATTATCTCAAACTGATTCTATGTAATAAATTCTAATAAATGTTGGAATTACAAGTGGAAAGAGTAAACTTCTAAGAGGAGGGATGAATCAGGAGTTTAAACTTGGACCCATAAAACTTTCACCATTCATTCATCACATACATTATGTAAATTGAAATAACATGTAAAGCATATGCATCTAAATCACATAAACATGTAAGCAATCACACACGGAGCACTAGATATGATTACCCAGAAACCCTCTGAGTGAGAAGGTAAAACTAGGGTGGGGATGACACCCACAAATCTTCACTACTATAGTAATAAAGTGTATCTAATGAAGGTTACAATGATTTGACCATGAGTCATAGTCTACCCTATGAAAGGTCTACCCTGTTAAAGGCTTACAAAGACTATTAGTTCTCACCTTGTTAGAGGATTTCAACACCATGTTAGAAGTGTTTGTTGTTAGAGAACTTCAACTTACAACTAAGTAAGCACCCTATTAAAGGATTTCATATAGCCTATTAGGACTACTCTATTAAGAGATTTAACTGAAATCACATGTTAAAGTATCTCAGCATAGATCATGTGATTGGCACTTGCTTGCCTGATAATAGATCACCTCTATATAATATCTAATTGATCCTTCATAATTAGATGTCTCAATGTTGTGTCCTTTCTTCTATCCTCTATTCTTCTCTAACTGATTCTACAATTAATTCTCAATTCTAAGTCACCTTGAATGCTTTGCAAACTATCTTGTTTTCTCCTCCAATTTGATCATTCACCCATTGTAAAGAGTTTAGGGCTTCATCCTCCTTAAGAAGACTTAGGTGGCTTAGGGTTAGGTATAAATCTACGGTTGAGATTCATCCATTTTGCTACTTAAACCTTCCCTTATTGTAATTGGTTGCATGTAATTGCATAGGGAATCCAAATATAGATTCATTCGTATCTCCATATTATCAAAATATGATCTTAAGTTGGCTCAAAAATGGTTTACATTGTTTTTTGTGCCATTACAAACAAATATGTCAAAATTGTGTCACTCGACATATGAAGTCTATGATGCTCGACATGCACTATGCTATATACTATGACTCAGAACCTACATTACTTGTCATCCACTATTTACTTGGCTCCTAAATCACTCGGCATGGTTAATTGGCTCGGCACCTAAGTGACTCGGCACATGAGTGACTCAACACTCATTACAATTCAGCATGGTCTAATATTTACATGTTGTGCTCGGCATATATTACTAGTTTGGCATGAACTAAGTAAATGGCTTAAGTGTGTTGACACTCACTTGTTAAAACCAATCTAAGATCAACAATCTCCCCCTTTGACATGAGTGTCAAAAACACTTGAATATACATAATCAACTTCAATCTTCTCGAGCATAACATATCCATGACTCAGCATATATACAAAACTTCAAAATTTTAAAATTTTCAATAACCTATACACCTCAAAATTGATAACTCCCCCTGAGTTAATGTGTTTGATTTGTATCCAAAATCTATGCTCCCTTTGACTTCAATGTGTTGTATCTGATACTCTTTCATCTGATATGCTCTGTCTTAGCTGATATCTATATTTGTTTCCTGCTTTCTCTCCAAAAATGCATATCACCTCAATGATATAATTCTGCTACTATGATCCCCCTTTGTTTTTTCTCTCCTTTTTGTTCATACTCCCCCATATATTTTTCTCATATTATATATATTCCTTTCTTTTATTCTCCCCCTGTATTATATCTCCCCCATTTTATATTTCTCCCACTTTTTGACACTTATGTCAAATGGGTTATACACCTATGGTGTGTTTTTCCAAAAAGGATTTTTGGGTATCCATTATTATCCTTCGAGATGCATCCCAATTGTCACATGCAACATCTAATGACTTAATTTGGATTGCAAGCTCTGCAGCAAGGTGCACTAGACCATCTAAAGTAGAAAGATTGGGGTCTTTCTTCAGTAAAGTCTTGGCATAACCTAGCTCCTTGTGCATTATCTCCATATAAGGGGTAAGGGTAGCCTAAATAATTATTAGTTTGGCTCTAATATTAGCCTTATCTACTACTAAGATAGCTAACTGACTATTTCTAAAGCAATGTTCTAATATGCTTCTCACTCTGAGTTGGATTTGATGGTAGGCTTGCATCTAATGCAAATATTTTTTCTCTCCAAACTTAGAATGTGACTTCTAATCTCTTGGGTGAAGAGTGTAGGGTTGCATAATTTTGTGTACAGTGAGAATATATTCTCAAGTACCTTCTTCACATCTTCAACCTTTGTTGCAAAAGTAACTTGTTATAGTGTTATCTCATTGGATATTTTCTCATTTATGTTTCCTTGAAACTTCTTCTTGGACCATTCTAAAAGTTTTGCATTTGTCTCAAGGTCTTCATTTGTGACATTTTCCACTATATCGGTCAGTTTCTCTATAAGTGGCTTGGTCTCTTTAGGAGTTGGTAGGATAAATTCATCTAAAAAGATGTCCTTTATATCTTGGAGTGCTTGCTTCTGCCTATGTTCTCTCCTAAGCATTTCATGATGCTTTTTCCTCTCTAAGGCTTGTTGTAAAATGCCTATTTTCTCCAGTGTCATAGTGTCATAGTCATATTTTTGAATAAAAATTTCTTCATCAAGGCTTATGTCTCCATAATTCATTTCCTTATCAACCTTTGATGAGCTAGGGCTTGGCACTAAAATTTGCAATGGAATGGCTTTTGTGCCTGGCTTATGAAGAGCTCGTGTCAAAGGAGTGGCAAATGTTAGTAAGGCTACCAGTGCTTGGATGGCTTCCTATTCCTTCACCGTAGGTGTTAAGTTATGCTCTTTAGGCTTGCCCTGATCTTTTACTATGACTTGAATAGCACCTTGTTCCCATGTTGTAGGTATAGATGAATCTATCTGTCCTATTTTTTGTTGTCCTGTAATATCTTTCTCTTATGCTTGCTTCTCAATTGCAACACTTGTATCAACCTTAGTAGATGTATCTACTATTTTTTGAACCGAAGGTTGTACATTAGTAACTAAAGGGATGATAGAAGGTGGTCCTTGTGGATTCACCTTTTCCCTTCCGACCTTAGTTACTGCTTTTTGCAATTCTTCTACACTAACCAAAATTGGATTTTCATAATGTTTAGCTTGGAGTGTAGATTGTTCTAGAATCTTCTTCAAGTCTTCTATAGTAAGTGGATTAATGTTTTGTGCTAGTGCATCAGAAACATCCTTAACAATTATGGTTTCAGAGGTCTCGGTTGTGTCATGGGGAGGACTAACACTCGGCACTTGTGTGTCCTGCACACTCTATTCATCTTGTTGTTGCTCTGTTGTTGCCTTGTCATCATTTTTCTTTTCTATATCTTTCCCAACTATATTATCTTTCTTATCATCTTCCTTGTCATCATTCTTGTCATCATGTTTACCTTCTGAAGGGTCAACTTCTCCTTGTTTCATAGTGGTCAACCCATAGATAAGTTTCCATAATTGAGTTGATTTCTTGACCACATCTTCAATGTTATTTTGAAGAATGTTGAAGGCTCTATATTTAGGTGTGAACCTAACTGCGTATCTCGTGACAACCTTAGCAATCTATCCCTTTGTCAACTCTAGCATCACTTGAGCTAATGTTGTTTCCCTAATCTACTTTTCCAAATTTAGACAATAATGTCATTTTTGCTCAACAATATCATATAAAAATTTTGGTATTGAATTGGAAAATTCTAGTGGAGTGTTCTTAAACTTTGACATCATGGCATATAATGCCTCTTCCACTTGGTTTTTCTCTTCTTTTCCCAATTTATCAAAATCAATATGTTTCAAACCAAATAAATCTACACTGCTTTTGATATTTTCACATAAGTTTTCAAGATTAGATAGAGGATTGTGATTTACCACATTAAATTGGTTATTTTCATCTGATTTTGTCCTTTCTTCATCAGAATCTAGTTGTGCCACATATTTCCTTCTCTATCTTATTTGCTCTTGGACACCTTCCTTAATTTGCTTGGTCTTTTCTTTGGCCTCTTGAATGGTTTCACGTGTGCTGGCCCTGGTGGTAGGTGCAGTAGACTTGGCTTGGATACGTTTTACAACTTTCTTTTCCCTTGCCACTGGCTATGCCTTAGCCTTCCTCTTCTTTGGTTCAAGAGGAGTAGGTGCTTCCTCAACTTTTTCTCCCTTGGCACCTACAATTTCTTCCTCTTCATTTTCTTCTCCCATGCCTTGGGTCAATGCAAGAGGTGCTTGAGTTTGTGTTTCTTCATCCTCTTCTTCTTCTTATACTTCCTTCTCGACACCTTCTCCAAATTTGGCTTTTTGTTTCTTCACTATCTTATCTTTCTTCTTAATGGCTAGTGTAGTTTTCAACTCCATGGTAATATTTGATTTTACCATCTCATAGTTGCCAAATATCTTTGCACTTTTATCTGTTTCTTCTGCTAATAGTGCAGTGATGGTTGCTGAGGCTTCATTAATATTAATTTCATACCCAAGTGGTCTTAACCATCTTACCCTTGGTGTGGAAGCTTGCACAAAATTGTAATCGACATCAACAAGAAAAAATTTGTCATTATAGTGTTGTTTAACCAAATAAATTAGGATCCTCATTCTTTCCTTCATTGATTTCTTGAAATCTTCAAAGTAACTTGTCATCAAGGTTTCAAAGTTTTCTCCCATCTGCTCAATGAACTCATTGATCTGCACCACAATTAGTCTATTTGTTTTCCACCCTACAATACCGAAAGAGGGAAATGTATTCTATAGATAAAAGAATATACAAACTAGTATTGAACCAAACTTGCACTATGAATGCTTGGTTTTCTAATAGCTCCAAGATTCTCCATCAATTGTTGTAATTGTAGCTCTACTAGATCATAACATCCACAAATATGTAGGGTACACTATTAAATCTACCAGATTGATAGAATTTGTGTGAGATTACCCTTATAGTAAAGTTTAGCACTAGATTAGTGATGGTATATGTAGGCATAACTCTCTTATTCCATTTTGCTCCAGTGTTCTTCTCAATTACTTCCTTGGAATCACTTCTGAGTGTCTTTGGCTAATCTAGGGTTGGGTAACTAGTAACCCTAGGGATTATTCTCTTGGTAATCTTGATAGGTCCTCCCTCTAGCCATAAAGAACCATCATGAATTTGGCTTAGAATAATTCTTATCCATTTAGTTTTAAATACATTCAAAAAATCTAGGGCTCGTTTCAAACCCTTTTTCTTAATGATTTTGTATTCCTCCTTCAAAACACCATTTTCACACAATCTATTATATGCATCTTTTATGTCCATGTCTCCTATACTTCCTATTTTGCAATTGTAGCACTTCCTCACATCTTGCACCATAATTATGTTTGGTGGGATCATTGACAATGTGTTAGAAGGATCTTGTTTATAGGCAATGTCAGGGATGGCTTTAAATATGGGTTGCTTAAATTCATTACTGAAAAGTTCAACATTCAAAGCCTCCTTCCCTTCAATATTTTTCAAACTAGATGTCATCTTGTCAAACTAGGGTTTATGCAAAATTAAACTATGTAGCTTGGCTTGTGATAAATACCTTGTAATATCTGATAAACTAGTGTAATATCATTACTAGAAACTCTACAAATGCTTTGAATAGGTTTTTGAATTGCCTTCTGCTCTACTTTCTCTTGCTTGAATTTGAAGTGATGAATAATGAGCAAAAATTGTTCATATACCCTTTGAAAACCTTGCATTTAATGCTAAGTGCTTACACAGTTGTAAGCTCGACATTAACCATTTTTAGAATCACTTAGCATCCATTGATATTTCCATCACTTGGCAGCTACTATAAGCTCGGCATCAACTAGATAGTCTAGTAGCTTGGCATCAACTAACATTCCACTCAGCACACATAGGAAACTTTTCATGCTCGGCAACAACATGAAAAACTTAAAGATTTAACTTGAATTTTCAACAACATCTTGCATCTTTATTCATGCTAATGTAGTCTTTTTAGTATTGTCTCCTTTGGAATTGATGTATAATATAACACTTGAATATCAGTCCCACATATGATTGCCTAGTTTGATGAGGTGTGATTACCTGACCCATTGGGTGAAGTGATCGCTTCTCTATTTGATGTGCTACAACCATCCTTCTTTTTCCATGTATTATTCATCTCATCTCTAATGTGTTCAACATCTTCCTTTCCTTTTTCTTTATCAAATTCACAACTTGTGTCTTTGACCTAGTTGGACAATGCTTACTGATGTGACCAGTCTTCAAATAGCTAAAACATGTGGTTTGACTCAACCACCTTTTTAAGTTACCACTAAAGTGTGTCCTAATACAATTCTCAAGAACGTGTCCATATTCTTGACAATAATGACAGCTATATCTTGTATTATAATCCCAATCATAAAATTTCCCATTGCTTCTTACCTTTGTTGGATTGATTGATGACCACATGGATTTGGATCTACATTCAAAGGCTCTATGTCCATACTTCTAATAGTTGTAGCAATATCCTTCAAATAATTGTTTATGCATGGTCTTGGCTCTGCATTCATGTCTCTGATGACCTTGCTTGTTACACTTATGAAAATGAGTCATGTTCTTAGGCTTGGCATTCTAATTTTCATTCTTACTCCTACACATATTAGTAGTATGTCCTTCCTTACCACAATTATGACAAGTAGGTTTGGAGTTCTTACCTTTGATGTTCCTTTCTTTAGCGACTTTGGATGATTCTCCTTCTTCAGTGCTTGTGTAGCCCAATCTTGATGTATCATTGTTAGGTCTAGGGGATCTCAATAATTGCTCAAAGTATTTGATGGCTTCATTTGGCTTGTTGAAACTTTTAGCAAATTCCTTTTCTCTTTTTAGGTCACTTTGCAATTGTTCATTCTACAACTTCAATTTGGTTATCTCAATGTCCTTGACATTCAGTTCATAGTTGGCATTCATCATGTGACTTAGAGTATCCAATTGCATGTTGAAAATATTGGCTACCTCTATTGACTTCTCTTCCAATCTATTTGCCAAATTCTTTTGTCTTCTTCAACCATGGCTTTGTCTTCTATAGCCTTCTTCTTTTGTTTAGTCACCCCACATAGTAGTATAGCTTGTGTTTCTTGCTCTAGCTTGAGATTTCTGATTTCCTCAGCTTGGATTCTATTCTTTTCCATCAGATCTGTAACTGTTACATCAAATTCATTGGAGTCACCATCTGTAAATAGCTTGTTATTGTTTATCTCTTTATATAGTGTGTCATTCTCTACAATAGTAATCTATTTCCTTCTCTTCAAGGATTTCTTTAGTTCCTCTCTTGCCTGATTCAGTTGATGTAGTATGATATGTATTTCAATCTCTTGGTTCTCAATAGTTTTTCCCAACTTGTAGACTTCCATTTCAAGATCTTTCCTCAAAGCTAAAAAGATTCTCTTTTAGAGAACTTGGCTTTGATACCAATTGTTGGAATTACAAGTGGAAAGAGTAAACTTTTGAGAGGGGGTGGGGGGATAAATAAGGAGTTTAAACTTGGACCCATAAAACTTTCACCATTTATTTATCACATACATTATGTAAACTAAAATAGCATGTAAAGCATATGCATCTAAATCACATAAACATGTAAGAAATCAACACATAACACCAAATATGATTACCCAAAAACCCTCCAAGAGAGAAAGTAAAATTGGGGTGGGGATGACACCCACAAATCTTCACTACTACAATAATAAAGTATATCCAATAAAGGTTACAATGATTTGACCATAAATCATGGTCTACCCGATGAAAGGTTAACCCTGTTAAAGGCTTACAAAGACTATTAGGTCTCACCTTGTTAGAGGATTTCAACACCCTATTAGAAGTGTGCCTAGTTAGAGGACTTCAACTTACAACTAAGCAAGCACCCTATTAAAGGATTTCATATAGCTTATTAGGACTACTTTGTTAAGAGATTTAACTGAAATCACCTATTAAAATGTCTTAGCATAGATCCTATGATTGGCACTTGCTTGCCTGATAATAGATCAACTCTACACAATGTCTAATTGATCCTTCATGATCAAATGTCTCAATGTTGTGTCCTTTCTTCTATCCTTTGTTCTTCTCTAACTGATTCTGCAATTCACTCTTAGTTCTAAGTCACCTTGAATGCTTTGTAAACTATCTTGTTCAGTCCTCCAATTTGATCATTCACCCATTGTAAAGAGTTTAGGACTTTGTCCTCATTAAGAAGACTTAGGTGGCTTAGGGTTAGGTGTAAATCTACAGCTGAGATTCATCCATTTTTCTGCTTAAACCTTCCCTTTTTCTGATTGGTTGCATGTAATTGCATAGGGAATCCAAATATAGATTCGTCCTTATCTCCATAATATCAAAATATGATCTTAATTTGGCTCAAAAATGGTTTACGTAATTGTTTGTGTCATTACAAACAAATATGCCAAAACTATATCAACATATGAAGTCTTTGATGCTCAGCATGCACTGTTCTGTATACTATGACTCAACACTTGCATTACTTGGCATCCACTATTTACTTGGCTCCTGAATCAGTTGACATGATCTATTTGCTCAGCACCTGAGTGACTTAGCAGCACTCATTGCAATTCGGTCTGGTCTAATATTTACATGTTGTGCTTAGCATGTATTACTAGTTCGATATGAACTGAGTAAATGGCTTAAGTGTGTTGATACTCAATTGTCAAAACCAATCTAAGTTCAACAATACATAATATAATATAATTTATTTTAGCCTCAAGAGTTAGGGCTTAGTGTATATAACCTTCCTAGGCAGTCAAAAATGCCTAAGGAAGGCTCGTAGGTTGTCTAGGGCATTTTTGGGTGATAGTCACAAGTTTATCTTGCAAACTATTGTAAGGAAGGTGTTAATGTGGGTTTTCATATTGTAATTATTAATTTTGTAATTCCACACTTATAGAGATAATAAGAAGCCCATTTTTCTCTCAATTTTTTATTGTTTCTTTATTTTTGTTGTGTGTTTGTCATACTAAGGGGAACACCCTTCATCAAGTGGTATTAGAGTAGGAGTTTCAGAGTGTGTAAACAAATCATTGATAGTCAGGTTGTTTGCATAATGATCATGGTTTGGGTTGAGCATGTATACATATCACCAATTGTGAGGTAGTTTGCACTAGGGTTTCAATGAAAGTGCAAAAATGCCTTCATAAAGGGAGTGTGGTGGAAGAGTCAAAGGTGTTACAACTGAGGGTTTTAGAGCCCTCTAGAGATAGCTACAAGTATTGAAAGAAATAGTATGTAGAAGGATGAATCTTGTCATAAGAGATGAAATAGAGGATGAAATAGAAGAAGAAGGAAGCATTGAACTAATTGTTGAAGATGAAGTCCTAAACCTAGATGAAGAAAATCTCTTTAGGGTCATCTCCAAGATTAGAAAAGACCTAAGTTTGAGTTTCTCACATTTTTAGGAAATCATAGCCCAAAGTAATTGATTAATTTGATCAATGAATTAGAATAATATTTTGAGTATAAAGATATTGAGGATCTGACAGGGTCGAGTTTGTGAAGGCCAAACTGAAGGATAGTGCAAAGATCTAGTGGTAGGAGATTTAGCTAGAGCAAAATAGAAGAGGGAAGGATAAAATCACAAGATTGGACCATATGATAGCTGAATTGAGGTGACAATTCATTCTCGTTGACTATGAGCTTGATCAAATAAAGAAAATGAAAGGTTTGAAGCAAGCGGGAAGATCTATTCAGAAGTATAGAGAAGAGTTTTACCGAGTTCTTATTATCATAGGCCATGCAAAAGGTGACAAGGATAAAAGTATATGTTCCCTTAATGGATTGAGGCCAACCATTCAGGAGGAATTAAGTCTAGTTCAAATGAATAGTATTGAGGAGCCATACCAATTCACCCTAACAGTAGAAGTGAAGTTGAACAAGACGTTTGAGAGACGATAAAGTGGAAGAGGTTGTGGTAGAAGATCTGTTGGATGATCTTATGGAGGTTGAAATGATGATCAGAAGAAGAAGGATGAGGCCAACACTAGCAATTAAAGCCAGAGGGGAAACAATTTCAATCATTCCCATGATCAAAGCAACAGAGATCAAAGAGAAAGAGGAAGAGGACAAGGATCTAATAGAGGAGGTTTTTGTGGAACATGTTTTCACTATGGAGAAGAAGGGCATAGGGAATTTGAATGTCCTCAACACCAAGGAATGATAGATAGGAGAATTAAAGGCTTAGACAATATTACTCATGTTGATGAAGATGAAAAATCATCACATCTTGAAGATATTGAAAGAGGAGAAGTCCTAGTTAATAGAAGAGTCATGTTGATTGGTGAGAATGAACCTGATCAAAGAAGGAGCTTATTTCACAGTAGGTGCAAATATGAAGAAATGTGTTGTGATGTGATCATTGATAGTGGAAGCACTAACAATTTTTTGTTAGAAAATATGGTCACTAAGTTGAAGCTCAAAAGATAGAAACACCAATGACCATATTGTATTGCCTGGGTGTAGGATGACTACAAGGTCATGGTTAATGATAATTTCCTAGTAAAGTTCATGATTAGAAGCTACCATGATGAGGTACTATGCAATATCATACCTATGGAAATATTTCATATATTATTGGGTAGACTCTAGCAGTTTGACAAGCATGTTGTACATAATGGTCATGTGAATACCTATACTCTAACAAAGGATGGAGTGAAACATAAGATGAAGCCATTGAGTGATAAAGAAGAAAAGGTATGTAGTTCTGTTAGGATATATTTTGTTGATGGAAATGTATACAAGAAAACCTAACCTGTCAAGAGCACACATAAACAAGCAAAGTTAGTTGCACATGTATATCAAAGATTCAAAGTAAATCAAAATAAAACTAATTCTATGCTTGAGTTTTACAACTTAATGCAACCAAAAAGAAAGATTCCTCATGTAACCTTAGAGCAGCTCAACAAGGGTGCCCACAAGAGGCCTTGTTGGTGTGTTCAATGATGAGGGATGTGGATGTGCTCTCCTCAAACACAAATATGGAAGAATCCCTTCAAACTGATCAAATGAGTGCAACAATGCAAATATGAAACTATGCTATAATGTATGTGGAATGACTTCAAAAAATGGCTATGAGTAAGCCAACCTCAAAATTATTCTAAGGATGTGAATTTGGAAATGAGATGCAATAAAGAAATCTAACAATATTATGCTACCATGAAACTATGCAAAATCTAGAAATTGAAACAATGTAAACAATTACCAAGGGTTAGCTCTAAGCATGAACATCTAGTAGAAACTCTAACACTATACTAGCATGATAACAATGTAAATGAGGGAGACAAAGAATGCTTAAGACAAGGGTTCTATTTATAGGCTTCAGAGAGGCCTTGGGGAGATGGCATCTATGTGGCATCCACATAGGTGCCACAAGGGACATACATGGGCTAAGGAGATAAGCCATGCAAATGTCAACATTAGCCTTTTTGTTGATTAAGATGGCTCAAGGGGTGCTCACACATGTGTGAGAAACCTTGAAGAAAGGAAAGGGAACAAGTGTGTAAGAGTATAAGAGGCTTTTGGAGGAATTAATGAAAGGGGCACTTTCTTGGGCTTTGAGTTGCTCACAGATGTGTGAGCAAACACTTAGGGACTAAAAGGTGTTTAGGGGGGTATTTAGGATAATTGAGTGGGATTAACTAGTGGGTAGACTTAGAAGGATGAGAGTGATGGGTGGTAGGCTAGGTTTTAGATGGGATTAGAATTAAATTTAATCATAAGATTATAGAATTTAATAAAGTGGAGGGAAATTAAATAAAGTGATATTTATTTAGAAGGGGATTTATGGAGCACTATGCATTAAACAAATTTAACACATTAGGGGGAAGTATTCAAATTAAATTTAAATACATTAGGGAAGTGAACCTATTTAATTAAATAAATTTAATCAAATAAGTAGAAGAATATGAAAAATAAAATTAATTAACAAATAATCAATTATAGTGTCAAGAGAAATATTAAATAAATTAATATAGTGTTTTAGAATGATTTTAAGTGTCTATAGGAAAGAAGTTCCTACAAGGTATAATTACAAAAGATGGTAAAGAAGAAGTAGAAGAGGTGCATGCATAAGTTGTAGATTTTTTGGATGATTTTTTGGATATTATGTCTAATAATGTTCCTGATGGATTACCACCAGTGAGGAAGATCACTCATCAGATGGACATGATTCCAGGAGCCAATTTTCCAAATAAGGTAGAACATAGAATGACACCAACTAAAAGTGAAGATTTGAATAGACAAGTACATGAGTTGTTGCAAAACAAATTGATTTGAGAGAGTTTGAGTCCATGTGTACTAACAATATTAGAACCAAAAATGAAAGGATAATGGAGGATGTGTAGAGATACTCGAGCTATCAACAAGATCATAATCAAGTATAGATTTCCATTTTCATGAATGGATGATATCATAGACTATTTAAGTGAAGCTATGTATTTCAAAAAGGTAGATCTAAAGAGTGGTTGTCATTATATTCAGATCATAGAAGGGGATGAATGGTAGACTGCCTTCAACAAAAGAGACTAACCAATGCACTAAGACTTAGCACTTTAATGTGACTTGTGAATGAGGTATTCAAGGAATTTCTCAATAAGTTTGTCATTTTTTACCGAGATGATATTTTGATTTTTAGTAAGATATTGGAGGAGCATATAATGCATATTCATAAGGTGTTTGAGAAGTTGAGGGAAGAAAAGTTGTTGATAAATTTGAAGAAGTATAGTTTTTCTAATTTCATATATGAAGATTCATCTTAGACATATCAGCCTACTAGATGAGTTCCATTTCAATATCATATGTATTAGTGCAAGTATTGCTGATTTTTGCTATGAATTATGACTATCCAAACTTTAGGTTCGGCGATGAAAGCCTAAATGGCTCCAAAATGAGGTCAAACCTTGGTTGATGGATTTTTTTTCAACTAGCCTCTATAGAACAACAATTGTCATTTCTAAAAGGGGTTATAATAGCCAATTGAGTCAACTATTTGTTAGTTATGCTCTCCAGAAGTAGGTCATCTAAAAATATAATTTATAAATTATTTTGAGATGATTGTATTTAATAAAGTATAATAAATTAATATAATATGAGGTTGTTCTTCCTCAAGAATTAGGCTTTAGTGTCTAGGACCTTCCCAGGTGGTGGAAAATGCCTATAATAGGAAGACCCATAGGTTTTCTAGGGAAGTTATAGGTGATAGTTGTAGCTTTGTCTTGCAAATTTTTGTAAGGAAGGTGCCTGTTGGGCATTCATTTTGCATGAGGTCAATGACAGGAATCCATAGTGTAATTCCTCTCTTGAAAAGCAAATCTTTTTGAGGATCCACTCCAAGGTTTAGTGTTTGTCTTGCGATGTACCAAAATCTACTTAGTAGAAGATAAATGTGAATGTTCACAAGGAGGCCTTTGCTGGTTCCAAAAAACTATTTTACCTTGGAATCAAGTAAAATCTGTTCGCTGTCTCAAAATATCACACCAAAAGAACAATATTTTTGTATTTTTTGTTTTTCAATGAATGTAACTCTAACAATGCAGCTACTATGAGGTCCTATTCTAACAGGGGGTTAACAAAGAAAATAATGAAACTGAAATCAAATAACATGAAATCAAATAACTTGAAATTGAAATTCCTAAACGGACATAAACTACAGAACACAACATGCTGCAAGTTAAACCTTTGAAGAGATCGGTAGGAAACCAATGAAAATAGTAGTGCTTCCTCGAATCCACTGATGCAATCATCAGTGAGAATCTGTAACAAATCAAATGATATTTCACTCTTCATCAAATCACAAGGCCACAGAAAGTGCACTCATGCGAGACAAAAAGTTATGTAGACACAATCGGGTGATCTGTTCTCAACCTTGTTACGTCAACAAAATTCATATATCTGTAGTAAACACCAGAACTAAAAGATCGCACAACCAGAAACAACGCAATAAACCTTTGGCTCAATCACAATCTCATGAATAAAATCCATAAAAAAATGACACATCCAAGCAAGAATAACTACACTCGGAATGCTAGCACCAAAAGCATAAGTTTATTGCATAATAACGATGGCCCTTGTTACATTTTACAATGGGGTATTTATAAGAAATTGTCTCCTCAATTTGTGTTGAGAGTAAGAGATATCTTGATGCAATAAAATGCTTTTAAAACATTAAAACAAACTAAATATATACAAACTGGTAATCCAACTGGTGCTTAGAGGGACTCCATCCATATTTTATTCATTAATTGGATGCATGAGCCCTTTACATGTCAAAAACAATGAAAGCATGAGAGAGAAAGTAGGAGGAAGCCATCAGTTAAAGTAGAAGTGCATGGAGACACCCAAAAATAGAAGTTGGCCCTTCACTTGATGTGTGTCGGAGTTAACTTGCCATCAAAATGTGTTTGCAATGCATGGAAAGTGTTATTTTTGAAACTGGCAGTCAACTATCGGCGCACCTCTGAATTACGAACCTACATGAAAATGCGGAGCTGTGGACCTCGACTGAGTCAAAAACCTCAAAAATTTTCTAAGTGTCAAAATTAAAATTTTGGCATCTGGGTTTTGTTCATCTTCATCCTAAAGATATGTTTGGATATTTACCCTTGAATTTCTCTATAATCTCAGTAATCTTAGCAGCATCGAGAAGATCCAAAGCCTCATACTTATCTTTAACTCTCTACCTCTTGTTCATTCTAACCTTGACCCTCCTTTGCTTATGTGGAACCATAGGAGAAGTGAGCTCTTGATGCATCGGAGGAATGGATGTCTCTGGAATCTCTCCCTCCTCTTGTTGGCTTGACAAAATAGGAGGTAATGGAAAATCAACCTGGATATGAGAAATCCCAGAGTCGTGGGGGTCCTGGGGAGTAGATTCATGTTGCTGCAAAGGGGCCTGTTCTTCAACATGCTCTATCTGGATCCTCTGAGGAGAGGCTCTCTTCCTCTTTTCTTTCTTCTTCTCTGGTGGATGGTAATATCCCACTGGACGATCAAGCTGGTAGACCGTTCCTAGCCTGATAGGAGACTGGAGTGCAAAGATAGGAACTGTGACTTTCCTCCCCTTTACCTTTTCTGGGCGAGCATGTATATGGAATATCACTGTATCCGAAATTGGATCAAGTGGAAAGGGTTTCTTGATCCAACTCTTTGTCATTCTGATGACATGTCTTGCTCAATGATTAATATCATCTCCTTCCTCTCTATCAATTTTTGCATTTAGAATGGGCCTCTCGCCAACTTTATCTGTATTGAATAAGGGATCTAGTAGCTCCTGTGAATCTTGTAGCCTTATCTCATCCGGGATGGTCAAATGGAGAGCCTTCTCTACTAAATACAAAGTCATTCTAAAATAGTCCCTGATACGGACATCATAGTCATTTGTGGCATTCATCCAATGATCTTCAATGGTGTCCTCGTGGTAGAACTATTTTCCTGCCAAATTTTCCACTTTACCAACACTATCAAAGAATGGCCAGGGAGAGTTATATTCCTCAAGAGGATAGTTCTCCCACTCCCACTCGAAAGTCGAGATATCCTTCTATCTCTTTACTTGGTATGCCCCTATTACAAAAGGCCAATCCCAACAAGGCCTTCGTTGTTTCTTGATCCTCTCATAGGCTGACTCAATCTGTCGAGAAATTTCCATCAAAACCAACTTGTCACTTGGGTATCTTGGGAGCTTCTTTGGATGGATAGATGCACCACCAACCCGAATGTATGTGAATGTCTGAAACTGGATAAAATATGCATCGAGAGCTATGATCTGTGCCTTGGCCTCATCAGACAATCTCTTTCCATAGTCGCCTTCGATGAATCGAATGATGGCAAAGATAAAGGCATCATTCACCATCCTGTACTCTTTGCTTTGCGATGAGAGCTTTTTCTTAACTAGCTGAGGATAAACTATATACGTCCATGCATTAGGATCCTGCATACTGCCTCTTTTGTACAACCCAGGATAGTCGGTGGCTCTTGCTACAAGTAGATATATCACATAAGAAGTCATATAGAACTTCTTCTTGTCCTTTACTGTCCGCAACTGATCACACAAGTTCTCACTAAGTGTGGTAGCCCAATCAAGTGGCATCTTTGCATGTCTGATGGTTTCAATGAAGTTAACCATGAATGGAGCGAGATGACCTACTGTAGGCAATCCCATAACTCTGCTCAAGAGAATGATTGAATATCTACTTTGTTGATTGTCTTTCCTCGAGATGGCTTCTCAATGAAGTATGAGGAATATATGATGTCCATGGCCTCCTGGTGATGATCCTTATGCCGCCTCTCAGCTACTCTATATGAAAGCCTAATAAACTGATCAGCTCTAGGTAAGTGAAAGACTCTCTTGATATTATCGGGTCGTAGATCCAAGACTACTTCCCCTGTGACACTCTTTACCACCCTTTCCTCAGGAACAAAATGTCGGGATAAGGTCATAATCAATTCAGCTGACTGAACAGTCCCAGGATGTGATGTTGCATTTACCAATCCAAACCGTATTAAGGCAGATCTCAAAGAAGATCTTTCAGTTGGGTTGTTACAAACCCTCAAAAATTCTCCCAAGTCCGTGTGTCCAAGTTCTGTGTCTTTGATCTCAGAGTGTTCATTGTGCAATCGTGACTTTGAGGTTACACCTTGGAACTTGTATACGACTGGCTTTGCTATTGATCCGGATGTGGACACCATTCAATTATATTACCTACACGTCACAAAAAAAGAAAAAATGATTAATTACTGGATACATAAAACAAATTTAAAAAAACAATATTCAAAAACCAATTTTATTTTACTTATATTTTTTTTTTTCAATTTTTTGATCAAATATAAAATAATAAAAAAAATTTTAAAAATAAAAAAAGAGGGCGGTGGCCGCGGCAGTGCACGTCGCACGCCCAAAAGGGCACCACGGCAATGCGGCGCGCATGCAGCCCTAAAGGCATGCGCAGCACCGCACGCCCAAAAGGGTGGCGCGCGTGCAACCCTAAAGGCGCGTGCAGCATGTGAATGGAGAGAGGGGGGGGGCGAAGAGTTTTCTCACCTTCCTCTCTTAGCTTAAAAAAAAACAAAGGAAATGAAAAAATGATAATGACTAGGAGGAAGGAGGGGGTTTTATAACCCTCCTCTCCTTGCTTTTTTTTACAAAGCGCACGCGCGAAATTTATTTATTTATTTATTTTTCTTCAATTTTACTCTAACTGATTTAAACGAGACTTTCTCCTTCTTTCAATTTCTGAACTATGAGCCCGAGAGTCAGAAGAAAGTAGGGGGTCCCCATTCCTAGTGAGGAATGGGGCGTGTGTTGTGGATACCACAACAGTGCCCATATGGGTTTTCATATAATAATTCTCTATTATATAGTTACACACTTGTGGAGATAATAAGAAGCCCATATTTTCGTCTCTCAAATAATTATTATTTCTTTCTTTCTATTGTGCGTTTGTGGTATTAAGGGGAGAACCTTTCATCAGAACATTACAAAGATCCTTGGATGCTTGACACCAACATATGATAAAAAATTCTTTTCTATTGAGGAGATCATACAACTCATACAATATTTCACATGGGAAACTTTGATTGGTAAGTTATCTGCATTTGAAACTTCTAGATTACAAGATGCTTTACCTAAAGATGAATCTCCATTCAAGACTATTGTTCATAAAGATAAAAGGTGATAACAAAAAGTATGAGCACTTATAGAAGTGGAAATCATGTATATATTAGGTAATATGCTATGGATTGGGCAAAGCGACAAGAAGAAGAAAATAATTTAGCAAAACTTGAAACATTGGTTTCCAAAAGAGAACATAGAGACGAAGAGATATAAGAAGGCAAGTTACCTTGATATCTTTTCATGTAATAAAATAGGTCATTTTTCCTAGATTTCCTACCATATTTCCAAAGTATTAGGCTAAGACATATAAGTCAAAATATCCTAAGCAATGTAAATATGCTAGTGATGATGGTTTTGATAATAAGTTTGAGAAGAGCAGGTATGAGATTAGTTTTGTTTCTATCAAAGATGAAAATCATGTGAACAAAAAAGAGTTTTGTTTTCACATGTGGAAAAGATATATGTTGGCAAATAGATTTTTTCTTTCATATTATAACTCTTAAATGCCCAATTCAGAACAATATCTGATCATAAACAGTTGGAAAGCTTACTTGTGGATTATTTGGCTTTCCTCTAAATTGGTAGGTACAGCTCCCTAAAATAGATTTACAATGAATTATGTTTTCTTCCTAAATTATTTTGGGGTATGTTCTTAACCTGAGAATAGTAGAGGGGTAACCGAGCTAAACCTAAATAAAATCCAACTCGAGCAAATAGAATTTTTTCAACACTGAAACTGATTTATGCATTCACACATCTTATGAATCCATAAATTGCATCCACATAATTAACTAATGCCAAACTAAGATAATTCAAATCTGAACTATGACTAATAAATTGGAAATGTAGAAGGATTTCCTCTTCGAATGAATTATAACAATACTTATCACATTCATTCGTTGCCTCAAAACGAGGGAGGTAAAACTATGTTCTTCCCTTGTTCCAATTCAAAAAAAAGAGAAAGCATGAACTAAATGCAATACTAATTGGGAAAAAAAATAATTGACATAAAATACCATTTGATTGTCTTTGCAACAAAAAGTACTTCACATCAAAAATTTGCCTACCTTTCATTAATCTTTTCAATTCATACATATAGAGTTTTTGAGATGATCATTACAATGGAAGTTTAATTGGTTCATCTTCTGAGGATGACGAATGGCAAGGTGGCAATTTGTCATATTACAAAATTACAAAAGAAAACAAAAAGGGGGCATAATATGAATCACTTAGACTTCTTCCCCTTTTTAGTTTTCACCCTATATGCCTTAGCAGCAACCATTATTGGGATTAGCTCTTTATGGTTGGGCACGTGTATATTAGTGAATCTCAAAAGCCATTTTGCATGTTCCCTTGCCAACTCCTTTATAGCATTCAACTAATCTAGCAACTCCTCCATGGCCACATGTATCCATCCACTGAGCGTCTAGAGTTCTATGGTTCTATTCTGGCTACTGGAAGCCACTATAGACAAATTATCCTAAAAAGTAGAGAAGTTATTTTTCATCACTTCTACTCTAATGAGATCCTTTCCTTGACCACTGGTTGGGGAATCAGTGTGTAGCCCTCTCATAAGCTCAAATTTCCTATCTTGAGTCTTTTTTACTTTACTTTCTATTTCTTTTAGTCCCTTCTCAGCCACCTGTTAGGATAAACCACGGACAGAAATAAAAACTACATGCAAATATAACCAATAACAAAAATAATAGAACACACAGAAATGAACACAAGGCACCAAGATTTAACGTGGTTCACCCAATCCTTGGGCTACGTCCACCAAACAACAAGTTCGATCTTATTACAATCCAGTGATTACAACCTGATTACAATCCGTAATCCCTTACAGCTCAATACCGCCGCAAGAACCAATTTTGTATCACCACACATAAAAATACCCAACCCTAAGCCCTTTTTATACAAGTATTAAACCGCTTTAGGGTTATAACATGTCGGCCATATGTCGGCCATAATATGTCGGCTACTTCCAAAAAAAAAAAATTTTATGAAGTATGTACAGTACTTTCCTGATCAGTCACCACAATCTAACACCACCTAGATCATTTCTAGCTTGAATTGCATACTTTGAAGCCATTCGAACAAAGGCTCATTCCCTTTCTTTAGAATCTTTGCTTCAATTGCTTCCTTTGCTTTCATCTAGATGATCATCTTTAAAAGGGAGATGTAGTCATCATATCTGACCCTTTCTCCAGCTAGAGTATTACTATTGGAGAATATATTATCCTTTTTTATCTCCAATCTGAGGATAGCATTTCCAATTTGATCTATGAGAGAAACCCCTTCTAATTTGAGTCTCTCAATCCATTCTCTACCCATCTAGCCATAATGCCTATCTTCCTGGAGCTAGGAAATGAGAGCTTGCACTTCAGTTGCACTAGGAGTCTGAGTCATAGACATACTAGAAATAGTTGCTAGTGGACTAACTAGCTGCCTAATAAATTTGTTCAATTCTTCTATCTCTGCTTTCATCTTGATCTTTGACAATTTGAGACTCTCCAATTGTTCTTCTATCACTTCATTACTCGATCTCTACAAGCCAACCTTTGTATCATGCCTGGCTTCTCCAAGATTGATCGAATGCAGAGTAAAATGATCAGGTGTCATATCTTCAATTCTCCCTCCTTTGTTTGGCTTAGCTATTTCCATTTTCAAGTGCCCTGTTTCCATATCTTGCCCAAGTATTGACAAAGTCTTCTACTTCTTGACCTTTGCCAATGCAGTCCCGAAAAAAACTGCGAGGGATACATTGTCTTTCACAGAAACACTTTCATCCTTTCTCTTTCTTTTCTTTTCAAAAGTATCTTCTAACCAAGAATCAGTTCTTATCACTTTGGAAGCTATTCCGAGTGATTCAATGTTGAACATTTTCTTCTTTACTGGAGTCATGATTAAAGAAATTGAAGAGAAAGGATTCTTTAAATCCTTAGAGATGAGTCTGGAAGAAGCCTAGCCCTTCTCCATCTCTGAAGTCTTCTTAGTCTCTTCATCTGATTCAGTGGACTCGCTGTTGTTACTTTTTCCATCCCCTAGGTCTACTATCTGTATAGGGGAACCACCTGGCTTCAAAAGTGAAGCACTTGCTGATGGTACAATGCTATGATGAGGAGATGGGATTGGAGTGGTATGCATATAAGGGATAGGGGTAGTGTGAGGAGATGGAACAGGAGTAGTATGTGGGGAAGGTACTGGAGTAGGGGCATTTTCCTTTGGTTCTTCCACTTTCTTCTCTTTAGTACCAGTCTAGGTTCCTATAACTGGCAAGGAACCATCATGACATGTTTGGGCTATAGGAACATTCTTGTCTGAGTGTTGATCACCTCTACCCATAGGTTGAGTTGGTCCTTGGGTAGAAGCTATGGTCACTCCCACTGTAGCACTATAAGATGAAGTAGGTGTTGCAGTTGTTGGAGAAGCTTGAGTGGCTGCACCCTTACTCTGGCTCTTTGTGGTTGTCCACTTGACCCATTTCTTGGTTCTCTTGATTATCCTAGCTGTCATGATATCGAGATTCTCTTCCACATCCACATATGGCTCAAAATTGATAGGAATTCCCCTTAATTTAGTCAAATATGTATTGTTATACATATTTTGACCATCATCCTACAATCCTTCTACATTGAGATCAATTACATATGTCTTTATTTGTTCCACCATGAGTCTGGCAAAAGCACGATCTCATCTTTCTAACTCATCCTTGCAATCTGCCCAATAATCCTCTAGAGTGGTGACATGCTTGATCACACATCCGATTTGAAGCACCTCTCTTGCATATCCATTTGGATCGAACATGGGCCTCACAACCTCATATTCCTCCAATTTTTACTTATTCTCAAATGCCTTGAGCATGTTTTTGGTATCAGATCGAGAATCACAACTGTAAGCCTCGACCTTCATGGGGAACTCATAGCCCTTCTTCCTTAAACTGGCATTTAGCACATTCACTTGCATAGCTTGTCTCATGATCTCTATGAGCACGATCATGTTGCTTGGGTATCTGGGCAGCTTCAAAGGAAATTTGTCGAAAGCTGCAAGACACAAATATGAGAAGGATGATAATTGAATAAAGTAGCTACCAAACTGATGATGGCCACCATCACTTTTGGGCTAAACCTCCTCTCCATGCATCCTTGTAGTTTCCTACAAATCCTCATTGTAAAAGAGTCCTTAACTCTAACATACTCTACATAGCTATTTTGTAACTACAAGCATGGATAAAAATTCATAACTTTTTACATCATCAGGAAAATCCTCTATTCTGGCAATGCCCTGCCATAATTGTAGAGAAGCCAACATATAAATCAAGAAAGAAGACATGTAGAAGGTATTGTAGAACTTTGCAACACTGAGAGCTCTAGACAGATTTTCACTTACCTCATACACCCAATCAACATAATGTGTGTCTAAACAGATGATTTGCACTAAAAAGAAATATTGTTCTACGAAATTGAGTGCTTCTACCTCACCTTTCAACCGATGCAAAAGAACTAGAATATCCACAATTTCAAGCTTGAGATCAGTGCCAAAAAGGGTTTTAGGAACCTTACTCTTAGCTCATCATGGCTTTTGGAACCAAGACCTCATAATTTCCTTTCGCCACACCATCTTCTTCAAGGAGAACTCAGGCATGGCTCCTCCTATGGTCAATTCAGAAAATTCTTCTTGCTCTAGAATTTGGAGGCAATTGACTATAGTTTTTCAGTCAATTGAGATCAAAACTATATGATTCAACAATAATATCTATTTAGTATCCAAATTGTAACGGTTAATACATTCAACGATCAGCTTGGGGGCTTGAATTGCCACTGGAAACTTGACTGCTTCCACTAGCCCGCTTCCTCAGAGTTTCTCTATTATTGGGTGGATTGGCTCCATCCTCAACCTTCTTTGGAAATATTGCATGTCAAAGAAATGGAGTGAGGTATCTATAACATTCTGCAATGTTGACTTAATCCCATTCAATCCATCGAATCTAGCAAATTTTGTTGCCATCTGATCTGAGATAGAGATGAATTAAAAATCTTAAAACTGAAAATAGCACAAAGAGTAGAGCTTTGCAACTGTGAGAATTCTGAAATCACTATTCAATTCAATAGCATAACATTTCAAATAAGAAAGTGGTAGTTTGAAAATCCATTATGTTCATCTCTATATAGAAATCCCAATCCACCCATTAATCTTCAAGATCTGTGCCACACAAGTGAATTAAAGGATAAATCCATTAGATTAGTAAATGCAGGAGTTTCTAACAAATTTTTCCATGTCTTTTCACTATTTATGTTGGCCCAATAGTTTCCTTTATTACATACTTACTTTGCCATTTTTCACCAAGTTGCAAAAAATTAAGAACGGAGTACTCCGTGGGGAAAAATTTGCTCAGCTAATTTTGCTCAAGATACCTTCCCAAATGTGGTTAACTAGCTTCCATTATCCTTTTTTAGCATCATGCGATTGATTTATGAGCCCAACATACTTGCAGTAGTGATTTTTCAATAGATGTGGAAAATCGCTTTCCAGGGTTGAAAACCCGCTAAGGAGAAGGGAACTTCTGTTTTTTTGCCTTTGCTTCTATTTTCACTTATCTTTTAAGTAAGCATGCTTTTAGGCTTTGAAAAATATAAAAAGGGCTACAAAAGTGAAAAAGGAACACACTTACTTGCTTTTCTCCCTTACAAATGCCTTTGTCAGAAAACTGACTTCCTGGGTTGAAAACTTGTCGTGAAGAAGCTACTTCAAAGTTTTTCGCCAGATGTTATTCTGATTATTATGATGAATTTTGAGTGACTCCCAACGTAGAATAATACAATGTAGGAACAATCTATCCATAAAACAACTCATTTCTTATTTGCTTTAGCTTGTATACCTCATTTGTTGACCTCTGCAGAAAATCACCTTCACAGTTTGAAACTCTGCCACGGAGAAGCCAATGCTAGGTTTTTCGCAAACTTCATTTTCTTTATTTGCAAACTATAATGAGTCATGAGCAAGTTCATTCTTGGAAATTATTTTGTGAAAATCATGATATGACCCAAGAATCTCCATCGAAAGGATCCTAAACTATCCACAAAACTCATGACAATAAGGAAAACCCACCTGGCTATGTAATGCGGGAGAAGAAGGAAGACAAAAACCTGATGGAGAGACTTTTCACTTAGGGGAAAAGAAATAAACTCATACATGCCTAAACCTAATTGAGACACAAGATCATTTTCCACTTTGCGTAATGGGTATAGGGTGAAAAGTGGGGCAACAATATCAAAATTGATCATAAATAACACTTATTATATGATAAGTGATAAATATAAGTTTTTGTTTTGATATATTGTCATTGATGTCTAGGGTATAATCAAAAATTTGTCATTGATGTAGAAGATTTAGTGAGTAGCAAATTTCCACTTACTAAGTTCAATGATCTATAGTAAGAAGAAGATACCTATAATCTTGATGGAACAAAGAAGAAGTTTATATATGGAGAAACATATATCTACAATCATAGTATGTTGTAAAGAAACAAAATAAAGATTCAATATGATAAGACATGATGAATATTCAAAGGACGAAAGGAGTAAAAAAAGGAGAAGATTATTTTATTCATGGTGTTAGTAAATATATTTTAATACACATTATTGTAACAATGAGTTTTGTAAATATACAAACTTGTAGAAGTGAACATATGTATTGTCTCTATTAAAATAAATGAACCCACAGAGTTTGAATACTAGAAATGCTACACAAGAAGCAACAACAATTAGGCAATGAAGGTGACGTCACATGGTATGGTTGCTAAAGAAAAAAAGACATATTTTATGTTTTTACAATTCAACGAGTGACACGGTATAATAAACATATGAAGAAAGGCATTGGCAATGAAAATAAAAGACTAAAGTTGGAAGAGAGAATGCACTAATGGTGGAAAGGCAATAGTTAGAGACAAAATCCATCAATCAAGACTATGACCATCTTATAAAGACACTATTTTAAAGATAGTAAACCATGATTCGATGAAATTGAAGTAAGAAACTATGATTAAATCTTGATTAAAATGAAGTCCCAATAAAGAAAATATAGAAGCGGTGATATTTAAGGAGACAAGTCAATGATGAAATATATTGACTTAATATGACACATTGAAGGTAGGTTGGAGGTGTAATCACCTAAAAATGGTCACTTAGACTATTAGCCCCCTTCTCAGCATTTTGGCTAAATTACTTAATCATTTGTCTAGAGCAAATCATCAAAAAAATTATTATTAAAAAATAACCTATGGTTTGACTATAATATCCTAAGTCCATATTTGATTAAAATAACATGTCACATTTATAATTAAATAGAAGACCCCATTCTCACATGTTCCTAAGTTGCACACATAAGTCATTTCTCCTATTTCCAAATTAAAAGAAAAAGACTTTGTCTCATATGGAAAATTCAATTCATTTTGATTGGAGGAGAAAAATGTGCACATGGATCATGTCAAAATTCAACCCCCACCCTTGATCATCCATCTCTTGATCTTGATCTCAACCATCCTTACATCTTTAAATGGGAGAGCTCTCTCCTTCTCTAAGGACCCAAATTTTTAGCTATTGTTATGTTGCAGGTGTACTTACACACTTTCTTGGAGTATTTATGGAGAAGTTCTATCTTATCTCACATTCATTCTTTCATCATCATACTAGTGTAGTTTCATTTACATTATCTTAGTTTCCTTGTGCAATAGACTAGCTCACCTATCTTAATTAGAATGGTTTTTGTAATACTCTCATGTTGTTAGCATAGTTGCATTTTACATTTCATTTAGCATAGTTTCATCTTACATTGAATCTTTTGGAAGATCTTTGACACTAGCACTCTTGCTCTTGCCTAATAAGATCTCCCATTTTATGGTTTACTAGAAAGGGATGCATTTCTAAGGCTCAGTTGGGAGTTGTTTTCATGCTTATTTGTATGCCTTTGCACTCCATGACTAGGGAGCTCTAAGCTTCAATCCAAACCTTCCAATCTATGGAACACCTTGAATAGAATGGTTTACAGAAGCGCACAATTCTAGTGTACATTTTGTATTCCATTTAACATAGTCACATCTTACATTTCATCTTTTGGAAGATCTTAGTATCTGGCCCTCTTGCTCTTGTCTAATAATCTCTCATTTCATGATTTTCTAGCAAGGGCTACATTTCTAAAGCTCGGTTGAGAGTTATTTTCACATTTTTTTGTATGCCTTTGCACTCCATGACTAGGGAGCTCTAAGCCACAATTCAAGTCTTCTAATCTATGGAACACCTTGGATAGAATGATTTCGAGAAGTGCACAATTCTAGTGTACAGGAGGTATCGATAGTCTAAGTAAAATAAAAAACAATTATTTATTGGGATCATACAACTAACAATGAGTCAATGCGATATTTTAATGTCATTGTGATGAACGACACATATTGTGACATAAAATTCTATTTAACATTTAGCTAGTGTTTGCATCTTTGAAGGGCGTAAGGGTTAAGCTGATAGACTTGTATATTGTTTATGATGTTCTTGGATAGTTACTACCATGTTTGTGGTTATAATTAAGTTTCATAATTTTAGTAAAATGTTTGATAGAGCATTTTCTTCTTTAATTGTTTTGTGTGGTCAGGATAATTACATTTTGTTTGAAGTACAATATGATTTAGGCGAGCTTCCTCTTTTTTCCATATAACTATATATGGATTATCATAATTTTAAGAAGTAATGATACATTTTGAGAATTGACTCAAAATATACATGAAATATAATCTTTGTGTTTTTGTTTTTATAGATATAAATGAATTAAATGATAGAATACATCAATACATCTTCTCTGTAGAAATATTTAGAAGCATTAATCAAACTTTTGTTTTTTGAACTTGAGCTTCCATGATGAGAATTTATCTCATTTATATCAATATTACTATGAAGATTACTCTAAACAAAAATCACCATAGTTTCTCTTGAAATTTGTAATAAATCAAAAAGAGAACATATGCTAATATTGTTTTAAAATATTAGTGACACATCAAGAAAAAACTAATAGCCAATAACTTGAATCTTGTAGCTTAATGGACCATTCTTTATACTGAGAATTTTATGTTAATTATTTTTGGCATGTTTTAATAAGATTAAACTCAAAATTTTCATTGACAATGTAATTGGATAATTTTCAAAAAGGGTTATAGAATAATAGAGGGTCTAATTAGACCTTGTGACCCCCATCGTATTAAATTTTTAAAACAATTTAAATTTGATATTATAACCTTGTTTAACTATGAGTATGAAGAGAATTCTCTATATTGATTTATAGAATTATATTTTCAATATCCACAATGCAATTTAATATTGTCTCTAGATTTGGTTTTGAAATTTTGTCATCAATACTTTAGATCACAATCCACTGCCTATTATGAGAATAAAAGTCTAACACAATCAAACTAAAGAATATTATTGAATACCTCTTTATGTTTATATAATATCCTTTAAAATGTGCCAAAATTTATATTTAAAAAATAATTAATATATTTTATTCAATATTCATTATATAAATTGAAGAGGACTCCCTATATTTACTAAAAATATTTCGAAATAGAAAAATCTAGAAATTATTTTAGAAAAATAAATAATTATATAGAAATTATATTAAACACAGTTTGTATATTACATAGTGTATGTCCAATATTATGTACATTAACAAAACATCTAAATAAATAATATTGATATTTTAGAATGGGAATGAAGCTCCTTACATATAAGGGTATAGTAGTCTCGCTAGATATGGCAGAGTCTTCTGTAAATATAAGTTATATGCTGGATTTATTAATTAATCTCAATTCCTTTGTTGTTTTGATGTGGAATCCATTAGAGAGTTTGAGTTTAAAAGATGATGCTCCTAAGTTGATTGAGGTGTCAACTACATAGACAAATAAGACTCCTCTTAACTAAATTATCTTTTTTGTGGGGTAATTTCTATTATGAGTTGCTACATTTAGAGTTACTTAATTATGCCACAAAAGGCGATACTAAAATTTTTGCATGTATGCCTGGCAAGTGATCTCTATGCAACTAGCATCAATACGCCTGGTTGCCTATTCTTTTAGTAGTTAACCTCTGTTAAGTACAAATTGAGCTTTCTCTCTAATTCTCTTTCCATGGAAAATTTCATCTACCTTTTCTATAGTTTCTAGCCATAATTTCTCCATTGCTTGCAGCTTCACTAACTGTGTTGCCCCTCCATCTTTATTCTAACTCCTAGTAACAATTTTACTATGCAATTTGTGCTCCTTCATTATCTTTTAATATTACATAATAAATTTTATAATTAATACATTAATCACTAATTTTTTAGCATTTTACTTTATGGGTCTTTAGTTTTATTATTTACTTTAGTATTGAATGTAAATGTCATTTGGAAGCCAATGACAAGCCAAAAGCCCACACAATCTCTAATTTTATGTCTTAATACTATTCTCCTTCTCAGACGTAGCACAACTCATCTACCACACAAGTTAATAAGATGACTATTTCTGATGTCATTCCTTTTTATTGTTCTATGACAATGCCAAATTGTCGGAACAATTTGGTGGCAAGTCTCCTACAAACAAGCCAATCGGCTTAATTATAGAATTTTAATATGGGTATTGTACGTGAATTAGTGGCTCAAAGACCACAAATATAATAAACACTAAGTCACCATGACTCCACAATAACCTAAAAGATAAGGAGAATATTTAAGTTGCCATGAGTCCACAACAACCATAAAAGATAAGGAGAATTTATTTTTTAAGTGTGATGAATTACAAGTGTGATTAAAATGAGATTGAGATCATAATAAAAGATTTTAACTAACCAAATCAAAAAGTGTGATGTAGCATATATTAAAAAGAGATTATTTTTAATGATTCAGAATTGTTCATGAGAAATACAAATGATATACAGGGAAGAGAGAATTCATTCATGGTAAAAATAAAAGTATTGTGAATAAGCAAGTGGAATAAGGAGAATATGTAAGAAAGAAGAGTGGAGTGGATGGAAAAGTTAGATATAAGTGAAGTATAAAATAAGTAGAAAGGAAATATATATATAACCGGATTAAAAATATGATTTATGTAAATATATAAGTATGTGTGTAAATAATAAAAATATTTATATATTATAATTAAAGGTTGACTTTGGGATAGGAGAGGAGTGTATACATTCATATAGATAAGAAGAGAAAAGAATTCAATAAAGTATCCATCATGAGTTGAGTAAGCAACAATGTCAAGGTGAAAAGGTAGTTTGTGTGCAATGGGTTGGTGCTCACAAAGATAACAGTGGGAGTTGGTGCTTTCAATAGGTTAGTGCCTAAGAAGTGTGGGAGTTGGTGTTCATAAAACATAGAGGTTACAACCTCTAGTAGGTCTTTTACTACAAATCATTATAAAAGAAAAAAATTATATAAAAAGTATTTAATTATTGTGGTTTTCTCTTGCATTGGGTTTCTATGTAAAATTGTGTTTCATTGTGTTCATAATTATTTATTTCAGCATTTGAAGATATTGTGGGGATAAAAGTTTTTAAAGTTATTATTATATTGATTCACCCACACCTCCCCCCTCCCACCGCAAACTCTCAATATAATTATGTGCTCTTCATTGTGCAACTAAATAAATATGATGGTAGTGTTGTCAAATTTTGAGATAATACACCTTGTTTGATTATAGGAAGAGGGTCTATGACTCTTGATAATAAAAAATACTAAAGATGCAATTATTTTTGATGGACTAAAGCATAATCTATTAAGTTTTGGGTATCATTTTGACAAGGGATGTCATCTGCAATTAAATGATGAAAATTACACAATCAAATATTAGCTAGGAAACATGATTGCTTCAAGTACAAAGATAAGAGGTAATGTGATTCAATTGAACCCATCAGAAGTGATTTTATTTTTTGTGAAGATATATGAGATCTAGTTATGACATAAGAGGTTTTTCCATTTAAATTTTGATAACATTATGAAGATCAATAACACTAGTTCTAACAGAGATTTACCAAAGATAGTGAAGCCTACTAACCTGGTGTAAAAAGAAAGTGTTATGGGAAAAAAAACCAAGAGAAATTTTTAGAGAAAAACTTGAACTTCTTAAGGAAGATTGGATCTGTTTCATAGAGATGTGTGTGGTCCTACAAAGATAAGGTCATACTATTCTCAAAGATATTTCATATTCTTTGTTAATGATTATTCAGGATGATGTAGGTTGCCTTTCTAAAATAAAAATATAAAGATTTTGATGAGTTCAAGATTTAAAAAGAAAAATCTAAGAATGAATCATATTTGAATATTAAGTGTTTAAGATAAAATAGAGATGGAAAATTTGCATTAGATATTTTTAATGCATATTTTGAAGAGCGTGAGATTTATTGGCAGACATTGTAATCACCTTAATTTTGGTCTAGCAAAATATGTGCCCCTATTCTAAAATAATTAAATTAAATTTTATGCTAGATCTAATTATGCATAAAAATCAACCTTGCATAATTAATTCATCAAATAATGTAAAAACCAAATGTTATCCTAAGTTTTGACCACCTAAGTCTATAATTTCTCCTATCTCATTTAAATAAAAGAAAACCTATCTTTTTAATTAAATTAAAGACCCCACAAATGTGCACATAAAATTAATTTCTAAAATCAAAATTAAAAGAAATAAACTTAAAGGAAAGTGCACATCCCTTTTATAAATATCTAAAAATTAGAGCACATAAATCAAATAAGGAAACATCTCCACCATTTTTCAACTTTGCATCATGACTATTCATTTGATTTTTTAAAATATATAAAATGAGGCATTTGCCTTATTTAAAAGGATCCTAACTTTTTCATACCATTAACATCTTCATTAGATTTCTTTTACTTGCATTCATATATCTTAATCTTTAGCTTTCAAAATATTTCAACCAAACATTCAATTTATTTAAATTTTTTCCTTAGGAATCTAGTTTAATTAGTTATCTTAAGTGATTGACTTGTGTCTTTGATATGAGATACTATGCGCTTCTCTCCAAGTGATGGACTAATAAACCTATAAAGAGATCAGATCAAGGGTAATACTAAAAACTTGGATTAATGATTTTCCTATGTGCTTTGTGTGTGTGTGCACGCGCGCGTGCGTGCATGCGTGCGTGTGTACATGCATGTGTGTGTGTGTGTGTGTGTGTGTGTGTGTGTGTGTGTGTGTGTGTGTGTGTGTGTGTGTGTGTGTGTGTGTGTGTGTGTGTGTGTGTGTGTGTGTGTGTGTGTGTGTGTGTGTGTGTGTGTCTGTGTCTGTGTCTGTGTCTGTGTCTGTGTCTGTGTGTCTATGTGTCTGTGTCTGTGTCTGTGTCTGTGTGTGTGTGTGTGTGTGTGTGTGTGTGTCTCTGTGTGTGTCTCTGTGTGTGTGTCTGTGTGTCTGTGTCTGTGTGTCTGTGTGTCTGTGTGTGAGTGAGTGAGAGGGAGAGAGAGAGAGAGAGAGAGAGAGAGAGAGAGAGAGAGAGAGAGAGAGAGAGAGAGAGAGAGAGAGAACAAATTGATAGGAGAGTATGATCTTTTCCTTTCAGGGAAGATAAAAAAATGTAGACTCTTGTTGTCTATCTCATTTTTTATTTTTACCTTTAAAGGGCCTTCCTATTGAGGAAAAAATCTCCCATGAATGACCCAAGCGAGAACAAGAAAATGCAAACTTTTCCCCCTCACTATAAATAATATGCTTCCTTGATATTAAAGCCTTGGAAGATGCACAAAATTCATCCATACTTATCCTTAATGTGATCAATTTATGGATGTGTTAATTTTTGTGTAGGAAAAAAAGGTCTTAGTCTCGTTTACAAGACTACACAGGGGTTGGCATTAAATGGAAACCCTTACCAGACACTTTCTTAGATAGTTTTCCACTCGGTTCACCTCCAAAGGTATCATAATCCTTGTGTAGAGATTGATCCAAGAGGTTTCTTAGATCACCCAAAGATGTTACACCCAACAAAGACAAACTTGAATGGGGCATCAAAAACTTTGTGCAATTGAGCATAAGATGTCACTTTAAAAACACCAACTTATCAATTCTTGTAAGAGACTTAGCATGGGAAAGGATTTTGACTACCAAGCCATTTTCTAGGGGTAATGTGTGCTTGTCTATTTGCTTTCTACATATAAATATGTCACACTAATCCTACCAAGTTGCTTTGTCTAAGGTAAGACTATTTTCAAATACTATATACTCCATGTATCTAAGCCTATAGGATAAGAGTCAAAACAAAAACAAGTGAAAACTAAAATGTCTAAAACTTACAAGCATGTTCCTTGAAAGGAGTAAACTATCTTTGCTTGGTGTGTTTTTTCCAAAATTATTTTCCATATCTGAGAAATTTGTCAACAAACTATCTAAACAACCAAATTTAATTTTTTGATCAAATTTCACAAATTGAATTTCTTTTAGCTATCTTATCGTGCAATACAATAAAATTTGACATCTCATTGCACTCAGTATAAGCATCTTATCATATAATACAATATGTTTATCTATTGTATCTCACCTAGTCAAGTGCTTCATTACATCCCTTCTAGAGTTGTATCACACCCAGTAAAAACATCATATCATACTACATGGTTCTATCATACCCTGTACAATATTTCATCACATTGTTTGATTTCTATCACACCTAGTGTAGAGTTTTATAGTACGATATAACTCTCTATCAAAACTTATTGAAAAATAGTCAAAATTACCAAATCATGATTTCCAACAGTCTGATATATGCCTACTTTATATTTTCTTGTCTGTTACAATAGGTCTAAAGTTGCCTTTTGCTGGAAAAAAAGCAAGTCGATTGATTATTTGTCTCAGCTATTGAATTGTATCATTTATCTTTATCTTTCTTTCATCAAATATATCTTATCTCTTTCTTGTTCACAAGTGTCAAATATCAGGCATTGAAGCCTTAATATTGACACCTTGTAATAAGTCACCTTGTTCTATCTCATCAATAGACAAGTGTGCACATTATTTTCCAGCAAGGAAGTCAGGTAACTCTAATTTTCAATTAGCTTTTAGTACAATTAATACTTTCATGCCAATACAAAATAGGAGTTAGATAAATCGAGGAGGAAAATCTAAAAATGTTAAAAGTCTTTCTATCAATATTCATGTATCTTGGAGAGTGAACCCCTTGGTTGGGTCTGTTTTCAAATCTAAGTTTGGATCTAAGTTGGACTTAGCTATGTCTTTAGGTCCATCAATGGGCCATAATGCTAATACCTATTAGGATTAACCACAGATAGAAATAACAATTACATGCAAATATAAAAAATATTAGAAAATATTGAGTCGTACAGAAGAGAACACACCCAAACCCTGGGCTACATCCACCAAATAGAAAGTCCACTATTATTATGATCCAATGATTACAACTTGATTACAATCCATAATACCTTATAGCTCTTTGCATCACACATTATGAAAATCCCTAACCCTAAGCTCTTTTATACAAGCATTTTTGTTACTTTCGGGTCATAATTAATTATTACATGTTGTCCCAAAATTCTAATAAAATAGGGCCCAAAATTTTTTTAACCCCAAGAATTATGAACTGTGTACAGTAGTTCCCTGGTCAATCACCACAAACTAACAATCTCCCACTTAGGGACTGATCAGACTCCACACTAAATAATAATCTCCCACTTGGAGACCGATCCTGTAGCAATATCACTACCACATGGGACTCCCACTAGATCAAACCACCTTGGACTCCACTGTTCTTTTATTTTGTTTGGTCTTGAAGACCAACCGAACCTAAAGAAGAATTTAGCTTCTCCCTTGTCACTACCTTTGTAAACATATATGTTGGATTGTCATCAGTATGTAGCTTGTCCAACTTTAACTATCCATCATCCAAAACTAATTGAATGAAATGGTACCGCAACTGTATGTGTTTTTTCTTTGAATGAATAGTAGAATTCTTCACAAGATGAATGGCACTCTGACTATATGGTAAAAAAATAATCATCCCTCTAAGGGTGTCCCAATTTTTCTAGGAAGAATTGAAGCCATATCATCTCCTTGGCTACCTCTGTAGTAGCAACATACCCTACCTCTGTACTGGATAAAGCATTAACCTTCTGCAAACAAGAAACCCAACTCACTATTGCCCCACCAACAATAAATACATAGCCTATAGTACTTTATCTGGTATCAATATCCCCTACCAAATCTGAATCAACATATCGCTATAAATTAGTTGTAGAGCCCCCAAAATGTAGACACTTATTGGATGTTCCTCTCAAATATTTGAGAATCCATTTAATTGCATTCCAATGCTCAAGCCCTGGATGACTCATATACTTGCTAATGACTCCCACTACATGTGCAATATCTGGCCTCATACATACTATAACATACATCAAACTTCCTACAGCTGAAGCATAAGGTACTTTGGACATCTTATCCTCCTCTTCTTGTGTCTTTGGACACATCTCCTTAGTCAACTTCAAATGACCAGGTAAAGGCATGCTGGCAGCTTTAGCATTCTCCATAGAGAAATTTTGTAACACCTTTGCAGTATAATTAGCCTATGATAATGTCAATTTCCTATTCTTCCTATCTCTACAAATCTTCATAATAAGTTTTTTTTTTGCTGCTCCAAATCATTCATAGCAAATGCATGTGCTAACTGGCATTTCAGCCCCTTAATGTGATCCATGTTAGACCTAGCTACAAGCATATCATCAACATATAAACATAAAATAATATAGTTTTCATCATCCAACCTCTTAATATAAACACAATGATCTGAATTATGCTTACTATATCCATTCTCGTGCATAAAATTGTCAAATTTCAGATACCATTGCCAAGGTGCTTGCTTCAAGCCAGATAAACTTTTCTTCAATGTGCACACTAAGTTTTCCTTCCCTTTGAGCTCAAACCCCCATTGTTGTGTCATATATATCTCTTCATCCAAATCACCATGAAGGAAGATTGTTTTAACATCAAGTTGCTCCAAATGCAAATCTTCAGTAGCCACAATACATAAAACAATACGAATAGAAGTCATTTTTACAACATGAGAGAATATCTCATCAAAATCAATGCCCTTTTTCTATGCATATCCTTCTACAAATAACCTAGCTTTAAATATTTTCTTGCCTCCATCCTCTCCTTTCAACCTATAAACCCATTTATACTATTAAGCTTGTTTACGTGCAGGCAACTTTCATAAATCCCAAGTCTTATTTTTTAGCAAGGAGTCCATTTCGTCTTCCATAGTAGACTCCCACTGAATCTTAGTATCCACCTACATAGCTTCACCATAACATTCAGGTTCACCAACATTTGTTAGTAAAATAGAGTACAAAGAAGGAGAGAATCTTTCTGGAGGTCATGAGGAATTAATGGAACATCATCTTTTGGAGTATCATCCAGCACGACATAATCATCTTATTTCTTCTCATGTTGCTACAATAGATCTTTGTACAAACTTTCTCATTGAATATGACATCCATGCTTCTTACAATTGTATGATTTTCAAAATCCCAAAGCCTATTACCAAAATCATCAATGCCATATCCAACAAATACACATTTGTTTGACTTAGCTTCCAACTTAGTCCTATTTTCAAAATCTATATGAGAAAATACTTCACAACCAAAAGTTTTGAGAAAATAATAACTCACCTTCTTACCATTCCATGCTTCCTCTTTAATACCACAACCAAAGGAGTAAAGGGACCTCTAGTAATCAAATATATAGAAGTATTGATAGCCTTCACCCACATTTCTAAGGGAAACCCTGCATGCAACCTCATGCTCCTTGTACACTTCATTATAGTCTTGTTCATGCATTCAACTAGTCTATTTTCCTAGTCCTTAGAATAGTTTTCTATCTATGAATACCATTAGTGGAGCAATAATATTCAAATTCAATACTGCAATACTCACCACCATTATCAGATCTAAGACATTTTAATTTCTTACCAATCTCATTTTCAACTAAGCATTTCCATTTCTTAAAAGTTTTATATACATCATATTTCTATCTAAGGAAATAAATCCATACTTTTCTAGTTGCATCATCAATAAATATCACATAATAATGAGAGCCACCAAAGGAAGATACCTGAGCTGGTCCCCATACATCTGTATGCACAAGCTCTAATCTCTCAATTTTTTTTCCTTCCCACTCTTCAAAAAACTCACTCTCTTTTTTTTTCCATACACACAACTTTCACAAAAATCCATATTAACACATTTCAGACCTCATAAAACTTTCTTTGAATGAAGTACTTTCATACCTTTCTCACTCGTGCCCAAGTTTGGTGTGCCATAGGGATATATCAAAATCTAAAACAATTGTTTATTTTGCCTACTCAATTGCAACAATTGTTCCTAAATATTCATTTTTGTCTAACACAATCAAAGTAGAAGTAGTAGTATGACCTGTACAAAGATATAAGGTGCCTACTTTCACACCTTTTTCTACTATAAGGGAACCTTTTGAAACCTTCCAATTTTTATCATTAAAAGTAACTCCACAACCCTCATCACCGAGTTGTCCTACTAAAATGAAATTCCTACTCAACCTTGGAACATGTCTTTCCACATGTAGTAGCCAATGATTCCCATTTTGCAACTTAATCTTAACTTTTCCCTTCCAACAATATGACAGGGTTTATTATCCCCCAAATAAACAAGACCAAAATCCCCTCGGACATAATCAATAAAATAACCTCTATGAGGTGTAACATGAAATGAAGCACCGAAATCTAAAACCCATGAATCATCAACACTTTCTAAAGAATCAAGCAAAACATCCTCTTTGGATTTATTACTTAATACATTTGCCTCCTTGTTCTCTTCTGGTTTATCTCCTTCATTATTCTTTCGAGTACAAAAATCTTTCTTCTTATGCCCTAGTTTACCACAGTACTAGCAATCTCTCGGTCCTCTGGATTGAGACCTCTTTCCCTTTGACTTTCCTCTTGATTTCCCATAGTTTCTAGAATTATTTCCTCTCTCAGTTGTTCTACCTCTACTTTATGCATTTAGATCACATCCTGATGTAGATCCACCTGAGGTTTTCCTATGAGTTTCCTCACTCAAAATAACACCAATCACATCATCATATTTTAGGGTATTAGATCTAGAAATAGAATTACTTACAGTCATTACCAAGCCATTTCAAATTTTAAGCAAAGAACACAAAATCAAGAGAGCCCTAATTTCTTCATCAAAATTAATACCCACAGAAGATAACTGACTAGTAATAGTATTAAACTCATTTAAATGATCCACAACAGATCCACCTTTTTCCATCTTCATATTAAATAAATGTTTCATGAGAAATGCCTTATTTGAAGTGGAGGACTTTTCATAAAATTTTGTTAGGGTTTCTATCAACTCTTCTATCATCTTTGCTTTTGTAATGTGTGCCAAACATAATTGAATGCTTCCAAATGCCTTTCTATCTAAAATCTCCCAGTCCTCATCTGTCATAGTTCCTTGTTTCTTTGTTTTTCCTTCCAATGGCTTCCATAAATCCTTCTAATAAAGATAGTCCTCCATTTTCATTTTCCATAACTAAAAGTTCTACCCATTAAACTTGTCAACCTTTAATGTACCCTAATCTACCATTGCTCCCACTCAACCGCGAGATTCCCACTCAACTATGAGACTTTCCTATAGAAGCTAACTGGAAAAAAAACAACCTCACTCTAATACAACTTGTTAGGATTAACCACAGATAGAAATAACAATTACATGCAAATATTAAAAAAAAATCATAAAATATTGAATCACACAGAAGAGAACACAAGACACCAAGATTTAACATGGTTCACCAAACCCTAGGCTATGTCCACCAAACAACAAGTCCAATATTATTATGATCTAGTGATTACAACCTTATTACAATCTGTAATCCCTTACAGCTCAATATTGTTGCAAGAATAAATTTTTGCATCACACATTATGAAAATCCCTAACCCTAAACCTTTGTATACAAGTATTTTTGTCACTTTAGGGTTATAATTAATTATTACATGTCGGCCCAAAATTCCAATAAAATAGGGCCCAAAATTTTTTGAACCCCAAAGAATTATGAAGTATGTACGATACTTCCCTGATCAGTCACCACAAAATAGCAATAACACCATGGATGGTCTTCTTTAAAATTTGAGATAATATCAATTATGTCAAAGGAAATACACACAACAAGCCTCTAGAAAACATGTGTTTCAACATGCATCGCAACACGCATCTCAATACACATCTCAACCTATTGATTCTTCCTCTAAAAGTGATGAGGAACCTACCAATGAAGTCATTATTTGGTTTCAAAAAGACAAGATGAGCCAAAATATCATGAATGTCACCCTTAATTAGGAAAAAATATAAATACTTCATGCATCTTGTATGTCTTAGAGTCAAGAGTCCTCCCCCCCCCCCCCCCAAAACCCTAATTTTGATATTCATGAGTTGATTTAGAAAGAGGATCCAACTCCCCTCACAATCCTAAATAAACAAGTAGATGAAATCTGTGAAGAATTTTTGTAACTAGGAAAGGAAAAAGAATAAACTAAAATAAATTACTCTCTTGAGGCTATATGTCCTTTCTTATTTGACAAAAATCACTACACTCCTCCATTTCCTTGTAAAGTTGAGATGCTTAAGTACAAAAAGTACAGTGGGAACAATGATCCTCGAGACCATGTAAGATATTTTTGTACCCTTAGTATGGAGTTCATGAATGAGTAAACATACTTGATGAGACTTTTCCCTCGAAGTCTTAGTGGCCAGGCTATGGATTGGATCACCAAACTAACTCCACCTATCCAATCCTTTGAACAACTAGGAAAGAGACTTATCTAATAATATTCTTACAACATTCAACACACTATGACCATTATCGAGCTATTCATGAACACTAAAAAACACATTGGAAAACGATTCATTTCTTTTTGTTTAACAGTGGAGGAAGATCCATTTTCTAGTAGTATAAGTCATAGGGATGACCTCGATTCATTTGGTAAAATACTTTGTTGTAGTAAAATATACTTATGGCCATCAAATGAATGTGGATTAATTTCCTCTGTGAGATCAAATTCCCATTGAGAGAAAGGCCATGGAGAAATTACTAATTGAAGTTTTTGTGTTGGAGCATGAATCAAATTTCTTTATATTCCACACTGATGACATGTTTTTGCAAAATTATGGGCACCTCTTTCTATGATGGGCCAATACTATCCATCTCTTACCAACTTCTTAGCTAGATTCAAGCCATTGGAATGACCTCCACATATGTCATCGTGTACCTCATGTAAGGTAATTTTGGCCTCTTGTGAATCAAGGTGTCTAAGGAGAGATTGGTCAAAGGATCTTTTGTAAAGGGTGTCACTGATGATTGTGTATCTAGAGACGTGTAGGATAAAGGCTCGATGTTATTTTATAGATAGATCAAGAGGTAGGATTTTGGCATCTAAGTAGTCATAAATGTCTTGATACCAAGGAGAACTAAGACCAACAATTCCATACATGAATTCTAATTGAGAGAGCTCAAACACGGGGAAAAAGAGTTTCTCTACTAAGAACTCACAATGTTCATTAATTTGTGGCATGTCGATCATGTGGAAGCAATTATATCCATAGAATCAAATTTTTTACTATGTATCCTTGGAAGCTAACAAAAAGAGATTGTAAAAAACTTAGATTTCAAAAAATCTACCATTTGTTTATAAGGTATCAATTCCCATGTCTGGTTTTATAGTCATCATTATTTTTTTGGATGTCAAACTACGAATCATTATACATTTTCATATGGTGTATGTTCTATTGAATAACTATTCTCAATCTTGTGATAAGGGCCTCATAATCTAAAATATTATTTGTACAGTCAAATGCTATCTAGTATGATTTAGGAATGACATCCCCTTGAGGTGTAACAAACATGATACCAGTTCCTGAAAAATTTCTTATGTGAACCATAAAAATATATTTTTCATTCATTTTCTATTTCTATGGTAAATATGGCTTCATCGAGGAAATCCATTAACATGGGATGATCATCTTTTATAGGTGCTTCTACTAATTGATCATCGATCACTTACCCTTTGATTTCTTTTTTGTCTCCATACTCAATGTCAAATTCACCAAGGATCTTTATCCATCTAGATAAATGCCCTATGAGAGTAGATTTACTTAAAATATACTTTAGTGGGTCAATTCATGACATGGGCATAGTTTTCTAATGGAGCATGTAATATCTTAGTTTCTAAGTTGTGAAGACCATGACGACGTGTGCTCTCTCAGTAAGTGAATAGTTGAGTTCATATCCCACAAGTGTTCTAATAATATAGTAGATGGCTCACTCTCATCCTTGTTCATGTCATTGTAAGATAAGAGAGATCCTAGTGTAGTTTTAGTAGCTGATAGGTATATAATGAGGGCTTCCCTAGAATAGGAGTCATTAAGATTGGTGGATTTAGTAGATACTCTTTTAGCAACTAAAAATATTCTTCACACTAGTTGTCCATTGAAAGGTTACTCCTTTGTGTAGTAGGTGTTGAAAGGAGTGACACTTTTCTGGTAGTTGTGCAATGAATCTCCAAATAAATTGTATCTTTCCTTGCATGCTTCATAGTTTTCTTAGAGTAGTTAGAGGAGGCATTTCTAGTATTGCTTTCATTTTCTCAAGATCAACCTCAATGACTCATTGAAAAATAATGTATCCAAGGAGTTTTCCAGAAACAACTCAAAAAACACACTTATTTGGATTCAATCTAAGTTTGCAACATTCCATTGTGTTGAATATTTTGTCTAACTCTCCCAAATGATCTCTTTTTTTAAGGGGGTTTTCATTGTAGATCACAAGAATAGCCTTTCACCAATATATGCATGTAGTCATGGAATATAGTAGGCATGTCCCTTTGATATGTTTCTCTAGCATTTTTAAGGCCAAAGGACATGCCATTCCAATAATATGTTCCCTAAGGAAATGTAAAATTTGTATTGTGTTGATCCTCAAGAGATATTTTGATTTGATTATATCCCAAGAAGCCATCTATCAATGATAACATTCTATATCCATCTGTCATGTATACTATAATGTATATGTTGGGTAGTGGAAAATCATCTTTAGGGAATGTTTTGTTGAGATCTCAAAAATCTATCTATATTTTAATTCCCCTAGAGTGTTTACTTACAGGTACCAAATTGGAAATCCACTCTGCATAGTCAATAGATCTTATGAAGCCTACATCAACAAGTTTTTTAATTTTTTCTTTGACTAGGAGGGCTACTTAAGGATGCATTGTTTTGCTATTGGTTTCAATAGTGAGTGATGAAGAACTAACACAAGATCTAATCCTGACATGTCTGCATAAGTGAAGTAAATTTGTCTCTCTAGAAAGAATATGACAAATTCATCAATTTATTTTTTTGACAATGAGTTTACAAAGTGTGTGATCTTAGGATTATTTGGTGTGCCTAGATTTATCTATTTTATTGTCTCAAGTAGCAAAGTTGATTTGTCCTTGAGTGGGGGTATGTCTAATCTTCCATCCTCATATGCCTTAGAGGGGTTTTCACCCTCGAATACATCCTTTACTTTTACTTTTTTAACAGTCGAATGACACCTTTCAATTTTCACCAGAAGAACTTTTCTTTTAATTTTTTTAAATTTTTTTTTTTTACTATCATTTTTGCAATTGGAAGATAGAGTTGACTCACCAAAATATGTAGACGTGTTCTATTCAATAGAAAAATCATGCTTTATGGTCAGCTAATGGCATGCCTTGATGGAGTTCAAATAATTTTGTAATGACTTCATCATTTTCAAATCGATCAAAGACAAGTGGTCCTTGTTGGTCCCAATCTATCAGTTCAGGGTATATTAAATGGATTCCATCATTAGTGTTGAATATGCTTTAATCAAAGGTAAAGTTACAAATATCAGTTTCATCAATATCACTGATATCACATTCAGAGGTAGGAGGGCTTGGATCCCAAAACATTTTGATTCAGGATTCAAGACAGGTTTGGGTGACAAGTGGAGTTTTAGTAATGTGTTTATCCTCGATAAGTAGATCATTAGGGTTAGAAAAGATGCATTCACATTGAGTTCACCAAATATAGGAATGGAAAAAGGTATCATTGTATGTTAGAGGCAACCATAAATCTCAACAAAACATACAACCTAACTATTCCTATCATAAAAGCAACTTGAATAAAATAAATTTTTACTATGGAACCCCCTTTAAGTTGAGCTCCTATGTTCTCCTTTCATCTCCATAATGTTGATGTTGATATTTCTCTTTTCCTTGTCAAATGAACTTACAATTGAAAGCAAAATGATAATAATAGTAAGAATACTAGGAGTGTAGTTAACCAAAATAAGTGCATAAAAGCTCAATTTATAGGATTTGTGAGCCAAAATGCAAAAATTAGAAAGAATATGTACAAATTAGAATTATTGTCATAATTATGAAAATTTGGATGCACAAATTGGAAGGCATAATTAATGCATAAATTAGTGGAAAATAGAAGAGGCAAGAAGGTGGAAAAATAATAGGAAATTAGGAGGAAAATTTAGTGGAGAAAATGGAGGGAAATGGTGAAGCAAATTAAGGGGAAATCATGAAACATAGTTTAAGGAAGTGCAAAAGCACAATTAAAGGAGGGTTGTAAGAGTTAGAATTTATAAATTCAAAACTCATAAGTTCCCTCAAAATTAGAAATTAGAATTTAGGAATAAATTAAATCCCCAAATTTCATGGAAATGAAATAATTAATTAATAAATATTAATTAATTGTGGGAAGTTAGTGAAATGGAAAATTAATAAGGTGGAATAGATCAAATGATTGAGGGCATGGAAATAGACCATGGGTTATCTAGTCCTATAAGGGAAATTAGTAAATTGATTCATCAATTGATGAAATAAATGCAAGGATAACCCTATTGAAGGATTATGATGAGAATATAAATTGAATGTGATGAAATTGATAAGGTCAATATCATGATCAAATTCATTAAATAAATGATGCCAGGTTGACTGACACAAGCTGATGACTTGTTAAGGACATATGACAAAGATTGATGACACATGACATTAACAAACTTTTTAATACCATAAAATTGATTGATATTGAATGATATGATTGGTTTGAATAACATCAATGAACTCTTTCAATGCTATTAAATTAATTAGACAAGGACATGACTAGATATTGAGGGACTCGATAAGTCAATGATCAAATTTATAAAAAATGATGATAGGATAGGTTGACAAGGCACTGAGGGACTGAACAATGCTAAGGATATGATTGACTAATGATGGTTGATAAGGCACTAGGGGACTTGGCAATGCCTAAAGGTTGATTGATGATGATTGACTAGGTTGATTTGATCAAGGGTTGATAAGGTTTGACTATATACAGAGGGACTCGATAATGCCTAGAATTATTAAAAGGTGTTGAAGATTTAGTTTTTATATGTTTTGGAATTATTGAAGTTGGTTTGAAATTCTTTGGACTTATTTAGGTTTTATTGCAATTGATTTGGATAACATTGGAATGGTTTTGAATCAATTTTTAAAGGTTTATATTTGTTGTGAATCGATTCTGAGTTGATCTAGATTTGGTTCAAAAGGGTTGAAAATGTTGAAAAAGGATCTCAAGAAACATTATGAAATGTTGTGAAGTAGGTCTGAATGATGATCAAGTTGGCCAAAAGATCAAAGTCGTTGAAATGAGAAAATGGGAGGTGTTAGTGTATGTTAGTGATGAAGAAGTAGGTGGGAACCATTTTTTAGTGTCTATAGGGACTATTTTTTGTATTTAAATTAAAGATATATCATATCCAATTTTTTAAATCTCAATATAGTATTTTTTTGGACCCTTGCTTTAAGTGTGCCTAGACACTAGTTTTTTATTGTCAACACATATTTAACTTACATTCATTTATGTTTTTAGCTCATATTGGTTCATGATTATGCAAGCCCCATGCCATTATTAATTTCAATGGAATTTAAAGGCCCCACTTTGATTTTTCTCCAACCAATATGAGATTTGGATCTGATATAACTAGGCCCCATTATATTTCTATCCCCAACATTTAAGCCTAAAAGTGTCAGACTAGATCTATGAATGCCAACTTTGTGTGAAATACAAGATCACCCTTTTTGGCTAAAATGAAATGTAGATAATGAGGAAGCCTTACAATGCCCAAATCCAACCAAGAATTGAAATATGACTATTCTTTGGTTGGTCTTAATGTAAACTAGTTCAATTTATCCAGCATTTACAACTCATTTAAGAGTTTTTTTAATCAAGATAATATATGATTCAAAGAGGTATCAGTCAATTGATCAAGAAAACTACACTAATGCATCTTTAAGTATGACTTTTCATAAATTTTGTGACAACTAATAATTTTATTGCATTAACAATTGGATGACTTCTTCTAAGAGAATTGCACCATTGATTGAGGGTATAGTCATTTTAATTACGTCATTAACTTCATATCTAAGATTTCATTTCCATGTCATCATTTTTGTTGGGTTGATTCCAAATTTGACACTTGGATAAGGAAAGACCTTATACAACTCAAACACAATTTTTTGTTTTTGTGTGTGAGTATAAATCCACAAACAAGTTGAGGTCCAAATCAAATGCCAAGATTCAACTATTCAAATTTGGGGCTAAATTGGGAGGACATTAGTGTTGGGTGTTGATATTTTATTCTATTTGGTATTGAAAGGGTCAGGTACTAGTAATGTAATAAAACTTAGTTTTGAGAAAGGCATATTTTTTCACTATCAATTTTATGCACTAATGGTACATTTAGCCCCCAGTTCCACACATGTATTATCTTACACACAACCAAGAAAAAACATAAATGGTTACGGTCAAGGAACTTACCAATCCACAACATCACTCACAATCATACACCACATACAATAAGAAGTTGTTGAAGTTGACGAAAGATCAACCCTACAACTCAAAAGAATAACCTGCATGCAAACACCTATCATAGAAAGAGATAAGCAGAAATTATGGATGCTAGAATTCTCATATCCATAGATGAGACATTCTTGATGACCAAAAAGAGAAATTTCTATTATCAAAAGTGAATAAATTAATTACAAAGAGATCAATTATTATAAAAGGATATCAAAACCCTAACAGGGAACTAACCTAGGTTGCATGATAATAATTAATAAAAGAATTAAGTATTAGATGCCCAAAGTTTAGCTTAAGTAAACTAGAGATAATAAGTGACTTAATAATTAAATCAATATGATTTAATTAATAAATAAATAATTTATTAGTCTAACACCCCCCTTAAGATAACTTAGGGAGTAATTAAAAATCTAGAAACTATTGGAGTTGATGAAATCCAACTCCGAAGATGCCCAAGATCACCTACATGCAAAAACCTGTCAAAGGAAAGCCAAAGAGAGAAGAGCATGGAGCAAGGGAAAAATCCTAAATGGACATGAGAGACAACAAGTATGCAATCACAAGAAAATATGTATTTACAATATGCTAATGGATTGATATGAAAATACAATGAGGGAACCCGAATATAAAGAGCTCTAGGAATCTCCTAGAACAAGCTAGAAGACTCTAGGAGATAAGTGTGACAACTAAGCATACATCCACATAAGGTGGAAAGTCCTCGAACAAGGTAAGAGGATAAGTATGAATTAGGAGAGAACAAACTCCCATATTGTCAACAACTTATAACTAACTCCTAGACTACAACTAATAAATGAAATGCATCTACCTAAGTAAGCTTAAGTAAATAGAATAAATAATTAATAATTAATTATTTACTCTAACACCCCCCCTTAAGTGCAACTTAGGGAAATGCCTTAAACTCACAAAACTAAGAAATGTAGAATGGGTCCCGGCAACAAGGCCATGTTAGGTACCCATGTACAATGCAAAGAAAAATGCAACCTCTGTAAACAAGGAAAGAGAGAAAACCACATGGAAAAAACCCTCCCCCAAAAAGAGGTAAGAACCTAGTGAAGAACTGAAGAAGCCTCCAACTAGGGAAATGTCCCCTAAAATAGGAACAATTAGTGATCATGTAGAGCATCACTGAAGCAAGAAGAAGCCGCAAAATCTACCATCAAGAAGAAAACTACTAATCTAAAGAACCTTCAAGGAAGAAGAAGGCACAAACCGAGCATGTCTATATGGTAGATGATCAATCTCACCGAAATGCATAGGTAGCCAGCCATTGCAATCGCCTTGTATATAGGATCAACCACTGAATACATAGCTCACACTATCGAACCATCGAACCATGGATGCATTAGAACAATAGCATAACCCCCCCTTAATGTAGATGGAGTGAGATGACAGGCAACTGAGAAGGTGGGCCAAAGTCTCCTGCAAATGAACCAAGAACAACGAGAGACAGACAAAGGTACAAACACCCATAAAGACACGGTCACACCAACACTTTATGGGGCTAATGTCGTGCAAGGGACACTCACTTGAAAAAGGGAGAAGCCTAAAATAGTAAACAACTATCCCCCACATGGTGCTTTATGAAAAATAGTGCAAGTACAACTGACTCAAAAACAACGTTCATGAACCTAAAATGCAAAAGTGACACTTTATCTCAGTGCGATACATAAAAGTGCTTCAAAATGATAGCTACAATGATCAAAATAGGAAAAAACCTGACTCAAAAGATAGGACAACACAAAACAAAAGAGACCATGCCAGGAAAATGATCTTCAGGCCTAAAACACTCAAGATATCCACCATATAGCAAAAATGCCAAAAATATGATAGAAAAATAATGGGCCAAAATTTAAGAAAAAGGACCACATTTCAGAAAAGGTGACAAAACCAACTTTCCAAAAATATAAAATTTTCAAAAAACTGACATGGGACGCCAAAGATATGCATGTCAGAGTTGAAAATAAAAGTTTGGACTTCAACTAAAAAAATAGACAATAAAAAAGAATCAAAACCTAAAAATACCTACACCAATGTCTCTGTCTCAGAACCAACTTTCTCGCGCTTCTTTTAGATTGGAAAAATACCTCTGTATGCTCAAGTTATAGCCAAAAAATTGAAGGTAGGTGAAAATGGCCTTAAAGGAGAGGCAAGAAGGTGTTGATGTAGTGCTGACATCATGATGACATCATCATTTCACTGTCCTAAAATTGACAACCTGCGGCCCGTCAAGGCAAAAAAGACGTTGAAGTGGCAGGGGTGACGTGGTGGGTCCTAGGCCACGTGTCACCCCCGCACTAGCTGACAAACTGCCAAGTGTTAGTCAAAAAATTTGACTGTGCAAAGACATGCAGAGGCGACGAAACCCGAGGCAGAGCAGCAATCGGGCAAAGCAGCAAAAACATACTATGTCGTCGGCGAAGAGCTGAGGGAGGGTGGTGGGAAGGCTAAGGCATGGCCGCAACGGCTTTGCGGTGGTCGGGTTGGCTAAGGCGGCTGTCGAGCTATGCTATGGCAGCTCCACAATGGCACGACGGTGGCCGCCAGGTACCGCACTGGTGGAGCACATAAAAATGAGTTTTTTTAAAAAAAATTCACTCAAAAATCCATACGATCTGTACAGAACCTCCTGCAAATAAAAAAATTTTGCCTCTCGGAGCCCTGTCTCCAAAATTGACAAATTTTATATGGATCCTAGCTGAAAAGTGCCTTTCGGATCCAATGGCAGTGTCCGTTTGGGTCCAATGTGCTTCAAAAAATTGTTGTTCCCCTGATTTGAAGAAAAAATGCACAAACAAACTAGGGTTTGTGACTCCAAATCACGGCTTCAAAAATTTTTCAACAAAGCAGCAATAGGGAGGCTCTGATACCATGTTGGAGTTGATGAAATCCAACTGCAAAGATGCCCAAGATCACCTGCATGCAAAAAATTGTCAAAGGGAAGCCAAGGAGAGAAGAGCATGGAGCAAGGGAGAAACCCTAAACGGACATGAGAGACAACAAGTTGCAAACACAAGAAAATATGTATTTACAATATGCTAAATGTCTTGATATAAAAATACAATGAGGGTGCCCGAATATAAAGAGCTCTAGGAATCTCCTAGAACAAGCTAGAAGACACTAGGAGATAAGTGTGACAACTAAGTATACATCCACATAAGGTGGAAAGTCCTTGAACAAGGTGAGAGGATAAGTATGACTTAGGAGAGAACAAACTCTCATATTGTCAACAACTTATAACTAACTCCTAGACTACAACTAATAAATGAAATGCATTTACCTAAGTAAGCTTAAGTAAATAGAATAAATAATTAGTAAATTAATTATTTACTCTAACAGAAACTACTACTAAAAGAAAATTTAGTTTCCGGCAACAAGACATAATGAGGTACCCAAGCACAACCAAATGTTTGAAAAGAGGAGAAATAAAGAAAACCACATGGGAAAACTCCAAAAAGAGATGGAGATAATTTTGAAAAGAACACGAAGGACTGAAGAAGCCTCCAAACTAGGGAATCTCCTAGAAGATAGGAACAAAAGATTATCTGAAGAACACCACTAAAGCATGAAGTTACAAACATTGTCAAACTACTAATCTAAAGAACCTCCACTATATAGAGCATGACCAAGTAGAGAAGAATAAGTCTAAAGAGCTTATCAATGAAAGATGGAAGGTATCTTCATGGCCTCCAAAAATAGGAATGAAAGAATGTCTATATGGTAAATGATCCATCTCACTGAAATGCATAGGACATAGGATCAAATATTGAATACATAGCTCACTCCATCAAACCAAGAAAGCAATAGTTACAACATAACCACCCTATAATGTTGAGAGGTAAGACATGAACACTAAAATTGAATGGAATACCTCCCCCGAAAAAGAACCAAGAATATTGAGAATACAAAAGAAGTACAAACACCTATAACGACACATGTCATCAACACATCATGAGGCTAATGTCATGGAAGGAACACTCACTTGACAAAGGAAGATGGAAAATATGGCCAACATAAAAACCTCCAAGGCACTTTATAATGTAGTGTGAGACTTGAGTACAACATAACACAAAGATGTGCAAGATCCCAAAATGTAATAGAGTGGCACTTTATCTCTGATTGTTTGCAAAAATACTACAAAAAGATGTCAAAAAAGATCAAAGAGACATAAGGTTGATACAAGAGATAGTACAACCCATGAAAAATTATGTGAAGCACCAAAATTGATCTTTGGACATGAAACAACCAAGATATCCACCAGAATGCAAAAGGAAAAAAATTGAATGGCATGTGCCTGGAGCAAAATCTAGAAAATAGAATGTCTCAAGATATGTTTCCCATAGTGCAAAACAGAACCTCTAACTTGGACTACATAAAATAGAAGCCAAATTGCATGAAAAGTCCAAATAAGCTACACCATCATGACGAGTTCATAATTATCTTTCTAAGAATATCTCATTTGCGAAAAATAGAGTCTGAATGAGCAAGTTATGGCCAAAAAGTCATAGTTAGGTCAAAAAAGAGTTTGAAGGGCAAAAAAATCACTGCCCTGGGAAGTGTGTCCAACAGTACCAATATTTGCCTCAGAAAATGGTTAATTCATACTAGAAATTATCTCAAAAAGTGTGTAAGTTTCATATCAAAATCACTTGGGATGTGTGCCAAATTGTACCAAAATTGCCTAGGGAAGTGCATCAGTTCTATACCAAAAGCTGACTCAATTTTCGTGCAAAAAATCTCGAATCCCCTGCTAGAAAAAATCAATTTCCATGCCAAAATTTCTCTATTTTTGAACAAAAAAATCTTAATTTATGTGCTAAAAAATCTCGATTTGCATGCCAAAAACCATTAAATCACCACCTCGAGAAATGTACCTAATCTAGAAGCAATTTTTTTTGCATAAGATTCCAACTGTGTCCAAATTGGATGAATTTTATATGAAACTAGAGGTTTTTGGGTGCTCTAAGCTCAATGGTGAGGTTTTCTTGGGATCAAAGTGCACCGAAAAAAGTGACCCCCCAAATTCAATACAAAAAAACTTAGAAAAAATGAAACCTTTTGAAAGAAAAAACATAAACCCGAAAGCCAAGCCAAACCTCTCATAAATAGAATAGAGGCATGAAGATCTAGAGCTCTGCTACCTTGTTGAAGTTAATTAAAGCTCAACCCTGCAGTTCAAAATAATCACCTGCATGCAAACACTCGTCACAATAAGAGAGAAGCAAAAACTATGGAGGCCGAGATTCCCAAATCCATAGATGAGAAATTCTTGATGACCAAAAAGAGAAATTGCTATTATTAAAAGTGAATAAATTAATTACAAAGATATCAATCCTTACATTAGGAGATCAAAACCCTAACAAGTAACTAACCTAGATTGCATGATAATAATTAATAAAAGATTTAATTATTATATACTTAAAGTTTAGCTTATGTAAACTAGAGATAATAAGTGACTTAATAATTAAATCAATATGATTTAATTAATAAGTAAATACTTTATTACTCTAATAGAAGCATAACAATATAACTAGTACAAAGTGAATATGTAACATACATGAAATTAAATTAACATAAACATGATAAAAACACATGAAACAAACATGCACGATACAAAGAAAACACATAAGAGAAGAAGTGTGACACCTCGCCAAGGAACCCAAAAGAAATTAACCTAATATATAACTACTGAGTTTGCTAAACATTTTTTTAAGATTAAGACAATAAGAGATAATATAGCGAAAGCAATAACTCGCATACATACAAACAATACATAAACAGATTACATCTCTTGAGGCTTCCATGATATCGAATCACATACATAAGTTTTATTAATACTACATCTAATACATAACAAAATCCACATCATAGGATAACCATAAGTACGAATCAAATGAAATAATATACAATTACATAAGATGCCACATGGCATAACCCAAATGCATAATCATCCTCCATACAAGTCATAGGGTACGAAAAGATCAAAGAATATACATCATGAATAAATACATCTCCTAAGATCTCCAACTAATCAAGTATAGTACATTAGAATAAGACCATTGAACATAAACACAAGATCAGAATGAAAGGAGCAACTACACAAGTACATCCAGCTGTCGAATCTCAATGGTATAAGAAATACCACCACCCAACCTCATGGAACCTAAATGGCCCACTCACACCATGCTGAGGAGATAATCTCAAGTCCCAAATGGATAACAAATCCAACAATCATAACCATCATCTAGGTCAAGGAAATATTGATAGCAATCTATCTTAAAGGTACCAAGACACAAGTAAAATCTAATCCCAAAGGCAACAAAGACACGTAGGAAATCTACAATGTAAGTGGACAAGTGTCACTGCATGAGCCAACTCTAAGGTTACCCTGGCAGCCTCTCTAGACTTCAGCCCCTAGTGACTCTATGTGGCATCAGAATCCTTTTGTACAGACGAGGCATACTAACAAGGCAAGGTCGCAACCAAGCATCCTCTCTACTCCCATCCTAGCCTATACTAGCACCTGAGGCATGGGCGAGGTAATCCACTGACTCTTATTAATTCATTTAAAACTCATTTAATGAAATATTATCACTTATTAATACAACCTACAATGGATTACCTAGGCAACCTCTTTAGGGCTTCAACCTGCATTGCAAGCCACTTCCCAACATGAATAAAGATACCCTACCCTAGGATCATAGTAGAAAATCTCATAAGGTCATAATGACCACATTAGCTCTATACAAGCAACTAGAAATCACAATATAACCATTTATCAATATCTCAAAGATCACATCACATAACCACGACATCACATATAACATCATAAAGCAATAACTCCCATGCCTCTAGTAAACATCCAAAATTGGTCAACGTACTAAGTCACATTAGCTCTATACAAGCAACTAGAAATCACAATATAACCATTTATCAATATCTCAAAGATCACATCACATAACCATGATATCACATATAACATCATAAAGCAATAACTCCCATGCCTCTAGTAAACATCCAAAACTAGTCAACATACTAAGTCAAACCCAACTCCAGTAAAATAAACCATACATCACACCAAGTAATTTAACAAGTGTAGTTTCATGGTTCATTTAGTTTTGAAAATATAAGATTTTGATTTTACAAATGGGTTCAAGTTTTTTTGTTTTCAAAGTGCCACATTTGCTTAAGGTTTTCAAGTTCACAGAAGTAATAAAATTTATTTAGTATAAAAATCATTCTCCTATAAACTAAACCATTTCTAAAATAACATCCTCATCTTTTAAATGAAAAATTCTCTTAAATACAATTTAAATTCATTTATTTATTTATTTATTTATTTTTAAAATAAAACAAATAAATATATATTATAAAATAAAAAATTATGTAATTAAATATTATTATTATAACTTAATAATTATTATTAATTAAATGATATACATTAATTTGTTAATAATATTAAATTTAATAATATAATAATTATTTAATAATAATAATAATAATAATAATAATAATGTTTATTAAATTAATATAATTAAATAAATTAATAACAAAATAAAACATGTGATATAAAATAATCACACCCCATTTGGGGAGGCCGCTTAGCGGCCTGGCTGCCAAAGGCAATGCTGCTTTTGTAGCCAAGGGGTGGAGGTCATGGCCCCTCTTCCCAATTTATTAAAAAATTATATTTAAAAAAAAAATAGAAACGAAAGCCCACAACAAAAAATAAAATCGATTTATATTTAATTGCAATTACCACAAATATATTTTTTAATATATTTCCATGATAGATCTGATAGGGCAACATGATTGAAACGGTCAAATTTAATAATTAAATCTAGTTTTCTTTTTAAACCCTATCCCGATCTTAATTTTTCTAAAACATTCTAATTCTTTTCTCTCACGGTCAATTCAATAACGAATAACAAGATTTCTCAAGCAAGGGTTTCAACTAGAATTGATCTTTGAAAACAAGATCTACAATCAAACACAAAGCAGACAAAGAGGAAATTCAATGCAATCTACTGTAGTAATTTCAACAGAGTTCCTACCTCGATCAAATGCTAACCAGACATATGTTCAGAAGTTGCAAGAATTCCCATCTCTCAAAACTCTTTCTAGAATTTTGCTCCTCCAAACCTATGTATGAAGAAATGAGTTTTAATTTCTTAATGAAGAGATTTCTCCTTTAGGGTTTTGGTTTTACAAACACGCAAACCCTTTTTCTTTATTATTTTAATTTCATGTGCAAAATTTTTGAGTTTTACTTAAAATAAACTTTATTTAATTTATTCTCTCTTGCTTTTATCAATCACAAGACGTATTTAATAATATATTTATTAATTTAAATAATGATAATATTTAGAGTTCATTAATTAAAATGAAACTCCTAAATTAATTATTATTAAATTAAATAAATATTATTATGCTAAATTTGGAACTTTAATTAAATATTTTAAATTTAATTCTTGAATTTAATTAGTTTCTCAATTAATTAATTATAATTATAAATTTGATTTTTTAAATAATTTTTTTGTTAAATTAAATCATTTAATATTCTCTTAACTTGATTTAATTATATCTTAAAATCACAACAAACCCACAAATATAAATAAGAAAACCCATCTAAAAGACAAAGTACAGATTCAAACTCAAGGGTCAAAATCTTGAATTCACATCACTTTGATGAATTCAAAGGGTGAATAGCTGAAATTCTTGTCCAATTTTCTAAGATAGTTGGCTTAGGGTTAGGATTTGGACTCAAGAACCATCTACCCTCTTTACCATTGAGATACTGCGATAGGGCACGCTCATCTTGGCAATTAAGGGAAGTCAATGTCTGATACCTGCAATCTACATAAAATTTGAACATGTACATATACATATATATCTAAACTAAACAGGCAATGACGGGGAGTGATGCATCATATAAATTCCAACTAGCAGGTGACTACGTCTCCCTCCCTCAACCCCATCAGAAACGTCAAACATAAAGTAAAACATACATGTACACCATACACATGCAAGTATGGGATAAGTAACCATAGAAAATGGCATATAAATCATCCATCTAACTATCATCAAGAAATAACTGAAATCACCATATGAACATATGAAACATCATCATTGAAACAATAAACACGAACATATGAAATAATTGAGTATCAAGTAGCTCATCACATATATAAACTAAGTATGAAATAACATCCAAATCAAATCAGGTAACCAAGTACCACTAAATCATAAACATAACCATAAAGTTGGCCTAAAAGAATTTGGCAATATAACATGAAAAGTAAACTAGGGGTAGGCACTATAAGAAGCTTACACACAAGGGAAAAATATACACACAAGACATGAAACATATAGGAGTAAATCATGAACTATTTAATGTAAATATTAATATACACTTAGGAAAATGAGGATTCCAAGTGCATATATCATAGATCATTTAAAAATATTGTACTCATTCAAGAAACAACATAAGTTGGAAGACCAGGATTTGCAACTTAGAGTCTATGTTTTATAATAAGACAAATACAACCAATGGAAAACCATGAGTCACAACTTAGAATTCCACAAAGATGTCCCTCTTGGGATTTGAACCAAGGTCTTCATAATGAGAAATCATTGCTTCAACCAAACCAAACCCCTTGGAAATAAATGAGAAATAAACTAGTAACAATAAATAATACATACATAAAACTTTTTGATATTAAAGCAACCAAAACTAGGGGGTTAGCCTTCCTACAAAATAGTGGTAGTCCAAACAACAGACTACCAACAATTAAAAGTGCATTACCACACCACACTTAACCCTTGACATCAAAAACAAAATTAACCCCCCAAGTTGCCCCCAGCATAGGTTTCTTCAAAATGATAACTTTATTACTACTAGCATCCATATTATAGTTTCCAAAAAAACCACAATTACGATAGTAGTTATACCACTTAAACCTACTTAACATATAACCTCTTTAAAAGCATAAAGTTTAAAGCCATACTGATGCAAGATCCTAGGTTGCCTTGTAATCCTACACTTTTGTTCATTCTATCAGTTGCTACTGGGTTCAAGTTATTGCCAAGCGCAAGTTTTTTCAGTTGTTGCCGAGTTCTTAGTTTTTTTCAAGTGATTCCTTAGGTTTTTGAGTGATCCTCTAATTGCCAAGTGATCCTTTGGTTGTCGAGTGATCCTTTTGTTGATGAGCAATTTCTTTTGGTTGCCGAGTCCTTTGTGGTTGGAGGATGTCGAGTTTGTAGTAGTTGTCGAGTGATTCCTTTGGACGTCAAGTTCGTGTGGATGTCGAGTGCCAGTTTTGAAAAGCTTTCATTTGCTAAGTTATCTGTGTTTGGTTCCTGTTTGGGTTGACCTTGCTTGTATTTAATTTATGTATAGGTAGTTAATAACTGTTGAGAGCCAACTTGGGGCTTTTCTATGTTCTAGAATCTTCTGTAAGTTGTTTTGGCAAGTATTTAAAGAAGTCTAGGATTGAGTTTGGAGGAGTAGAACTTAGAGGACTGAAAGGGATATATATATATATATATATATATATATTAGTCGTAACCCAGAAGGCCTTACAACTGGACATATATGTTGATTATCTGATGATCAATGAAAGTGTTCTCTCTTCTCCCTCCTTTAGATGTTCTTTGTGTTGGTATTTCATTGTGTTAACTCAATGAAAATGTTCTCTCTTCTCCCTCCTTTGGATGTTCTTTGTGTTGTTATTCCACTGTGTTAACTCAATGAAAGTTTTCTCTCTTCTCCCTTCTTTGGATGTTCTTTGTGTTGGCATTCCACTGTGTTAACTCTTGCAAGGTGGTTTAGATAGCTAGGTGTGCCATTGACCCTAGTTATTTCTTTTACCTCTTTGCGTCAGGTGGTATTATAGTAGAGGTTTGTCCTTCTAGTAATTGGATCGTGTAGAACCCTAAGTGAATTTTGTTGTAGGGTTGCAGATCTATGGATTTGACCTATAACTTGTAGAGGGTTACAATCTTGTAGGAACCTAATTTGTAAAGATGATTCGAGGTAGAGGAAATGATGATAATGCAATATTGGATACATTGAGACAGATTGCAGCCAAATTAGATGTTGTAGAGACACCCCATAAAAGAGGAGCACATCTTGATGATGTAAGTGATGAAGAAGCAAAAGCACCAAATCCTAATCTAAATTTTGAAGAAGATCAAGATGAAGCAAGGTTGTTGAGAGTGTTGTCTACGGAAAATTCAAAGCCTGCTATAGAAGTTATTCCTTATGATAGAAAATTGGACACCAATGTTGTGTTGAATTGGATCTCTAAAATGGAGAAGTTCTTCAAGAATGAAAACACTCATGATAATAGGAAGGTGAAGATTGCAGTCATTAGGCTAAAAGGTTATAGCTTCCCTATGGTGGGAGCATTTGCAAATTGATAGATAAAGGAGAGGAAAGGAGAATATTAGAACTTGGCTGAAAATTGTGAACAAGGTAAAGAACAAATTCCTTCCTGTAGACACCTAAAATTGTCCAAAACCCATTTCCTGACCAATTAAATAAATATTTATTATTTATTTAATTCCCCTACCTTAATTAAATAAATTTTACATTTATTTAATTATGTTTACCTTTCCTTTATTTAAATAAACCAAGGTTTATTTAAATCCTAACCTATTCCCCTTGCATCTTAACCCATTCACTTTAATTAAGTACTTCGTTTACTTAATTAATCCCTTTCCTAATCTCATTTGGAATTAAATATTAAATTTAACTCTATTTGAGCACATGGCTCCTAACTTTAACCCTCACCAAACCTCACTTTCCTAACCTAACCCATCCTTCTAACCTAGGTCAATCCACTTATCCACTAATTAATCCTAGTTCCTCATCTAATCACATCACTAATCATTTGCACAATCCTAATCAAAGGATTAGCAAACCCTAGTCACATGTGACATGTGACTCTTACACCACTTACACCTTTGTCCCCCTTCACATGTGAACCAAGGTGTCTCACACATGTGTGAGAAATCTTGAGCCTCCAACCCTCTTACACATGTCATAGACATGTCACATCAAAAGTTGCTCACACATGTGTGAGCATCTTTCCCCCTTTGAATAGTCAAAACCCTAATCCACATGGAGTCGACTTGGCCTCCACCTCATGGACACCTCATCAATCCTAAGAGATCCTAGCCCTTCATCTTGCATTGAATCTCAACCGTCGGTTTCATCTCACTTTTTATAAAAGGAGAGCCCTCTCCTCATTTCCACAAGCATTATCTACCCCATTGTTATGCTGCAGGAGTAGTGAGCAACCACATCCGACAAAAATGAAATCATCTACACTTGATGATTTCATGAGGTTTGCATATGTGCTATTTTGAATAGTTTATACTCTTTTGATTTCATGCCATGCTTAGTTACATGTTTATCTTTCATATTTTGAGGTTTGCATAATCATGTAGGAATATGCATTAGTTGCTTAGTGTTATTCCGTTGATTACATTTTTATGCAATACATTTTGGCACGCCTGGTGGGACCCACTTCACGGGTTCGAACTAACCATCTAATGTGTTTTTTAGTGTTTTGTGAGTGTTCAAGCTTGTAGGTTGAAGGCTTGCATTTGGAGATCAAGTTTCATGAGGAGCCTCTAATCGAGCCATAAAGCCCATCATCATGTTTGGAGGACATAAGGGAAATTTTTTGACATAAAACACTATATTTTGTTTATTGCTTTATCTCCAAGTTGTAGAGGTATATATACATTGAATATACTTTTCATTTTTATTTTTATTTTTTTAAATTCCCTCTTTGTTGTTAAATAAACGTCTATGCTTGTTGATAAATAACTAGATTTAAAAAGCCAAAAAAAAAAGGGGTTGCTTTATTTTGTTAATACTTTGTTCATTATATATATAGATTTTTTATTATAAAAAAAAAACAAAGGAGGGTTAGTTTAAATCTAAAATCTAAAATAAAATAAAATAAATTTTTAAAAAAGGAGGGTTAGTTTAAATCTAAAATCTAAAATCTAAAAATTTAAATAAAAATAAAAATTTTTTAAAAAAAAGAATTAAAAACAAAAAATTTAAAAAAAAAAAAAACAAAGCACTTTTTCCTTTTAACCCTTTCTTTTATTTGTTGCAGGCTACCGCCACGGCGCCACCCACAAGCAGCGCAACCGCTCCTACCCCAGTAGCCCCTCTCTTCCTCCCTCGCTCGGCCACCCGCAACCCTTCCACCTCCTGCGGCTGCTTCCTCCACTCTCCCATGTAGGCCATGGCTCCTCCTCCCAGCACCAAAACGCCACCGCCTACGTCCACCCACCGCTTCACCCGCCTCGGCCCCTCCTCTTTCCGCGCAGCACCTGCCGAGCAACCTCCGCCTCTATATCTCCTCTGCCTCTCACACAACAACCTCCATGGCCACCTCTATGCACAACCCTCTGCCCGCAGCTTCACAACTGCCGCCTCCACCGGCCTAAACCCTCCACCTGCAACTTGGTTCCTATGGCTACCATTTCACCTCCGCTCCCACGGCCGCCATTTCACCAAGTAACTCCTCCCAAGCGCCGCCTATGGCCTCTGTTGCCGCTCAAACAGACTTCCTTTCCACCGCTCATCTCCGCCTCACCCTGCCAGTGAAACCCTCGACCTCCCCCGACCACTCTTCTCTTTGCCATGCCTCTGCTCACTGTCCTCCCCGCGGCCACGGCCTTGCCTCCTGTCCGCTGGTGCTCACCCTCGTAGTTTCTACTGTCGCTCGTCGCTTGCGACCACCCGCCCATCACAGCCCCCTGCTGCAAAACCCCACCACCGCTCCTCCCTCCGCCAGCAGCACCCTGCACCTCCCTCCCGCTCCTTCCCCGCTGGCCAAACCCTCCTCCCTCTGCTCCCTACTAACCCTACCTCTGCCCATGAGCTCTGCCAAAACCCAACCACTGCCCCTCCATTCCTCTGCCGCCTAAATAAATAATAAACCATTCTCTTTTTTTAAAAGATTTTTAATATTATGTTTCTTTTTTTTTTTCTTTTTTTTTTTCTTTCTTTTTTTCTTTTTTTTTTTCTTTTTTTTAAAAGCAAAGTTTTATTTATTTATTTATTTTTTAAATAACATTTATCTTTTTAATTAACCCTCCCATATTTCTTTTTTTTCCTAAAAAGTTCAAAAAAAACTAAAAAAAAATTTCTTGACGTGCTCCTAACCGTCAATTTTTTCCTCACAGGTTGCTGACATCATCACTGCATTAGCAGTCCACATGCCCATTTAAGCCATAAGGAGAAGCCTTTGGTTTTCTACTCATAACTTGAGCATACGGGCTTCGTTTTTGAAAAATAAAATATTGTCGAAAAGTTGATTCTGAGCCCATTGCACTAATGTTGGTTTCATGAAATTTTGATGCTGTTTATATCTCTGTTTTTTCTGTCAAAGATGAAACTTTGTGCTAACCTTTTCATTGCAGGGTTGTTTCACATTTGTCCTACATTTTCGCCGCATTAACTTGTGTTTGCAAGGATATTTTTCTCACTAACCATATTGGTTGTAGGTTTTGCTTTAATTTTTTCTTGGAAATGAACTTGTATGCATAAACACTCGCCTTTGAATGCATGGTTAAAGCTAAAACAATTGAACACAATCTTGAATGCCATAAGGAAATTGACATGCATGTTTAAGGCTAGCAAACATTTCAAATTGGTGCTTAAAATGAACTCACACAATATTGAATGCCTTAAGGGAAATTGATTTCATTTTTAGCATTTTTGTTTACGCATGCTCAATTTACTTTCTTGTTGACGAATATGCATTTTTCATTTATGTTGACAACGATTTCAAGTTGGAAAGAACATTTTATGGTTTAATCACGTGTGTCTTCAACATAGATTAGACAACATAAAGTTTCATTGGGAACGAACGCTTGTCTTTTTGAACCCCAAGGCCACTTACGTATTCTCTCCCCTCGCGCCTTCAGGTGATCTTGGGTGCACAAGAAATAAGTGGTCTTGTTTTTCTTTTTTTAGGAGGCCTGCTTGGGGATTTCATCACCCCTTGGGATGACCTCAACTCCAGTGTTCTGGCAGAGTATAAAAATTGGGAGGTGAATCAAAAGACACCTCTCTTGGAGGCATAATATTGTCACTCTTGGCTAAGCCCCAAAGAACTTTATACCTTTGGGAAGTGAAGGAGGAGATTTCGGTTACCGTCTCCCCCTAGTTGTGTGGCAGTATTTTCTTTCATCTACAGATTTGGGCCTCATGTACCTTGCGTATATCGAGGACACCCTCTAGTTGATCCTTGTACATCCTAGTCAAAACCTTATAAGATTGTTGGTGTGTTTGACGTTCTTGAGTGTTTGAAACACACTTGCCTTATATATATTTCCTTGTTTGATTTTGCATTCCAAATTTGAAAAACCCAAAAACATCATAAAACATAAAAATCCAAAAAATCATAAAAGTTCAAAAATCCAAAAAAAAATCAAAAATTTTTAAAACCACAAAAGCAAGTCTTGGTTTAGGTCTTCTTAGTCACGTTTTCCACATCATTTCCACATCACATCTTCTTTCCATCACATTCATCACCCTCATACATCTCTTGTCTTCATCATACAAACCATTCCTTGAAGTCTTAATTATCTCTATTCGTCCACATCATTTACTTGTATTCCCTCGTCATTCAATCTAATTCATAATCTTCATCCTTGTCATGTTTCATCATCATCTAGATCCAATTCCCTCCACCAATCTTATAATGCATTCTTAATTCAATCCTCCACATCATCATCCTTCTAATCCAATCCCTTGTCAAATTCATTCTTTTCTAATCAATTCTTAATTCAATCCATTTACATCTTCATCCATAATCAATCTTTCTAATCTCATTCATTCAAGTCTTCTTCTAATTCAACTTTGCATCACATCTCCTACTTTGGAGATAGGAGCATTGTCACAAGCATTGGACTTTAATTCAAATCTCACATTCACTTGTTTGCAGTCTAATAGGGTTTTTTATCAAATCAAATCAAACCCTAATCTAATCAAATCAAATCATATCCAATCAAATCAAATCAAATCAAATCAATATCAAGTCCAATCCAATTCAAATCAAATCAAGTTAAAGTCCAAAGCTCCTAATCCTAAGTTCATATCAAATCTTTCATCACTCTTCATCTAACATCTATGGATCTGAGTTGGCTTAAAAAAATGGTTGACAATCTTCAAAGACAATATGGAGTTATAACTCTCGTTCAACCTACATATCAGATCTATCCTCAACACTTCATATCCAACTCTCATCCATCTCATGATCATCATTCTTCTACCTTTGACAAGGGAAATCCACCTCATTATCCTTACACTACATATGCTTCCATTCATAACCCACACATTTCCTCAAACACGAATACCCTTGCCATGGAAATTGAACAATTAAAGAATTATCTCTTAGCAAGCCAACAAAAAGAGGCCACCTTCCATGCCATGTGTCCTCTTCCCCCATGTTTCGAAGACCATAGTCCTCATGTCCCATCCAAACCCAACCCTCCATGCAATTCCCTCCACAATCCTAATCCTCCAAAAACCTCATCCCCACCTCATAAGGGGTTTTTCACATCACTCTCAGCCAAGTGTAAAATACAAAATGAAGAGAGCCAATCACCTCACATCATACCCCCAATTCCATCTCACGACCTTCATCCAAAGCATGTCGCTATAGATTCCTCTTCTCCTCTAGATCTGAGCATTTCTCCATCCCATCATTCCCTTATCCCTCAAGATCCATTCATCCCTCCTAGTCCATCTCCTAATTCCCTTCCTAATCAAGATCAAGGCATTTCATGTACTGCACACATTACCGATTTCATGCCATCTCAAGCATTAGCCTCCATAGATCCTCCACTTCATGAAGAAGTTCCTTCTAGTCTGTCCACTCATATTCCTCCATGTCAAGATCAAATCACCCTATCTCATGGTTCCATTCTCTTCACTCCAGCATATGATCCTATTCCATCTCATGACCCATGCATTCTACTGCATGATTCTCTTTTAAGTCAAGATCAAAGCACCCTTGCATTTGCCTTTCATGATCCCACTACATCTCATGATCCTATTAGCCCTCATAATCCCCTTCATGATCCTAATCCTTCGCATGACCCTATCCCACCCATCCAATCCACTCATGAACCCCATATACCTAGACTCGCATCTTCTGTTGAAAATGTTAACTATCCCATTAAAGAAATAATGTCTCAAGATGTTGGTACACATTCCACTTCTTCCAACCTCACAATTCCTCCTTCCAAACCTAAAGCTTCCCATCATTCCTCTTCCAAATCCATTTTAGGACCTTATATCCATATTCCCATTCCTTCCTCACTTCTGTCCATTCTAGGTCCTTATGTTCCCCCATCAAACCCTTTATCCCTTCCATCCATTTTGTGTCCTTACATACATTCATCCACCATATCCATGTCTCCCACTTCATCCCCTCATGCTTCTCCTAATAAATATCAACAAAGGCACATATCCTTTAATTCATTCCAATGTTCACCATCTATCCGCTCTCCATCCCACTTACCTTCATGCAACCATACCATAGCCAATGGAAGCAAATTGGATGCTAAAGAAAAAGAAAATAAAGCCAAAAATCCACAAAAATCCAAGGATCAACATGTCACCTCTAAAAGACATGTTCAAGAAAAGAAAAATATAATCCAAAAAAAAAATCAAAAAGCCACCAAGGCTGAAAATCAAAAATGGAAAAATTTTGTGGATACCAAAGCTACTTAATGTAACAATCAATCTCAAAGAAAGATTCAAAATGATATCCAATTCTGCTAATCCAATGGCTTCCCGCATTCATAAATCATCCCAGCTTCCATCTTCCATCTCCATTTTGGGTCCTTATATACCCAAATACACCATCCTAAATTCATTGTCTCCTTCATCCATTTTGGATCATTATATCCCAAAATTTCCTCCTTTCCATCACCCTTCAAGATGTGTGCCAATGATGATCTTTCCGCCTCCTTCATCCACTTCTTTACAAGTCTTCCAACCTACCATCCATCAACCATGTTTTCCTCCTGCCCACGCCACCCCCTTAATCCAACCTTTTTCATAAGCCATTTTCCTCCATTCACTATCCTACCAACATCTATGAGAAAATAGTCAAAATTCCTTGAAAAGAAAAACGGAACAAAAAATCAAGGGATCCCATTCACATCTCTAGATGCTTGAGTCCTCCCTTTCTCTCCATTGCCTTCCAATTCCACCTATCCATCCATTCACTTTTCCTTCTTCCACTTGCACTCTACACTGGGGGCAAGCTTCCTTCGTACCACTGCCTTACATATCTTCCATACTTCCATCTACCATTCATCATCCTTGTCCATCTTTGATCTTGACTTTCACTTTCCTTTCATCCATCCATATACACTTTTCATATCCCTTGCGCATTATCCATACATTTTCCTACATGCTTCCATCATCCTTTTATGCATTTGATCTTGACATGCTATCCCTCTCTTGCATCCCATAGTCCTTGTCATGTTCATTTCGTCCATTTTCCATCCATACTCCTATGTACTTCCATCCGTTATTCATATGTCCTTGATCTTGGTTATCCCCTCCACTTCATATCCACATTTCATCCATACCCTTCATATCATTATCCCTATTCATACCCTCCCTCCCATATCCCTTATCCATTCCCCTTTCATGCCCATGCTCATGATCACTATTAGAGGCACAATATCAAAATGTTCATACATGCTTTGGTAGAGCACATGCCTCTCTTCCTCCACACACTAGCCTTCGTACCACCTTTCCATTTTCATGCATCCTTTCCCACTATATCTATTTCCATTTTATTATCCTTGGTATGGGGCATATGAACTCCTTGAAAACATGATCCTTGGCTCCACATTTTTCGATCCCATTTCATTTGGCCCCTCATATCCTTCCACTATTCCTGTCATCCACCAAATCACGTTGCTTTTCCTCCATTTTCCATGCCTTGACTCTCCCTTGTCATTGGTCCCATTCTATTGATTCTATTCCACATTCATTCAATCAATTCAGTTCTATCCATTCTATGCATTCGTTCATATCACATTCAATCTAATTCTTCCAACTCACTTCATTCATTCTCTAATTCAATCAATTTTCAATTCTTTTAATTCTTTCACATCAAATCTATTCTACTCTCATCATTCTTCATCCTATCAACATCACTCTTCCAATCTCATCCATGTTCATTCTTCTATCCGCCATAAAATCAAAAAATCAAAAAAATCTCAATCATGTGCAATCAATACTAATCCAATCAATCTAATCTTGTAATCTTATACATCAATCCTTAATCAATTCATCAATTTGACCCAATCAGCTGATAATCCATTAACCATATTCATCATTATCATGGAATGAATCCTTCCCAATCCTTGGATGTGCATTACGCTTATCATTAGCTTTTTCATCCTTAATCAATCATCATCAATCAATCCATTAATGGGTTTTCAGCTTGACTAGGGGCATAATGTTGGTTTGCTTTTGGTTTATTGTGCATGATTGCTTGTTACTTGTCTGCATTAGTATTTTATGCATTTATGGTCTTTGCATCCTATTGTCCCAAGGAATCATGGTCTTCCATATCATGGTTTCATATGGCATATGGTTGTATTAGACCCATGTTTTCACGTAGTTGACACATTGTCATCTTGGTTCCTCATACCTTGGTGCACAATGTTGAATACAATATCAAACTTAGGTTGTTCACGTCATTGCAGCATAACTCTCATCCATCTTTCCATCCATTTCGAGAGAACATCTGTGTTCTCCTAACCCGCATGTCCTCTTGAGGGGGCATACCCTTCCGTCCTCGTCATCCTTCCTCATCCTTCCATGACTGGGGCATCATGCTACTAGTCTTATCCTCTCAGCCACTATATTTTATTCTTCTTTGATATAACATTACTAATGCTATATCAAAGAGGGGCAAAATGTAGACACCTAAATTGTCCAAAACCCATTTCCTGACCAATTAAATAAATATTTATTATTTATTTAATTCCCCTACCTTAATTAAATAAATTTTACATTTATTTAGTTATGTTTGCCTTTCCTTTATTTAAATAAACTAAGATTTATTTAAATCCTAACCTATTCCCCTTGCATCTTAACCCATTCACTTTAATTAAGTACTTCATTTACTTAATTAATCCCTTTCCTAATCTCATTTGGAATTAAATATTAAATTTAACTCTATTTGAGCACATGGCTCCTAACTTTAACCCTCACCTAACTTCACTTTCCTAACCTAACCCATCCTTCTAACCTAGGTCAATCCACTTATCCACTAATTAATCCTAGTTCCTCATCTAATCACATCACTAATCATTTGCATAATCCTAATCAAAGGATTAGCAAACCCTAGTCACATGTGACATGTGACTCTTACACCACTTACACCTTTGTCCCCTTCACATGTGAACCAAGGTGTCTCACACGTGTGAGAAACTTTGAGCCTCCAACCCTCTTACACATGTCATAGACATGTCACATCAAAAGTTGCTCACACGTGTGTGAGCATCTTTCCCCCTTTGAATGGTCAAAACCCTAATCCACATGGAGTCTACTTGGCCTCCACCTCATGGACACCTCATCAATCCTAAGAGATCCTAGCCCTTCATCTTGCATTGAATCTCAACCGTCGGTTTCATCTCACTTCTTATAAAAGGAGAGCCCTCTCCTCATTTCCACAAGCACTATCTACCCCATTGTTATGCTGCAGGAGTAGTGAGCAACCACATCCCACAACAATGAGATCATCTACACTTGATGATTTCATGAGATTTGCATATGTGCTATTTTGAATAGTTTATACTCTTTTGATTTCATGCCATGCTTAGTTACATGTTTATCTTTCATATTTTGAGGTTTGCATAATCATGTAGGAATATGCATTAGTTGCTTAGTGTTATTCCATTGATTACATTTTTATGCAATACACTTCTTGTTGATTACCAAGTTAGCTTATTGATAAAGATATAAAATTTGAGACAAAGGGACATGACTATGAAGGAGTATACTAAAGAATTATATAGATTGGACATCAGATCTAGACATGTGAATGATGATGTTGAGAAAATTGCAAGATACATAAATGGTTTGAGATATGGAATTCAAGATGAAATAAGTTTTGTGAAGTTGGAAAGTGTGGAAGAAGCATATCAATATGCCTTGAAAGCTAAGGAGATCTTGACAAAGAAGCATGAGCAAAGACAAAGAGGCAAAGGTGGTAGATTCCAGAGAGGTAGAGGTAGATCTTATGGAGAAGGTGGCAGATCTGACAATTTTGTGCAAGATAAGGGCAAATCTAAATGGAAAAGTAATGATAAAGACAAGACCATGTGGAAAGGTGGTAGTTCATACTGAGGAGGTACTGGTTCTTATCGAGGAAGAGGTAATTCTTATTCTAGAGGTGGTTTTATGGTAATTGTTTCAGATGTGGCAAAGAGGGGCATAGATCTTTTCAATGTCGATCCTCTGAAAGTGGGCAAGGTAATAGAAGTGTTGTGATTCACGGAGATAATGAGGGTTCACCAAATAAACCTAAGGCTAGAGAAAATCTGATGGTGAGAAGAAGCTCGTGTAATAAGGGAAGTGATGAAGAACCTATTTTAAGAAGAAGTGTTTTCAAGACAAGATGTAAGATGGCTAGAAAATGTTGCAAAGTAATCATTGACCGTGGAAGTTCTACAAATTTGGCATCAGAAGAGCTAGTTACAAAGTTGCAGTTGTAGAGGCTAAAGCATCCCAAACCCTATCATGTTTCATGGATCAAAGATGAGCATAAAATATTGGTAAGTGAGCAATGCCTTGTAAAGTTCAAGATTGGACATTACTTTGATGAAGTTTTGTGTGATATTATGTCTATGGATTGTTGTCATATTTTGTTGGGTAGACCTTGGTAATATGATAGATATGTTGTACATGACGAAAAATTGAATCAATACACTCTTTGGGTGAATGGGAAGAAGCAACTATTACTGTCTTTGATTGAAAGACCAGATGAGGTTAATTGTACTGCAATAAAAGTTTGCATGGTTAATAGAAAGCAATTTGAAAAAGAAGTGAAGAAGAATCAAGTATGTTTTGCTATAGTTCCTAGAGGATCGAGTTTTGATAGTAATGACCAAGCAGCAGAAGCTAGTAATGACTGAGTGATAGTAGACAGTGGTAGCCGAGTACCGAAAGAAATTACAAAATTGTTAAATGAGTATAAGGATATTGTAGCAGAGGTTATTCTTGATGGTTTACCTTCGATAAGAAGTATAAGTCATTGTATGGATCTGATTCCTAGAGCTAGTTTTCCAAATAAAGCACCATATTGATTAACACCTACAGAGAATGAAGAACTTAACAAACAAGTGCATGAATTGTTGCAGAAAGGTTTGATCAAAGAAAGTTTGAGTCCATGTGTTGTACTTATTGTATTAGCACCTAAAAAGAATGGAGAATGGAGAATGTGTATTGATTCCAGAGCTATTAACAAGATCATAGTGAAATATAGGTTTCTTATGCCGAGGATGGATGACATAATGGATTGTTTGAGTGGATCAAAGTATTTTACCAAGATTCGTTTGAAGAGTGGCTATCATCAGATCAGAATTAGAGAAGGTGATGAATGGAAGACTATTTTCAAGACAAAAGATGGTTTGTATGAATGGTTGGTTATGCCTTTTGGTTTGAATAATGCACCAAGTACTTTCATGAGGTTGATGAATGAAGTTCTAAAAAGATTCTTAGGTAAGTTTGTGATTGTTTACTTGGATGACATTTTTATATTCAATAAGACTAAGGAAGAACATCTTGAGCATATTAGACAAGTATTGCAGAGATTGAAAGAGGAGAAGTTATTGATTTACTTGAAGAAGTGTTCTTTTATGCAAGAGGAGATTGTGTATTTGGAATTTGTGATTTGTGATTTTAGCTAATGGTTTGAAGATGGATCTAGAGAAGGTTAAAGCTATTTTGAAATGGCCTACACCTAAGAATGTGGGTGAGGTACGATCATGGTTTGGCTAGTTTTTACAGAAAGTTCATAAGAAATTTTAATTTTGTTTGTAATGCTATGACTAAGACAATGAGAGGAGATAAAAAGGAATTCAAGTGGACACATGGAGCTTATAAGATTTTTGAGACTTTGAAACAAAAGGTTGCTAAGTTACCTGTATTGGCTTTGCCTAATTTCAATAAAGTATTTCCAAGTTGAATGTGATGCTAGTGGTGGTGCAATAGGAGTTGTATTGAGTCAAGAAGGTAAACCCTGTTGCTTTCTTTAGTGAAAAGTTGAATGATGTTAAAAGGAAGTATTTTGTGTATGATCAAGAGTTTTATGCTATTATCCAAGCCTTGAAGAAGTGGAGACATTATTCGATTCCTAAAGAGTTTGTGTTGTATACTGATCATAAAGCTTCACAATCAACATAAATTGAATTAGAGACATATGAAGTGGGTTGAGTACTTGCAAAGTTTTATATTTGTGGTCAAGCATAAGAGTGAAGTTACTAATAGAGTTGTCAATGCATTGAGCAGAAGACATTCTTTATTGATTGAGATGAAGGTTGAAGTTCTTGGTTTTGATGAAATGAAAGAGTTGTATGATACCGATCCTGAGTCTTTCGAGGCATAGAGAGAGTGCAGAGCACCAAATTTAACAGATCACATAAGTAAGTATGATGAATATTTCATTTAAGAAGGTATGTTGTTCAAAGGAATTCGATTGTGTATCCCTAGAAGTTCTATGAGAGTCAATTTGATCAAGGAAAAGCATAGCGGTGGATTGGATGGACATTTTGGAATTGATAAGACATTGAGTTTGCTAAAAGAAAACTACTATTGGCCACAAATGTATAAAGATGTTCAGAATTTTGTGAAGAGTTGTGGAGTTTGTCAAGTTGCAAAAGGAGTAAGTCAGAATACTGGTCTTGTATACACCTATTGTTGTTCCTAAGAAACCTTGGACTGACATCAATATGGATTTTGTTCTTGGATTTCCTAAAATAGTTAAGGGGTATGATTCTACATTTGTTGTTGTGGATAGATTTTCTAAAATGGCTCATGTTATACCATGTAAGAAGACATCAGATGCTAAGCATATTGCTGAACTTTTCTTCAAAGAGATTGTGAGATTGCATGGATTGCGAAGAAGTATTATTTCTGACAGAGACAGTAAGTTTGTTGGTTATTTTTGGAAGACTTTGTGGAAGAAGATGGGTACTGAGTTGAAGTTTAGGTCTACATTCCATCCACAAACAAATGGATAAACAGAGGTTGTGAATAGAAGCTAGGGTAATTTTTTGAGATGTTTAGTTGGAGATAAACCAAGTAATTGGGAAGTAGTGTTAGCAAAAGCTGATTTTGCATATAATAATTATATAAAAAGGAGTACAGGGAAGACACCTTTTGAGATTGTTACTGGAATGCAACCTAAAGGAGTATCATATTTGAGGGATGTTGCTAGTGAAGAAAAGAGAAGTGCCGCAAGAGAAGAATTTACTAATTTTATGGGATCTTTGCATAAGGAAGTGAAGTTGAGGTTGGAACAAAGTAACCAGAAGTATAAGGAGAATGCTAATAAGTCTAGAAGACATTATGATTTTGAAGTTGGTGATGAGGTGATGATTCATTTGAAGAAAGGAAGATTTCCTAGTGGAACATACAGTAAGCTAAAGATTAAGAAGTTTGGACCTTGTAAAATTAAGAAGAAGTTTGACAATGGTAATGCTTATAAAGTTGAGTTTCCTGAGGACATGGATATATCTACTATATTCAATGTTGCTTATTTATATAAGTATCATGAGTCAGATGATGAAGTTGTTGTATCGGAAGATTATCCTAAGAAGCAGATTGAAGAAGTTGAATAGATATTGGATCAGAGAGTTGGTAAGAGTACAAGAGGAAGGAATTACTATGAATATTTGGTGAAATGGAAAAATAGACGTAGTGAAGATGCCTCATGGATCTCTCAATCTCAGTTGGATTCAACTCAGATTGTGACATCTCAATGATTTAGGAGAATCATTTCTTCCAACCCTAGTTGTTTGATGCAGGAGCATCTTGGGTTGCCTTGTAATCTTGCACTTTTGTTCATTCTACCAATTTCTACCAAGTTCCAGTTATTGCCAAGTGCTAGTTTTTTCAGTTGTTATTGAGTTCTTAGTTTCTGTCAAGTGATTCCTTTGGTTACCGAGTGATCCTTTGGTTGTTGAGTGGTCCTTTGGTTGTCGAGTGATTTCCTCTGGTTGCCAAGTAACCCTTTGGTTGCTGAGTGCTGAAGGATGCCAAGTTCGTAGTAACTGTCGAGTGATTCCTTTGGATGCTGAGTTCGTGTGGATGCCAAGTGCCAATTTTGACAAGCTTTCATTTGTTGAGTTATCTGTGTCTGGTTCCTGTTTAGGCTGACCTTGCTTGTATTTAATTTATGTATAGGTAGTTAATAACTATTGAAAGTCGACTTGGGGTTTTTCTATGTTCTAGAATCTTCTGTAAGCCATTTTGGCAAGTATTTAAGGAAGTCTAAGATTGAGTTTAGAGTAGAACTTAGAGGATTGAAAGGAATATGAGTCTAGAATGCAAACTTGAAGTTGGATTGTGAATCTGTAAGTTATATATATTGTAATTAGTCATAACCCAAAATGCCTTATAGTTGGGCATATATGTTGATTATCTGATGATCAATGAAAGTGTTCTCTCTTCTCCCTCCTTTGGATGTTCTTTGTGTTGGTATTCCACTATGTTAACTCAATGAAAGTGTTCTCTCTTCTCCCTCCTTTGGATGTTCTTTGTGTTGGTATTCCGCTGTGTTAACTCTTGCAGGGTGGTTCGGATAGCTGGGTGTGCCATTGGCCCTAGTTATTTATTTTACCTCTTTGCGCCACATACACAACCAATTAAAAGTATCATGGCTGGAACACCCCAACATAATCAAGGAAACAAAAAATAAAATGACTTGAGAAATGCTAAATCTAACCCTTCTCTTTTCTCTTTCCTACCAGCAACACATTAGACCAGTATTTAGCAAGGAACCCATAGAGCATCTTAGAGTCCTTTGTCCCAAGGCCCTCCCACTCTTTCTCCTATAGCAATAGTTGAAGGGTAGTGGTTGCATCATGAGTCACTTTCATAGCAAACCTTGAAAAGGTTCTAAAGCTCACATCCAAAGCCGAGAACATTGCTTTGAGCTCATTTAGTTTAGTGTTGGTATCTGCCAAATTCTCAACCAGAGTAAGGAAAACAACACAATTCCATGTGGGGGGTCTTTCTCACTAACCTACAACACAGGGTGGTTAAAAAAAACTTCTCTTTATTCTTTTTATCATTCCTCCCAAGAGAGGAGGCAGTCATAGGTGAAATGTTTTTAGAGGCCTGGTAACTTGGGTAGGTATCATGACTGAAGTTATAAGGCTTCATAGAGAAGCTGGCAAAGACATGAGAGGGGTTATTGCTCACTGCCTCCTTCATTTTCGACTTCACCTCCACAAAATTTGAGGTCTCCTCTCTAGTTCTCTCTCTCTCTCTCTCTCTCTCTCTCTCTCTCTCTCTCTCTCTCTCTCTCTCTCTCTCTCTCTCTCTCTCTCTCTCTCTCCCTCTCCCTCTCCCTCTCCCTCTCCCTCTCTCTCTCTCTCTCTCTCTCTCTCTCCTCCCCTTCCTTTAAATTCCTCCTAGCTTTCTCTTCCCACTTTCTCTGAAGCTCAACACCTCCTCTTGCTATTCACCTTCTTCTTCTATCTAGCCTTAGTTTTGGCTAATCTACCTTACCTTTCACAACCCCACTAGTCTCTTCTTCCGAGTCTCCAAGAGATCAACATTTATAAAAAAAAAAAAACTATTTTAGGGTTTTTACCTACACCCTAACTCCCAAAAATAAGAAGTTTGTTTTTCTTAGGGTTTCCCAATGGGTTAGGGCTAGATGAGGGCTGAAGGGTAGGGGGTTGGACCCTCCACCACAATCAATTCTTAGAGGATTATGTGGGGTCAAAATATTCTCAACAACAACACACCTAGGTGGGTAGAGAGCACGATAGAAATTATACAAGCGAAGAACAAGACCCTGATGGAGGATGGTATAATTCATGCCCTTTCTTCTTCTTTTTTCTCCCTAACTTCTAAAATAGTATCTTCAAGCTCATGGAGCAAGAAAAAAGAATTAGATAAAATGTCACGTTTAGGAAAATGATTCAACAAAGGAAAGTGATAATAATAGCAAACCCCAAATCTACCCTCCAAAGTTAGGTAATTCATGATGACTAGGCATACATCATTCCACAGTTCTAAGATTTTGTCATGCAGGAGCCCACCTCTATGTCGGACTAGATCCTCACCATCTTTGAAAAATTGTTAAGGCTCGTCTCGTCTGAAACTTTAGTCACTTTTTGCCATTTTCTTCCTTCCATCAAAAGCCCCATCGCCATAGAAATGATCTCTTCATTCACCTAAAAAGATATCCCATTAATCGTCACTCTCCTATCCTTCCAAGAAATATATGCATAAAAGATAATCTTATTTTTTTGAGTTTTAATCATTTATTGCTGTTAAAATATTTTTTATTGGGAATTCTATTTATTTTTTAGTAATACACACAATCAAATTCTATTTATTGTTGTTAAAATATTTTTTATTGGGAATTCTATTTATTTTTTATTGCTGCCGAGTGATTCCTTTGGATGCTGAGTTTGTGTGGATGCCGACTGCCAATTTTGAAAAGCTTTCGTTTGTCGAGTTATCTGTGTCTGGTTCCTATTTAGGCTGACCTTGCTTGTATTTAATTTATGTATAGGTAATTAATAACTGTTGAGAGCCGACTTGGGGTTTTTCTATGTTCTAGAATCTTCTGTAAGCCATTTTGGCAAGTATTTAAGGAAGTCTAAGATTGAGTTTAGAGTAGAACTTAGAGGATTGAAAGGAATATGAGTCTAGAATGCAAACTTGAAGTTGGATTGTGAATCTATAAGTTATATATATTGTAATTGGTCATAACCCAAAATGCCTTATAGTTGGGCATATATGTTGATTATATGATGATCAATGAAAGTGTTCTCTCTTCTCCCTCCTTTGGATGTTCTTTGTGTTGGTATTCCACTATGTTAACTCAATGAAAGTGTTCTCTCTTCTCCCTCCTTTGGATGTTCTTTGTGTTGGTATTTCGCTGTGTTAACTCTTGCAGGGTGGTTCGGATAGCTGGGTGTGCCATTGGCCCTAGTTATTTATTTTACCTCTCTGCACCACATACACGACCAATTAAAAGTATCATGGCTGGAACACCCCAACATAATCAAGGAAACAAAAAATAAAATGACTTGAGAGATGCTAAATCTGACCCTTCTCTTTTCTCTTTCCTACCAGCAACACATTAGCCCAGTATTTAGCAAGGAACCCATAGAGCATCTTAGAGTCCTTTGTCCCAAGGCTCTCCCACTCTTTCTCCTATAGCAATAGTTGAAGGGTAGTGGTTGCATCATGAGTCACTTTCATAGCAAACCTTGAAAAGGTTCTAAAGCTCACATCCAAAGCCAAGAACATTGCTTTGAGCTCATTTAGTTTAGTGTTGGTATCTACCAAATTCTCAACCAAAGTAAGGAAAACAACACAATTCCATGTGGGGGGTCTTTCTCACTAACCTACAACACAGGGGGGTTAAAAAAAACTTCTCTTTATTCTTTTTATCATTCCTCCCAAGAGAGGAGGCAGTCATAGGCGAAATGTTTTTAGAGGCCTGGGTACTTGGGTAGGTATCATGACTGAAGTTATAAGGCTTCATAGAGAAGCTGGCAGAAGAAGAAGAAGCAGAAAGACAAAGCTATAGCCAAAGACATTCTATATTCCGAACAAAGTGCAAGTGCAAGAATAAGGTATGCAAAGTTATAGTTGACAGTGGTTCCTTTGAAAATATAATCTCAGTAGAAATGGTTGAGAAACTGAATCTTCCAAGAGTACCTCATGATTTACCTTACAGAGCTTATGGGTTAGGAGATGAACAGTGGATTGATGTCTTTGAAAAGTCATATGTTTCTTTTAATATTAGACCATATTTTGATACCATTGAATGTGATATTATGCCTTTAAAAGATTGTCACTTGATTTTGGGAAGAGCATGGCAATATGACAGGTCAACCATATATGATTGTAGAGAGAACACATATACCGTCAATAAGGATGGAAAGAAGATGGTGTTGTTTCCATTGAAGGATGATGAAGCATGGAAAGAATCAAGAAGTATAGGTCTTATTGATAGGATAGCATTTCCAATGCATGATGAAGTGAAAGAGGAAGTGAAAGAAGTTTTGGTAGAGGCAAATGAAACTACAGAGAAGGCAGCCATAAAGAGTGCAGATGTATGTGAAGTTGGTACAGAAATCTCAACAATGATAGATGTGAGTTGTCCTTTGGAAGGGAAAGAACATGAAGAGCAGAAAGAAGATAAATTGCAGCAAGTAAATGTTGATGAGAAGAATAAAGAGGAAAGTCCTATGGGATTTGAGTGTGATAAAGTTATGGTTGGAACAATAATGTGTCCTTTGAAAATAGAGATGAGTACAATGCTGAAAGGTACTCCTATGAAAGAGAGTTTGGAGGAAAATAATGAAGCCTTCAAAATGTATGATGTAGTGAAATGTCAAGAGCAATGGCATGAGGATGGAGATAAAGATTGTGTAGCAGCAAGTTCTGAAGAAGAATCTAATTTATGGGAAGAGTTTACAGCCATCATGGGAGAATGGCAAAGCAATGGTGGTAGTATGGAGACTCAGCATGAAGAAGTTTCCAAAGAAGAGGTATCAGATGATGTTATGGACAAAGAAGATGAGGCTGGATATATTTATGATAGGGCAACAAATTATTTTTGGGACATAAATTTCAGAATAAAAATTCAAGTGTATGTAGCAATAATAAAAATTCAGAATGTGATGAAGTTACAAGTGTATGTAGCAGCCATACAAATTCAGAATATGATGAAGTGGATACATAGTGAGCAGCAAATAATTTTTATCTTACCAATGGAAAACAAACCAAAGGTAAAGATGAAAGAGAAAGAGAAAATTCAAATGATACAAGTTCAAGAAAGGCCAAGTTTTCTAATGGAGGAAAAGTACAAACCAAAAGTCAAGATGAAGGGATACATATGTTTTTCTAATGCTTTTTTTTGTAGGTGTTTCCAAGGGACTTGGAAACTTTTGAAATTTGGGAGTATGGTGCAGGAGCACGTCTGCGATAGGAAGTTTGGTGGCGACAGGAAGACAACTTGCAATATGACTAAAATGCAGGGTACAAAGCAAATATCAGAAAGTTTTGATTTTAAAATCTAAATTTTGAAATGTTTGTGTGTGTGAGTTTAGAGTTTTATGTTTTAAAATAATGTCCTATGATGTGGTGGCATAAATGGAGGAGTGAAATGATAAACTCTCCAAATATAGCCACTTAGGACCATGTGTGTTTGTTTTAGTGGAGTTAGTAGTGTGCAATGATTTAAGAATCTAATCATATCCTAAAAAAGGACAGATAGTTGGCAGCAGGAATATTCATAATTTTTGAAACAGTCTCCTATTCTTGGATAGGGACGTTTCATATTCCTTATTTAGGGAGTCAATTTTTAGAGAGGAAGAGAGAGGAAGAAGACAAGTTTTTATTTTTGGGTTGAATTCGGTATGTTTGCAGAAATCAGTCTCAGTGCGTTTATAATATCTCCCAAATGCACCGTTGGATTTTGATGAGCTTTGGATATGTTGTTATAGGCCTAATTACGCCCATCTTCACCATAGCGATCGAAGAGTTTTGATCTGGTTCAAAAGTTATTCATGTCTGAGTGCAGGTCTATCTAGAGACAGCAAGAAGCAATATTTTGCAGAAAAATGTACTCTGATGCGTGATCAATATCTCAAGTTTGAACTGTTAGATTTCTCTCAAATTTTTATATGTTGTTTGAAACCTAGTTATGCCAAATCGCAATGGTTGGATTGAGTAAATATTTTTTTATTCGAAAGTTATTCATGTCTGAGTACAGGTCTATCTAGGAGGCAGCAAGAATGTATTTTCTGGGCAATTTGTTTTAAAACTTTTGTTTAATGGATTAAGTGGATGGAAAAGTATATAGAATGGATTTAGAGAGTATATGCATTTTTAATATGTATGAAGAAACTCAATTAATACATTGTGATGTTGGATTTTAGTGTGTGATCCTGAAGGTTGTAAATGCCCCTTGATGCAACTCAGTTGAGTGTCTGATTCCTCCTGAGTTTTCCAAGGTGTGGCTCTGCATCAGCAAAGACATGAGAGGGGTTATTGCTCATTGCCTCCTTCATTTTTGACTTCACCTCCATAAAATTTGAGGTCTCCTCTCTAGTTTCCATATCTCTCTCTCTCTCTCTCTCTCTCTCTCTCTCTCTCTCTCTCTCTCTCTCTCTCTCTCTCTCTCCTCCCCTTCCTTTAAATTCCTCCTAGCTTTCTCTTCCCACTTTCTTTGAAGCTCGACACCTCCTCTTGCTATTCACCTTCTTCTTCTATCTAGCCTTAGTTTTGGCTAATCTACCTTACCTTTCACAACCCCACTAGTCTCCTCTTCCGAGTCTCCAAGAGATCAACATTTTAAAAAAAAAAGAAAAAAAAACTATTTTAGGGTTTTTACCTACACCCTAACTCCCAAAAATAAGAAGTTTGATTTTCTTAGGGTTTCCCAACGGGTTAGGGCTAGATGAGGGCTGAAGGGTAGGGGGTTGGACCCTCCACCACAATCAATTCTTAGAGGATTATGTGGGGTCAAAATATTCTCAACAACAACACACCTAGGTGGGTAGAGAGCACGATAGAAATTATACAAGCGAAGAACAAGACCCTGATGGAGGATGGTATAATTCATGCCCTTTCTTCTTCTTTTTTCTCCCTAACTTCTAAAATAGTATCTTCAAGCTCATGGAGCAGGAAAAAAGAAATAGATAAAATGTCACGTTTAGGAAAATGATTCAACAAAGGAAAGTGATAATAATAGCAAACCCCAAATCTACCCTCCAAAGTTAGGTAATTCATGATGACTAGGCATACATCATTCCACAGTTCTGAGATTTTGTCATGCAGGAGCCCACCTCTATGTCGGACTAGATCCTCACCATCTCTGAAAAAATTGTTAAGCCTCGTCTCGTCTGAAACTTTAGTCACTTTTTGCCATTTTCTTCCTTCCATCAAAAGCCCCATCGCCATAGAAATGATCTCTTCACTCACCTAAAAAGATATCCCATTAATCGTCACTCTCCTATCCTTCCAAGAAATACATGCATAAAAGATAATCTTATTTTTTTGAGTTTTAATCATTTATTGCTATTAAAATATTTTTTATTGGGAATTCTATTTATTTTTGAGTAATACACACAATCAAATTCAAATCTAGAAGAGCAATAAATAGAATATTATTTGAATTTTTTATTATAGTAGAGATTACCACGTTGTGTAAATGTGTCTGGCAATAAATAGAATATTATTTGAATTTTTTAATTATAGTTGAGATTACCAAGTTGTCTAAATGTGTCTAGTTATGAACTTTTTCTTGGGATTTCTCATGACTATTGTGAGTTCGAGTTATCAATGTTGTAGAGTAATGGCATGAGAAAGTTTTAGGAAGATTTTTTTTGTCATTTTTATGGGATTTTATCTTGAATGTTAAGGATGGTAAGAGAGGCTTGTTGTACATAGTAGTCAATGCATGACCTCATACTAGAGATTTAGACCTCTATTGACCCTTTATTGAAATTACATATAATTTTAAGAATCTTTTCATCAGAATCCACATCAATAATTTTTTATTTATACACTGACATCTTATTGTCTCTCATTTATAACTCATGTTAGTCTTTGAGACAATATATTTCCATAATCTATAATGGTTATTGTATTGTCCATAAAGTCTATAAAATTAACCATTAAAACACAACACAATACAACAACTATCACCTCTCTCCCTTTTTTCTCCCTTTTCAATACCTTTTATCCATATTAAAAAAAAATGAAAGTACAATTCTAGATGTTTTTGAGACCATTCCAACATCATATACTCAATGTTCTTTTGAATTTCCTATGACTCGTCCATTACCTATAAAGACCCTTAAAATACAAATAATTCTTCTAGGAAAATCTTAGACAAGATGCAAGTTAGGTAATCAAAATTAGGTAGCTTATCGAGCAGCCTTTAAAATAAATAAATAAATCATGCGCAATCCGTGGAAAGAATTAAATACGCACCCATAGCCAGGTTAAAGGTTTGGATTTATGCGATAAAATATCTTGGCATGGAATTCCTTGCGGCATTCCCTCTCCATATACCCTCCTCATATGCACTTTTTAAATTTGCATCGAATCCGTCTTAATCAACACTTTAATTGCCAAAATTCTTCCCCTGCATTATTTTAAAAGGTAAGCAATTCAATAATCAAATATAATCATCAATAATCAATAAAAAAAATGAAATTGTGGTATTTAGGCGAAGTAGATAATTTATTTATAATAATAATTTTGAAAAAGGGAATGTAAATAGGGTATTAAAGGATAAATAGAAATTAGCGAGAAACAGCGATTGACGGTTACGGGCGTCAACACTAGATAGTGGAGCGACGTCAGTTGTCATGTGTCGGACGTTAAATACGTTCAGCAAATCGACGGTGGAGATTTTCTCCGTACGCACTCAAACGGATTCAAAGATAGTCGGTGCCACAGAGTCAAAGTTGAGATCCAACCAAATCTGTTGGAAAGCCAAAGCCACTCACACTACTAAGTAGCGCACTGAAGGAAAAAATAAACAAACATTTTTTTAATTCTTAATTTCCACGTCTGCTGGAAAAGAGGCACGCGATTGGTCAAAATCTGCGGCAGGGCACACGTGGCGTGCGCTGCCGTCCGGCAGAAGGAATAAGTGGTTTTGTGCGTTACCACCACCGCCCACAAATATCTGGCGAAGAAGTCGGCAACGGGGAATCCGCGGCCCGTACACGCGGGCAAATCAGAAGTCGCCAGCAGCGTCCTGCGGACTCGGCCTCCGACATGGTGCGCACGTCAAGTCGCCTGCGCCGGACGAGTGGCGGGTCATCGGACGGTCCACGTTTCCCCGATTCCGTTTTCGGGCATTTTCATTGTAGTCTCGTATTGCGTGCGGAGATTGGGGGGTTGAATTGAAGGTATGCGCATTGTAAGAGAAAGAGAGAGAGAGAGATAAGGTTTTTGTGAGAGCATAGGCGCAGATTTCGTGGCATTTGACAGAAGCCATGGCGGGGGCGTTTGGCGGCAACTGACGGGCATCATTTCCGTCGAATCCACAGAGAGCCATCAGCATCACTTCGTCTCACGTGCTATCCGCTCTTCTTAATACATGCTTGGATTCCACGCGGTCTGGAGAATATCATGTAGAACACACAAATCACTCAATCCTCTTTTATCTGCAATGTGCGCCGCAGTTCAATTCTCCGTCACTGAATTTCTTCCTCCGCCTATGAGATAGCCGTCTCTTTTCATTTTTAGGTCTTCGGATTTGGTTTTCTGTCAGCGGCAATATGCAGGATACGAGCGGTTCGCAGAGCGATGAATTGGCGATGGTGGCGGTGGTTGATTCGTCTTCCCGTCTGTTGACGGACAGGCGAGGGAAGCTGCAGCCGCCGACGCAGGCACTGAAATGCCCGCGGTGCGAGTCGATGAACACCAAGTTCTGTTACTACAACAACTACAATCTCTCTCAGCCCCGCCATTTCTGCAAGAACTGCCGCCGTTACTGGACAAAGGGCGGATCTCTCAGAAATGTTCCCGTCGGCGGCGGATGCCGGAAAAACAAGCGCTCCTCCTCCTCCAAGCACAAATCCGGTGGGGATCAGCGGAGTCACGGCAATTTGGCGGAGAAGACAGCGGCGGGTAGCAGCTCTGATAAATTTGGAGGCGCTAGCGGCGGCGGCGGCGGGAGTTCATCGAGTTCTTCTCTGGTTAACAACATGGAGGGGTCTGAGAGAAGTGAATGCAACAATGCTAACAACTCAGTGAGCAGCGCGGTTAGCGGCGGTGTTAATTTTCAGACCGATCTTCACCAAACGGCGCTGCTAAATTCTGGCTACGAAACCCCGCTAAACCCGAACCCCGCCGCTATATTTAGCGGCGGCGTGAATTGGAGCAGAATTGGCGGCCCGCTTGACATGCAATGGAAGCAGCAGCAGTCGTTGACGTCGTTGCTAACGGACGGGAGAGCGTCATTTGACGGATCCGCCATTGCAGAGCCGCCGCCTCTGTTAGAAGACATAACCAGCATAGGGGAAGCCGCCATTTCGAGGTTCCTCAAGGCGGCTCCTTCGTCATGGCCGAGTTTACTGCAGGACCAGCAGAATGGCGGCGGCAACAATCAAATTAGCCATGGTTTTGACTGGCAGACTAATGGAGGTAACGGAATTAATAACAGCGAGGCTTCTTTTCTCGGCGATTTGGGGCCTTGGAGCGCCGGAAACTGGCCCGATCTCAGCAACTTCGGCCCCGGCGGCGTTTGATTTTTTCTCAGGTTTTGCCATTGCCTATCGTAGATTATATAGACTTGGTTTGAGTGAAGAAAAACAAAAAGGTCTAGTTTTTGTCTGATATTATTCTTTGCGGTCACCAACAATTACAGAGTGTATGAATGAATGAATGAAAAGAAACTCACTAGTCGCTAGATAGTAGTTTGTGTGCAAGTGTTATAGATTATGATGATGATGTATTTAGTAAGATCCTGATCTTCATCCGCTGCGCTCCATTCTTTTGTTAACTTCCAAAGTCTATGCTAAAAAGAAGAACAGAAACAGGCCTTTGTATGTAAACAGAGATAAATTTTTGTCTGTCTTTTGAGTGTAGAGAGGCCTGACTGATGCTGTACAGTTTACTTGTATGAATTCATGGTGCCCATTTAAGAGGCACGGTACCCCTGTGTGGCCTGTCGAGAAAAATAAGAGTTTCCAAACTGAAAAAACTATAAAAATTAAAAAGAGTTTTTCTTGTTCTTCTTCTTCTTGTCAATGTAATCTTCTGAAACAAAACAATGCTTCAGCTTAAGTTGAAGAGAATTGGGTTTACTTTGTGTGCAAAATTCAAAGTCTGAAATTTTGACAACTGTTTACTGCAACAAAACAATGCTTCTGCCAGGTTGAAGAGAATTGGGTTTATTTATGTGAAAAAATCAAATTCTGAGAACTATTTCCTGAAACAAAACAATGCGTTCGCCATGTTGAAAAGAATTGGGTTTTATTCGTGTAGAATACTTAAATTTTGAAGTTTTGAAAACTATTCACTCTCTACTATCTGATTGATGAATCTGCCGGTTTTTGTCTCTGATTAGTTCAATGCATCTTTCGATCCGTGCAATTTACGGCCGTGAGAGAGGAAATGGGGGGATATGTGGTCCTTGTTTTTCCTTGTTTGTAGGTGAGGTGGTAGGCTAGGCATCATTATATGAGCATGGGAATGGCTGGGAAGGAGGAATCTATTACAATTGCAATACATGCTTGTACTGTACTGTCACATTACAGAGCCCGTTGCGCGTTAAACATTGGACATTGGGAGGTTGGTGTGGACATTATGAAGCGTAGTTAGTCTATAGTTATAATGCCCATTCTGATCAAGCTTAACAAACTCTTGTTTTTTAAGCCTTCTCCATTAAAAAATTAACTGTAATGGAGGCACATATAATGATAATAATAAAATATCCGGAGAGCGCAGGAGTATGACTAGTGAAGATAATGGAACAGTCCATTAGTGACAGGTATTGAAGATATTTGACATAAAAGAGGGGCCCAATGTTAGCGGGGCGGTGGTACGAAGAATGGCAGTGCATGTAATATCAACACGTGCCAAGATTAGTGACTGTTTAGTGATAGTGGCCGACCATGATATCTGGAGGTGGGATCATAATCATGTCTTGCCATTTTTCTCATCTAATCTCTCGTTATCTACAATTCTATGTGAATAATAATAATATTTGGGCGTCACCATGTTCAACGGGTGGACTGTGCCTTTCATGATGACGAATATGCCTTGATGTTTTTCTACTCACCAACTAGCATTTGGCCCAACTCATTATTATTATTTCCATCATACATTGGATGGACACCACCCAAAAAAACATCACGCAATTGAAAAAATATAATGATCAAGTATCCTAAGTTGCTGACTATGTGATTCGTCCACTAAAACCCATTCCATCAACAAGTTTTGCTTGGTGGGTGTTGGATATTTTATGTAAACGTCTACTTGGTTATGGGATGCTATTGTAGTGCCCATCATTCTCATACTTGTATTATTCTTCCCTTGGTAAAAAATCTAAAAACATGTGTTAGCTTGGATGTACCTCGAGACTTATGTTCCACCATTTAACTTTATTTGATGGAAACTTATATTCTCAATCTCGTCACACCATGGAATAGAAGTTTCCATGAGATAATATATATGGCTTCAAAGTTTCCAGCGAATAAAGAACCGTATTACTACTAATTTTCTTGATATGGTACTAATTTTAAAGAGTGTGTTCTAAACATCGAACAACAAAATATGTTGTGTAAGCTAGAAAGCTTTACATCTTAAGCATTATATTTATTATATTTTTATATTTATGATTACGTTTTTAATCCTTTTAAGTTTCCAAGTGTAGGAAGAGGAATTGTCTTTGATATTTGATTTTTAGGAATAACTCTAATAATGTCTGTCAAATGATTATCAAGCATTATATTTATTATATAAAATATTAAGCATTATATTTATTATATTTTTATATTTATGATTATGTTTTTAATCCTTGTAAGTTTCCAAGTGTTGGAAGAAGGTTGATATTTGATTTTAGGAATAACTATAATAATGTCTAACAAATGATTATTGATAATATTTAAAGTAGGAAGTGTTTTGAAACATCATCAAATAAAATGTTAAAAGTCATTGAGGATTTTTAATATTATATTTGTAATTATTTTAATTCAATTTCAAATGTTACGGGAGAGATCATCTTTGATTCAATGTTTTCTATTATTTAAATTATTCATATATCTTTACATATTATCATTTAATTCTTAAATATTATTGCACTATTTACTTACTATCACATTTTTTCAATTTTAGGAAAAAAATTCAAATTGTATTTGCTCTAAGGAACACACATGCTTATTAGTACTTGTTAGTAGGCTAAGTACTATTGTGTCATTTTTTTAGATTACTCATGTTAGCTTGTTATTAAATGATCTCTATTGTACCAATAAAAATTCATTTCATTCCATATCATTCTATAAATATTATGTTTATGAAGAAATAATGTCAAATTTTTTAACTTAACAATTTATATATATTAATTTTCTAGCTTTTCATTGGGTGAATGGATTAGTCTTATATGCGGATTTGTGAGTTTCCAAGAAGTGTTCTTTATAGATTTTACAATAGAAAACTACATATTATAATAATATAATCAATAATTTGATATTTTTAATTTTCTATAGCTATTATAAATAATTTTTTTAATTATAAAGAAATACATTGAAACAATTTTTTAAAATATTTTAAATATTTACTTTAATTATTTATTACAACTCTTAGGTGAGTGTTATTCCCTTCAATTCTTGAACTTCTGTTTGAATGATTCATTATATTAAAAAAATTAATACTACTGTTAAATGTTTTATATTATATTTATTTCATTCATCCATTATTAATATTTGTTAAATAGTTCTTTTAATTTTTATTATTTAAATTTTATATTATATTATATAATTTTTAAAAATAAAATATTATAAAACAAAATTGAATACATATTTTTTCAAATTATGTAACATAGTACACAAAAAGTAATCTTTCAATTATTATATTTAATTATATATTGTCAAAGTATAAAATTATTATCAACTTATATCATAGGTATTATAATTTGTGAATCTTATGTGAATTAATGTGTTGGTTACAAAAATTGATGCTTTTTTTAATTTGAACAATTTGCCTACAACTATAAGATTGTACAAAATGAATTATATATAAAATATATTTGAAAAACATTGAATATGATTATTAATTTTAATTTTTAATTTTTTAATTTTTTATCAGTAAACGGCCAAGGCCATAATAAATTTTATAAATATAATTAAAAGATTCACATCAGCTTTTGCTCCGTTCAAATGGGCACTGGTAGGAAAGAACGGAGAAGAAAACCTCCAGTCTAGCATGAGACAAAATGTCCTTTATTATTATATTGTAAAATGGGCATACCCCAGTCAGATCATAATTGATTAATACAAACAATTACGAGGCATACCCCTATCGGTTTACATTTGTTTACAAAACAAATTCAATCCATTTGTCGCCATCCTTCTTGGTCTTGAAAAATGCCTTGTCAATGAGATGACAAAGTACTTGCACCAATTTTGATTTCTACCAGTGAATCTTAACATAAAACAGGGTTAGAGATCCTAAAACAAACATCACATGAAGTCCAACCATAGTCTACTAGAGGATCATGTGTACTAACTAAATTAAATAAGATCAATATAACTACCTACACACCAACAATAGACCTATGATAATAAAAGGTGAGATCACTAAAAAAATAATGATACAAGGCCAACACTAATAATTCTCACGAGATTGAAAACTAAGAAATCTAAATACATCTAATGTTACCATCCATTAATCCTAATACTAAGCGACAAATAACCTAAATTTAATATGACAAGAATTCAATATCAAGAAATTGGTAAGAAAAGTCTACCTCTAACTAGCCCTACAACCTTGCATATCAGTGTGCAAAATATCCATAGGCTAGTAATCATAAAACATCCGCTATACAATATATCATGAATCTCAAAACAAACCTAAATAAGAATCCTAAAACCAACAGAACCATCTTTAGTCCAAAGTGACATGGCCTAGGGAGTTCGAACTAAAATTGATACCTCCACAGGAAGATCTTTAAGAGGATTTTGCCAGCCCAAAAGAGCTAACTCAACTCTGAATCCTTGTTCAAGGACCAGTGGATTTATCATTGTTTTAATCGCTTTGGGATAACATGATACAACCCACCATCCCTAAATAGCTTGTGGTCCATGAACAAGGAAAGCCCAAAACAGGGCATAGGAAAAGGAGGACCAGCCAAACTCATAAGAGTATATGCAGTGCTAATCAAACTATACCAACCCAATCTAGGTCGTTCATCTAGATAAAGTCATAAAACTCTCACTCATTGTAGAATCCTTCATGATTTATGCCCTATTAAGCTTAGAATATGCTACAGATAATAGAGTAGCATTCTATAATTATGAAGTTTAAAGTTAGATAAATTAAGGGCTTAACTTTACAGATTGAAATAGGGCTTCCTAATAACGAACTCACAAAATAAATGTATACAACAAAACAAAGAGCAATCACCCGAAGTGTTTTATTTTTTTATTTAATCCTCGAAGTATTTCACGCAACACCTCATGCATCTCATCCTTAAATAACTTCACATTAATAAATTCTCAAACATCAACAAATATGATAGCCTACCATTATCTAAGAAACAATAGGGAAGACGTTTGCAACAAGAAGTAATATACATCTTAAAACCTATCGAATTTCAAATAATAAAAATAACAAAGAGGAGTCAAGTTGTAAAAGGCAACCCTACAAACAATCATGACCAAGACTAATCCAGAGAGTTATAATAGCTATTTTCATCATATATTTATATCACTATTTGTACATTACGCTTAGGTAAGATCTAAATTACATCCCGATAAGTTTTGAAGCTATTCGGCTCTCAACCAGAGAAAATGAGAGAGAATATTAGCTATTTGTAAAAGCCCTATGAGGTATAATAGTCCATAGTTACAAAATTGCCTAATGGCTTATCAAATATTAACCCTAATAAGCATAGAAGTTCCCCCAAAACACCATCTGTTGCAACAGTTTTACTTCCAATACACCATTATTACTTCAAGGATGTCATTCGGCTGTTCCACAACATAGTTTGGTGGAAATTCGAAATCCACTTCAGTCCTACTAGTTTTTTCAGCATTTAGGGTGCAAAATTCAAGGGCATCAAGGTTATCAAATAACACTCTCGGTTGTATATACGCATTGGACAGCTAGAGATATTGGATTAGCCAATCTTTGTTATCTTCTGCAATGATCCCTCTCCAACGTAGCAGAAAATGTATACTCGCTTCCATTTTATGCCATTCATGATAGAATGCGAGGTTTTCCCAAATTATCAACGATGGCCGCCTAAATGCAATGTCTAGGTCTAGGGAATCCAGACGCAACTTCATGTATTTTTCTGGCAAAATATGATTATTAAAAATTATGAAAGTATACATTAATATATTTCATACATATAACAAATATATAATAAAATTACAACTAAATTTATATCAAAATTAAAACTAATACAAGGCAAGTACTAAGCCACTATGTGGCACTTGTTAGTACTTGTCGGTAGGATAAGTACTATTGTGATACATTTTCGATTTTATACTTTAACCAGCAATTAAATTTTTTTTATTTCTACGTGTTTGAATTAATCATTTTTAAAAATTTCTTTATCAAACTATTACATTGCATATTATACATGCAAAAATTTTAACTTTACAATTTTTAGAAAATATTTTTCTACAATTTGATTAGGTGAACTCATTTACCTCTTATATTGGCCCAATGGATTTTAAAACTAATACTTTTTAACACTGGTTTTTTATCAAGCTAATATGATCCAATATTTGTTTAATAATTTTTTGAATGTAAGTACGTTGATATAGATTTTTATATTGTAATATGGTATTTTCTTATAATATAACTTTTGTTGTTCAAAAATACTAAAATATTAATATTATTTATTTTATATAATTATTTAATAATTATTATTTTATATAAAAAAATTATTAGTAAACGACCAAGGTCTTGATTATATTTATTAATTCAAATAAATAATTTACAACAGTGTTTCTCCGTTCAAATGAGCATTGGTAGGAAAGAACAGAGAAGAAAACCTCCAGTCTAGCCCAAGACTAAAGTCATTTATTACTACATCGTAAAAGGGGCATACCCCAGTCAAATTACATCATATTTTATTATTACAACAGAGAAGATTACAAAATCGATCAATACAATCGTTAGGAGTACTTGAAAACATTTGTGACCAATTTTTGTAGAGCCAATCTTGCCATTGCACTTTACTTTCCTCCATACTGAGCAAAGCACTCATCCCTCCTTCTTAACTTAGTAATCAATATGGTTAGTGAAAAACTACAAACATCTTTATTAATCTTGAAAAAATAACCAATTGTTTCTAATAGTTCCAATACTGTTTAATAAGTCTTCCATCATGATAAATATATTCATACATTTACTAACTGCTTAAAAATTCGATATTATTAAAATTGTCATTTTTCTAGCAAAGCCTAAAACCTTGTATTTTGAAGATGATTCTAAAATTTGATATATTAGTTCAAGAACCTCATTCCAATACCTATAATATGCAAATAGAAACACAAGAATCTATCTTTACTCAACAAAATTAATAGGGTTAGTCTCAGTCTGCCAAGAAATAGAGAGCGCCATTAAATAATCTCGGACAAAAACAACAAAACTAAATTAACATAAACTGAAAATTAATGCTTGACATTAGTCATCTCCTCTCAACTCAATCCAATCAAGCCAGGATGCTTAAACATCTGTCTTTGGACTAACAACGTATCTAAGACCTAACCCATCATACCCTACTGAAAAGGCATAAGAAAATAGAGAGCCATACTTTGATGTGAATGTTGATGATCCTTAGAAATATTAAATTCAAAAGAGAAAATTCAATAAAATAAATATCAGAGATCAAGCTTTCCAATTGACATTTTTAGAGTTATTCTCCATATCTGTATTAGGATACAACTTTCATGAAAAGAAATGCTAAATGTTACATCAAATGAGTTGATTTAAATATGTAGTAAAAACATCTTTAATTAGTCTCAAATAAAATGATCAGCATGAAGTCATAAACTGAATAAATTGCTACTAATCACCAATCATCCCCTCTGGACTCAATGCCTCAAACTCAGATGCTTAAACATCTGGTATTGGGCTGATAGTAAATCTGAGTTTTAACCCATCACGTCCTACCCAACCAACATTTGAAAGCAAAAACCCCTTCTTGAAGCAAATGGAGATAATCCTTAAAGATATTAAATTAAGAAATGGAAACAAATGTACTAAACTGAAGAAACCAAACTATCCATTCTACATTTTCAAAACAATACTTCATCACTATATTAAGATACATGTCTCATGAACCGATATGCAAAATGTAGATGGAGATATGTCCTTTTCCAAAATGTAAAATAAAGCCTAATATTATCTAATCTAAGCTTAGACCAAATGTAAAGACATCTCATAATATATCTCAATATTTACAAATGAGATTATCAAAACTACTCGTAACTTATTCCATATCAATGTCAAGTTTCTGTAATTACTTAAAACCAAAACCCTAGAATGACCTAACAAAGACTGATTTAGCCTAAAGCTTGAAGAAACATATAGTAAGACTATAAGCTATATATTAACAAAATGCACCTTTTGCCCCATATCTCTATATCTAAAGGAGACTATGCTTCATGGTCCAGTCATATTACTTGCACAATACAAATGAAAAGCTTGATCCCAACACCTCCATGACACCTCTTACTTCTTCCAGTATATCATAATGACTTTTATGACATCATTCAGGTTTTCTGCCTTAAAGTTTGGCAGAAATTCGAAAGTGGATTTCTCTCTACTAGTTTTTTCAATATTAGGAGTACAGAATTCCAACCTGTCTAAATTGTCAAAACCCACACCTAGATGGATGAAGCCTTTAAAAGACTAAGATAGCTAACCAACCATTCATGTCCAGCCTCAACCAAGATTTTTCTCCATCCCAAGAGGAAATGGAAGCAAGATTCCATCTTGGGCCAAGCCATATTGAAAGCTACCCTATCCCTAATAATTAGGGCTGGTCACATAGGAATATTAGCCACAATAAGACTCCCTAGGGGATGCTCCATATACATCTTAGGGACAGGCACACACAGATCTTCATCCAAGCTCATAATTGCTTCCACTATACCTTTACACCAAGTTGAATCAAAAATATTTAAACACAGTCTTACCATTGCCCATTTCTTGATACCAGCTTTAGCCATACAACCAATAAAAATTCCTATAACATTGTTGTTAGTCTGCCAGGTATACTCATACTTGAAAATTCCTTCTCTGATAGCTCTACTAACTACAATTCGGGTCATTTTGTCAACTGCCCTAAGGATTTGGTTCCACCTTTCTGGTTTGATATTACCACGAAAGGCCATTGTTCAAGCTTTAGAGGTGTGAAATACACAAATATTAGTATCCATCTTTAATCTCAACAACACCACATGATAGTGACCGAGTTCTGTGACTTAAAAAATAGCTCCAGAAGCCGAAATCTCTAGAAGATCCTCAAAAGACCTAAACTGATCGAGAAGCTATCCTTTACCATGTAATGATTGCATAAAAAAGTTGTATCCAAATGACTTAACACATGATTATCGAAACATCATGCTTATAAGTCTAATAAATCCTAATTAAAGGAATTGTTGCCCACCTAAAAACCTAATAAGGTCGCCCTACAAACCCTTACTAGTCTCGATGACTTTATCATGCCAACTATGAATCCCCTAATGACATTTGTTTCACCAATTATCTATAGACCAAGGGGAATTAAAAGGTACTATACCCCAAGAAACCTATCTAAACATATGGCAAACCTAATCTAACTAACCTAAGTACGTCTATTACCTAATACTGAATATAACTACTTAATAAAAATGAGAGCTTACAAAAAGATAAAAACTTAAGAGTCATAGTTCCTAAAAATAAGAGCTTACAAAAAGATAAAAACTTAAGAGTCATAATTCCTTTCTGAATTCCAATAAGTTGGCACCATCAGCTCCTTTATTAGTTAGACAGTGTGCCTTTTTACTGCCTTCTCGATATATATGACAAATCCTAATATCCTCAAACCTATCTAGCAAATGGATAACTTCTTCTAACTTCGAGTTGAGAACCCAATTTGGGGTTGCTCTGCTCCTTATTGTGTTCAAAACAATTTGAGAATCACCCTCGATGATGAGTTTAGATAAGCCTAAATGATGGCATATTTTTAGCCCTTCTTCTAATGCTGTGAACTCTGCCAAGTTATTTGAAGTAGGACCAATGACCATTGCTTTTTTAGCAATCTATTGGCTTGTGTCATTATTGATGATGCAACCAATTTATGCTGCCCCTAGATTGCCTCTAGCTACTCCATCAAAATTAAGCTTCACCAAACCCTTCAAAGGGGGAGACCATTTACAACTTTTCCTAGCCTCCTTACTTTTCTTTAAGTAAATGAGAGGAGGATTTATTAGATTGGGCGATGTCTTTTTGATAAAGCCATCCCCAAAAGAAAAGGAACCTTCTTCCATTCTTGACTTCCTAAGATGGGAATTAATAGTTTCAACTATGCTAGCTTCTATTTTAAGAATTAGCTCTTTTGTTTTCATCTCACTATCGCTAAAAAAAACTTCTGTTCATTTCTTTCCAAACTTCCCAAGGATGGAGGGACAAATATTCCAAAGTTTACTATAGATGCCCTTACTTAGATGAGAAGGCCATCCTCTGAGGAAGTCAGTAAGGTTTTCTAAAAATGGAGAAAACTAGCCTAATTTTTTAGAGTCATTCCCAATAGACTCAGGAATATGGACATCTATAAAGTAGATGATCTGCATTTTCACTATCATGCTTGCAAAGAACACATCTTGATAGACCTTCAATGCCTATTTTACTGAGTCTATTTGTCGTTAGAATCCTGTTTTGAAATCCTAACCATAAGAAAAAGCCTGCTTTCGACAAACAAGCGAGATCCCAATGGAGTTTAAGTGGGATTTCCACCTCCTCCCTATATTTGCCATCATTTGATGCCACCCATATGAGTTTTTCATTCCTCTCAAGCTGCTTGACTTTCCTTGCAGAGATAATTTTTTCATATGACTTGACGGCATTATCCAGTTCTACATCTTCCAAAGGTTTCCAAATCCAAGTAGATTTATTTTTCATATAAATCTTTGTTTTATAATTGCTTACTTTCCTACCCCATCGACTAATTAGTGTTTCTTTAAGGTTAACTGGAACAAGATTGTTGTCTATCGGTATCCATCCCACGAGTCTTCCCAAAAAAGTGCATCTTGTCCCTTACCAACATCCCAAGTTAGATATTTGCTTACAAGATGGCAGCTCTTAGCCATGAAATTCTAGCTTTCCAAACCCTTAGGAAGAGTTTTCATTCTAAAAATTGAAATGGGATCTCGCGCATTAAGATACTTATTAAACATAATCTTAGCCCATTTTTGCTCTCTTTTCACATATAGGTGCCATATTAGTTTAGCCCCTAGCACTTCGTTTTGCCATTGCGAGTTCTTAATACCTAACCCTCCATATTCCTTGGGTTTGCAAATATTGTCCCATTTAATGAGGGCCAATTTTCTAGATTCCTTGCAATCATTCCAAAGGAAATTTTTGAGTTTAGCCTCAAACTTGTGATGGATATTCTTAGGGAGAGGAAAGCAAGAGAGTGGATAAGTTGGAATAGCTGATAAAACCGAACTTAATACTCTTACCCTCTTTCGTGAGCCATTTATCTTTCCAACTTCCAATCCTTGCTTCCAATTTCTTCAGTGTATTATTCCAAACCTTGCCTAATTTCACACCCTTCTCTAGCTCTATACCAAGGTACTTGCACAGGAAAGAACCTTTGTCGTATCCCATAATATGACAAATTTGATTTTCCACCTTAGCATCCATGTTAATGAAAAATATTTTTGATTTAGCTTCATTCACTTTTTGGCCAAAGGCTTTCATGTATCCCTCTATGATGGTCTTTAAATTAATTACCCCTTTCTGAGTGCTTTCACTTAGCAAAATTGTGTCATCTTCATATTGTTGATAAGTTATGTTAGGGATATTTCTAGTAACAATGATACCTTTAATTTCCTTTTTGTTATATGCTTCTGATAGTGCTCTCCCAAAGGCTTCTGCCATAATGATATACAAAAATGGGGATAACAGATCTCCTTGCCTTATTCCCTTTGAAATTTCAAAAAAGCCCTCAAGAAACCTATTTATAAGAATATAAATCTTGGTAGTTGAGATGCATTTGAAAATAAGATTGATCCACTGACAAGAAACACCAAAAGCTTCTAAAGTTTTGCAAAGAAATCGTCAATCTACCATATCATAGGCTTTTTGGATGTCTAGCTTCATAAACATACATGCCTCTTTATTCTTTAGGGCCGAATGAATCATCTCTTGAATGATTAAAATGCCATCCAAAATAGATCTACCCGGGACGAAATCTGTTTGTTCCTCATAAATGATCTTCGGGACAATTAATTTGAGTTTGTTTGCTAATATTTTTGAAAATATTTTATAAATGGTATTACATAATGCAATGGGCCTGAAGTATCTCAAAGTCTCAGGCCTTGGATTTTTGGTAATCAGGGTGAGAAAGGAATAGTTAATTTCAGATAACAAATATCCACCCTTCCTCGATGCTTCGATCGCCTCCCAAAGATTTGAACCAATTATATCCTAGCATTTTTGATAAAAAAAGCCCTGAAATCCATCTGGACCAGGTGATTTCTCTGAATTCATGTTGAATACTACCTTTCTTACTTCTTCTAACGATATCGGTTTATTTAAAGCTTTATTATCCTCTAAGGTGATCAGTTTAGGAATTACTTCAAGCAAATTAACTTGAGCTTCTCTATTTGACCCTTCAAAATTATTTAATGTTTTCTAAAAATGATCCACAAAAATTTATGTGATTTCATCTGGTTTATCAGTTGATATACCCTCATGATTTCTAATACTTGCTATTTTACTTTTAGTTCTATTATAAAGAGTCGAGTTATGAAAATATTTAGTGTTCCGATCTCCCTTCGCTAACCACCTTTCTCGAGACTTTTATTTCCAAAAGATTTCTTCTTTGGTCAAAATATCTTCTTGTTTAGCCAACAGTTCTTTTTGTAAATTATAACTATCATTATTCATGCCATACTTAATAACTTCTAAATTTAATTCCTTTAATCTGTCTTCGATGTCCAATTTTTCTTTGAAAATATTATTGAAGTGTGCTTTGTTCCATCTAAGAATTTTTTCTTTGAGAATCTTCTTTTTGGACACAAAAATAAACGTTTTTGAACCTTCAAAATTACCTTGTGACCACCATTCTTTAATATTATCTAGAAAGCTAGAGTCTAGAAACCATATTTTCTCACATTTAAATGAATTTCTAACAGGTTTGTGAGGTTCGAAAAGTTCAAACCTGATAGGGAAATTATCAGAACTAGTAATTGGAAGAATCAAGGATTGAATATTTAGATTATTTACTTCTAAATCTCCTTTGATAAAAAAAAACCTGTCTAATTTTTCAGCAATATATGCAAAATCCTTTTGTTTGTCATTCCATGTGAAATTCCCATTGTTGAGTGGGATATCAATTAAGTTATGAAATTCACACCATTTTTTAAAATCTTTCGTGGATTGGGGGATCTGTAGAGATCCCCTAGCTTTTTTGTTCAGATTTAAAATACTATTGAAATCTCCTCCTAGAATTATTAGGCTATTCTGGTAATCTTCCTTGAATTGGCTGATCTCTTCCCAAACTAATTTTTTCTCTATATTACATACTAGGGCCGTAAATATTAATTAGAATAAACTTGAGATTTTTTTTCACGCTTTTAACTAAACCACCAATCCAGTTATTGTTTGATTTTAATATATCTAATGTAATTTTCCTATGGTTCCAAATGACACCTAATCCCCCAGAAGCTCCTACAAATTTTTGCATTATAATACTCCAATTCCCTAACTTTTTACCTAAGCTAATTCCTTCGGTCTTATTCAACTTAGTTTCCTGTAATTGTATAATTTTAGATTCATATAATTCTAAATTTTGTTTTAGTATTCTTTTTTTGCTAGGGGCATTTAGACCCCTAGCATTCCACATTGTGATCTTCATGGCTCCTTGGGAAGGATCTTCCCCTTCCCTATGTTAAAAAGTTGGCTTAATTTTTGCTATTCTCAAGCTTTACCATCTACTTCTCTGAGTTTCTTAAGAAATTTTCTTCCTCTCGTAGATTTCATCTTGCCATAATTAGGAGATTTGACCTCTTCTTGATTCTTTATTATGCCCAACTGTTCCAAATTCTCTTGTCTGCTCTTAATTGTTTTAGACTTATTATTCCCCTCGTCCTCCTTTTCTTATTAGTACTCGCCGGTAGGCTAAGTACTATTGTGCCCATTTTTCTTATTTGTCACATTAACTTGTTATTAAATGACCTCTATTCTACCAATAAGAATTCATTTCATTCCATATTTTTCTATAAATATTATGTTTATGAAGAAATACATGTCAATTTTTTAACTTTACTTTTAATTAGATGAATAGAGTAGAGTCTTATATGCAGATTTGTGAGTTTGCAAGAATTGTTTTTTATAGATTTTACAATAGAACTATATATTATTATAATATAATCAATAATTTGATATTTCTAATTTTCTAGAACTATTATAAATAAAATTTTTAATTATAAAGAAATACATTGAAATAATTTTTTAAAATATTTTAAATATTTACTTTAATTATTTATTACGACTCTTAGGTGAGTGTTATTCCCTTCAATTCTTGAACTTTTGTTTGAATGATTTATTATATTAAAAAAATTAATACTATTGTTAAATGTTTTATATTATATTTATTTCATTCATCCACTATTAATATTTATTAAATAGTGCTAGTAAAACCATGGTGAACACTAGCGAATATATAAAAAATGCAGAGCAGAATGCTAATTCTTGGGTTAAAATCGCTAAAAACTCCAAATACATGTCAAAAACAAGGCACAAAGCATCAACACGGAGAAAAGCTAACTGTGAGTATTGAATAAATTCTCTACTTTGGCTAAAGCAAAAGGTAGCACCAAACATAATCACCAGTTTGCCCACCAGTAGAGAGATCCAAATCAGAAAACAAGGTCCACCAAATTGGCTCAGAAAGATTCTTCATACCATGTTGCAAATTTTTTGTTCCATCAGCTCCCAAAGGCATTCTTCACTTTAGACATTTTGGAGGAGCAAATTAGGGTTTTCCATCTCACGAAGTATGCGCAACCCAATTTTGGGAAGTCAGATATTTATGATTATGTTTTTAATCCTTTTAAGTTTCGAAGTGTTGGAAGAGGGATTGTCTTTGATATTTGATTTTTAGGAATAACTCTAATCATGTTTGTCAAATGATTATTGATAATATTTAAAGTAGGAAGTGTTTTGAAACATCATCAAATAAAATGTTAAAAAGTCATTGAGGATTTTTAATATTATATTTGTAATCATGTTTGTAATCCTTTTAATTCAATTTCAAGTGTTAAAGGAGAGATCATCTTTGATTCAATGCTTTTTATTATTTAAATTAATCTTATATCTTTACATATTATCATTTAATTCTCAAATATTATTGCACTATTTACTTACTATCACATTTTTCCAATTTTAGGGAAATTTTTCAAATTCTATTTGCTTTAAGGAACACACCTCTTATTAGTACTTGTTGGTAGGCTAAGTACTATTGTGCTATTTTTTGGATTACTCACGTTAACTTGTTATTAAATGATCTCTATTCTACTAATAAAAATTCATTTCATTCCACATCTTTCTATAAATATTATGTTTATGAAGAAATACATATCAAATTTTTAACTTCATAATTTATATATATTAATTTTCTAGCTTTTAATTGGATGAATGGATTATAGTCTTATATGTGGATTTGTGAGTTTGCAAGAAGTGTTTTTTTTATAGATTTTATAATAGAAAACTATATATTATAATAATATAATCAATAATTTGATATTTCTAATTTTCTAGAACTATTATAAATAATTTTTTTAAATATAAAGAAATACATTGAAATAATTTTTTTAAATATTTTAAATATTTACTTTAATTATTTATTACAACTCTTAGGTGAGTGTTTTTGAAATAAAAAGCGACCAAAAACAAGGGGGTCGACCCTTACAACCAAAAAGTTGGTAACCAACACATTACCGATACTAGCACATTACTAGCAGAGACCAACTGAAGACATTAACAAAATGAACTAAAGTTCCACCAAACCATAGTAAAACTTATGCATGTTACCAACCAACATAATACTATGAACAAAATCATCTAAACTACAGTAGCAATCTAATAAGTCTATCAAACTACGAGAGTTCATCATAAAAACTGTTGACATAACCATGCCTACCCAAGTCTGAGCAATAGTTGAAAACTAGCAAAACCAAAAACAACATATAAACATAAAAATTTGATCTAATGATCCCCAAAATCTAAAAAACTTAATTAACAGTTTTCTCCTTTCCCTTCGCAGCCAGTAGAACCCGAGCCCAGTCATCAGTAAGGAATTTAAACAAGAGCTTATGATCCTCCAAATTCATTCTAGTGTCCTCCTTCTCCTGAGCCAACAATTGGAGGCTAGTGGCCACAACGTGGGTGACCTTAAGGGCAAATTTAGAGAAGGGGAAGAACCCTTCTTCTAAAGTTTTAACCCTCATTTCCAATTTGGCATACGCCTCCAATTGCTCCTCGGTCTCTTCCTTATTATCCGCTTCCACCTTCTTAGCTTCCTCTTTAGCATTTTGCACTTGGTTATTATCCTGCAAAACCCTTGGGTTAGTAAAAACCTCAAGTTTTTCTTTGGCCGGGGAGCAGATAGTGATGGGGGAAGTGTCCACTTTACTGCTATCCTCACAGAAGGTAATGGGCTGAAGGGAAAAGCTGGCAGAAACATGGGTAGTCTCCGTGGTTGCAGCATTGCCAACTGCCACTTGAGTATTATCAGCATACAACTGGGCATTGTCAACAGAATTGTAAGCCGAGTTAACACTTTTTTCTACCTCCTTCTTTCCTTCTTCTCCTTTGGAATCGTCCTCCTCCCCTTCTTCATTATTTTCAGCTCTCTCTTCTTCAGCCTCCTCAACCCTGAACCTGTTGCATTTTTGTTTGTGCCTTGCCTGGGATTGGGCTATTCTCCCTAACTCTTAAGTGAGTGATATTCCCTTCAATTCTTGAACTTTTGTTTGAATGATTTATTATATTAAAAAATTTAATACTATTGTTAAATGTTTTATATTATATTTATTTCATTCATCAACTATTAATATTTATTAAATAGTTCTTTCAATTTTTATTATTTAAATTTTATATTATATTATACAATTTTTAAAAATAAAATATTATAAAACAAATTTGAATACATATTTTTTCAAATTATGTAGCATAGTACACAAAAGGTATTATTTCAATTATTATATTTAATTATATATTGTCAAAGTATAAAATTATTATTCAACTTATTTCATAGGTATTATAATGTGTGAATCTTATGTGAATTAATGTGTTGGTTACAAAAATTGATGCTTCTTTAAACAATTTCCCCACAACTACATGATTGTACAAAATGAATTATATATAAAATATATTTGAAAAACATTGAATATGATTATTAAAAATGATGAAAGTACACATTAATATATTTCATACATATAATAAATATATAATAAAATTACAACTAAATTTATATCAAAATTAAAACTAATACAAGGCAAGCACTAAGCCACTATGTGGCACTTGTTAGTACAATTAATCATTTTTTGAAATTTCTTTATCAAACTATTACATTGCATATTATACATGCAAAAATTTTAACATTACAATTTTTAGAAAATATTTTTCTACAATTTGATTGGGTGAACTCATTTACTACATTGGCCCAATGGATTTTAAAACTAATACTTTTTAAGATTGATTTTTTTATTAAGCTAATATGATTCAATGTTTATTTAATAATTTTTTGAATGTAAGTACGTTGATATAGATTTTTATATTTTAATATGGTATTTTCTTATAATATGACTTTTGTCATTCAAAAATACTAAAATATTAAATTAAAATTAAATTTATATAAAAACTAAAGGCAAGTACTAAGCCACTATGTGGTACTTGTTGCATTTGTCATAGGTAATATATTATTGCAATCACTTGTATGAAATAAATTCATGAATTTATAAATTTTAATTTGGTATCCATCGTGATTATATATTTTTTCAATTCTCTATAATATATTTATTTAAATAAAATATTAATGCTCTGAGATACAACATAATTAGCTATAATACTAGCATAACATTTATATGATTAATTAATTATTATTTTTATATTTAAAAATATTAATTTTTATATATTTAAATATCTAAAATAGAATGATGATTTATAATCTTTTTAAATTTAAAATTTAAGTTTTTAAATGTATTCTAAAAATGTAAAAAATAAATCAAGTATTAAAATATTGATAAAATGATATTAAATATTATCAAATTCTAAATTTTTCTACTCTGCCTATTTAAACTATCATTATTTAGGGCAAATACATGCCACTATGTGGCACTTATTTACATTCTTAAAATTAGAAGGAACAAATTAAATTCTATTTGTTTTAAGGAACGCACCTCTTGTTTACATTCTTAATCCTTGTTAATGATATGCTATCAAGCTTGATGGAATGATTGTTTTTGGATTGAGTTATATTGTCTTGTATTGAACTTACCTTATCATGATCACAAAATAAAATGTATAATTAGTTTCATGAATGGCAAAACAAATTAGTTTCATGAATGACAAAAGATTTATGGAAATTATCTCTATGTATAGATACAGAGATGGATTTAATGGAAAAGGGTGGTTGTGGATTATAAAAAATATCAAAATAATTGTCTTATATCAACGAAGTGGATTCATACATAACCAAGGAGAACTTGATTAGGGGAGAGGACCCAGTAGTCATATACCCTAACTTCGTGCTTTTCAAAGTTGGTTGTAACGATGATAAAAATTTCCAAATTTTTTATGAAATCTTCTTCTACTAGTCAAGTGCTTATAACTAAGGTTTTAGCTCTTCACCATTAAAATTAATATCAATTTGAATGACCATAGTAAAATATGTTCAATTTGTCAATTTTTAGAGTGCCTACCCATAGTAGTCAATCACCACCCGTGATCATCACTTCGCCATGTCCCAATAGTTACACATTTTATCACATTAAAATTTCAAAATATATGATTAATATGTACACTTTATTTTTATTACTTAAATGATTCTACATTTATATTAACACAAATATGTAGCAGCATTATTTAGTAATTAGTTAATAATTATACTAAAATATTCCTATCCTAAGTAATTTTATACCTTAAACTTAATAATTAAACCACATTATGTCATTCAATGTTGAATGAAGCCCTAACCCTATTTTCTTATTATTTGACAAATGGAAGCCCTATTTCCCATCTTGGTCGCCACTTGTTGTTGGGTTATGGCCACTGCTTGTTGCAAGGTAATACTACCGCGTGGCACAAGAAGACAAATGAATGAGTAGGGAAGAGGCCACGTTACTGGTAAGTTCTAATTTGTAAGTTTGGGTTTGATATATTTGATTGTAATTGTGTAGCCCCTCCAATGGTCGATACTTCTGAGGAAGCTGACGGCTAGGGTAGACGGTCCATTCGAAAATCCTGTTCCTTCTCTTTGACACCCATAAGTTGCATAATTTTACATCCTCTGTCAACCTTCTCTGACTGTATATATACATATATGCATCAACAAAAGAAAAAGTAATTGTATTATTAGATTCAGTAGCACCTTGTAATAATTGTTGATCTGCTAGAGACCCTTCTACAACACCATTTAGAATGGATGATTTGGAATTAGCATCCTTCACAGGAGGACCAACCTTGCAGTTAGTCGAGGACAAACTTTCACCAAAGGGATGAAACCCCAACATCGAGACTTGTTCATCATCAAACCCCCACCTTATTCCAATCTGTTCATCTTTAATGTGAGTTAATTACTTTATTTTACTAGTAATTTATGTTCTTACGACTTCTTTTAAACACAATGCAGGTACTTGCAGGGGCCTTCTTGTCAGTAGAATGTATGAGACGGCCAAGGGAATTGTCAACAATCTGATTTCTCTTATACAATCGTATGGATTTGTTCTAAATGATTCTAGAACTTACTGCACTAATAGGAGGTAACCTTTTTTCTTCTCTATTTTATTGATGACTTGATATTATCGATATTGGATATTTCTGAGTAATACTAGGAATTATTATACTACTAAAAGGGTTGTTTTGCTTTGCAATTTCAAAATAACTTGATATTATAGATATTTGGCTGAATAGACCATGCCTTTCAATTTAGTGAAACCCTTGCTGGCCATTAAATATTTTTCCATCCCTTGAATATGAAATTTATTAATAAAAAGAATGAAGTTGCAGAGACAAACCAAAAGATAATGCAATATCTAGGATAAGAATAAAAAATCCCAATGGAGGAATGCAAATGGAGGAAAAAGACAAAGAGAATTCTAACAACCTATAAAACTAGCCAGCAAAAGGTAACAAAAAGAAACTTAAAATTTGAAGTGATCAAATCAACAAATTGAACATGGTAAAATGTGTAGCAGTATAGAATTATATTGTTTCTATCTTTTTAGCATTAGTAGCTAGATTATAATCGTCTTTGTTGTGGCTGATGTAGTGCAGGTAATAGGTAACCCTAGGCTAGTGAATTTGATGTCGGATTGGTAGGGCATGAAATGAATCCCAAATTGGCAAGGCATGAAATGAATCCAATGTGACTAGCAGGTTGGGGACAGAGGGTTTCAACTATGTGGAAAATGTGTCTATTGACACAACTACATTAAAGAATTTGAGATTTTTTGAGTAGGTAAGGTCTTTTTAGACCTTATTGAGCAATGACCCATCTATCCATTTTCTTCTTTTTTGTTTTCATAATTTTTTTGTATGTATTTTATTTGATATTTTTTATTGAGTTATGCATTTTAGTCTATAGTATGAATTTTGTTGTTCTCATTAACTAAATGAAATAAATTTATATTAGCAAAGGACTCTTGTAGAACAATTCATTTTGCTGGAAAGAGCCTTTGTTTTTATAGTACGAAATTCATTCAAAATTATGATCATATACTTACAAATCTAATCTATAAATTTACTTCATAAAATACATTATTCTTCTTAGGGTGGATTATACATTTCATCAAATATCATATATTGACATAGGCAAACCTTCAAAGTAAGATTGGCATTTGTGTCTAGGAGAAAATAGATGTATTGAAATAACTATAATGACAGTTAATAGAACATTACAAAATGACAAAATTGTCATTAGGAAATCAACATGGGTACCCAACAAAATGACTAGCTTGTATAGAAGAGGTATTGTAGAAGGACCAGTCTATAGGACATAACAAAATGACTAGCTTGTATATAAGAGGTATTGTCGAAGGACCAGTCTATAGGACATAACAAAATGGCCAACTGGAAACAATATATTTTGAGCAAATATTCCTCTAAAACATCAAAATGATATACTCCTCATTGCATTGTTTATCTTTTCAAAATAATCAAGTCTTCATTGCAGTATCATTACTTCACCATGAAGCCAGGGAAGGGTTCTAGCTACTCCTCAACATTATCTGTTGTAGGATTTCCTAGACTATCTAAAACAACCTGTGGGGTGATGGAAGTCATTTTACCAAATATATTTTCATCCAGTATTCTACCAATTTGGAATTGTTTGATTGGAGAATGAGGGGGGCTTTGGCTATAAGTAGTATGAATGTTGTGAAGGGCAACATAGTTATGGGATAGAATGTTGTACATATCCCTTAAAATTTGATGATGCTCAGATAAGGGGGTTGTTGGAGTACTACGTTGGCCTGCTCTATTTGCATCTGATTGAAGAGAAGTTACTAAAGAACTCCCCTCCCCAATATTTGCAAATCCCTTATTGACTTTCTCTTTTGCTAGCTAACCTCTTCTACAATTCATCTTTTCTTTCTTTCTCAACTCCCTCTCCTTTTGTTGTTTCACCTTTTCCTCTTGCTTACTAGTGTGCGCAGGCAATGTAAGAAGATCTATGCCTAGATATCTTGCCTCTTGAATTGTGCAAAGGCAACATGGCTTCCATGTCCATCAAAAATGAGCAGATGCCTATTTTTGTATGAAGCACCACGTGGAACTGATCTAGCAAAATGATGCAACCAATTTAAGAACAATTCTTTTGTCATCCAAGCATGTGGTTGTGCTACCATGCAAGCTCCTGCTTCACAGTTAGCAATGTAATTTTGAAGTCTTCTTTTTGCTTTGAAAAGGTAGAAGCCTGGTATGCTTTGACCTGCTACATTGACACAACACAATACAATGATCCATTCTCTACTTTTAGATAATATTTGAGGCAAACTTTTACTTCCCAACTTTGCAATCACTCGCATCCCATAATTTCTACCTGCTTGCACTCATGTTTCATCACAGTTCCATATGTGAGTTGGTTCATAATGATTAGAATCATACAATGTTGTCAAATTATTACTAGCACTTGCACCCGAAGGAGCAAGGGGTACGCCAATAGTGACAAAAGGTGCAAGTGGAGATAAGAAGGTTGGCCACATATATTTTGTGTTAAACATTTAATATAATCATTGGGACTTCCTAGAAGATCAACCATCCCAATTCTACTCTAGCTCGAGTGTACTTAACTATGCATTTCCCCCCATAGTTAAATTGACTATGCTTGCTTGCAAAACCTTCTCCAAGTATTGTGCCTTATCAACCATTGATTAGAAAGCCCTTAAAATCTCTTTAATTGATAAGTAGGAGATATTTTCCATAGCAACTAAAATTGTAATATTGCTATTAGTATTCAATTGTTGTTATGATCCTTTACAGATTTCTACCCATTTATTTAGTGCATATAAAGATATGTTAGATAAAGATGAACTCCAAGCCTTGGAATAGGTGTTGAAGGATAGACACATTACTAAAGTTGATCTATAGGTGCAAAAAATAGAGTACCTAAACAAAAAGATGCTCCTAATTAGGAAAGACAAGTTGATTTAGATATTGAACCACCCTTGGGTACATATGAAATTGATCAACTTGAAGGAAGTAATAATATCATAGGGCCTTGGGATTATTGATGATGAGGGCTCTGTTTTAATCTTAGTAGGCTTAGGACTATCAATTATTATTTTTTAATGTGATATAATACATGTATAATTTTACTATAGCTAACTAAACTCTAATGGAACTTCTCATAGTTTAGTTTTTTTGCTAATACTATAGATGGATATAAATTTGGTTTTCATGATGTATTTTATAAACTATCTTTAATATTGAAAATATTCCTATAGAATTCGTAACCTAAATAACTACCATAGAGAGCAATAAAAAAACTAAAAAAACTTAGTACTTTACTTTCTTCACTTGATAGTTAAGTTTGACACATATCAATGCATTAGAAAGAAAAAATGAACAATCTAAGTTTAAAACAATGAGAAAAAAATAGGAAATATGCATTTTGACATTAATATTAAAAAATATAGTATAATATTTAATTATAACTGAAAATTGACATCCTAAATAATCCACTTTTATTTGTATATTTTTATATAAAGTACTTTTATTATTATCTATTTACCAATTAAAATACCAACGATATAAATGTCAAAGTCTACAATTTTTAGGAAGAGCATGCGTAATTCTCGCATGCTCTACATAGAATTGATCCCCAAGTAGTAATTTTATAAGAGTATTTAAGGAATCGTCATTTCTAAACTTTTTGATTGCTAATTGACCAATTTGTACACTTTTAGTAGAACATTTGTGCACAATTACTATTACTAGATTTTTGTCCAAATGTAGAGGTCAGTAAGTTCCAAAGACTATTACTAGAGGACAAAAAACACAATACATTGGTCATCCATGAAATGGGGGTGCAGGAAAATCCCTTTTGAGGAGATGTGTGTGGATTTTCCTACCACCATGGCTAGAAAGAGCAGCCCTTGACAGTGGTGGTTGGCTTTGTAATGGGCCCAAAAAGATTATAGTTTCTTTGGCAATCATGAATTAAGTCTGCCATCTATTAAACTTTTCAAGAAAGGCAACAAATATGAGTAAAGAATTGTTGAGGATGCGCATTTTCTAGTAATATTATTTTTTGTGAAAAAGAACTCTGGCTTCTTTTAGAAAAACAAAACTTTTGTAATATTGTTATCATGATTTGACTGTGTAGCTTTTGAATCAAACTTATTAATCCTATGTTGTAAGAAACAAGAATAGAGAAACAAAACAACAACCACAATTTGAAGAGAAACAAATTTTTAGAAGATTGCATAGAAATTTCACATAATAAAAAATGCTTTATGGTAAAGGTTTTTAATTAAGAAAATAGGTTTTCAAGGACCTCTGAAACCCTGTACAAGGGTACTTTGAAGATTAAAACATTAAGCCCATGTAGTAATACAAGACCCAAAAAAGATAGGGCCAACCAATGAACAAAAGCCAACCAAGAAAGGACAACAAACAGATAAAAAACAACAAAACACAAAAGAAACACAACCAACAACAAAACACAAAAGAAACACAACCAACATAAAATCTAATAAAAATAAAAGATAGAGATAATTATAGCCCATTTTAAAATATTTTTAAAAAAGAATTTTCAAATAGAAAAGAAAATATAATTGTCATAATACATATATTTCAATTAATATATATTGTTAACAATTTAGACTTTATTTTTAAACATTACACAAATGTATTTACTAAGCTATAAAAAATACATTTCAAATAATTTATATTTATATAAAACATTAAATCATTTCAAAACTATTTGAAAAATAGTTAATTTATTAAAAAATTATTTATTAAAAATAAAACGTAATACTTTAATAATAAACTTGTTGTCATATAGTAATTTACATTTTGTTTTTAATATGTGGGAGGTACCCCCTCGTTCTAGCCCAACAACCAACAACCAATACCTTGGATACTTGTATGAGTCAAGGCAAGACTAGTCCCTGCAAAGGTGAAATTTGTTGCTCGCAAGATGTCCTACCTCATAAACCTAGAAGCATATTTGAACCCAAGACTATGGGAAATTACCCACAACTTTAAGTGAACTCTACTACCCATGCGCGGACTATATAGTGATATACTTACTTGAAGATGAACTTAGTTGTAATAGATAAATTAGTGAGAAAAAAAATCACATGCAAATTATACTATATGAATATGCTACCAATCCTTTGATGACAAACATCTCAAAACTTAATATAATTTCACATAAAATTTGCAATTATTAAAGCACCTAATTTAACTTTGTGGATTAGAAATTGATATAAAGAAAGTGAAAGTTATCATAACGAATACTTAAAATTAATGACAATTCTACTTTTATGAAGAAAGATGGCACACTCATGGAAATGTAGTTATTAAAACATAGATAACTGGCCCTTCCCAACATTATAATTCTAAACTCATAAACCCAATAATTTACTGCATACTATTTGTTTCTTACAACACTTTCTTGTTATATAGATTGTCAGAAAACCCACATTCTATGAAGCTAGAAGATGGATGACAGAACAATCAAATACTCCTGAAGTAAAGATCAAAAGAGGAGTCATTGAGTTCATTCAATCTCACAATTATCATTTCACTAAATCATTCACCAAAATCAGTTGCATTAACAATTTAAAACTCTCAAAGTGAAGATCAGCACAAGAGTCATTGATCTCAATCAATCTCTCAATTATTATTTCACTTAATCATTCACCAAAATCAGTTACATTAACAATCTTCACAGTTCTGTTTCTTCAATAAAGCCATCACCATGATCTGTAATCACTTACTTGTACAGAGTCATGCAAATAACTACATAGAACCACCAAAATAAACCAATCCAACACTCCCCTGGATTGAGCATTAATAATAACTCAGACTAATAATTGATCTAAAATTAGTTGAAATACACACCCACACAAAGACAACTCCAACAACAATGTTGCTCTTGATGAGAAAAACACAAAGTTTTTCCAAGAGACCAGTCTTAAAAGAAACAAAACTCAATCCCTTAACCAGTTTTACAAAAACCCACATTGTTTTAGACACCCAAATCACTTAGAAACGAAGTGTGTAAAACCCCCACTTAGGGTTTCACACAAGTTCATTTAGTGCATGTTAAATAGGCTTCTACATGTTGATTTACTCTTATTTTCTTAAGAATTTTCCATCAAATCATCTTATTTGTTGTAATCCATAACGCACTGAAGAATCTAGTGTACTGCAAGGATCAATTGGGTATTCCATTTGGGATCCCATTTTCAAACATAAGCATTCCACCAAAATTAAGTAATAATAATAAGTGGACAATGTAAGATCCCATTACGCAAAATAAAATATAAACTTTCTCAAACATATAGTTTCACAAGCAAAAACAAATAAATTTCTAGAGCCTCGCGATCGAGTCCACTTGCAGAGATGGAATCAGACAGAACAATGCTATGGTCGATGATGGGTCTGATGTCCTTACAATCCAACAACATCCCTTCCTATCTCTACCAACTCTACAATCTCTAAAAGCTTTATAGAGACAATCTGAGTGCATACGCCCACATAGAGATCCCCGAATTCGAAGAATCCTCTATGGGGTCTTCCAACGGAATATACTTCTCCGTGGGACTCTATCTCAGTAGCCTCGAAGCAACTACAAGCACTCCAAGAGTCTCAATCTCTCGCCCCTATCGAATAAACAAACCAACCTTCAATCTCCCATCTGAGCACACAATCAAAGAAAAATTCATGGGGATCCAAGTATGGTGGGCACACTAGCTCAAAATACAGGAAAAATAAGGGAGTGGCAGAGACAGGGGAGCGACAAAGATAGAGCAAAGCTCTTAGCTCCATATATTGACCACATTTCAAAATATGCAGATGATGTGCAGAGGAGGAGTCGGGAGAGGAAGCTTTTCAATAACAATGAGAGTCGAGCAAGGTGGAGTTTGGTGGGGTTCAAGCATCCATCCACATTCAAAAGTCTGGCCATCGATCCTGCCCTGAAGAACAAGGTGAAGAACGATCTCGATAATATAGCTATTTATAGTTGATCACACATGTATCATGCAAGATCTCACGTGTATTTCAAAAGATTTCAATCTAATCAAACTTAGATTGCAATCCAATCAAACTTTGATTTCCCTAGATATTGCATTTATTGAAATCTGCAAACCACCCAAAAAAAACCATTACTTGTTTTCAAGTGTTAGATAGGTTTAGATGAAATGCTTACATATAATAGCCTATCGGCTAATAAAAATTTGCAACAATATTTGGTTGTAGCATGAATGCTCTATACCTATCTAGACCCTCTACAGTCTGCATTGTCAAATCTGGATGGTATTTGCAGAATCCAACCCACCATGATCTACCTGGTAAGCCATTTTTGAATGGATTTGGCCTTGTTTGGAAAATTTGGACCACATGTGACTTAAGTTGAATTACCTCCAATCTAAGACAAAGTTGAGCTAAATCTTTACACCACTCAACAACTTCTAGCTCTTCTTCCAAGGATAGAATTGTTGGTGGTCCCCTAGTTTTTGTTGTTGTGAGTCCTAATAGCCAGTAGGATAAGTTGCTAACAAGGATTCCCCACTTCTTTGATGATCCTCTTATTGAAAAACAATTATCTTCAACATCTTCAATGACATTTTCCATATCCTCTTTTGTCCATTGATTGGCTTGGAACCTTCTCTTATTTTTCTGATGTTTAAAAGATTTAACAACTCCATATAGACTATCTGTATTGTTGGCAACAAGATTGTGATTTGTATTATCAGGAGTTAGCTTGGTTGAATTGTCCCCATCATCAAAATCAACAACATGTAATTTAACACCTCAAGGACAATGAGGTGTCAATTTTTGGGCAGTTCTTTTGCTCCTTCTCTTTCCTACTGTCATAATGCCTAAATAGAAAACATCATATATTAACCACCACAAAACATATTGTCTCTCTTAGAAATAAAATTTTCACCTATCTATCATTTTCCATCATATAATGTGCTATTATATTTTTAAGGATTATTGTGTTTTCTCCCATAAATGACTTCATATTATATGTTGGTTTATTGTTCAATATCTCTCTTAGAAAAGAAATTTTTGTCACAACATTTTAACAAATAACTTCATGCTATATGATGGATTTTGACAGAAATATATGTTATATTCCATCATATAATATATGTTATATTCCATCATCTATTATACTCCATCATATAATATCTGTTATATTCCATCATATGGATGAAATGCTATTATTTTTGGCAATGAATTCATACTTACTCTGCAAATAACTTGTCGAAAGGAACTAGAAGATTTGCTAAACAAATAACAACATACATCATATGGACTATGGACAATAACGTCTACAAATAACATCATATATTATATGGACTATAACATATTTATATAGCGGATAACAACATACATTATATGATGGACTATAACATATTTATATAATGGATTATGATAGAAATTATATAAAATGGTGTTTTTTTTGGGAGAAAATTTAATAATTCCTATAAATAACACACTATATTATCCATTGTGGAGAAGAATTAACAACATACATTGGTGAAAAAAATAACAACATGCATTATATGATGGACAATAACAGATTTATATATACAACATACATTGGTGAAAAAAATAATAGCATGCATTATATGATGGACAATAACATATTTATATATTGGATTGCGGTAGAAAAGTATGGTGTGTTGTTATTTTTTGGAGAAAATTCAATCATTTCTATAAATAGCATCATATTGTAATATATCAATGATAAATTACCTGGATAGATTACTGGGCCCTCTAATATCTTGAGTAGTAGATGATATATGCAGTCCCTCTAAGTGCTCAAAGAGAAGTATGATATTCTACAATGTTAGCACAAAGAATATAGAGAGTTAATGTATTCAACTTAAATTGTTCTTTTACTAATTTGCAGGGTAAAACAATATTGAATTTGAAATAGTTCTTTCACTAATTTGCAAAAAATTTATAACTATATTACTACAATATATTACTAGTAAAATACTTGGTTTATTGGGCCCTCTGATATCTTGAGCAACAGATGTCGTATGTAGCCCCTTTGAATCCTCTGATATCTATGCAGTCCCTCTGGGCCCTCTGATATCCTAAGTAGCAGATGTTGTATGCAATCCCTCTAAATCCTCTAATATCCTAAGCAGCAGATGTTGTATGTAGTCCCTCTGAATCCTCTGATATCCTGAGCAATAGATGTTATATGCACTCCCTCTGAATGCTCACAGAGAAGTCTAATATTCTAAAATGTTAGCATAGAGATGTTGATAGATTATGTGTTGAGGGATAATTTTAATTCAAAGTCGTCTAAGCTGATAGAGAAGTATTCATAAATAGTTTTTCCCTCCAACAATTTGAATTTGAAATTGACAAATTCTATCATTTGTGTCTTTCCTTTCAAATCCAGGCTTGGTTGATCTGTGGCTTTCAACTTCTATAATTTGATTGGTTGGCATTGATTTTGTGGTTTCTAGGAGAGGATTTTGAATTTTGTTGTATTCATTGTTTGATTTTCCAACAACAGATTTTGAAATGATGTTGAATTAATTATCTGATTTGGATGAATTGGGGAGCTCAAACATATCCATGTTATTCATTGTTTGATTTTACAACAACAGATTTTGAAATGATGTTGCATTAATTGTCTAATTTGGATGAATAGGGGAGCTCAAATATATCCATGTTTACGATGTAGGTGCTCTAGCTTGCTTGTTGAAGACTCCAATTCCACCAGTTGGGTTTAAAATGTGTCAAAGATGGGATGAGTTGTTGAAGTAATGTGTATTTATTTATCACTGGATATGCATTAGATGTTGAACAACTATACAATAATAATTATTTGGGAAGAAATTTATGAGTTGATGTGTTGTCCATGAGTTTGGACAACTTTCTTTAAAAAGTGTGCAATTAGAAATATAATGTTTTATATATCTTTCTTTATATTGTATAAAGAGTAAGTTGGATAATGAAAACTAACATTTTATGTTGGTTAATAAAACATACAATGAATGTTATTTGTCTACAAGTGGTATCAATTTTAGTGAATGAATGATATATAAAGATAAACTTGTAATGGTTCAGTTTTAAATTATTATTAATAAATAAAAACATCAAAATTAGTATCTTATTATTCAATCAATAAGATATATTGATACCATAACTAGCTGAGAAAATCTTAACCACCCTCACAACAATTGGTACATGTTCAACTACCAGGTCCTCTCCCCCAGTGTGTACAAGGATGAGTATGCTTTGCATAATTCCTCCTCAAATATCTCAATAATGTTGCCATGTCAATAAAAAACAATTGTTTATTTCATTGAGTTGAATTTTATGCATTATCGAGACAATGGGGGGTACTCGGTAGAAATAATGTACTTTGATTGTAGAGACCAACAACTCAAAGGGGTCATTGAATCGGTAGAGATTATTTTTGGAAGCTATTATCATATCGCATGCTTCTTTCCCACCTTTGTTTCCACTAGGAAAATGAACTATTTGCAGACAAATCAAATAGTTTTATGGTCCAAGATTTTATCACAGGTCTCGAGATTTTTTACCCAAAAGCCCCAAAAATCTATTATGAAAAATAATAATAATAAAAGAGGCACACCCGAGAGTTGAATTATTTGATGGTATGAACATGTGAGAAAATTTATTTTATGCATCTTATAAATTGTCAATAGCATGTCAAAGCCATGTAAACAGATGACAAGTGCCACTACATGGTATGAGAAAACTTATTTATGCATCTTATAAATTGTCAATAGCATGTCAAAGCCATGTCAACAAATGTAAAAGCCATGTCAACAGATGACAAGTGGCACTACGTGGTATGTACTTACCATTATAGTTATTGGAATAAGTTTGTTTATATATAATTATAGTTAATAAAATACATGATATGTGTTATATATAGTTAGAAAAAAATTATTAAATTTTTAAAACTTAAATAATTCATTCATATAATGTCAAATTGTTTGTTTTTATATACATTTTGTATCGTCAAATTTAATACAAATAAAACTTTTTTTCAAATACTATAATAGAATGAGATAAAAGAATTGAAGGAAAGCAAGAAAATAACTCTCATTTATTTTTTTACATATAGAAAAGAATAAAATACTAAAAGTAGTTATAATGATTAGTAGTACTCTTCCCCTATTTTTTTATTATTATGTAAAAGGGAAAAAAAAGAAAGAAATATGAACTTAATAATTTTTATATAAGATTTTATTTTAGTTTCTTTAATTTTTTCCAATAAAAAATTAAGATTCTAAAAGTTGGGTTCAATGGAAAGATTTAAAATTTTTAAAATAGAACTTGATTTGTTTAAGAATTTTCAAGTAAATTCAACTATATTTGGAGTCTAATTAAGCTTCCAAATTTTAATTTTGAAATTTAAGAAAGTTAGTGGCATGTTGATTCCATATGTTTCGTTAAATCGTGTTAAAAAATAAATTTAAAAAATTTAAAATAGAAGGGCAATTTGTAGTGCCTGCCCCTAGTTCGCATTTTTGTTATCATTGTCAAATTCCTTAGGCTAATTTTATGCATTGATTAGTTTTAGAGATACTGGATTTACAATATTATGATATTATTTTATGACTTTGATTACAAATGTATCAGTTATTATTGCTTAGTTGATTTCATTCATGTGTTGTTAATGATATTTTGATGATCCTAATTAGTAAATGTGGTTTCTTTCATAAAAATGTTAAGATGATGTCTTTAATGATGATTATGTTGTATTGATAGAGATGCATTATTATATATACGCATTTGATGTTAGACTTGTGATTTTTACGATACTTACCCCATACTTGCATGTGTATGGTGCGCGTGTTTATTTTATCTTTCTGTCTGACATGTTTGATGTGGTTAAGGGAGGGAGTCGTAGTCACCTACTAGTCGGGATCTACACGATGAACCACTCCCCACCATTGTCTGTTTAGTTTAGATATATTATATACATGTACATGCTCGTCTTTTATGCAGGATGCAGGTACCGGGCGTCGACTTCCCTGAATTGCCAAGATTTAACGTGGTTCACCCAATCCCTGGGCTACGTCCACCAAACAGCAAGTTCGATCTTATTACAATCCAGTGATTACAACCTGATTACAATCTGTAATCCCTTACAGCTCAATACCGCTGCAAGAACCAATTTCGTATCACCACACATATGAAAAATACCCAACCCTAAGCCCTTTTTATACAAGTATTAAACCGCTTTAGGGTTATAACATGTCGGCCATATGTCGGCCATAATATGTCGGCTACCATGTCGGCTACTTCCAAAAAAAAAAAAAAAATTGGGGCGATGCCTCGAACCCCACTATTTATGAAGTATGTACAGTACTTTCCTGATCAGTCACCACAATCTAACACTCAAATGGTGAGAATGGGAAGATAATGATCAGGTCCAATCCTAGCCATAGCCTAAAATACTTGTCCTGCAAAGAGGACTCATAACAGACTGTCTACCCTTTTTAAAACCCGTGAGTATTTTGTGCGTATGTTGTTTCATGAGTCTTTGATGAATTTCTATTAATTATGTCTAATTAAAAGATTAAATTGATGATTTAATTTAATGGAAATTATTATGACATTTTAATATTTAATTAATTGAGAAATTAATTAAATAAAAAGAACTGAATTTGAAGATAAAAGTTTTAGAATAAATTTAGAACGTGATAATATTTATTTTAATAATAATATATTTGGAGTTCATTTTTAAATAAATGCTAAATATTATTGTTATTTAAGTTAATAAATATTTATCAAATTAAACGTTCAAAAATAAATTAAGAAGTGAAAAGATATTAATTTATGAAAAAGATTTAAGTTCGCATGAATGAGTTTAAAATATAGAAATTAATTTAAAAGATAAAATATGTGAACTTGATTAAGATATTTTAATAAAATGGACATGAGATTAAGGTTAATAAATTAAATAAAGTCAAGTCAAGTGGAAAATTAAATAAAGTAATTTAATAATTCACTTAGCATGCATGAAGGGAAAAATAAAATAATATTTTAATTTAAAAGCAAGTTAATTGTGCATTAAAAAATTAATTAAATAAAATAATTATAATTTTAGAGTTGTGGAGATAGAAACCCTGAAAGGTAATTAGATTCTATATTAGAGGGTTTTTTCGGGTCATTATGGGAGACACAAGTTTCAAGGCACACACAAGTTTTGGAGAGCAGCTCGGAGGGTTTGGAAAAGAAGGAAATTTTTTCGTGGTTCAAAGGATTTTGCTTGCAGTAGAAATTTTCATCTAGCTGTCAGAGTTTAGCATCAGAACCAGGTAGGTTCTTGAGTTTTCATTCATCCAGTTAGAATTTTAGATGATCTTGTCTTCTTCATGTTTGCCGAAATCAATTTCTCTAGGTTTTGTTGCATGAATCTATCGCTTCATGTTCTGTATCTAGGATAATTGTATTGTATCTTGTATGTATGATTAGATTGAAAGAAAAATAATTCCATCCGAAACCTCGTTTGTAGGTGAAAGAAAATTGTAGTTAAATCTAGGAAAGGTTTGAGATTTAAAAGAAATTTTTTAATTAGAAATTTGATTGGCTAAACTTTTTTATCCTATCGGATTTAATTTGTAAATATTGTTAAAAATATATATAATAAAACAATAATGTTTGAATTAATTTTAATAAAATTAAAATTAAAATACATATGTTAAAAGAGTGATAATATATAATTTATGTTGAACTTTAGATAAATCTAAAAATAATATGATACATATATTTATATGCAATTGCAATGGGGGTGTTTGTTTTAAAAGTTTTGATTTATAAAAAAAAAATTGTAAAAAAAAAACATATATTAAAAAATGACCCCTTACCTTCTATGCGGTTGTTAAAGCCGTGCGTACGAGTGGGGCCACCTGCAATTTTAAATCACATGGCACCATTAATAAGTTGGCGGCTGTTGGTAGAAAAAATACAACTAATCGCCTTCTTCCAATTTATGAGTGTTAGAGAGTTTGATTTTAATATTGATTAACATTAATTTTATAAAAGTTTTTAACAATAAACAAATTAAATTTTAAAAAAACATGTGCCCCACTTAACCTTATTTGGATCGGCGGCCTATTATTATAAATAGGATACTTTTAAAGTTTTATTAAACTTTTATTAATATTTTCATTAAAGTACTATGTTAATAGTCTTTTTAAATATATATTAACTTTTAATTATTATTTTGATTTATAATGTTTATTAATATTTATTAATTAATTTACAAATACTAATTTAATAAATTTAATAATTAATAAATATTATTAGTTAAAGATTGTTCTTTTTCAATAGTTTTGTTTAATAATTATTTATTACTAATAAGTAATTTATAATGCTAATTATTAATTTATGTGAGTATGGATATAATTATTAATTGATTTAATTAAGATAATTTAATTTAATTTAATTAAGAATGGAAGTTAATTTAATGGAGTTTAAAACTTATTTAATTGTTATTGTTAATAATTAACAATATTGATTTTTTATAAAACTATAGTTATTCTATTTAAAATCAATAAGTCGTTATTAACTAATTAAATGAATGGGTTATTGGATGGAATAAATGGAGAATCTTATAACTTGTAACGTACACTAAAACTTTACTTGTAACTCAATTATGTATTTTAACTATGAAATTGTGATGTTGCTTGTACTATCTATGCTTTTGGATTTTGGAGTCGATTAGGTGTTGATCAGTTTAGGATGTACATTTCCAGAGGTTTTTGTAAGATTTCTTTTATACTATTTATGTGGCTAGATGTCATGATGTGTTTTGTGATTCAAATTGAGATTATATTTATGAGATTTACTTGTGGAGCATTTATGTGTTCTTGGATGGGAGAACCATCTTATTATTAGGTTGCCTATTAAGGAACCGAGTTTGATCATTATGAGTGTTGTGGTATGGGACACAACCGTGTTTTTTATGTGCTTAGGAGAGGTTGTCTAGGTACGTGACTTGGGAGTGGCTTGCAATAGGGGTCTGGGACCCAAAGTGGTTAGTGCTAGGGTAACCTAATGCAAGTTATGTAATAAGTGATAATCTAGTAATTAAAACTTTTGGAGGGAAAACACACTAAAAAGATAAGTTAGAGATATTTGATCAACCCATGCCTTGAGTACTTATATAGACTAAGGATGGGAATGGGATGAGTGCCTCGTCTTCTTGAGAGGGATTTCTGGTTTCCACGTGTGATGTTGAGGGTCCGGGGTTTAGAGTAACCAGTCCAAGGTAACTCAACGCTTGAGGGTTCGGGGTCTATTAAGAGATCAGTTCAGGGTAACTCAAGCAGCCATGTGATGACACTCCCTAGTATGTAGCCCGAGTCTCCTCTGTAGATCTTTGTGGATTTAGTGTACCTCTGGTGGTGTATTTATTGTTGGATGTGTTTATTGTGGTTATTACTTTCATTGATGATGATTGGTCTTTCATGGGTGATGTACTCTTGATATGTGGGTTTTGACTTGAGGTGATTATCTTTCGTTGACTTTATCTTATGATCTTGGTATTTGGTTTATACTTGGTTCGTGTATGATGTTGGTTATGTGGAGTTGGTATTGGATTGAGTGTTCTTACTTTTGGATTATTTTATCTTCTTGAGTAGCATGTGTTACCTTTGAGGTAGTTTTGGCTATTAGGGGTACCTTGCCTAGGAATGTTTTATGTTTGATTAGTCGTATGTGGATCGTTCATTATCTTTCCTGCACGGTGGGAGTGGAAGCCTGACTAGGTAACCACGTGGTCGGGAGGTAGTGTCTTCTTACCATTTGGGTTCCCCTTCACATTGTCAGCTATTGGATGTTCGTTGCAGAAGATGTACCTTTATCATTCTTATTTCTTATCTTAGCGACTTCTTTTTAGATGATGTATATATGTTATCATGTATTCTGATTTATTGTATCTATTTTCACATACTTTGCGACATGTGCAGTGGATGTTATTTAGTGGATGTACTTTCATTATATTAGATATACTTATGCTTTGCTTATACGATTATGTATCTGTTATTTCTTTATGATCTTGAGACATTGTACTTGGAACTTAAACTAATTAATTTAAAATTATTAAATGTGACTCAACGTAAAGGAACCCTTGAGGAATTGAAACTGTATCTATATTTGCATATGTGTATTTGATGTGTATGTTCATATTGCTTCTGCATTAATGTTATCTTGATGTTGTTTAAACTTTTTTTTTTTAAAATAGTTCAGTAAACATTGTAACATGTTAGGTTTATTTCTCTTGAGTTCTCAAGTGGGGCGTTACACAATTTATTGACTCAATTTTCACAACTTACATTCAAAATCTAATTTATAGATATCATTTCATTACATTATGTAAATATTATATTTATAAATGATGTTATAAAATATTTTTTCTAATTTTTATTATTAAAGTTAGACATTTGAATAGAAGGGTAATTTATTGATTCAATTTCAACAAATTACATTCAAAACCTAATTTATAGATTGATGTAATTTCATGACATTGTGTAAATATCTATATTTATAGACAATCTCTGAAATTTTTGCCCAGAGAGCTCCGAAAAAAGGGTTCCTATAACACCAAATGAAATGAGTCCATTACAATTGAGACAAATCATTTCTAATAACATATTTCATTGATAATATATATATATATATATATATATATATATATATATATATATATATATATATATATATATATATATATATATATATATATATATATATAAAAACTTTAGCAAAACTGAAATGAGCTAAAAATAATTGCATATAATTGGTTGATATTTGTAAGGCTAATTCACTAATCATGCAAAGTGAATGCAATAGTACTAGCCTACGACAAGTACAATAAGAAAATGAGATATCTTATGTGATGTTTTTTCCTTAATGCAACAAATATATAATGGCCAATAATTTTTTTTTGAGGTGGTTCACACTATTTTGAATCAAGCTCCATATGTTTCGAAATGAAAGTTCAACTTAATTACATGAAAATAACAAATGAATTCCACCTTATAATAGGAAATAATTTGGCATTGAACAATATAATGTGTAAATAGTTCTTATAAATTATAAATTCATCATTATTTATCTAATCCTTTTCATATAGAGTTAGAAATATCTAAAATACTTTTTCAGATATGTTTTTTAATGATTTTATCTATTTTAATTTATAGAAATTTTTTAATATTGGGTAAACTTTTAAACATGATCAATGATGCTTACATAATAGTTTGATAATACCATGCAAAAGACTTTTAATATGGAGTTGTAAATCAGTGACGTTACAAAGGGGAGATTTATTTTTCAATTAAAATAATGGCTTATAATCACAAAGTCGAACACAAGTTTAAACTTTGTTAATCAAAATACAACCACCACCATCACTTATGTCTTAAACCTATTTTGTTCTTTTCAATATATAATGTGTTACATTTTTAATTTGTTTAGTTCGCCTCCATTTGTAAGATATTTTTTTAATTCATTTCTTTTATTACATATGAAAAAATAGAGTGTACAAACCCAAAAAGATGTCAGTATCTCATGTCTTATTTGAACTAGATTAGACAAGATACACAACCTTGTTGTTTAGACATTTAGATACATACATAGATTAGGAACAATCATGTCTTTGATGGTGTAGTGACCACAACAAAAAGACACTCGAAATTATACTCTTGTGCATGTCGATTGTTCATGATCTTGGTTGAGTTTGTTAACCCCCACCATCCATCTCGCATCACTGCCAATCCATCTAAGCACATGATTCTCCATAACATGAGGTATATAGGGTTGAGTCACTTCTTCAGCAACATTAATGTCTTCTATAGATGGAATCAATGCAATGGGTACTATTAAAAGAGGCTGAGGGGTTGGTCTCTCACCTCCTCTGTCCAAAATTTGTAGCTCTACCATAAGGTTGTGAAGTACCACCTTAAAGGGTGACCTCTCCATGTTGTTAGAGTCCAAGTAAAACCATGGGCAACTTCCAATGTAAAAACTTTAACAATACCATCCTTTATCACTACCCAAATTTCTTTGTAGAGAGTTGCATATTCACAAAAACTTGCATGTCCATACTGTGAATGATGAGTCTCCTTAGAGACCAAGTGAGAATTCTGACCTTGTCACTAAGAACATCATCATTTCTATTTTCCAAATAAGCCACATGAATTCAATAGAAATGATAGCTAGGAAGACATTGAAATCTTATTTGAAGTATAAGATGTTGCCAAGTACCAATTCAAAAATTGAAACATTCACATTGATATTTGAGCCAAATAAGTTCGAGATCTCTCTTGCAAACAATCAATCAAAGAAGAGATATTTCAGATTTTCAAGGACTCTACATAAGGACCAACGATTAAAGACTCCATTGGGTTACTCCAAATGAAGCTTGTGAAGTAATAAACTATGTTAAAAGAAAAAAAAAATTTGGTAAAATTTTTTGACCAATATTATCAACATATATAATAGGTAAAAGTACAAAGTTGTGTCACCTTTCAAGCTAACTTATCATAATGACTGAATTTGAGTATTTCTATCCAAAACTCAATTTTGTTCAAACATATGATCTAGATAAATTCATTCTAGCTAAGCTATATATGGTCTCACACTTTTCCAATTGGAAATATCTATTAAATGCATGTTTTATAATAGTTTGTATCCAATTACTAAAGAAATAAAATTATTTCAGATAACTGACATTTCAATAACTCTTACTATTTTTAATGATATTTTTAAAGTAAAATATAAACATCATTTTTAGAGCTCAAAGTCAAGAATATTCTCATATAGAATTTTAATTAGATATAGTATAAATTATAATTAAAAAATTCTACAAGCATGTATTTTAACACTTGAAAAGATGTTGATTTTGAGAAAGAAAAAATATTACATCATATAAAAAAAATTTAAAAATAATATGACGTTCTAGAGGAGAGAGTCCTCTTTCAGAATGTATAATTTTTCTTTTGGTTAGAATTGTTTTATTTTGAAAAATGTGGTGGGAGATGAAAACTATCGATTGCAAGTGAGTTGAAATTTGAATCACTATAAAAAAAAAAAAGGTCTAAAGACAACTTTTATTTTTTATTATTCTAGCTATATGTGTTATCAATAACATAGTCTAAGTTAAAATGGAAATAAGTTTATTTTCATATAGTTTGTGGTGGGAACTAAACCTGTAATTTTTAGCAACTAAAAAATTATCTATAAAAATTAGGAAAATATATAATTTATTATTCCAAATAATTATTAAAAATTATAATCTTAAACTTTAACTATTTCTACACATTTCATTAGTTTACATCATTTTGAAATTCTAAATAATAATATCAGTTTTATGTCATTGAAGATAAACAATTATACTTTTGCTAGCATTTTCTTTTACAAAAGGGTGACACAAGTTTGTGCTTTTACCCATATATTTTAACTTTCATAATCACAAAAATGCCACAATCATCACTTATGTTTTCAACTTATTTTGTTCCTTTTGATTTGTAATAAGTATTATATTTTTAGTTTGCTTTGTTCACCTCAATTTGTAAGATATTTTTTCAATTCATTTTTTTTTTATATTTGTACATAACTATAGAGATATATAATCATAAGGCATATAGTAAAAATACTTAAACTACATCTAAAATGTCACAAAATATGTGTATTCAAAATTATTTTATTTACAACATTTCTTTCAATTTTTATTTATTTAAGAATTACTTTGTTTCTTCAAAAAAAAATCTAATTATATTTGGGTAAGTGCACAAAGTTGTGGTGCCAAAAGGGGGGTATAAGTGGACACCTTTTTCCTGAAATCAGCAAATTCTGGACTTCAACAAGAATTTGAAGATAGTTACGCTCAAAATTTTAAGATATGACAAAAACAAAAGTCATAGTCCTTTGAATCTAGTTTCTAAACTACTAAATTTTTTTCAAAATGGTTTAGTTTTAGGTCCTCAAAAAAGGGGGCCACAGAAAGTGGTACTGTTTATTCCAAAAAAACATAACATAGTACAAAGTGTGGCCCCCCTAAAATTTTAACTTTTTTTTTGAAATTCTTTAATCACTCTGGTCAAAAGTTATCTAACACTATGTAGTTTATCCCAGATTTTTTGGGTAATTTTATAATGTGTATTTTTTTTTTAATGAATTTTTAAATTAGACCCATCCCAAAAATGTGAAATATCTGTGTGCTCCCCCTAGAAATGATTGAAAACTAATCTAAAATCAAAACTTCTTTTTTTCAAAGTGTGTAGAATGGAGTCTAGTTTCTAAAAAACTAAGTTGTTACAAAATTCGATGAATGAGCTAAAATCTATAGCCCAATTAGTACATGGTGGTTTTTGACAAAAAATGAACATACATTCAAAATAAATTATAGATGAAAGACTTAAAATAGTTCAAATTAAAAATAAATTATATGGTTAGATAGCTAACACAGAGACCTATAATGTTATGTAACCTGATCTTATCGATACCCAACCACGAAGAATCTTGAAGGGGAGCACACAAGAAAAATCAATCATTTTTTGTATGTTTGCTGGAAAACACGTCTCAGACCTGTTTATAAACTCCAAACCTTTGGGTTGGATCTCCAAGGCAAAACCAAGCCTTAGGCTTGGTTTTAATGCAAAGCTTTGAATAGCGTGTGCGCCCTATAGCGTGCACGCCCTATTAAAATGCTATTGAATTCGAGGTAGTGCGCACGCGCTATAGTGCGCACGCACTATTGAGACCTAAATTGCAAATCAAAACCAAGAGAGAGCTAGGGGGGTGGGGCGAGGGAATGGCTATTTGTTTGTGTGAGAGAGATAGAGAGAAAGTAGGGGATGGGAGAGGGGAGAGAGGAAGTGAGAAAGAGTAGGGGTGGCAGAGAGAGTATAGGATAGGAGATAGAGGAAATGTGAGAGAGTAGGGGTGGCAAAGAGAGTACAAGATGCAAGAGAGAGGAAGTGTGAGAGAGAGAGTAGAGGTGGCAAAGAGAGAGTATGGGATGGGGGAGAGCGATTGAAAGTAGGGGATGGGAGAGAGAGGAAGTGTGAGAGAGAGTACAAGTTGGGAGAGAGAGATTGAGAGTAGGGGATGGGGGAGAGAGAGAGTAGGTGGTGGGAGACGGAGTGGGAGAGGAAGAGCGAGAGAGAGGAGGATGGGAGTGCATGTGTGTGAAAGAGAGAGAGTAGGGAATGGGAGAGGGGGAAGATAGAGTAGCTTGAGAGAGAGTAGGGGATGGAAGAGAGAGTAGGGGATGGAAGAGAGAGTAGGCGATGGGAGAGGGAGTGGGAGAGGGAGAGAGAGAGGGGGGATGGAAATGTGTGTAAGAGAGAAAGAGAGAGAGTGTGAAAATGTGAGAGAGGGTAGGGGGTAGCAGAGAGAGAGTAGAGAGGGAGAGAGTGAGAGAGAGAGAGAGAGAGAGAGAGAGAGAGAGAGAGAGAGTGAGAGAGAGTGAGAGCAGGCAGTGGGAGAGGGAGAGCGAGTGAGAGAAAAAGTAGAGGATGGGAGAGGAGAGAGGGGGGATGGGTGTGTGTGAAAGAGAGAGAGTAGGGAATGAGAGAGGGGAGAGAGAGATAGAGAGAGTAGGGGATGGGATAGAAAGAGAGTAGGCGATGGCAGAGGGAGTGGGAGAGGGAGAGAGAGGGTGGATGGAGGAGAAAGAGATTAGGCAATGGTAGAGGGAGTGGGAGAGGGAGAGAGAGGGGGGATGGAAGTGTGTGTAAGAGAGAAAGTAGGGGATGGGAGATAATGTGAGAGAGAGTAGGGGTGGAAAAGAGAGAGAGTGAGAGTAGGGGATGGGAGAGAGAGGGAGAGGGAGAGAGAGAGAGAGATAGTAGGCGATGGGAGAGGGAGTGGGAGGGAGAGGGAGAGGGGGAATGGAAGTGTGTAAGAGAGATAGAGTTGGGCATGGGAGAGAGTAGGCAATGGGAGAGGGAGTGAGAGAGAGAGGGGGGGGGGAATGAGAATGTGTATAAGAGAGATAGAGTAGGGGATGGGAGAGAGTGTGAGAGTTTGAGAGAGTAGGGGGTGGTAGAGAGAGCTTGTACAGGATGGGGGTGAGAGAGAGAGAGAGAGAGTATGAGAGAGAGTAGGGGATGGAAGAGAGAGAGTGAGAGTAGGGGATGGGAGAGAGAAAGTAAAGAGGGAAAGAGAGTACTTGAGAGAGAGAGAGATAGTAGGTGGTGCAAGAGGGAGTGGGAGAGGGAGAGAGAGGGGGGATGGGAGTGTGTGTGACAAATCTAGAGAGTAGGGGATGGGAGAGGAGAGAGAGAGGGGGGGTGGGAGTGCGTGTCTATGAAAGAGAGAGAGTAGAGGATGGGAGAGGGGAGAGAGAGAGTAGGGGATGTGAGAGAGTGTGAGAGTGTGAGAGAGAGTAGGTGGTGTCAGAGAGAGCTCGTATGGGATGGGAGAGAGAGAGTGAGATTAGGGGATGGGAGTGTGAGAGAGAGTAGGGGATGAGAGAGAGAGTGAGAGTAAGGGATGGGATGGGAGAGAGAGAGAGAGTAGATAGGGAGAGAGAGAACTTGAGAGAGAGAGATCTAGTAGGCGGTAGGAGAGGGAAAGGGAGAGAGATAGGGGGGATGGGAGTGTGCGTGATAGATGTAGAGAGTAGGGGATGGTAGAGAAGAGAGTGGGGGGATAAGAGTGTGTGTGTCTGTGAAAGAGAGAGAGTAGGGGGTGGCAAAGAGAGAGTACGAGATGGGAGAGACAAAGTGAAAGGATGGGAAAGACTGTGAGAGAGAGTAGGAGGTGACAGAGAGAGAGAAAGAGAGAGAGAGAGAGAGAGAGAGAGAGAGAGAGAGAGAGAGAGAGAGTACGAGATGAGAGAGACAAAGTGAAAGGATGAGAGAGAGTGTCAGAGAGAGTAGGGGATGGGAGAGAGTGTGAGAGAGAGTTGGGGATTGGAGAGAGAGAGAGAGTAAGAGTAGGGGATGGGAGAGAGAGAGAGTAGAGAGGGAGAGAGAGAACTTGAGAGAGAGAGAGATAGTAGGTGGTGGGAGAGGGAGTGGGAGAGGAGGAGAGAGAGGGATGGGAGTGCGTGTGAGCGATCTAGAGAGTAAGGGATGGGAGAGGGGAGAGAGAGAGGGGGATGAGAGTGTGTATCTGCAAAAGAGAGAGTTTAGGGGATGGGAGAGGGGAGAGAGAGTAGCGGATGGGAGTGTGTGTAAGAGAGAGTAGGGGATGGGAGAGAGTGTGAGAGAGAGTAGGAGGTGGCAGAGAGAGAGAGAGTAAGAAGTGGGAGAGGGAGGATGGGAGTGTGTGTGAGAGATCTAAAGAGTAAAGGATGGGAGAGGGGAGAGAGAGTAGGGAGAGAGAGAGAGTAGGGAGGGTGGAGAGTGATGTGTTCTAATATAGTGCGTATGCGCTATAGCGCGTACGCACTATGTGAAATCACCTAAAAATGGTCAAAAAGCAACATTGGGGCCCGTTTCATTCATTCTCTGCTTTTGTTCTGTTCTGCACTCTGTTATCCCGACAGAAATTGTGGGTTTCAACACAGCAAACATTCTTTCAAAGTGGCAAACACTATTTCAAGCTAACAAACACTATTTCAAGGTGGAAAACACTTTTGGAAGCTAACAAACACCAAATTCAATCATTGGATACACGATTTGAAGACTTTTTGAATATTCCTTGTATAGAAAAGGTTAGTGCAATCTATTTTAAATATTGTTTGTTGATATATAGATACAAATTTGATTATAATTTGACATGTTGTTTAATATATAGTGAATTCATTGAAATTTGTATGTTTCAATGAAATGTTATTTCGAAATGGTTAGAAATTTGACAAGTCATTTTATATATATATATTGTGTATTCATTCAAATAATTATAATTTTTATATGTATTTGAATAATTTTTAATTTACACATTTTAAGTAATTCAAATGTTTGAATAATTTGACATGTAGAAATCATCATCATGCCAAGGAAGAAACCAAAAAATCAAACAAATGAAGATAGGGAGAGAGATTTGGCAATTAAAAGAGATAAAATGAAATTACTACGTGAGCAAAGAAAATTGCAAAGCAATAATGAAGAATTGACTTTTGAAGAGGATCAAGAACCACCGGTACCAAGAAACAAAGAGGAAGAATTGGAAAGACAAAGAGAACGAATGAGACTGTTACGCTCAAGAAGACAATTGAATTGTGAAGCTACACCATCTTCTAATGTTGGAGTCATATCGTCCGCTACACCATCTTCCAATGTTGAAGTCATATCGTCCTCTCATGTTGAAGAGAAACCGATTTGTAGATCCGACGATATACACACTCCATCATGTCATGTTGAAGGCACAACATCAACACATCAAGTAGGTGATATTCCATCTTTTGCATCTTATTGCCAAGGCACATCATCTTCGGTTCAAGGTACGCAATACACTCAACCTTATGTTGATGTTCAAAATGTTGAGAGAATTGAAGAGATTATAACACCTTCTAGAATTTGTTTTAGAAGACCAAAATATTTGATTGATATTGATAGTAACATTTTGAAATCAATGCCTGACAAGATTAGCAAGCGTACTTGTCAAAGAAAAGTTAATCGTATGTGGAGATTATTTTTTGATGAATTAAATATTATAGGTCAATGCCAATTATTTGTTGAAATGATGAGGAATTTAAAATTTAGGCCTATCATGAAGATTCTTGGGCTAAGAACGATGGATGATTCAAATGAAAAAAATATTGTAAAGAATCTAATGAATGCTTATAACAAAGTGGGTTCTAAATCACGCACCAAAGATAGTAATATCGCAAGACGAGTACTTACATCGACAATAGTAAGTAGCCAAATGAAGAAAGCTCGACTCATGAGAAAGACAAGCAAAACATTAAAAATTGGTAGAGGTACTCTAAGAAGAGCCATGCTAAGGCGTGAGAGATTGGAAGATCCAACAAAAAATGAGTTATGGACATTTAGCAGTAGACTACCGCGAAAGGATAAAGAAATTAGTGAAGCCTTGAAATCATTGATCGAAGATTTTTTGAAAAATAACACACGTGTTTCTCCTAATCAAAGAGATGTTGTAAGAAGGAGGATTGGTTACCCAAGGTTTGTGACAACCTCCTACAACCAATCTGGTTGTGAATCTTGCATTAGCAAGCTTAATCTAATATCAATGTTTGTTGTATGCTCAAGGTTTTATCTCCTATAATAGTCCAGTGGCTGGTTCAGGTTTTCTGGTTGGGTATTTTTAGGTGCAATTGTACCTAGTCCCTTCATATTTTGTCCATAACTCCTCAAAAAAGTGTTAATTGGTTCATCTAATAAGCCATTGATTTTTAGGAAGGATTCAATAGTGATTTCCTCCCCCTCGCTTTACAACTCGTCAATATTTGCATCATCTACAGTAGTTGTTTCTTGCAACTCATCTCTTACACTTTCTCAATTTTGCCTCTTCTAGGCTTGTTCCAACTAGCCCTTGCCAGTCCTAAACTATTGGGTGATTAAAATACCCTTTTCCTCACTCTAAAATATACTCCAAAACCAACTACACTTGATTTGTAAAATATCACTCAAAATTGGCTATTTCAGTCTGCCAACTAGGCCTAGTTTGAGGCCATTTACAAAGCAACTCACAATCCCTTGACTTTTGGAACTCCCATGACCCAAAAAAGTCTTAAGAAACGACTCAAATGCAAGGATTCTTTTATTTTTTTGGTCTCATGATCAACTTTACAATGGTTTTTACAAAACCCTCCTTTCTAGCCCCTTTACCCTAGGGCTTTCTAGAACTCTTACTTTGCAACATCTCTAGAACCCCAAAATTGTTCAACCACCTTCACTTTGGTTATATTAGATGACTTCAAACATAAAATGCAACTCTTGTTTGGAGAAAACACTAAATCCACCTTGGGAGCAATCACATACCCCTTTTTATGCACTCAAATTTTAGGGAAAACTATGCAAATACTTCTTAAATGGTTTCAAAACTCAACTTTTCAGATGGAAATGGTTATTATAGACTCAAACCAACAAGAAAAATCCCAAACTTGAGGTTTCTCAACACTCAACAATCAAATTTCAAAACTATTACCCGCACTTACTACTAGGACAATTTCTAGTTTTAATGGTCAAACTCCCAAACCATACAAAGGACCCCCCGCTGTTTTTGCATTTTTAAACACTCTTTTTGGAGACCTACAATAACCTCTCTCACTTTTTGGAGATCACACTCCATTTTCATTTTACAACGCCATCTCGGGTGATGCTGAAACTTGCAATGTCGGCTAGTACAAAGTTGCCAACTGCCAAATCTCTCTCACCTTTCCTCGTGGGATCGAACTGTCTACTCTGTTAGCTCCGTGTGGTCGGGTAAACCCTATCCCCAACCTCGTCCTATCCCCTTTAGTGCTCAAACGTTCTCAGGCACGCCAATCCAGAATGTCCCCAAGGGTCACTAAATGCCATAGGGCTGCGATCTTTGATGGGGCATATCTCGGAGCTCGTACGAGGTATGGATGCAATTCTAGTTCCTACAAGACCATGTTGCGAAGACCTACAATAACCTCTCTCACTTTTTGGAGATCGCACTCCATTTTTGTTTTACAATGCCATCTTGGGTGATGCTGAAACTTGCAGTGTGGGCCAGTTCAAAGTTGCCAACTGTCAAATCTCTCTCACCTTTCGTCGTGGGATCAAACTGTCTGCTCCGTTAGCTCCAGGTGGATGGGTAAACCCTATCCCCAACCTCGCCCTATCCCCTTCAGTGCTTGAACGTTCTCAGGCACGCCAATTCGGAATGTCCCCAAGGGTCACTAAATGCCATAGGGCTGCGATCTTTGACGGGGCATATCTTGGAGCTTGTGCGAGGTATGGATGCGATTCCAATTCCTACAGGACCATGTAGTGGAGACCTACAATAACCTCTCTCACTTTTTGGAGATCACATTCTGTTTTCATTTTACAACACCATCTCGGGTGATGCTGAAACTTGTAGTGTTGGCCAGTTCAAAGTTGCCAACTGCCAAATCTCTCTCACCTTTCGTCGTGGGATCGAACTGTCTGCTCCGTTAGCTCTGGGTGGCCGGGTAAACCCTATCCCCAACCTCATCCTATCCCCTTTAGTGCTCGAACGTTCTCAGGCATGCCAATCTTGAATGTCCCCAAGGGTCACTAAATGCCACAGGGCTGCGATCTTTGACGAGACATATCTCGGAGCTCGTGCGAGCTATGGATGCAATTCTAGTTCCTACAGGACCGTGTTGCGGAGACTTACAATAACCTCTCTCGCTTTTTGGAGATCACATTCTATTTTCATTTTACAACACCATCTCGGGTGATGCTGAAACTTGTAGTGTTGGCCAGTACAAAGTTGCCAACTGCCAAATCTCTCTCATCTTTCGTCGTGGGATCAAACTGTCTGCTCCATTAGCTTCGAGTGGCCGGGTAAAACCTATCCCCAACCTTGTCTTGTCCCCTTCAATGCTTGAATGTTCTCAGCCACGCTGAACCAGAATGTCCCTAAGGGTCACTAAATGCCACAGGGCTGCGATCTTTGACGGGGCATATCTCGGAGCTCGTGCAAGATATGGATGAGATTCCAATTCCTACAGGACTGTGTTGCAGAGACATACAATAACCTCTCTCGCTTTTTGGAGATCACATTTCGTTTTGATTCTACAATGCCATCTCGGGTGATGCTGAAACTTGTAGTGTTGGCCAGTACAAAGTTGCCAACTGCCAAATCTCTCTCACCTTTCGTCGTGGGATCAAACTGTCTGCTCCATTAGCTCCGAGTGGCCGAGTAAACCTTATCCCCAACCTCTTCCTGTCCCCTTCAGTGCTCAAACGTTCTCAGGCACGCTGAACCAGAATGTCCCTAAGGGTCACTAAATGCCATAGGGCTGCAATCTTTGACGGGGCATATCTCGGAGCTTGTGCGAGGTATGGATGCAATTCCAGTTCTTACAGGACCGTGTTGCGGAGACCTACAATAACCTCTCTCACTTTTTGGAGATCACACTTCATTTTTTTTTTACAATGCCATCTTAGGTGATGCTGAAACTTGCAGTGTGGGCCAGTACAAAGTTGCCAACTGCCAAATCTCTCTCACCTTTCATTGTGGGATTGAACTGTCTGCTCCATTAGCTCCGAGTGGCCGGGTAAACCCTATCCCCAACCTCATCCTATCCCCTTTAGTGCTCGAACGTTCTCAGGCACGCCAATCCAGAATGTCCCCAAGGGTCACTAAATGCCATAGGGCTGCAATCTTTGACGGGGCATATCTCAGAGCTTGTGCGAGGTATGGATGCGATTCTAGTTCCTACAGGACCGTGTTGTGGAGACCTACAATAACCTCTCTCACTTTTTGGAGATCACATTCTGTTTTCATTTTACAACGCCATCTCGGGTGATGCTGAAACTTGTAGTGTGGGCCAGTTCAAAGTTGCCAACTGCCAAATCTCTCTCACCTTTCGTCGTGGGATCAAACTGTCTGCTCCGTTAGCTTCGGGTGGCCGGGTAAAACCTATCCCCAACCTTGTCTTGTCCCCTTCAGTGCTTGAATGTTCTCAGGCACGCCAATCCAAAATGTCCCCAAGGGTCACTAAATGCCATAGGGCTGCGATCTTTGATGGGGTATATCTCAGAGCTTGTGCGAGGTATGGATGCGATTCTAGTTCCTATAGGACCGTGTTGCGGAGACCTACAATAACCTCTCTCGCTTTTTGGAGATCACATTCTGTTTTCATTTTACAACACCATCTCGAGTGATGCTGAAACTTGTAGTGTGGGCCAGTTCAAAGTTGCCAACTGCCAAATCTCTCTCACCTTTCGTCATGGGATTGAACTATCTGCTCCGTTAGCTCCGAGTGGCCGGGTAAACCCTATCCCCAACCTCGTCCTATCCCCTTTAGTGCTTGAACGTTCTCAGGCACGCCAATCCAGAATGTCCCCAAGGGTCACTAAATGCCACAAGGCTGCGATCTTTGACGAGACATATCTCAGAGCTCGTGCGAGGTATGGATGCGATTCCAGTTCCTACAAGACCATGTTGCGGAGACCTACAATAACCTCTCTCGCTTTTTGGAGATCACATTCTGTTTTCATTTTACAACACCATCTCGGGTGATGCTGAAACTTGTAGTGTTGGCCAGTACAAAGTTGCCAACTGCCAAATCTCTCTCATCTTTCGTCGTGGGATCAAACTGTCTGCTCCATTAGCTCCGGGTGGCCAGGTAAAACCTATCCCCAACCTTGTCTTGTCCCCTTCAATGCTTGAATGTTCTCAGGCACGCCGAACCAAAATGTCCCTAAGGGTCACTAAATGCCACAGGGATGCGATATTTGACGGGGCATATCTCGGAGCTCGTGCAAGATATGGATGAGATTCCAATTCCTACAGGACTGTGTTGCAGAGACATACAATAACCTCTCTCGCTTTTTGGAGATCACATTTCGTTTTCATTCTACAATGCCATCTCGGGTGATGCTGAAACTTGTAGTGTTGGCCAGTACAAAGTTGCCAACTGCCAAATCTCTCTCATCTTTCGTCGTGGGATCAAACTGTCTGCTCCATTAGCTCCGAGTGGCCGAGTAAACCTTCTCCCCAACCTCTTCCTGTCCCCTTCAGTGCTCGAACGTTCTCAGGCATGCTGAACCAGAATGTCCCTAAGGGTCACTAAATGCCACAGGGTTGCGATCTTTGACGGGGCATATCTCGAAGCTTGTGCGAGGTATGGATGCGATTCCAGTTCCTACAAGATCGTGTTGCGGAGACCTACAATAACCTCTCTCACTTTTTGGAGATCATACTTCATTTTATTTTTACAATGCCATCTCGGGTGATGCTGAAACTTGCAGTGTGGGCCAGTACAAAGTTGCCAACTGCCAAATCTCTCTCACCTTTCGTTGTGGGATCGAACTATCTACTCCGTTAGCTCTGAGTGGCCGGGTAAACCCTATCCCCAACCTCATCCTATCCCCTTTAGTTCTCGAACGTTCTCAGGCACGCCAATCCGGAATGTCCCCAAGGGTCACTAAATGCCATAGGGCTGCGATCTTTGATGGGGCATATCTCGGAGCTTGTGCGAGGTATGGATGCGATTCTAGTTCCTACAGGACCGTGTTGCGGAGACCTACAATAACCTCTCTCACTTTTTGGAGATCACATTATGTTTTCATTTTACAACGCCATCTCGGGTGATGCTGAAACTTGCAGTGTGGGCCAGTTCAAAGTTGCCAACTGTCAAATCTCTCTCACCTTTCGTCGTGGGATCAAACTGTCTGCTCCGTTAGCTCCGGGTGGCCGGGTAAACCCTATCCCCAACCTCTTCCTATCCCCTTCAGTGCTCGAACGTTCTCAGGCATGCCAATCTGAAAAGTCCCCAAGGGTCATTAAATGCCATAGGGCTGCGATCTTTGACGGGGCATATCTCGGAGCTCGTGCGAGGTATGGATAGGATTCTAGTTCCTACAGGACTGTGTTGCAGAGACCTACAATAACCTCTCTCAATTTTTGGAGATCACATTCCATTTTCATTCTACAATGCCATCTCGGGTGATGCTGAAACTTGTAGTGTTGGCCAGTACAAAGTTGCCAACTGCCAAATCTCTCTCATCTTTCGTCATGGGATCAAACTGTCTGCTCCATTAGCTTTGGGTGGCCGGGTAAACCCTATCCCCAACCTCTTCCTATCCCCTTCAGTGCTCGAACGTTCTCAGGCACGCTGAACCAGAATGTCCCTAAGGGTCACTAAATGCCACAGGGTTGCGATCTTTGACGGGGCATATCTATGGGCTATCAATACTTCGACTATACTTTAAGTCAACGATTATCAATATGTGAAAAAATGGAACTCGTTGTATTTTGAAGTACTGAGAAGATGGCCTTGCCCTTCCCCAGGAGTTTCAGAAATGGGAGACATTAGGTAAGAGAGTGAAAATGTTACTATCACTTAAACGCACATGACGCAATTGGAAATGCAAATTTTGATGGTAATCATTTTGTGATAAGGGAGAGACTAGGGATGATCATTGTTACTATCTCTTTAGTAGTGGAATTTTGTTTTCTCTTGAATTTGGTGGTGGGGGATCAGTGGTAAGACTCCTTGGATATTCCTTCTTATGATGTTAGTGACAAGTGTTGCTCTTTGAAAACACTTGTACAATCTTTTTTAAATTATTAGATAAAAAAAGAGAATTGTAAGTATTAAACATGATTAGCCTTTAGTTCCTAGAAGATCTTTATTTCCCCATCAATGCATTTAGAAAGTTAAGTTTGAAGAAGATCATAAATAGAAAAAATTAGAGAAGCGATTTAAACATTTATATTGATTGGAAACATGTGAGTCTTGAGTTTCCTCTACCTTTTAAAGAACGTTCCTTAGCTAGCAGACCTAATTCCACATTCCATAAGACTGTCATTGCGCTAAAGATTTAGGAAACCAACTACTCTAAGATAAAGCTTCTCGGTCAATAATAATCTAGCCTATTGAGGTACATAATACTTCTCAATTAAACTTGTGTTAATTCAGTATTAATTTTGTAATTAACTACAATTTCAGTATCTATGTACAGGGGGTGACTGAGAAAACTATTTGAGGTCCAATTTGAAAATATATTTGTAAGGATCTCGACCAAGGTTCACAACTTTGATGATTAATACATTCATTCAAGCCAGAACCTCACTACAAAAAAATAATATATAAAAAAGGTAGTGAATAACGTCATGGCTAGACCCAAATCAACCAATGAAAGTCAAATTAGCATAATGTGGAACAACAATATATGCATTGAGTGGGTTGTCATAAAAAAGCTTCATAATAAAATTCATGTCTAGAATTAAAAGACCTTAAAGAACATTTATGCTTGTAACACAAATGGCCATTCAAAATTGAATATGATTACAATATGTGAAATAGCATTACAAGAACTTGTAATGCTCTTGTGAACATCATGTTAATTCTTGTAAGAATCCCTAAGATGCTTTTTATACTCAAAATTTTGTTGAAATTGAATTAATTTTTATCCTGTCGGTTAATTGGCTTAGGGTGATATATGCTTCTTGGATGGAATAATGAGTTCATGATTAACTCTGTATTAAGATTCATAGCATCTTCTAGTTATTTGCAAAGGAAATTTATAAATTACTTGCTAATGTCATATGGCTTGCTTGAGAAAGATGTTTGTGTTCTTATTGATGGGTACTAATGACTATCCACATTTAGTTCTTTAATATCCTATTTGACAAGCTTTCTATAGACATTTCTTTGCCATACTAAGTATTTTTGAAAACATATTTGAGTAGGACTATAGTAGATACTACCAGAAACAGCTTCTTTGCAGTTTTTGAGAAATACTAATAAAGCAAAAAAGAACATCTACTAGTTGGTAGACATAATGGCAACTCTCTAGCAATTGAATTTAATTTCATACATGCACATATCTAATTTAATGTCATACACGAACATATCTAATTTAACGTCATACATGAACAAACATATAATATAAAATGATAACCAATAATGTCATATACATTAACAAACACATAATATATTATGATAACCAATAATGTCGTATATGAACAAACATATCATATATTAACCAATAATGTCATACATCAAATATGTCATACATCAAATATAGAATGTCATATGTACATCAAATGTGTATCGAATATGTCTCTCAGATGCTTATATATATACATGGGGAAGGAAACAAGTCTCTATATATATGTATCAAATATCTCAACTACATCTTTTCCTTCTCACGAGGGGAAGGAAACAAGTCTCTCGACGTCCTCTGTCGTCGTGTGGAGGGAGACAGTGGAGATGACGGGGCCTTCCTGACACGCTCACTTGACCTCTTGTTGAGGCTCTTCTCCAGGTCCAACTAATACAAAGAAAGTAGATATGAATCAATATTTATTATACGTTGAAATCAAATATATGTACTCATAAAATCAATTATTTTCTTACCGCCAACAAATAGTCACTATGTAAGTCCACCTCAAATGCTCGTGGACGATCAGGCGTGACAAGACCCTACAACAATTCAATAAATATAATCACTTATAAATAACATTAGAAATTTTGAGATTAACTATTATAAACAACAACTAAAACGAAGAAAATTCTTTCATACCTCCGTCAGTGGCTGTGAGCTAGCCACAGCTGTGGCCACTCCACTATCAACAGACTGTTGCAGATGAGGAGGTGTGTCCGACATCATGAGCTGCACGTCATACAATACACGTTATATCTAACATGAAACATGGAATAAATATAATCAAATGAATTAAATTAACATGAAACAACTGTACCTGTGTGAAGCTCGTATGATGTCTCTACTCTGCATCTGTGGTAAAGGTTGAGGGTCCTGTGGAGAACTGATGCACATGCATATTTTTTTTGGTCAATCCTTAATATGATTACGTAATAAATATATGTATTAATTAAAATGATTAAATTGATACATACCTCAGGACTCGTCGAAGGGACAAAAAATGGGCCTGGAGGATCACTGCTAGGCCCAGGAACACTTTGACCCTAAATTTTGAACAATGTCAATAAATCCTAATTAATTAATCATTCACTATACGTATGAAATGTGATCAAATTAGTAATTTACCTGTGTGTCAATGCCAAATGTCTCATTCAGGAACTGATCGGTGACAAGCCCATCATCTGCACCATCTCCGACATGAGTGCCAAATGTGCATAGGGATCCACATGAAGTGCACATGTGACCACGATGTATAGAAGGCTCCCCCTCAACTAATGGGCTCATGGAATGGATGAGGGTCTGTGTCAAAGCATTAATGGTCCCTAGAGTGTTGGCCTCTACATGTTCCTTCACAACTGAAGGAATAATCACATGCTCACGTTGTGGATGGACCACGGGTGCCCTAACTACATTAGGGTCACAACGTTCTCCGGGCCTCTCAAATGATGACCCCCCACCTCTACCCTGGGAGTCTAACATATCAAAATAATTGGGGATCTCCCCAAGGACAAACTCACAATATAATTTCTTCAAAAAATACATGGGGACCTCGTGATTGTTGCAAGGAGGGGTATCAAAAACCATCCACCATCTATCCCAAAAATTATTTCTAATAGCATCATGTATGCACCAATGGATGGGGAATCGTTTAGTACCCTCTCTAACAGTATTTTGCTCACCGGGTTTTCTAAATAATGCACATATACTACTTTTTGGTATTTCCTTTTTTTTAACATCTTCATATGACAATTTATTTGCATAAAATCTTTTTTGTTCATCCCTCTTAGCCCGCCAAATATCTAACTGACCACTAATTGAGGCTATCTGAGTGTTAATGGATTCGAGGGATGATGCCAATTGAGCCCTCATTGGATTGGTTTGTCCGGATTCTTTCAACTGAGCAATGATTCCTTCTAATTCATTTTTGCCTCTCTCTATTTCATTTCTTAGATTTTCTTGTGTGCCTGGTGCAGGTCTTGCAATTGGTTCGGGTTGTGGAATTTGTTCTTCTTGAGGAGGGTTTTGGTTTTGGGGTTCTTGAGGGTTTTGATGTTCTTGTGGATTTTTTGGTTGATTATGAACATTTCCTGATAAAAAATCAATTGAAATTCAAATAAATAAACAAATCTAAATGAAATTTGTAAAAACCCTACAAAAGAATATAAAAAACTTACAAAACAATATGAAAAATATATCAAACAATGCAAAGTTAGGTTTATATCACTTACGGCGTCATCGTGGGTGCGCTTGTGGTCTTGGATTTCATTGACGAGGAGGCATTTTGGCAAATGGTGGTGCAAATGTTGAGTCTTCAACTCGCGTACACGCTGCTCGCTGTAGGAGTAAAAGAAAATGGTAATGAAAATGATGGGCTGCGGGTTTGCAGCCCATCATACATACTTTTTATTTTTTAGAAAGCGCGCACGCGCTATGGCTTGGGTTGCCCAAGCCATAGTGCGTGCGCGCTAAAGCGCGTATGCACTGTTTAAAATAGGAAAAAAAAAAATTGTTGTCACCTTTTTGGCACCACAACTCGGTGCATATGCCCATTTTTTAAAATACTTGTCTATCATTTTTTTTAATAATAGTACAATAGAAATAATAAATTTGCTATAGAGTAATATTTGATGATCATATTTATAAACTATATAACATATTAAAAAAGACTTAATTTTGATTGAATATTTGATATTACATATATGCATCATTTAGAAAGCAATGTTGCCAGGGTTAATTTTGCTTTTCACCTTCTTGTTCTTTGTTTTAGAGTTCACAATCTTACAAAACATTGTGTATATTGTAATACAATCTCCCTATAAGTATGATAATAATAAAAAATTCAAAACTTCAAATGAAGTTCAATAATTATTTAGATTAGAATATGGAAAAAAAGGTTAGAACATACCTTAGCATATGTGTGCATGTCTTAAAAAGGGTTAGAAAAACTACGGTTAATAAAGGGTTAGAAAAACTACAGTTTTATTGTCATTCAAAAAATATGAATGAGCAACTATGTAAAAAGCGACATACTTGGTTTGTATAATAGTTAAATAATCTTTCCAAGCATAAGTATCAAAGTTAAATAAGAAAATTTAAGTAGTACATGAAGGCACAATTGAGATCAAGCATATTGTTTGTGTTAAATCATTCATTATCCTCTAAGTTATTAGATCTCTTTTTTTTGCTTTTCTTTCATATGGTAATTTTTTTAACATTTGGTTTTGTTTATTTTATTGTTTTTCTCTTATGTTTCTTTTTTTGGTGCAGTGTACCATTGTAAATCATAAACACCTAAGTGGTGTAAATTTTCATGATTCTTTAAAACTTATCTTAATGTATTTTCATTATAGTTAGCATGATAATGTTGGAAAGTCAGGTAAGGTATTGAGGGTGGGGGAGATTTGTGCCACAAACTTTCTCACCTATTTAACCTTTTAACCATAAACTAATAATCTATAGTTCACCTTAACTAATATTTGTTGTAACATCAACTAATTTACTAATAACTTATTACATATTGTTGTAATGTAAATCTTTTCAAAGTAGTAAGCATGTAACATAAGTACTCACACAAACAATACACAACACAATATTTTGGTCTTGTAGAAAACCCTTGGTTAGAGGGAAAAACTACATTGAGTAGGATACCCATAACTTATCACTGCAATAATAAGATGACTAATTGAGAGCTTACAATAATATCATCTTGTGAATGACTTGACCTTGTTAGGAGTAATTGATACCTTGTTAGAAGTATTTACAATACTATTAAAGACTACTTTGTTAAGAGATTTTATCCCACTTATACAACGTTCACCTTGTTAGAGGATTTACAAAAAGTCAAAAGACTTTTAGTCAAATTAAGAACTACCTAGTTAAAGGATTTCACAATCTTGTTGCTAACCTGCAAAGAATAAATCAACACGAGTTCTGACCTATGATTGCTTCTTTCGAAAGCTTGTCAAATCCTTTAAGCTCTTCCACTATTATGTAATTGATATGCTTTGTGAGTGCTTCACGATTCTATCTTCTTCTTTTCCCTTGACGTCTTCTATCTCTCTTCTTTATACTATATATTCTTCAACTTTTGTTTGATCACCTATATATCATTCATTGTCTTTTGTCTTTCATTATTGCCTAAACCTAATTAGGGTTCCATGAGACTTCATCTTGAATATTCCATAAACTATTTTGACCTTCAGTATCAATTTTAAATCACGCTCCGACATTTCCAATAGATTTAACTTTATTTTTATTCGATAAGCTTTCCTTGAATTCATTACATAAATCTTTACGCAAGTCTCTATAAACTATTTCTGATGATTCCTTGGGTTTTTTTCCTTCAATTCATCTTCTTTATTGATTCAATGGATCTCTTTCCTTGATGATTGCACCTATGTTTTACCCTAGATTGTTCTTGCTGTATCATATTAATTCAATTTGTTGTTTACTGATAACTTGCTCCTTTGTTTTGATAATATTCCTTTGTACCAACTAGATTCTTACTAACATTTGTACCGATAGTGTTCTAATATTTCGATAACATTCTCCTTATTGTTGTTTCCAATAATGTCTTCTATTCGTGTTCATGACTTATCTATTTACCTACTTTCTTAACCGATATACCTATTAACTTAACTTCTCGATAGTGATCTTTCACTTCTTCAGGATTTTCCAACAATGACAACCATGCTACAAAATATTCTTAAATAACATGTAGAGGATTTTGTCAATTAACATATAGACTTAATAATTGCACTTAATGTATACCTAAATTTAAATATGGGTCCTCTATCCCTTCAATATTGTTTAGAATTGAGGCAATCCTTATTTTGAAGTGTAATCCTCTATTTCTTATCTAACTAGGTAACTCATTTAATCTCCAAGACCATATGTCACCATTTGTAACCTCACTATTCTATCCCAACCTCCAAATTGACTGTTGGATTTCGTCATGCATCCACTAAGCATTTAGGACCTACAATTTCAGTTTGGGCTTGAAATGAGAGCTATATAAGTTGTTCTATACCCTAAATTTTGAGTTTGAATTTGAACCATGTCCTTTTTCTTGGTGAATTAATGAAGGATTAAGATCCATAGTTGTCTTTCTAAATTTAATCTCCCAATTTTGTAAAAAAGAAAAAAATTACACTTTATTTTGGTAAGATGAAATCAATTACAATGTTGGATCCCCACTTTGAAGACATACCATTAAGTGAAGACTAATGAATCAAGACTACATCAATCTTCAATCAAGCATTCAAATCATTCTCAACATCATGATGAAGTTATAAAAGGATTATGATGATGACTAAGAGATCATTAACCATTGATTGGATTATATCCTTCCTGTTTGGATTTGGGTATAGTTTATTTCTATCTTCATAAATGCATACTTGTATTTTAGATCCGTACTTTTTGCTTACTTTCAATCACACATGAATTGCATTTGCACATAAGGTTTTTTCTATCACGCTAGGGTAGATCTTTACGTAATATATATATATATATATATATATATATATATATATATATATATATATATATATATATGTATGTATGTATGTATGTATGTATGTATGTATGTATGTATGTATGTATGTATGTATGTATGTATGTATGTATGTATGTATGTATGTATGTATCTTATTGGAATTTTATATAGGTACTCTAGGTTCATGAGAAGTACCCACATTATCTCTATCATATTAACTATCCGTGGAGGTGGAATTCACTAGAACAAGGGAATTGACCAAGGCGACTCCCTAAATAGCCACTCACACACATATTTCTCATATTTACATGTGAAAAAGATCCTATAAATAGTTGTTAGAACTTTTGAAATAATCTAGCTCAAAATCAGGAAATTATAACACCAAAGATGACTACAATATACCCATCAAGAAATAACTAAGGCAAAAAATGGATCTGCACCCCTTAATTTGTGTTGGGACAAAAAATTCCTTCCAAAATATCAACTATTCCCTTGGATTTTGTTACAAAAGAAAATTCCAATTGCAGATAGGTTTGTAAAGTTGGGCTATGAAGAGCCAAGTAGGTGCTCCCTATGCAAGAATGAGTAGGAAGCAACAAATCACATTTTGCTTATTGTAATTTCTCTAACAACGATTGGCAGTGGATATTTGGAAAGATAGGTTGGATTACTACACTTCCTGAAAACATACTTGGACTCTTCCAATATTGTTACAATACTCATAAATAAAGTATATTTACAATACTATGAAAGTTTGCCTCATCAATCATGATTTGGAAACTATGGAAAGAGAGAAACACATGAATATTTTAAGACAAGAAAATGACTTAGGAACAACTAACCAATAAATTAAAGTAGTTGTCATTGAAATAGTCAATAATATAATTGTTAATCTTCCTAAGGTTATCATGGGACAAAAATGTGTGAGGTAGGTGGACTTGGTTAAGAATTGCATCCTTCATAGGTCTAAGTTATACCAGAAGTATTAAAAAGAGACAAGAGTGTACTTGGAGGTCTCCCAAAAAAGGTTGGTTCAAGCTAAACTTTGATGGGGCCTCTAGTGGCAACCCCAATGTGGTAGGAATATGTTATTTTTGGTCAATAAACATAGTGGTAAAACAGATACTCAATAGCCAAATCTCTAGGATATGCATCAAATAGTGAGTCAGAACTCTCAAAATTAATTGAAGGACACAAAATTTGAAGAAACTTACAAATAGATAAGTTAGAAATTGAGGGGTATTCAACAATGATCACAAATGCCTTGAGTAAAGGTAATATACCAATCTAGAAATTGAACTCCCTGTAGAGATTGAAACTAGGAGAAATTAATATGAAAATAATTTGAACTTTAATTTAATAAAGATGAATAAATTAGCCAACTTAAATACTTAATGATGATTATTTAAATTATGGGAAAGTAAAAATTGAATTTAATTAACCGATAATGATCAATTAATTAAATAAATTTCATCATTTAATTAATATAAGAGAATGATTAATTGATGCAAAGTTTCAATTATTAGGGAAAATTGTCATCGATAGACACTGTAGCCGACAGGGTGTCGTCGTCGGTAAAGATTTTGTAGCCGACAGGAAGATTAGTATTGTTATGAAGCTGATGGACCCCTTCAGGAAGGTTCAGCGGAAAGTATTTATACTCCGTCTAGGATCATTGTAAACCATCTTATCTTATCTTACATGATGCTCTGGATGTAATCCATTGTCATATGCAAATAAAAGAGTAATATTGTCCATGTTCATTATCTGTGTGCATTTCTTAATTAACCTATGCTGTAAACATTTGGCGTCATTGCCTATGAACCTGGAAGGTGGGAGGAATGAAGATTAATGCCAAATCAGCTTAACAAGGATTGAAATAAGGTCAAGGGAAAAGATGGAATCCGTACTGTGCAAGAAAATTTAATTTTGGCGCAACAAGCCGAACGTAGAAGGAGGTTCTAGAAGGTTGTTGACAGACACAGAAGCACAGAGGAATTGTTGGAGGAGACTCAACAGTGGATGGAGTTGGTGGAAGAAGCACGGGAGGAGTTTTTGAATTTGTGTTCACCAAGGGAAGAGAATCCCAACGAAAGAGAATCGACTCACACAACTTGAAGTGCTAAGGGAGCAAGAGCGCGGAGTGAACTCTTCATCCAAGATACACTTCCACTAGGTACAACTTCAGAAGATCCTTCTTCACCAAGGTTTGCAGCTATTGAGACTGCCGGTGTGGGAGAGCAAATCGCTGGTGTGGGAGAGCAGACCACTAGTGTGGGAGAGCAGACTGCTAGTGTAGGAGTGCAGATTGTTGGTGTGGGAGTGCAGATCGCCGATGTGGGAGTGCAAAGCCACAATGTGGGAGTGAACAACACCACTGTTGCAGGACCAAGCAACACATGTCTACAAAATCAAGTAGCGATGGCAGGACCAAAGGAAAAGTTTCCAAAATTTGATGGTGATGGTACGATCAATCCCATCCGACACTGCAAGACATGTGAGACAATTTGGAGGGCAAATGGCATAACCGATACAAACAAATTGGGTTCGGTAGTTTTTAGCCATCCTACGAGGTGTTGCAATCGACTGGTTTTTCGATGTAGATCCCCAGAACCTACCCACTTGGGATGACCTTAAGAAGGAGTTTATGGCAAAATTTCAACTACTCCGCTACAATAACAAAATTGTAGGAGAAATATACAATACAAGACAAGGAAAAAATGAAATAATCCGAGTCTATGCCAGGAAGTTGAAGGATTTGATCAACAAAATGGAGAATAAGCCAACTGATGGATTATAGAGAAGGTGGTTCATTGAAGGCCTACACCCGAAATTGCAAAAAAAAATGAAGATCATGCCGCCATCATCATACACTGAAGCGTACAATCATGCACTAAACCTAGAGAGTGAGAAAAAGATGAAAAAGAAGAAGAAGAAGAGTAGCTCCTCTGAGTCAGACGATGATGCATCCTCAGAAGAAGGAAGCAACGATGAAGAAAACAACAGCAAAAAGGTCTGAGCCCTCCAGAAGGACATGATCTGAATGATGAAGGAATTCAAGAACATGCAGAAAGAAACAAAGGGAAGTGAATTATGGTGTACAGAATGTAAGACAGAAGGTCACACAAAGGGCTCCTGTCCAAAAAACCAGTTCTACTATATTTGTCAAATCATGGGACATTCCACAAAGGAATGCCCCTTCAACATGAAAACCAGAGGCCATCAACAAGTGTTCCTGGCATAGGAGGCTTCTACGTCTGGAGGGAGTGGGAATACAAGCATGGAGGGTGCCACGTCCGGAGGATATAGGAATAATAGATGTGGGAAAACTAACAACAATGTGAACAATAATAATAATAATGGTGGAAGGAGTTGAATTCAATATGATGGGAATGGATGTCCGATTGTTCAATGTTGAGCCTGTAATTTGTGGGGTCATTTTGCCCGGGAGTGCACAACAACAACCACACCATAATTGTTATGTAGATGGTGCAGACTCAATGACCATGACGATGCCAAGTGCCCAAAATTTGGAGTAAACTTGATCACCGTCAGGATAGAGGAAGAAGAGGTTTTGGCAATTACGCGGAGGCAAGCAAAAGAGTACCCAGACCTGACGAAAGAAAAGAGGAAATTTGTGGAAGCATGGGCAAAGATTGAAAAGGCATCGCAGGTGAAGATCTCGCAGCTGAAAGACACCACCGAAACCTCGGCAAGGAATGCTACAGAACAAAACATCATACGATAGATTTTACAAATGGAGGTACGCATCAAGATAAATGATTTGCTTCTTACAATGCCTCAGCTTAGATCAGCCATCACAAATATTGCACCAACAACAGGAGAACCAGAAAGAGGGAAGGAAATTACTGTTGGTGGAGAAGACCCAATGGTGCTGGCACTTGCATCTGGACGGCATCCAACGGTCGTTGAGATGGGCATTCTCGAAAGTGTGCTGACAGACACAATTGTCGACAGCGAGTCTGGTGTGAACATTTTACCCGAGGATACCTAGAGGAAGTTAGGACAACCAACGCTGCGGCCACCTACATTTTAGTTGTTGACAGCGGACCAACATGGCATAAAACCTATCGACGTTCTGATGGCACAACCGGTGATAATTGGCACACAACCATTCTTGCTGGACTTTGTCGTGATTCCGTTGAAGAGAAAAGGATACGACACCATCCTGGGTTGCGGATGGCTTGTTCAAGCCAAAGTTAAACATGATTGGAAGAAAAACACTTTATCACTTGAAAGTAAAGGGAGGAAATTCGTTATTGATTTGCACACTCAGATGGTGGGAGAAGAATCTTTGTCATCAGATTTTGATGAGGAAGAAGCTTTGTCATTAGATTCTGAAGAGGAAGATGAGGGGAGGCAGTGTATGGAATCGGATTAGGAGGGAGTCCTGTAATTGGAAGGAGGATCAATAGATGATGATTTGGATTCGATCAACGGTCTCTACCACTGGCAGATAGAAGACTATGAACTCTTTTTGAGTTGCACTATGTTAAGGGTCGACAAAGGTGAGAAAACAGAGAAAAATGAATGTCTGAAGGAATACAGAGAAGTAAAAGAAGGAAAGGTGGTTACAACTGAAGCTAAGGGGAAGAACATACAGTCCGAACCCATAAACAAGAAAGATCCCACTGTCTGGTACATGGTGAATGGACCGCACAGAAAAAAAAGAATACACCGCACCATAAAATTAAAGGGAGCCAACAACAAGGAAATAATCTAGATGAGCGACGACCATAGGCGTAGTGGGCCACACAGGTGACATAGAATAGACGTAAAGCATGGCATGATAAGCATATGAAACTCAACAGGTCTCAGCGGGGGTAGTTGGTACTCAAGTACGATGGTCGGAATGAAATTAAACCAAGAAAGTTTAAGGTCAGATGGGTTGAACCAACCCAGATCCAGGAGGTAGGTGACAATGGAGTAATAAAATTGTGGACCTTGGACGGAAAAGAAGTACCTCAGGCAGTGAATAGATCAAAGTTGAAGATGTATCATGTCAGAAACTTACCCTAAGCATCACAAAATAACAGAGTTTGAGCCCCCTCGTCGTCGCAAGATGGCAAAGTCTGGAGGAAAGGTTGACTTGTACATTGTTTTTTATAAAGTTGAGTTGTATTTTTGTATTCGTGTTCTAAAAAAAAAAAAAAGAAGGGAGAAAAAAAGAAAAAAAGAAAAAGAAAAAGAAAAGGAGGAAGTTAAGTGCTTGTTCCGCAGACCCCCTTGCTTTCCCACAGATGTCTCTTTCCTTGCAGACATTTTTCTTCTCGTTGACGGGTGATGTTTTTTGTGGATTTTTTATTTTTCGTAGTTGTCTTTTTGGTTTTCGCGGATGTCTTAATTCTCCCATGGATGTTCCCCATGGAAGTGGCTCGTTGTTCCTGCGGCTAAACTTTATCTCGGTGAATAGTATTGTTTACATGCAGAGTAATTTTCTCTTCCCCTGTAGATGCTTCTAATTTCTAGCGATGTTTTCCATTCTCCCATGGATATTTTTGTCGTGGTGGACTATTGGTGTCATGTTTTTCCGTGGCTAGTCTTGGTCTTCCGCGATTGGCCTTGTTTTCCCGCAACAAACCTTATTCTCCTGCGGGCTACCTTTATTGTGGAAAGGATCTCGAGTAGGTGAGCTTATATCCTTGCAGGTTGTAGCATTTCACATCTTGGAGAAGACATGTTATTTCTTTCCCTAGAGTATTGGAGGACCAGTTCTATAGGCCTCTCTCCCACGAACTCACTTTTCTCTGTGGAGCTTCCTCTACCATAGGTAGTTAAAAGATTTCAATGCTGCAGGCAGTTAAAACTTTGGCCCTCCTCTCCAAGCTTCTTTTTGCGGAAGTCTCTTGCACAGGGCCGAGCTTGGGACTGTGAGTAACAATTTCAATACCTAATTGGGAAGTCATAGCATTTGGCAAATTTTGCTAGAAGTTATGTTGCTGCATGTACGTGAGGATTACTAGACTAAAATCGAGTCAAAGGAGAGAAATAGACAACAGAGAAATATATATTCGTGGAAAGACAAAAGTGATGGAGGAGAAACCCTACATGATAGAGAGACAGAACAGGCAGAGGTAGGAGCTAAAAATAAAAATAAAAAAATCAACAAATAAAAAATGTTCAGAATGCATAACGGATGATGCCAAAGGGAAGAGAAATACATAATCAGGTAGAAAACATAAGCAGTTGTCAAAAATAATGTTGGATCAAAAGAAAATCACAGAAATAGTGTTTTGTGTGGCTTCGAAAGTGCTAATTTGGTCTTGGCGATGAGGGGTGCTGCCCCTCAACCTCGCCTTGTATTACGACAGGGAGCGCACCTGGGGCGCTGCCCCAAGATCCCGCTGGGGGTGCTGCCCCATAGACATCCAGTCATTGCGATTATCAATCATGGGAAGTGTGACCAGTTGATGAGACCTAGAGTTGCTCCAGGCATGGAGTGTCTATGTACTAGAGGCACTTGGAGTAGGTGTTAGACGTGAGGCTGTCTTGGTGGATGCATAGAGAGCTCGAGAGGAGTTGATCATCCAGTTGAAGGTAGTTCAACGATGCTTGGCTCAAGGTACATAGTAGTTGGAAGCAGAGAAAGTGACACAGGTGGGTATTAAGGTCAGCTTGATTAAGGAGACAGTATTGTGTTCACAGAGGCTGCAGATGCAACACATTTTGGAGACTAGTTAGTGTATTCTATTTTGTTAATTTTTCCTCGATATGTTGTAATTGTATTTTGTAATTGTCGTCCAGAGATGACTTTTTCTTTTGGGGGGGATGATGTTGTCGGTAGAAATTGTAGCCAACAGGGTGTTGTCGTTGGCAAAGATTTTGTAGCCGATAGGCAGATTAATATTGTTATGTAGCTGACAGACCCCTTCGGGAAGGTTCGGTGGAAAGTATTTATACCCCGTCTGGGATCATTGTAAATGATCTTATCTTATCTTACTTGATGCTCTAGATGTAATCTGTTGGCATATGCGAATAAAGGAGTATTGTTGTTCGTGTTCATTATCTGTGTGCATTTCTTAATTAACCTATGCAGTTTCGGTGGAAAGTATTTATACCTCGTCTGGGATCATTGTAAATGATCTTATCTTATCTTACCTAATGCTCTAGATGTAATCTGTTGGCATATGCGAATAAAGGAGTACTATTGTTCGTGTTCATTATCTTTATGCATTTCTTAACCTATGCGGTAAACAAAAATGTGATGATTAGTTAATGATTTAAGAACTATTAAGTAATAACAAAATAATTAGTGCATTCAATTTGAACTCTCAAGTCTATCCATTTTTGGGTTCTATATTTTCCCATCTTTGATATAATGTGATTACGAGCATTCTATCAAAGAATTCTAGATTAGGTCATGTCCTAGCTTGTCCTGGTGATAGCAGGTGGACTTTATGACCCCTCAAGATACTGTTTGTGCAAGAAAGGCATAAATGATCTCTAAATAGAAGATGAGAAATGTTAGATGAAATTATGAAAGAGAATAATAATTAATGAGAAGTGAAGACTTAGTAGATGATTATGATAGTTTGATTGACAAAAGCTTGTCACAAAATCCATGTATGGTTTTAGGAAGGACTCAGCTTGTATAAGACTAGGGATATCATATGGTTTAGGAAAGACATAACTTGTATAAGACAAGTGACAACATCTAGTTGCAAGAAAGATACATCTTGTATAAGACATATGATCATTGATAGGTTGACCAATTGATAACATGATTTGATTTTCTTTGACAAATTGATGGATCAACTGATTTGATTGATAGAAGAAACGTTAGTGAGAAGAATGAGTTAGCTAGAAGAATGAATAAGAAGATATGATTTAGAATAATTGAACTTATGCTATAAACTTGGATGATGTATTGATTCATTGCCAGATATTTTTCATAAATCTTCATCATCATGCTTTATTGAAAATAAAGATAGATACGAGGGGGGTGGGGGATAACTCAAAATATTATGAGAGAAAGGGAGAGTGGGAGATATAGATAAGGGGCAATATGTAGAGGTAGAGAGGGATAAAGAAAGATAAAGAGAAATTAAAAGATAAGGAAACAATGTGGTCAAAGAGATAAAGAGAGGTTTGAGAGACAGATAAATAGAGATAAAGTAGGAGAGGTTGAGTGAATAAGAGAGAGAAAGGCAAGAGATGGTGAGGGAGGTATGCTTTTTTAAAATTTGAATAAATCCCCCTCCCTCTACATCTGTTGGGTAAAACCACAAACCCGTGTCACCTTTTATAAAGAAACATGATATTAGAATGTGACAGTTCAACATTAGTGACAAAAAAAATGGTATTTGTGTTTAAAATATGAAGATGATGTAAATTGATGAAATGTGTAGAATTGGATGAATTTTATGCTTATAATTTTTATAATTTTTTTGAGTAAGAATTTATTCATTTTATTTTATTTTGAAGTCCCTTTTTTAATTGTAAAAAATATAGGGTGTAGTTCCTGTCAAACAAGTATATGCAAATCATCTTTTTTTGTTCTGATTTGAAAATATCTTATAGATGACATGTATAGCTAGTGCACAAAAAAAGAAATAATTATTTTTTCTGTATATTTTCTTTGTTATAAGTACTCAAGTTTGACCTTATCAGAATCCAACAGTTTTTTCCTCCCGTCAAAACTTTCCTATCAAATCTATACCTTCTTGAAAACAAATTACATATTCGTGAAGAGGATTCTCTCCTCTAGAGATAAATATAATTTTTAAATTTTTTTGATATGATTTACTATTTTTTTCCCTTTTTTGAGGGAGCATCTTCTGAAATGTTGAAATATCGACTTATAATACTTTGAGATTATAACATATTATAACTAATCAAAACACTCAAAAATTTATATAATGATGATATTGAATCTAAGATCTATAAAAGGGTATTTTTAGTTTTTGAAAAAAATTGAGTTTTGATAGAGAAATAAGATTTGACCAAAATAGGCTTTGGTGTCACAAACGGTGACACAGATCTATGCTTTTACCCTGTTATCTCTCTATCTCTATATTTATCTTCCTTATGTTTTCACCCCTTTCTTTCTTTTCCCATTTATCTCTATTTTTCCTTATATCTCTCTCCCTCTCTCGATATCACTCTACTCCTACCTCTCATCTATATCTCTATCTCCTAATCTCTCTTTGTGCTTATTTCGTAGTATCTGTAGGCATCTCCCTCTCTATCCATCTTTCTTCTCTTCCTGCCCCCCTCTCCTTCTTCTATACCTTTATATTTACATCCATTTGCCTCCCCCCCCCCTCTCTCTCTTTCTACATATATAGATATTATAGAACCCCGAGCTTGATTATCTTCTTGATTCAAAGGTTTTTGTTTCAATCCTATTTAGATATTTGAAAGTGGATACATACTTGATTTGAAGCTATCACTTTTCAACTTAGATCTTTGTTAAACAAAAATCTATTTCTAAATGATATGCCAATTGAACTCATGTACTACATAAATATATTTTAAAAATATAACAATTTTTTTTTCCCTCTTAACCTGCTACACCTCTTTAACGTATCCATTGCACACCAAATTGCAATTACTATTTTACAAATTGAAAAAGATCGAATTAATGTACATCAATACAAAGTTGAACAAAGCACATGAAAACTTTACTAATATTTTTCTATCAAAAACTGTTTAAAAATGAAAAACTTAAAAAATCATCTTCAAATTAAATAGTAAAAACAATAATTCTAATTAAAACAGAAACGATATAAAATTTAAAAAAATATGTTTGCTCCCTAAAACGGGTCTGCCAGGTGAGCCAAAAATATACCCACCACATACGCCATCATCCTTCAACGGACTGCAAATTGCAGAAGTTTGAAAATACGAATGAGTAAATGAATGGGGTTTGCGCTCAACCTGCGCCAGTTTCTTCTCAGAGACGTTCTCCTTACGAAGCAGCAGAAGATAAACTTTTCATCTTCGTTTCCACATTTCTGTAAAAGAGAAACAAAAATGGCCGCGACAGAGCAGCGGGCGTTTCAGCTGAAGCTGAATCCATTGACGGGAGAGTCCGAATGGGTGGTAATGGAGGAAAACCCTCGCGAACAAGAAGACGAGTCACTAAGGGATATAATGGCACATACATCTTACTTGGACATGCTGAATGACACCGACAGGAATCGAGCCTATGACATTGCCATTCGAAAGACAATACGACGCCCCTGCCATGTTCTCGATATAGGGTAACCATTAATTCCCCCCTGCTTTCTTTACGGTCTTATTGTTTCGAAGTTTTAGGATTTTGATTTCTTTCGTCGCTCGCATGAGGTTCGAACCTTGACCTGCTTGCTTGTCGTTAGGTTTTAAAAACAGCAGTAAAGGAAAATCTGGAAAAAAAATGCTCCACAATCCGTTAAAAGTTTCAGTAATTCTCACCAAAAACCTCTGCGCGTCACCGATGATAAGCCACAATTCATTTTAATTTTGTGCCTGGCCTATTTTAGATCAAGCTCGTGTTAATTTTTCGTTTATTGCATTGAGACTTCAGATTCAGCTTGTCTACTTATGTGCTTGGCTTAAATCAATCTTAAGCATAAACAAAATAAATTAATATAGATAATCAAAATATGTTTATTTAGAAGGTAGCTAGAGATCATAATTTAGAGGTGTTTGTCAATTTTATGTAATTAATTAACATGTTGAAATTCTTTTGTGCCATAGTTTTGAGATCCACCTTTACAATATTGGAGTATCCTACAAGTTACAGTTTACAACATAATATTAAAATAAATTATAAGTAATAATTAAAAGAACTTAGAGTATTGAATCAAGAATTAAGGATTACTTGTAAGACTGGCCAATTCCGACCACTTGGTGGGAATCTCAATAGCAGTCTCACTACCATACATCCTGGCAACGCACTGAAAGAATCCATTTTTTACCTCATCTTCCTAAAGTGGTGGGACTCTACCAGGCCTAGGCATGTACCACTTCGGGTTTAATGCATAGGCAACCATGTGCAAAGGAGTGTTCAGCTTCTTCCACCTGCGGTGAATGATAGGCTGAATGTGCTCCATAGAGATTGCTAGAGTGGGGTCTATCTCACGCAAAGCAACCCTCATCTGCCCAAGCATGAAATCAATGCACTCATAAACCTCTCCAAGGCTAGGTGTATTGACATCCCCATATTTAATCACTTGGAACACTGGAGTAATGATGGAGACTACGTATTTTGCATCACTCCAAAATTGATCGCTCTTCACTGTCTCCTTCTCCCTCTTCCCTTGCTTTGTTCTGGACTTAGACCATCGATTCAATTCTTGTGTCACAACCGTGAGTTGCAATGGGTCTTGCAACTCAATCATTCTCTCCAGGAGAATAAAATATGAGGCATATCTGGTCTCAACTAGTTTTAGGAACCACTTCTTTGCGAAGCCCCTGAAAAGTGCATGTGATGTATGGTGATTGCAAATAAACATCTGCACCTCTCTCCCATCGTTAACCACCCGCCTAATCCAGTCAATTTTCCCCATGTCTTTGAGTGCTTTATTCATGGCATGCACACAACATGGAGTTCACCAAATATGCCTATAGGCTGCCTCAACAAGCCTCCTTGCAACTTTGCACACATGTGCTGCATCTGTCACAACTTGGACCACATTTTGTGGCCCAACCTCCTCAATGACATTCCTAAGCACATGAAACTGAAAATCAACATCTTTACGATGCTCTGAACAATTAACTGCCCTAAAAAAGTATGGGCCTTCCGTAATGTTGATGAGTGGATGATGACTAATGTCCGTACACCCATCCATGATAATGCTACAGCTTGACTCCATCCAACATGTCTTCATCTGCTCCATCAAGATCCCAACCTTGTCATAGGCCCTATCCAACATTGTGATCCTCAACTTGTAGTCATCTAGTGACAAATATAATTGCCCTTCCTCTTTCGCCACCATGGATATCATCCTCACAAAACAGGGAGATTGAGCCACATGCATTGGGATGCCATTGGAAAAGAAGAAATCACCGACAACATCATCTAACCACTCCCTTTTGTGCATATTAATAACTGAGCAATGGGGTTACTTCCACTAGGACTTGCACTTGCACTCGCTTTCCATTTCCCCTGCTGCTATCTTCTGCTGAACTGTGTGTAGATGAAGGAATGGATGGTGTAGGTGACATAGTCCCTGCTCTTTGATGCAAGATACGTGTACATGTATCTCGCTACCCCTGTAATTGCTGTACATTTTGCACCTATTTCCTGGAATCTAAACATCTAAAACAAAAACATAGTAAAATAGAAAACCTACCTTGAGCTTGATGAATCACTTGCAAAATCAAATCTTCTTTCTCCTCTTGATCTTGCGATCCCTTGCAAAATTAGTCACTAAGCTCTCCCAAACTCCCCCAACCTTTTTTTTTTTCACTTTGCTCCTTGCTGCTTCAAAACAATGAAATGTAAATGTGGAATGAAAATGAAGTGTATTGGCCTTATTAAACTTTGAAAGAGATGTCATGGGACCTACACCCAATTAGGGTTCCCATGTTTAAAAATAAAATAAAAAACTAACACAAAAAAAACTTTATTTTTTTGGTTTCTTCACCTTGGCGCCAGAGGCACCTTGGGTGCACCTTGGGCGCACTTGAGCATGCACCCTCCCACTTGGGAAGCACCCGCGTCCCTGTGTCTCGTCCGGGTGCGCCAATCGGTGCGATTGTGGTGCGAGAGTGTTTTGGCGGTGGTGGCAGAGTGCGACGTACCCACGCCCAGTGTGGCATGGTTAAAACCTTGGGTGCGCGCACCCGGGTAACACTGGTAAATTGTGAAATCATATAGCATGTCCCAGAATTGTTTGACCAAATGCCGTAAGTGCTAGAACTCATGTAGGTCTTTGGAATGATTATCAAGCATCCCTTAGTGTTCAATATCATTGAAATTCAACTGGCATCGATTTCATTAATCTTAGGAATCCGATTTCCATTGTGATATCACTGTTAATATCAGTTTCAACACGCATGGTATTATGATCTAATAGGGCAAGGAGTTTCAATTGGCATGAATGCTTAATGCATAAGTGAACGGATGACATGTAAATTGTTTGACACAATTCCTAAAAAGAGGACATTTCACTACATAATGAATGCCGAATGTGGAACCATAAAGTATGTGTGTGAATAGTTTGACATAGTATCCAAAATCTGTCCATATCGAAAAATCATGCACTTTTTGAAAAACGACACTCCAAAATTTGTCCGTATGAGCCTGTACGATGCTCCAGAAGTTGCAAAATGTAGGATTACACAGGTACAATCATAAAAACCATCAATTTAGGATTACCATTTGCATCCAAAACTCCAAACTAATACCACCACTGAATTATTTGGAAAATTCTACCCCAATTAAGAAAAAATTACATCCAATTTGGAGTCCGAATGACCAAATTATGCCCATTCAAACTTAGACTATTAAAATAAAAATGCAATTGAAGAGGGGTAAACCAAAAAACCACTAGTCTAAACTTGACGATCGAATGAGTGTCACGGAAAAGAAAAAATACTCATTGCGATGGTCACAAGGACGTCAAATTTAAGATAGTGAGTGGGCAGATTTTGATAAAAAGTTTTATCCCACATTTATGGGAGTAAAGAGCTCAAAGCTCTTTATATTGAAGAGCGCTCCAAGTGTAAATAGAGAAGAGTGGTCGGTGGCCTTCGTTGTGTTCAAACATCCATGTTGGCCGACCACTTTCTAATTAATGTAGACGGCTATATTATTATGTGGAAGTGGATGACCAGTTTTGTTGACCACGAGTATATTTAATTTTTTATTAAAAGAATTACACTCGCTACTACCTCAGTTTGCGTGCCAAACGTTACAGATTCACCCAGAGAGCTCCAAACTCTGAAACAAGCCAAATTATGTATGAAAAATTCATCTCTGGAGCCTTTTGGACGCAATGGTAGGGTTTGTTTAGCTTGAAAATGCTCCGTTTTGCGTGCCCTCCAAATTAGAGCTACAAGCATGTGTTTTTAATTGATGTAAACAAATTCTGATTTGGATTAAACAAAATTTGACTTTGACTTTTCCAAACCTTTTTGATGCAATGGAATTGTCAGAATGGCTCCATGAATCCATTAGAGTGTTGCAATCAACAAATTAAGAAAAAATACATATATGCAAAAGAGGGATTACTGGGTCTTCATAAATCCTTTATGATTCTTCAGTTCGTATATAAACGCAAGAGAAGAGCATGCAAGATTTTCCAAGACCTCTACAAAAATATGATCTATTCTTTCAAAATTGCTCTAATACCATGTTAGAATTTGTATAAAACAAATAAAAACCAAAATCTAATGAAACACATAGATTAATCAAGAGAAAATAAAATTATCAGAATAACAATACAAGAACAATCTCTGATGTAAATGCTCAAAGGCATAATAACATCAATATTACTTAATGTGTAATACATAAGAGCTAGCCTATTTATATAAGCAAGAGCTAGGAGGATACTTGGACAAGATTGAGACAAGTGTCTCAACTTGGAGAAAGTAGAGTCGTGATGGAGTCAACCACCTACCATCCATCTACAATCTAGAAGGGGGTGTTCAAATTGGAATTAACCACATGTGATGTCTTAGGAGTAGTTGGAGTCAAAAGGATGACTCACAATATCCTCCTAATAATATCCAAGAATATAAAATTTCTTCTAATTTATGAGTTCATCTAAGTAAACTTAATATAAGAGTGAAATGGAAAAGAACCATTTACTCTAACATTGAGAACATTCAGAAATGCCAAACCTATGGTAAAATGGTAGATGACTGGGTCAGCCACATGAATGAACAAGCGTATTATTTGTTCAACAATGTGCAAATCATGTGAAAACAACTCAGATAGAACAAGAGATATTGAAAGAGCTGGAAACCATTAAAGAACAACAATTGTTTTGGAAAGAAATTGTTGGTAACCTTAAAGAAATTAAAGAAATGAACAATAGTACAGTCAAACTTCTCAAATTTTTCCCAAGTGAGGAAGATGAGCAAACTGACATGTGGCTGGAAAATATTGAATGGAAACGCACAAGTATGGATCAGTTAAAAGTGTACAGGAAAAACTTTTGAGTACTTGTAAACAACTCAAAGTCGAAGCCTTGGATAATTTACCAACAATTATTGATTGCTTTCCAATCAATGAGCAAACACAAGATCCAGATGTGCTTGCCATCCTGAAGAATGTGGAATTGAAAATTAATTTAGAACTTAATGATAAATAATCCTCAGGTGATAATACTATGACGGGTTTAAGTGTCCTTTTGGTTGGATTAGATTCATGTATCTTTTACTTGCCAGGCTACATGAAGGATTTGGATGAAGTCCAGCTCGATCATGACAGGTGCAAGGTGAAAATGAGAAGTGTGATCATTATAAAAAACATGTCTTTAGCTAAAGTGATTAAGTCATTCAGAGCATACAAAATAGGGATGTCACAGCCACAATCTAGTAGTCAAAAAGTTGCAACAAGAGATACCAATGCAAGTGCTTGAAAGTTTGTTTTGGAAGTCAACTAAAGTTTCTATTTTGGATTTCTGCTTGTATATTTTGTCAATTGTTAACTTTAGGACTGATTTTTGGTTTTGGTTAGGATTCTAATTTTTCCTTCGTTAACTTTAGGTTTTTAAAGATGAAGTTTGTATGAGTTAGAGTTATACAATGCACTCCAAATTTTCAACTCTAACTTTTTCAGTAGTTATAAACTCGAAAGTTGGTTATGAAAGAAGGGCGTATAAATAGCAGAAGAGAGTCATGTAAAAGGATTTTTTGACACTTGTTGAATTAAAGGAGCACTTATGATATAACCTCACAAACTAATACAAAGCAAGTTTTGGAAAGTATACACAATCTTGTTCTTGTATTTATCAAATTTCATTGTGTTCTTAGTATGAGGATTCAATTATAAATACAAAGTATTGCTCTTTTTCCATTAGAACCAAATGTAAATTTTTTTGATTCATACTATGTGAATATTCTCATCATAGTTTGTGAATGTACATTTTGGATGTTGAATCAGATACACATTGTCTATGGCTTCTAAGCATAGACTTTGAGTTTCCATTGATGATTCTAAGCAAAATAAGCTAAAGCTCCTGAAAGTTGTTTTTACTATCAGTAGCTTTAATTGAATCTTTGCAAGTTTGTATACCTTTATTCCAAATATCAAAATTTAATCATATGAGGAAGCTGCCCCTCTACATGCAGAAAAATGTCATATTTCAAGTGACTTATCCAACTGTTGTAAATTGATTTGTCTTGATTATTCCAATGGGCCAGAATACATAAATGTACAAGTGACAAATCGGTTTACAAACATATTTTTGGTGACTGCTGCGGAACCGAACAAGAAAGATTAAACTAGTCGCCTTCGATTAGTCAAGATGATTTTGTTGTATGAGAACATATTTCCAGTCCCCTAGCTGAACCTAGGTTTCCAAGATACTTAAGAAGACATTATTTCAGACTTGAACACTCTAGCCTGGATGTGTAGAAGTGTTGAGCAATACCAACAAGTAAATCAAGTCTTGGAAGAAGAAGAAAAGTTCAGTGAGATTTTACGAAGGATTCCTATTGGGGAAAATGTTGTTGTCATAGAAAGAATAATTGCTATTCTGAGAAGAAACAGGCAGAATCTTGGCCACAGTCAAGATCAAATAAATCAAAATAATTTAGTCTTGATGCTGGCTGAGAAAAGGTACACCCAAGGGGATAGGCATAAAGGTCTTTTTGACCAGGATTTTGAAGCTCTTCAAAAACTCATTTTTTCACCTCAAGTACCTACAAAGAAGGAGAAATCCAAGTCAGTCAGTAGGCCTTCTTCACCATCAAAGATTTCAAACCTTGATTTTGTGAGGGACTCTTATTCCTTAAAATATCAATTTGCAGCCCTTGAATATTGTTCTGCCAACAATGGAACAACCAACACCACAACCACTAGTTCCATGGGGAGCTGCTATTGGTCCATTGGCTTTGGGGAACCAGTTACATGACATGCCTTCTGGTTCACAAAAAATTCTTCCTAAATTTGTAGGAGATGGAAAAGTTACAGTTGATGATCACATCAGTGCATTCTTTACAACTTGTGGAGTTCTTGGGATCCAACATGAAGATGTTTCAGTTCGCCTCTTTGTTGAAACCTTTATTGACACTGCTACTAAATGGATTGAATAATTTCAAGTAGGTCAATTACTTTGTGGACAACTCTTGTGCAAGCTTTCAAGCATAGATTTAAGATTGCTGAAGACAAGAACCTACCACTGTCAACTAACACAGATGAAGAAGGAGATTCATGAACAAATGCGAGAATTCGTTGCTCGTTTCAACAAAATTGTGAGCTGATTTCCTGTCATCAAGAAGCCCACTGAAGAAAATCAAAAGACTTTCTTTATCAGTGCTAGCCATCTGATGTTAGTTTTCAAATATGATGCAATAGAGTTAGAGCATGCACACAATTTGGCCATTGAGTTCGAGCACGATTTACTTAGCTCTGGGAAGTGGAGTAGCTAATTGCAGAAAGGTAAAGGACAACAAACAACAAACACTACTACCGATCCTATGGTACAAAATCTTGCCAAGGATTTTCTGCAAATAAAGAAATAATTGCCTCAAGATTTACATTGTTGTACTAGGACATTCCCAGTAGAAACTACATACTGTACCAACAAAACAAACAATCCAAGCTATTACCTCCACCAACACAAAGCCAGGCTTTTGAACATCCCTCTTCTTCTAATCCTCAGACAACCATGTGCGATTTCCATGTAACAACCGATCATAATGGAACCTATTGTCCAGAGATGGCAAGATACATGCAGATGCATCAAACTGGTGAGAAAATTGAAGAATATGTAGCACTCAAGGACCAATTATAGCAACCTTTTTGACAATTATCTATCAACTTCTTGGAATATGAATCTGTTGGAGAAATGTAGATGACATAAATAAACATTCTTGTATTGTATTTACAAAGAACTATAGGTAGAAAATGGAGGAAAATAATAAGAGGCTAAGGATAAGATGGGCGATGAGACTCCCAAAATAATTCTTTCTCGAAAAAATGCATAGGAATATTCCATGTCGACTAGGGGACCCAAGAAAGGTAAAGTCTCTAGTACTTAGTTTTCTCTTCTGCCTGAAGACATGTTTGATCATTGTAAAAAGACCAAGGTACAAATCTTTCAATTAGAGTATCTTAAAGCCAATCCACATCAGCTAGAAAAGTTGATCCAATGTGTTGGCAAAGGTCAAGGCATTCCTATGTCCACAATTCATCATTTGTTTGAGGATTGTTCAGAAGATGAGAATTTGGAAGGGCTTATGATCGACGAAGAATCCCTCGTAGCTACATCGTTGTTAGATAAACCCGACCGATTCTATGTTTCTTTGTACATTGCTAGTTGTAAACTAAGTGACTGCATCATTGATTCAGGGGCTTCTGACAATTTGATGCCCTCTAAAGTAGCTCATGCCCGAGATTTTCTCTAAATAAACCATCTATAAAAGTGTATTCCATGGAGGCAAAAAAAGTTACCCTTTTTGGCCAAGTAAAAGATTCTCAAGTCACCTTGGCAGCACATCCTGAAAAGAAACTAAAACTCAATATCTTGGTCACATATATTCTAGCAAGTTACGAAATGCTATTGAGTAGGAGTTTTTTTAGAGACCTTAGTGGAGAGATCAAAATGAATATGTCTCATGCTATAATTCCCATTGGTGATAAGAAGGTTAGACTCTATCCTGAACCTAAAGCTAACTACATAGTTTTAAAATTTGATGATCCGAGAGTTGAGATCCTGTATGTAGATACTAACCACGAAACTTACATGATGACTTCTAACGTGGAAAATGTTGCTGAGATTGTCACACCTAATATAGAAGAAGAGTTGTGAACCATGCAGTTCGATGGAAGTTCATCATCATTCAAATCTAGCGCTGGAGTGGTATGGATATCACTAGAAGGGGAGAAGTTTCCAAAGGGCTATAAATTAGCCTTTGAAACTACTAATAATATGGTTTAATATGAAGCCCTTCTTTTAGACCTCAAGTATGCAAAGGAGAAAGGGATTAAGAAGCTTAATGTGATGGGAGATGTAGAGTTGGTGGTTAACCAAACCAAAGCACAATATAAGAAAAAGAATAAAAGGTTGAAAGCCTCTCAAAATAGGGTGTGGGATGAGTTAGAGTATTTTGATGCCTTTTTGATAACACCCATTCCTAGGGAGCAAAACACTAAAGTTGATTCCCTTGCAGTTATAACCTGCTTCCCATTCCTCACGCTAAGCTTGATAGGGATGTTTACATGGTAGAAATGATCTATAGGCCTAATATCCCTAGTAACAACCAACGCTGGCAAGTCTTTGATGATGACAAAAAAATCATTGCTTTTCTTGAAGGTTGAGAGCCTTTTTCTAATTTAAATTTTTAAGGATCTCATAGCCCATAAGTGAAGGATCAAAAGGAGAAACAAGTAGATAGCTCTTATCTTACTCAATTGAAGGGAAATACCGTTGTCGAAAGGACTAATCACCATAGAAAATCTTTTTGATCAAACTAATAAAGGGAAGAAAAGAGTTGACGACACAAGCTTTCAACTTCTTCAGAACACAAAAAGGTAAATATAGGTTCTGGAATGGATCCGAAGATGGTATTGATTGGAAAAGAGTTATCCCAACAAGAAAAAGAGAAGTTTGTAAATTTATTAAAGGAGTATCACGTTGTCTTTGCATGGGGTTATGAAGACTTAAAGGACTTTATGAATGGTGAATTCAAACATCACATTCCTTTAAAGCCCAAATTCTCTCCTTTTTGACAAAAACAAATGTCAAAGACAATTTAACCCAAAGGTGGTTGATGCCATATTTTTAATGAAGTAGACAAGATGCTTAAGGCTAGGATTATTTAGTCACTTCATCATTCCACATGGGTTGCCAATATTGTCCTTGTCAAGAAGAAGAATGGCAAAATAAGAATATGTGTTGACTTTTGCAACTTGAGCCAGACATCGCTCAAGGACAAGTATGGGCTTCCGTTTATGGATCATATTTTGTAGTTAGTATCTGGCTCTGAGATGATGTCAATGTTCAACGACTTCTCTGGTTACAGCCAAATTAGTGTAGTGCTCGAGGATTGACACAAAACAATTGTCACAACCTTGTGGGGCACATTTGCCTATAACTGGAAGCTTTAAGTTCAATTAATGTCGGAGCTACTTTTCAAAGGGCGATGGACCTTTCATTTGGTGATTTGAAAAATAAAATTGTCATTTATTTGGACAACCTCATAGTCTTTTCAAGGAAAAGAGTAGATCACATATATCATTTAGAATGTGTACTTCACAAATGTAGGACTCAAGGTCACAGAAGGTAAACTACTAGGACAAACATCTTGATTGCAAGTGTCCTTTTTAGATATTGTCACTAGCTAGGGAGTCAAGCATTGGTTGTTCAACAACAGGAGGATTCCTAATCTTCTTTCTAATAATAGGGCAATTTCTTCTCAGGTGCCCAGCCCAATGCTCCACCGATCAGATCAAGCTATACCCCAGCTGACCCTAAGAGGGCACCCACGTAGTATTGAATGTTGTAGCCAAGTTCTATGCATGCAGAGTCCCCTACAATTCTATGGAGTGCATTCCATTATGGACATGCGGGAGCAATACCCAATTGCACTTGTCTTTTAAGTTATGTATATGCATGCGTGTGTGTGTGTAGGGGCGGAAAAATCGTTAGGGCCCAAAACAAAACACCATTACCCCTCCCCCTACCTGTCTTAGGCACCAACACCCAATAGAGCCCTTCCTTTCTACACGTGAAGCAGGTGTTAAGGCCTCCTTAATTTCTATGGAACAATTATGAATAGAAGCACCTCAATTAATATTTAGAACATTAGAAATATCAATTCCTGGAGTGAGGGAAATCATAACCCTTGCGTGGAAATGTGGAAGAGTGGATTTAGTTTCATCAACTTTGAGAGTGTTTCCAAACGGGGCAAGCAATTTGGTTAGAAAGGCCCAAAGAATGGGGGGGCATTTTAATAAGTTAACGATCTAGGGTTAGAAAGAGCCATAATTTCCTCAATAATGGCTTTGAGTGATCATTCCAATGCATAAAAAATGGAGTTACCAGCTGCCCAAAATTGATTTTTAATAACAATAGACTGCATTTTATGATTTTTAAAGGAGAAAAGAAACTCTCTTTGGATCATACAACTGAGCAAAACATGAAACCACAATTGCTTATTTGAAACATTTAGAATCCACTTATCTATAAATTTGTAGGAGGGCTTTTGAAAAGAATTTAAAGTAACGAAGAATGCAACAACATTTCTTAAGTGACAAGATTCAAGAAGTCGCACCAGCGATTTCCTTATTAGGGCAAATGGTGAGACACTTAATTGGGGTAAGAGTGCACTTACTTTGCTCCCCTCCTACTTGCCCTTGTCCATGCTCACCTTGTTCAACCACATAGAACTTAGTGGAAGCTAAAATATGTCTATTTTCACTAGACAATGCTTCACGTTTTAAATCTATTCCCTTTGACAGAGTTGGCAAGAGGGCTGTAACCTTCTGCCATCCCTCCACATGAAAGTGCAGATGGCCATAGTCCTCTGCAATTAAGGCTAGTACCGCCAAATACAAACTGACATACAACACAAGGACACATTTGAAGGCAAGAAAGAGGACAATTAAGAGGGAGGGAAGAAATGCCTACACAGATCCACTCCTTGAGGGTTGTCACCAGATCTGCAAGCCACATCAACCGTATAGAGGTTTTCCTCACTAAACGCACCAGAGCCTTCATCATCCCATTGTATCTCCAGGAGTAATATTCTTGGTCAAGACCCAATGAGTATATATATCTGTACACAAAATTACTTCTATCCAAATGTGGCCATGCCTGTTATCCCGTTTGTACCCAGTCTCTTTCAGGGTCTTTTGTTGTTTTGCATGTGGGATTACCAGGCTTCATCTAGAACTCTGTGAACAAGCAGAAAAGAAAATAATTGACCAGTGTAAAGTTTGTTAACTAATAGAAATTATGAGTGAGTATTGAAATTCTAATGACCAACATAAAGAACCTATAACAGTAGCAGAAGCACATCATCTTCAGACACCATGACATACAACTCTCAAAGCTAGTCTGCCAAAGTAAATCTTTTTTGATATTTAGTCATTTGAAAAATTATGAAGCCAAAACTGTTGATTGGTTTTCTGGAAATTTTGTAGTTGAACATATTCATGGGGGTGAAAATTATGCATTTTATTTTCTCTTATGTTACCTCTTTTACTTTGGAATTTTCATGTGCTTAAAAGTAGCAGTGTTTTCACAGTGCAGGCAGTGGCTTGTTGTCCATGATGTCCTTACGTGCCATGAGAGAAATTGTTCCCTCCCCCGAAAATTATCCAAAGGAGGGTCTTGTTACAGCTTGTGATTCTTATCTTCCAATGATAAAAGTAGCTCGGAAGGTTTTGCAGCTCAATGGAATGGAGGATGCAATACGCCTTATTCACAAACGGTCTGATGAATTACAAATCGGTCTTGACTTGCCTTCTCGTGCCGATGTTCTAGTAAGGAATCTTCAGATGATAAATTTGGTTTTTGGACATTTTTTGGCATTTTAGAGCAACATGACATACAATATATGAAGTTTCAATGTTTGAGTTTGAATTGAATGCTTTATGTTTACAAAGTACTAAGTAGAGAATAAGTATGAGGAGGGTCCTTATGGTTGAAAATCTGTGTCAGATAGGGTCTGTATATAAGGGAACTGGAAAATAATTGATCCTCTACTTTGTGCTATAGACAGAATCCAAAGAAACAATTCAGCAAGTTTAATACTTGCTTTGCGCTATATGGTGCACAAAAAGTTAGCAAGTCATATCACATGGCACCAATTTGTTTTACCAATCTCTTGACTGAATGCAAGCTATTTTATAACATGAATCTGGGTTGAATGTGTTCGTAAACGTCTGTAAGATGATTTTCAGGGCACACATGTATGGCAGAACATTAGAGGAATAGCTTAGAAATAAACAAATAATAGCTGTGGATTTCTGAGTTCAGTTGCCTTCATTACTTAAGTTTGTGGGTATAAGTTATACAGGCATTCCATTGACATGGCATAGTAAATAGAATGTGTAGATGCTTTCATTACTTCGATTTGTTTGTATAAATTATAATAAGGGAAATTAAAATCAATATGGTTCAAAATGGAAAAAACACAAGAAAAACATGGCAGATTAAATACGCTAAAATACTCACCAGAATATAGAAAAACAATTGCTGTTGTTAACTCCTGCCAAATATAGTGTGCAGAAAGAGAAACAAAGTTCAAAGTAAAACATATATAAAGTTTCAATGTTTCTAATCTCTCACCATTATTCACATGGGCTTTATGACATGCTTCTTTAACTAAAGACTGCGTGATGTTGTTCTTCTAGTGGATACAGTTCTCAAATCATGGCTATTATGGCTCCATGTTGGAAGATTTTCTTGATATAAGTAAAGATTATATATAGATGTATGTAGTATAAAATTTAAAAGTTCTCTAGTTAGATCACATGTATCTGATGTGGAAGTGTATGTGTATGAAAATCTCAATAGATCAAGTATGAACATAGAAGAAATACTTATAATATTAACCAGATATACAAAAACTTTGATAAATGAGTCCACGAGACATGACTGTAGTCCATTAGCATAGGACACATAGCTTATAAAATGTCAAGTGACTCGTATCTTAAATGATTTGGCTTGTTGAGAAAATAGTGTTGTTTTACGTTATGTAATATCGCTGCATACATATTAATATAAATATTATCTTACTAAATTAATTCTCATCAATGACTAATAGTTAGATTAATAATAATTGAATAATAATAAAATAAAAATACTTAATAATAATTAAATAAATAATATTTAACGTTTAATAATATCCTTATTCATATATTGTTGAATTGCACTACTAAGTTACTAACATCAGTTCAATAGTTTGCCAACACTGGATTACACAGCAACCATTCGATGCCCCATGATAAGAAATTTATTATCGGGTTTATAATAGAGGATTGGTGCGATTTTACCCAAGCTCAATAATCCAAAACAAATTTATTTTGTAATTGTTGAGCATATTGGTAGATGGTGATTTGAGGAATACGAGCTTGCCAAAAGTAATAGATGTTTGCTATGGACAGATGATGTTTAGTCACCGATGACTAAGCAGAAACTAGGTTTAAATATCGATTAGTCAAATAAGGAGAATAATGATTCCAGTGTTCACTACATATATCAAAGATATCGTATGAGATTATACATCCTTAACTTTACTACATGCTTCATGAAATTATAATTATAATCGGGTAAGACAGTGTTCGGAAGAATTGGGGAATAATACGACAAATGATTGATATGAAGGGTGCTGAGAGTGAAGAGGCATGAAGCATGCCCTTTCCAAAATGTGACTTACCAAACTACCAAGATATGACAAGACATTCATATTCATTCCGACAGCCATTGTGGGAAAGATAAGAAAAAAGGCATGAGAAGCATATACAGTGATCAGACTGTAAGCCTGAAACTAAGCGACAACAGAATCAAAGTTATATACAATCTGCTGCTATCAAGTATGCTTCAACATCCTATCTTTCTCTAGTAAAAAGAATAATTGTAATAAATAAGAAATATACGCCTTTTACTCAGATTAATAAAGCACTGGAAAATATGTATAACTATAAACCTCATGCTCGGAAACTATTACTTATTTATGCCTGAGAAGGAAAGGACAGATGTCTCCGACCTGTTAAAATTCAGCCAGTAGGCTTTCCCAAGATAGGATAGGACTCAATGTCCTTTTTAAACCTTAAGGGCGCAGTCCCAACACAGGATAAGGGCTTGTATCTATAAACTTTGATGGGACGTATTATAATTGGTATCAGGCGCCCTGGTTACATTCTAATCTTCTCCCTTCTCAACTGGAGTAGTAATAAGGGCCCCATGAACATTAGAATCATAAACAATGAATAAGTTCCTTACTTTGTATTATGGAATAGCATAGTTTTAAGTTAACATTTCTAGGTCAATCCAACATAAACAATAAGTATATTAAACATGGGGACAATTATGGTTATAGCAGGCCAAAGCCTAGCAGGGGACATTACAATTGGTATCAGAGCTAAATCCTGCCATCCTGTTAATGCAACAGAGCCGAAGGCCAAAAAGGGGCTTAGAAAGGAAAAGAAAGAAACTAGCAGCAAATCCTAATATCAACCAAACCATATTATGGGTGGACTGACATGTGATGAAATGGAAACTTTTATAGAACTAACAACCAAGACATTACTGTAACAAAATGAGAGAATCCAAGTCGTTATGCAAGCCTTGCAAAACATGAATACTTTAATCCATGATCTCAGGACAAATCCTGGTGGAAAGGATACTAGTACAAATCACTGAGAAAATAATAGTAGGTCATCCACACCTAAGTTCCCGAAACCTATTTTTCTACAAAGAAAGTATATCCCAAGAGAAGAAGAAGAAATCAGTCACCTCTGTAACAACACAGAGGAACTGGCAGAAGCTTACACAAATTTAAAACCTGAATGAGGAAAAGCATTTTATTCAGGAATTACTGTGAAGCAAAGAAATTAGAAGCTCCTAGGAGAGAAATGAGACAGTCTAGTAACGACGTAAAACACAAGATTAATAAGATAACCTTCCCTAACTTTGATAGATCTGACAAAATCACAGCTCATGGACGACTCCAAAAATTCAATACTTATTTGTCCCTCAACCCTATGATAGGAGAGGATGTTGTCCAATTTGCCATCCTACACTTGGAATGCTTAGCCCATGAATGGTGGCACCATGGAATCTTTACTCGAGGGCACCAAAATATAACTTCTTCTGAAGAATTCTTTCAGAAATTAGTCAAATACTTTGACCAAAAACATCCGCAAAAGGGTTTCAAGGATCTAACTCAGCTAAGACAAACATGGAAAGTGGATGAACTCATCACTAAGTTCCAAAGAATTCCATAAAGAGTTACAGGGATAGACGGGGAGCAGCTAACCTATTTGGTTTGTGGATGGGCTGAAGAATCATTGAAAGAATTGGTGGGTGGGCACAAGCCAACAACTCTAGATCATGCTATTGAACTAGCCTTAAGTTTAGAGCCATCCATTTCTAATAACAAAGTCTCAAATGATCATACAAAGACCCTCCATAAGAGGGACAACCACCGCAAGGATTACCTAGACAAAGATGAATTGTAAAGGAAGAACATGTGCTTTGTCACGTCCCCATTTTAAAATATAATTTTAATAATAATTAAATAAATAATCATAAGAAAATCATATTCAAGTATGGAAATGATAAATAAAAATTACATATATAATATATTATCAATAAAATAATATTTAGTATAATATTTAAAATAATTAAATAATAATAAATTTAATATGAATAAATAAATTAGTTAAACTATATAGAAGGGAATATTGTAGGAAGTAAGGCAAGAGCCTACAACACAATGGTAACACTTGTGAGCCTCTCATGTGGGAGATCTTGGGTTCGAATTCGTGTAACACATAAAAAATAATTAATTACAACAAATAACAATAACTAATCTAGGCTTCGGCCTTTTACTGATCTAAAAAAAAAATATTGTAGGAAGTATGTTATCTTTCTAAATAAGATTTAATAATAAATGATAATAAATACAAAATAGATAAGTAAATAAATAATATAATATAAATTAACTAAATCTAATAAAAGTCAAGAGATGTAATAAAAAGATGTGACTCTTTAAAATTGAGGTATCAAAGGGAGGATAGTTCATTTTAAAGAGTAAGGAAGAAGAGAAGAGTTAAAGAAGGATTATTAGAAGAGGAATAAGAAGAAAACAAGTGACTTTTTAAAATATTTTCAATGATGAAAGAATGTGACTCTTTGAAAGGGTTGTGATTATGAATGGTTGACTCTTCAAAAATATTTCAACTATGAAGAGTTGTGAGTTTTGACAAGGATTCTGATTGTGAAATGTTGTGACTTTTTCATAGTATTGTGATTATGAAGTGTTGCAACTTTTTGGTAGTATTGTGATTATGAAGTGTTGTGACTTTTCAAAGGATTATGATTATGAAGTGTTATGACTTTTCCAAAGGATTGTGATTATGAAGGGTTGTGACTTTTCAAAAAGATTGTGATTATGAAGGTTTGCAACTCTTTGAAAAGGACATGGATGATAAAACAATTATACCTAAGAGAGTTGAACTACAAAACCATCAGAGTAGAGAAAGTAAAGAAACTAAATTAATATATATTGAATGTTGGGAATTGAAGTAATATATATTCTATGAAGGATTATAAAATGAAAAACTAAAGGGAACCAGAGGTGTGTTCATTTGATATGTTTTTTGCAGAAATAAATATGAATCATTTGGTAGATAAAATTATCAAGATGAAGGATTGAGATGAGAACTTTATAGTTCTCATAGAGATCAAGTAAGAACTTGGTAGAGGGCATTCATTAGAATGTCGAGTTTCTTTTAAGAGAACTCAAAGATTAGAGGACATTCTTGATTGAATGTTGGGATTCCCAATTGGGACCTAGAGAGAGATTTGTGGAGAATCTCTTAGAGACAATATATATTGTAGTGGTAAATCATATCCATATGTTAGAGACAAGAGGCTTGGTTAGAGGTGGGATCTTTACCAAGTATGTATTGTTAATGAGTTCACTCATTAATAGAGATCCCAGAGGCCTTAGAAGACGCTCTTGACATGATGGTTTCCTAACTGAGAGTTATTCTCATTAGAGGGTTAGGTAAATCTGAGTAGAGCCTCCTTCAAAGGATCAGGTGGGTTTAGTATGGGAATTAGTACTTAGATGATTTAATAATATTCATCTTGTTAATTTCTAATGATTGTTTAATACTCGTATATGTTTATGTTGTCTTTTCCATCTACTAACATTTTTTACAAATTTTATGGATCAAAATAGCAGAAGGAACATTACAGTGGTATTAGAGCATGATCTTGCCATCTTGTAGGGTAAAAGAGGAGGAAAATAATTCATATGGAACACTAATATAGAAAGCCAATGAAAATTGGAATTTAGGGTCAATCATGTCAATGAAAACAACCTAAAAATTTAGAATAAAAGACGTACATCTTTCAAATCAATAGAAGAAACTATCTAATTGCTTGAGGACAAGCAATTTGAGGAAGGGTGGACTGTCATGTCCCCATTTTAAAATATATTTTTAAGAATAATTAAATAAATAATCATAAGAAAATCATATTCAAGTATAGAAATAATAAATAAAAATTACATATATAATATATTATCAATAAAATAATATTTAAAACAATTAAATAATAATAAATTTAGTATGAATAAATAAATTAGTTAAATTGTATAGAAGAGAATATTGTAGAAAGTATGTTATGTTTCTAAATAAGATCTAATAATAAATGATAATAAATACAAAATAGATAAGTAAATAAATAATATAATATAAATTAACTAAATCTAATAAAAGGTCAAGAGATGTAATAAAAAGATGTGACTCTTTAAAATTAAGGTATAAAAGGGAGGAGATTTCATTTTAAAGAGTAAGGAAGAAGAGAGGAGTTAAAGAAGGATTATTAGAAGAGGAATAAGAAGAAAACAAGTGACTTCTTCAAAATTTTCAATGATGAAAGGATGTGATTTTTCGAAAGAGTTGTGATTATGAATGGTTGTGACTCTTCAAAAATATTTTAACTATGAAGAGTTGTGACTTTTGAAAAGGATTATGATTATGAAAGGTTGTGAATTTTTGATAGTATTGTGATTATGAAGTGTTGCGACTTTTTGGTAGTATTGTGATTATGAAGTGTTGTGACTTTTCAAAGGATTATGATTATGAAGTATTATGACTTTTCCAAAGGATTGTGATTATGAAGGGTTGTGACTTTCAAAAGGATTGTGATTACGAAGGTTTGCAACTCTTTGGAAAGGACATGGATGATAAATAAAATATGGGAGGGTTAAAAAACAATTATACCTAAAAGAGTTGAACTACAAAACCATTAGAGTAGAGAAAGTAAAGAAACTAAACTAATATATATTGAATGTTGGGAATTGAAGTAATATATATTCTATGAAGTATTATAAAATGAAAAAACTAAAGGGAACCAGAGGTGCATTCATTTGATATGTTTATTTCATAAATAAATATGAATCAATTGGTAGATAAAATTATCAAGATCAAGGATTGAGATGAGAACTTTATAGTTCTCATAGAGATCCAGTAAGAACTTGGTAGAGGGCATTCATTAGAATGTCAAATTTCTTTTAAGAAAACTCAGATTAGAGGGCATTCTCTATTGAATGTCGGGATTCCGAATTGGAACCTAGAGAGAGATTTGTAGAGAATCTCTTGGAGACAATATATATTGTAATGGTTAATCATATGCATATATTAGAGAGAAGAGGCTTGGTTAGAAGTGGGATCTCTACCAAGTATATTAATGAGTTCACTCATTAATAGAGATCTCAGAGGCCTTAGAAGGTGCTCTTAACATGATGATTTCCTAATTGAGAGTTATTCTCATGAGGGTTAGGTAATTCTGAGCAGAGCCTCCTTCAAAGGATTAGGTGGGTTTAGTATGGGAATTAGTACTTAGATGATTTAATAATATTCATCTTGTTAATTTCTAATAATCATCTTATATCTATTTATGTTGTCTTTTCCATTTGCTAACATTTGTTACAGGTTTTAAGCATCAAATACTCAAGATGGGAGAAGGTACAATACATGCTTCAAATGTCAAGAGCCATGGGAAAAATGACACAATTATCATAATTGAGGGTTACACAAGAAAAAGTGGTGCTATAGATGTAAGGAAAGATGGGAACCCACTCATAAATGTAAAAATCAAGCCTGCCAATTAGAAGCAACTTCAAAAGAAGAGAATGAAGAGATTCCCAACAAAAAGGCTACGTATAAGGATGAAGAACAATTAACTCTGGCCACCATCACTCAAACATCTAGACACCATGCTTTCTGAATAAAAAACACCCTCAAGGGACAAAAAGTCATCACCGTAGTGGACAATGGAGCTTCTCATAATTTTATAAATGAGAAATTAGTGGCAAAAAGGAAGTTGGAGAATAAAGATTTCAAAGGCTTCAGAACAACAATTGTAATCAGAGTCATGGTCGAATGCTCGAAGATAGTACCCCAGTTAGAAGTACTTCTGGGGAAGCAGCCCATTGAAGAAGACTTCTATTTGGTACTGTTAAATGCCAATTTGATATTAGGCACTCCATGGATATATTATTTGGGATGCTTTTTGTTCGATCTGCCAAACTTAACAATTTGTTTCCAGCATGAAGGGCAAGAAGTGACACTAAAAGGGCTACCCAATGGATCCCAAAAGTTAGTTTCTTCCAAGAGGATGGAAAGAATTTTTAGGAAATGTCAATTGGAATGGGCAACACAATGCATTGTCCTCGACAAGTCTACACCACATGAGAAGGCCATTCAGATTGATATAAGACCTATCCTAAAAAGCTAAGTTGCTGGTTTGGGTTTTGGTATGGATGTGGGTTCGAAATTCGTCCATTTTTTTTTGGCTAGGTTCTGATTTTGCAGCAAATAATTTCATACACCACTATGCTAATACTAAAGCAACTTAGCAAAAAACACAACCGCATATATTAGTGTTTTAGTCCAAATGACATAACAAAATGCCAAAATACACCACTATATCATTTCGGTTAAAAATAATAATGTCAACATTAATAATTAGTCATTAGTGATCAAATTTCAACAAAAACCATCAAACAAATATCATCACTTTGCTGTTGCAAATTAGAAGCACAAGAAGTGCCACTAGCATCAATTACAAGTGCATCAACATGGGCTTCCAACTCCACACACTCTTATTCAACATCCCAATGCTATGCCTCCCCTTTTTGTTTGCATTGTCTTTGTGTGTTGTGTGCCTCAAGTTTGAATGCACAAAGACCAAGTTATTTGCCTTCTATTGCATTTTATTGAGTGGATGAGGTATGTGCTCCAGTTCCTCTCTGGTCATGATTAACTAGCAACCTATCAAGATTTAAAATTTTGAAATTAGAGAGTTATGTAATGAACCCATGTGATGTCCCCAATTTTTAATGTATTAATTAATTGGTTCCAAAGATTAAATTAAATAATAAATGACCTTTGATTAATCAACAAATATGGGCCCAAATTAATAAACTTCATGATGGATTATAAATCCTCCATCTAAGATAGACTTACATGGAACTTGGGGATGGGGGATGAGGCTCTCTTTTGGCAAGAGTCTTGGGGAGGATATGGTGCTTTGGAAAAGGATGGTAAACTAGCCCAATTAAGGTTGACACTTGAAGTTAGATGGGGAAAAAGAATTATAGATTATGTGACCTTTGAGGATTGAGGAAAAGGTTGGAAATGGAAGGATTATAACATACGAACCTCCCTCCTAAGGAATCAAAAGATCTAAAAAGAACCTTGTCAAAGAGGAAAGTAACTTTCAATTTTGGCAAAGGACAAATTGATGTGGGATGGAAGCAAGAGCAAGGAATACAACTCGAAGGAGGGGTATAAATTCCTCATGTCTCTCAAGAGGAGCACAAAGGACTCCCTCTCTACAACATTATGTTGGAATAAAACTTGTTTGCCTAAGGCAAGATTTTTCACTAGTTTGTTTTAAATAGGAAGGTCCTCACCACCTTTTTTTGCATTGCCCTTATTCAAGTCAATGCTGGAAATGGCTCTGTTCACAATTGGGATGGGTATCAACATTTCCAAGTCCTATAATTGATATGCTACAAGCTTGGTGCCTCCTTAGAAAGAATAATATTTATAGCTCTTTATAGGTATCTACACCTTCCATAGTCCTATGGGAATTATGGAAGGAACACAAGCCAAGAATTTTTTAGAATAAGAAGATGAATATAGAACGACTCATAATTAAAATTGAGATTTCTGTCATTGAGCTTACCAATAGTCGGGTTTTGAATAAACAAAAGGAGACTATAATGTCTCATTGGGACAAGAAAATGAGAGGCAGGTGGATAGGTCTAAAATTATATCCCTTTATAGGAGTAGGGGGTTAACTTCAAAAAGCAAATGAGAGATGTGTTAATGGCAACCACCCCTGGAGGGATGATTTAAACTCAAATTTGACGGAGCTTCAAGAGGGAATCCGGGCAGGACATGCATTGGTTGAAGTATCCTTAACTCAACCCTTCAAAGATTGTTTCCCAAGCACATACAATCTACAATGAACATTGAATTCATGCTTTTTGCAAGCACTGATGATTGTGGTCTTGACGCTCTTAAAGACAAGAACAATGTTGATGCTCATAAATGGGAGTACTTCTCTTGGACAAATGTACTTGCACCTACAACCCATTGCCATCAAAATTCTATCACAAGTCCATTCGTAACTAGCATTTCAAGTTCTATATGTATACTATAAAACACCCATCCTATCTCGTCCTCACCTTGTTCTACTGAAACATCATTTCATAATTGCCATTTTCAAGTTCTATATGTAGAGTATAGAAAACCCATTCCATAACCTATTTTAAAATCAAAACAGTTAAAATCAGGATTAAAATTTTAATTTAAAAACATATGAAGTTTACTAAATTAAAATGACTAAATTTCTTAAACATATTTAAATTTAAAATGATTTAACTTACCTTCAAGAGCTCCAATTGCGAGAATTTTCTAAATATGGCTTGCGTCATATGGTGGCTTATGATGAACATTTGGATCCCTTGTGCATCTTCATACATTTGTTTAATCCACTCAATCTTAGTGCCAATATTTTGGAGCATTGGATTTAGTGCGCAACACAAGGTTTTCGAAAAATGTGTTCGAAGAGCTCCTCAACCAATAACCCAACCACCCTACAATTCGTGGCATTGTCAGTTATTACCTGAACAACATTCTGAGGGCCAACTTTTAATGGCTTTGATGAGAACATTTGCAATAATACTGACCAAAGGACAATTATTCCCATTTTTCCATCCATCAGATACTATGGATGTCACACCTATTTCGATCCATGAATCCTTGATGGACTGCATGACAACCTCTACATTGATCACCTCTCTATCCAATAAAGTGGTGCACACCTTCTCATAACCCGAGCCCTTGAACCCCTTTGGAGCCTCATTAATTGATCTCACCATTTTTTTGCCAATACGATGAGTGAACAACATTAAATGACAATCCATTTGCATGGATGCATCTCGCTTTGTCTTCCTTTGTTAGTGTAACAGACTTAATTCTTATGTTATACTGAATCACTGTTCAAGATCAGAATATGATGATGGATAGAAGATGGTATGGATTATTTCCTCAACTGCAAAATACTGGAAGTCGATAACAGAATTCTCCTGCTTTAAGATAACTTGAAGACTTGTTTATATCTGTGTTCGTTGTGTATCTTAAAGTAGAGGAGATCGGCAGATATATATATGCGGGCAGAATATAGAGGAGTCACGACTAATAGCCATGACTCATATTTGAGTCACGTCTATTAGACGTGACTATTATTAAGACAGAACTAAACGCAGATTATATTATTGCATTGATGTAATACTTGCGCCCGATAACAAATATGAACCTAATGCAAGCGCTCGATAACATTTATCGAGATTAATATAAACTGACATCCGAAATAATAAGTCAGTTCTATATTTAATACGATGAACCTCTAAATTAATGTGTATAGATATAAAATCTTTAATTTATATTTAGAATAACAATATATATATATATATATATATGTTTATCAAATATCTCATTTATAATATAACATAAGTATAATTATAATAGTTATGAATAACTCTCCAACTAATCTATACATTAACACTACCTCTTAGATTAGTAGGGTAAACATGTACAAGAGGTCTTTGATCATAAGACTTCTTTTATCCAATGTCAAATATAAAACATTGTAACACATGAGAGTTTGGTCTACAAGAATATCAATTTCATGATATTCACCAATCTCTCAAAAGCAATGGCCTATCAGAAACATCAACTTAATGATGATCACCAAATGCTTAGAGTGGTAATGGCCTATCAAAATATCAGGGCATGATATACACCAAGTACAGAAAACATATCTATACAAACAACTTGTAGATAATCAAATTAATGATATCAACTGCCTAGTTGTTTGATTTGCAAGATAAAGCCCTTACTTGAAACACTTTCACAAAAATGAATCATGCTACAAGTTATTGTAAGGACGTCACGTTACAACAACTTCTCCTGATACAAGTGAAAAACCTTTTGAAGTCGTCACTTCTTAAGAATTTAACACAGGTTTTAATTTATAATATATATAAAAATAATGTACAATAATCAATTTCTCTAAGATGTCCTCAAATTTTACAATCATACCAAGTTCTTTATGGAAAAGTTCCACCTTTGTCTTAGCAAGTGGTTTGGTAAGAATGTCTGCAATTTGATCCTCTGTACTAATATATTCCAACTTGATTACATCCTTCTCAACCATGTCTCGAACATAATGGTAAGGTATCTCGATGTGTTTTGACCTGTTATGAAACACAGGATTAAGAGATAGCTTGATGCAACTCTGGTTGTCACAATAAATAGTAGTAGGTGGAAGTGGCTTCCCAAATAATCCAAATAGAAGTTTCCTCAACCATACAGCTTCTCTTGCTCCCATAGATGCAGCTATGTACTCGGCTTCTGTAGACCTCTGTGCTACTGAAGATTGCTTCCGACTAAACCAAGATATCAATTCTGAGCCCAATGTAAAACAACATCTTGAAGTGCTCTTACGATTCTCCGAATTTCCTGCCCAATCAGAATCTGTATATCCCTTCAAATTTAATTCAGTTTTAGAGTATTTGAGACCGTATCCAATAGTACCATTGAGATATCTGAGGATGTGCCTTGCTGCCACCAAATGAGTTTGTTTAGGTTTGCACATGAACTGACTGAGAACATTTACAGCATAACAAATGTCAGGTCTTGTGTTCACCAAATACATTAAAGAACCAATTATCTGTCGATATAGAGTAGGATCAACACTTTCAGAATCTTCAGTTGCTTCTTTTAGTTTCAGGAGATTTGTTTCCATAGGAGTTTTCATTTCCTTGCTATCCAACATGCCAAATCTATTAAGTAGATCCAAAGAGTACTTGCCTTGATTTAGGAAGATCCCATTAGAATGCTGCCATACTTCTAATCCTAAAATATAGTGTAGTATTCCTAGATCTTTCATTTCAAATTCAGATGTGAGAGCTTGTTTACATTTTTCAATTAAATGATCTTCCCCTGTAATCAAAAGATCATCAACATATAAAACCATGATTAACATATCCCCTTGTATTACTTTGTAATATAAATTTGGATCTGCAATGTTTTTAGAGAAGTCAAGTTTGGTTAGATGCTGATCTATCTGTTCATACCAAGCTCAGGGAGCTTGTTTCAATCCATATAAAGCCTTTTTTAATTTGCATACATGTGTTTGTTTATTGTATACTTCAAATCCTTCTGGTTGTTCAAGATAAACTTCCTCTTCTATAACACCATTCAAAAATGCAGTTTTTACATCCATTTGATGAATTTTCCATCCCTTGGATGCAGCAATGGCTAAAACAGTTCTGACAGAGGTATATCTGGCTACTGGAGCGAAAGTTTCATCATAGTCTATTCCTTCCTTTCGGGAGAATCCTCTAGCAACAAACCTGGCTTTGTATTTGTCAATACTTCCATCTGCAACATGTTTTATTTTAAATAGCCATTTGGAGGAGACAACTGATTTATTTTTCAGTCTAGGAACAATATCCCAAACATCATTCTTAATTATAGAGTTATATTCTTCTGTCATGGCATCTTTCCAGTGTTGATGCTTTATGGCTTCTTTTACATCAGATGCTTCAGATTTGGAAACTTCACTCATTAATGCAATGTAACTTGAGTATATATTAGGACGTTTCCTCTCCCTAATGAAATCTGAAGGAATGGAATTATTTTCTTCAATTAGCTTTTTGGCCCATAAAGGTCTTTTCCTTTCCTCGGAGGTGTGAGTAATGTCCACAGGTTCAAGTTGTTTATCTTCCTTCATTGGAGACTCCCTCTCATTATTAGGGTTTTGTTCTTCTAGAGTTTCTTTTGAATTTGATTCATCTTTAGATCTTTTGTAAGCCAAATCTTCATCAAATATTACATCTCGACTTAGTTCAATATTCCTTTGTCTAGGGATATAGATGCGATATGCTTTTGAGGTTTCACTATAACTTACAAAGATTCCTTTCTTTCCTGAGGGCTATAATTTGGTTCTCTTTTCTTTAGGAATATGTACATAGACAGGACAACCAAAAATTCTTAGGTGATTAAGATCAGGTTTCTTCCCGGTAAATACTTCTTCAGGGGTCTTAAATTCAAGATAAGAGTGGGGACATCTATTTTGAAGGTAAACAACAAATATTTGAAGCTTCACCCCAAAGAAAAGTTTCAAGACTTTGATCATGAAGCATTGCTTTGGCAGAATGAACTATAGATCTATTTTTTCTCTCAGCTATTCCATTCTGTCGCGGATTGTAAGGAACAAAACACTCCCTCTTGATCCCAATAGTTTTACAATAGTCTATAAAGATATCAGAAATGTACTCTTTACCATTGTCTGTTCTTAATACTTTTATTTTCTTTCCAGAAAGGTTTTCTACAATGGCCTTAAACTCTTTAAATTTAGAAAGAATTTCCTCAGATTCTTTACTTTTAAGAAAATAGATCCATGTCTTCCTAGAGAAATCATCCACAAATATGATGTAGTATAGAGACCCTCCTAGAGATGGAACTGACATATGACCACATAAGTCTGAATGAATAAGTTCTAGAATTTCTTTGGATTTGATTTGACTATTATGGAATGTAGTTTTGATATTCTTCCCTAGAGCACAACCTTTACAAGTTCCTTCATGATATGGATTAAGCTTAGATATACCTGTTACCATTTTTCCTATAGAAGATAGTCCTTGAAAATGAAGGTGACCTAATCTCCTATGCTAGATTTCATTTTCTTTGAAGGAATCATGAATTAGAGCTGAATGAGAGACATAGTTAACCTGATAAAGACATCCATGTCTCGAGCCAATTTTGTATGCATTTTTTTGTGTTAGAGTTCTTAGGCCAAGCTAAGACCTTTCCTTCCATAAATGTAATCTTGAGTCCTTCATCTTCAAGAGCATAGATAGAAAGTAAGTTTCTTTTTATGCCAGGTACATATAGTACCTTAGTAAGTTCAACTGTTTTCCCTGATTTCAGATGAATGGTACATGTTCTTGTTCCCATTACGGGTAGCTTGTATCATCTCCAATGGTTACTTCATCAACATAGTCTTCTTGAAGAGAGTCTAATTTCCCTTTAAAACCTGTGATATGTTGAGAGGCTCCATTATCAATTACCCAAGTGCTTGATTTGGTTGATGCTTCATTGGAGAGTGCTGAATAGAAGGCATTATGTTCAGAATTCCCATTAGAGTTTTGAGTGGTTGCAAATGAAGCTTGAGTCTTAACTCTATCAGAACATCTAGATGCTGGATGTCCAAATTTATCACACCTATAACATTGCATTTTGGAGAAGTTAGTGTGCTTTTTCCTTCCTTTGAATTTTCTTTTCTTCTTATTTACTTGAGTAGATAAAGCATGTACTTCTTCTTTTGAGGAGGAAATATTTTGACCTCGGGCTACTTGCATACACTCTTCTTGTATACAGTCAGCTTTTAATCTTTCAAATTTAGGTAACTTAGACCGAGAGCATACCCCTTGTCTAAAGGTATCCCATGATGATGGAAGACCTTTTAGAGCCATTATTGTTAACTCCTTTCCATCACAGATGTGTCCTATGGAAGAAAGTTGATTTCGAAGATCGGTTATTCTCATGAAGTAAGAGGAAATTTTCTCTCCTTTATTCATTTTAATATTTGACATTCTATCTTTTAATGTAATGATCCGAACAGTATTGTTTATGTCAAACATATTTTCAAGTGCATTGTACATCTCATGTGTAGTGTCTAGTTTTGAGATTACTGGAAGTAGATGAGTTTTGACACCGTCCACAATAATTTTCATAGCTTTATTGTTATCACTTTCCCATTTTTCTATTTCGTCATTTCCTTTAGGTGACGGGTTAGATTTTTCAATAAACTTATTTAAACCATGTTCTTTAAGTATAAGTTTCAGACGTAGCTTCCAGCCTACAAAATCTAAATCACCTTCTAGCCTATCTTCAAGTGTCATGCTGTTCACCATTTTATTAACAATATTTGATGCTTCTATAACTTAGAAAATTATAGTCTGATATTAGGATACTTCTTTTAAGCCTGCTTTGATACCATGTTAGTGTAATAGACTTAATTCTTATGTTATACTGAATCACTGTTCAAGATCAGAATATGATGATGGACAGAAGATGGTATGGATTATTTCCTCAACTGCAAAATACTGGAAGTCGATAACAAAATTCTCCTACTTTAAGATAACTTGAAGACTTGTTTATATCTGTGTTCGCTGTGTATCTTAAAGTAGAGGAGATTGGCAGATATATATGCGGGCAAAATATAGAGGAGTCACGACTAATAGTCGTGACTCATATTTGAGTCACGTCTATTAGATGTGACTATTATTAAGACAGAACTAAACGCATATTATATTATTGCATTGATGTAATACTCGCACCGGATAACAAATATGAACCTAATGCAAGCGCTCGATAACATTTATCGAGATTAATATAAACCGACATCCGAAATAATAAGTCAGTTCTATATTTAATACGATGAACCTCTAAATTAATGTGTATAGATATAAAATCTTTAATTTATATTTAGAATAACAGTATATATATATGTTTATCAAATTTCTCATTTATAATATAACATAAGTATAATATATATATATATATATATGTTTATCAAATATCTCATTTATAATATAGCATAAGTATAATTACAATAGTTATGAATAACTTTCCAACTAATCTATACATTAACATCCTTGACAATGTCTCGAGCTTCATTTTGAAATGATATTTCTGGGGGCCTCTTTGCTCTCTTATTTGCAACCGATTCTCAAGGAGTTTGCAAGAATGGATGATTTTCTACGGGTGGTTCATTGATAGTGGAAACTAAAGCCATAGATGATGTTCTTGTTTTCTTTTAGCATTTTGCAAAGGATGAGAACTACCACGCCTAGTTGCTTCTTTTTGTTGTTGAATATATTTTTTCACAACGTAGTTTGGAAGAAAAATTTTAGGTAGTATCCCATTAACTCATGGCTTCCCCTTACAAAATAAATGCCTTTTTGAGGAATAAAGTACAAATGTGTTTTCACTTTACTACAAGAGCTAGTCCCTCAAGCAATATACACCTGCTTGTGAAACCAAATGCTTGAATCCCATGTTAACCTTAGGAGTACTATACCACCAATCTTCTGCGCTACTCTGTTAATAACATCACCATGCCCATAATGGTGAAGCAATGCATCACAATTGGTTTGAGTCCTTTTCACATCTTCTATGCTGTGATGCATAAAATCTGCCATCTTTCTAGATGCATCATCAACCCATGTCTCATGACTATTTTTCCAAATTTGTATGCCAACATTAGATGACCCTGTAACATTGTCTTTCTATAATTATGAACTGCATTGTCTTGAGGATGAAGAGATATTGCTGCTGTTATAACAATTAGCACTGCTGTCATGCATCTGCTCCTTGCCTTCGACTTTTACAAGTGCTTCTTTATTGAAAACTTCATACTCAACACTTGTAGGCTCCTCTACATTAGTTATTCCATGTGTAAGGGCTGTAAACCCATGCGAATGAGGAAGTAAACTATTGTTGTTCCAAATCAGATTAATTCCGCTCCTGCCTTGGGGTGGTGATTGTGTAGGTCCCATAGGCTACTTTAGCCTCGTGGACGTCATATCAATATCATATCAATCATCACCAAATGGTGCTGCAATCTTCCCACACCATAGGCTTTTGCTAATTGCCAATGAATAATTAAATTCATATTCGCAATAACTATAACTTTTTGTCCATTTATTTAATTAAACACTTAACCTCCTTTCTTAACTTAATACTTTAGCCTATGGGGAGAATAGATAATAGGAAAGCATTAGTCTTTGTTAATTTATTGACATGCTAGGCAAAACTGGGACATTATTGAGTATTCAGATGGAATGGACAAACCCAACAAGCCTTTGAGAACCTCAAAAATGCAATGAGCTCATGTCCTATTCTAGCCATTCCCGACTTCTCTATACCATTCAAGCGTACACTGCAATGCAGTGGGAGAAGGCATCAGTGCAGTCCTCATGCAGATTAAGCACACAATTGTTTTTGAAAGTAGGAAACTCCATCCTATTGAAAGATCTTATTCTATTTATGGTATGATAAAGAGATGTTAGCAACTATGCAAGCCTTGGCAATATTTAGGCAATAAATGTTTTGTGTGAGATTCGTGGTTAAGACAAATAACAAAAAATCCTAGCAAGAACAGGTAAGCAAATTACAAGCTTCCAACTTCAACATTAAATATGTGAAAGAAAAGAATAATGTAGTAGCCAATGCATTGTCTAGAAGGCCCTATTTGTGTGCCATAATCGATATCATAGAAGACTAGGAGTGATCCATTATTGCAAATAAGCCAAAGATTCCCATGCCATTGATATCATTGAAGGACACTACAACATGAAGATTATAATGTAGTGGAGGGAATTATCTTCTATAGAAATTACACCTGGCACCTGGCTGAAAAATGGAGTTCTAAATAATTAAAGAATTCCATGACAGCACTCTAGCAGGACATCAAAGATATTACAAGGCATACAAATAGGTAAGGGAAAAATTCTCCTAGAAGGGCCTTAAGAAAGACACACTTAAGCATGTCCAAGAATGTATGACATGCCAAAAGGAAATGGTAGAGATAACACACTCATTGCCTTACTTCAACGCTTACCAATACCAGATCTGAAATGGGCGATAAGATAAATTTATTAATGTCCAACAAAAGACCAACAAGCGGGTCTAATGAACTCTCAAAACAAAGAAGGATGCCAATCCACAAAGGGAACACCAAATATTGCTCGAGGAGAGTATCTCCATGAACTTTATAATAGGCCTCCCCAAGGTACAATGGAAAGATTGCATATATGCAATAGTGTATCGATTGATCAAATATGCACTTTATGGCCATACTCCAAATTGCAGAGGTTTTCTTCAAAGAGGTGTTTAGATCAGAGAACCAAAAATCATGCTAATTCATGCAATTTAGGCGATTCTGCGATTCGAGCAAGCTTGAACGATTTTTTCCCAGAAATCGTTAAAAATTATCTAACTCAATGATTTTGTCAAAAATCGAAAATTGGCCCCAAAAATCATCAATTTGGTAAAAAAATCACCAAAAATCACCAATTTTTTAATGTATGTGATGGATTTATTGTTTATGTTCCTTGTTTATGTATTTTAATCTTTAGCTTCTATTTGATGATATCATAGTGTGTTTAAGTTATATTCAATAAAGGGTGCATGAAATAAGCTTTATTTCATTAAAATTTCAAGGGTTTTTTTCACTTTGTCAATTCATAGCCGATTCATGGCCGATTCATGAGTCAAGTCAGCCTCGTCGATTTCAATCCGATTGCGAGTTTTGGTTCTTTGGTTTAGATTACATGGGTTACCATGGAACATTGTTAGTGATAGAGATAGCTGATTTCTAGGCATGTTTTGGTAGAAATCATCTTACTCCAAGAAGAGGGCTAAAATCACTGTGCTTTGGGCTTCGACTTTAGGATCAATGCTCAAAATATGCCAAAGTGTTGAAAATTTAACTTGTTTAAATCAAACTTTTCATAAACACTAAAGTCGATCTCTTACATTTGCCAAAGATTTCTTCCTTAATCTAAAGATCAAATTTCAACTAAGTGCATGTCATGATTCACCACTTGAACCTCCTATTTGTTAGGAATGTGAGAGATTGTTGGTACTTAGGGAGATTGTTGAGGTGCCATACTTGTTTTTTTGATGACAGGTTTTGTCATTGATGTCAGAATATGTTTTGAGGTTATAGACAGATTCAAATTCTGTATGTTGCAGGTTATTGATCAGTACAGTACAAACATTGATTGATAGTCGTGAATATACGAGCATGATCTTGTATTGCAAGATGAGTATAGATATTATCTCTATGGTCACAGTATCTATGTGATGGTATTGATGAGTTACAAATGTTTTAATGACTGAATCATGCCAGAGGTAGTTGCAGTATTTTGGTTGTAACTTGATGGCGAGATGGAACTAATGATTGCGAGCATAGAAGATGATAGAAGACTCATTGGTATAAAGGAAAGTAATTTTCCTCATTTTGTAGTGTATGGAGTTGTATGGAATGATCAATATTGTCCTGAGCCTTGATGTTGGTTTATCTTGGTAGAGCTGGAGGATTGTCAGATGCTTTGAGAAGAGGTATGAGTGAAATCTATCATTGTCAATGGACTCCAAAGGAGCTGTTTTAACAATTGAGTTGCAGATCAATCAGTTCATGCTTATTGGACTATTATCTAGAATAGAAGGTGGCTTAACCTTTTTATCCTTTGGGCAGTGTGGTCAGGTGGTGAGCTTTTTTGTTCTCATCAACTCTTAATTGAGTTGTGAACCTTCTAACAAGGGCTCAAGGTCCTTTAATAGGGATCTATTCTCTAATAGGGACAATTGCACTAAATGTATTGTATTCGACTCCTTACATGGTAACATCCTTTAATAGGGAAGTTATATATTAGTACAATATCTGGTAGGTTCCATCCCCACCAGTGTTTTTCCCTCTAATCAAGGGTTTTCCTCGGGAACGAAAATTAGTGTTATGGTGTTGGCTTTCTTGTTATTGTTCATTGCTATCTTGTTTATTGGTGATCAGTTTTATAAGTTTGTAAATAATTGTATTTATCCACAATTGATTCACCAACCCCTCCCCCCCCCCAGTTGTGAGGTGTGGTCTTGTCTTATTAAAACTATCCACAAGACCTTAACTTATAACTAAATTTTGCCCAAAATTTGTATTTGTCAACCCTTGAGACTTCCAAAATGTTGCCAAACTATGAGTAAGACTAACAAATACTAATTCCCAAAGCAAAAAAAGTGGGGGTCCCCATTTGCAATGGTGTGTGTGTGTTTTACAGCACAATAGGAGGTAAGCTAAGATTTGTTGGTAATACATCTGCAAAACCCAAAGGTATGTGTACACTTGTTTGAAATGATGGTATAAGACAAGTTGAAATTGTCTTGTATGTTGAAGAGCTAAAACACAATCTTTTGAAGTGTGAGTCAATTGTTTGATCAAGGACACGATTTACTTTTCAGTTCAGAATGTTGTGAAATTAGAAAAGATAGTAAAGATATTGGTAATGCAAGCACGGTTGGTAATAATTTATATGTCATGTCCCCTTTCTAGTGACATAACTTTAATCGAGGATTTGCCTATCATCGACTCTCGTAGGCAAATGATTTTGGAAAGAGAGTCATTTTATTTCCAGATGATTACATTCTTGCTCTCGGAGAATAATAATTCAGTAAGTGGGGGCCTACTTGTTCTAATATTAAATTGAGATTGTACTTTTACTTTATAAAGTTATTTATTTAATTTTATAAAGATTAAAAATAAAGTGCATTATAAAAGACCATTCCGGAAAACTTCCGGTAACTTCTCAACAAAGTGAATAAATAGAGGACATGGGGCACCCATTTGAACAAGCGATTTTGTGGATTCTTCTTCTTCAGTTGGAGCAATTTGTAGTCGTTTGGTCTGCGAATTCTCAATCTATCTTTGGGAACGAAAACTCCCACTGATATGCAATTGTGAGGGTGTGAGATATCACCTGAATTATTGCAAGCAGGAGGTGGCATCACAACCATCTCATAAGGGCGAAAATCTGTGGCCTAAGGCTGAATTAGGGGTTCTTGCATTTGATTATCTATCCATGGAACATTGCAGAACTAGGTAAATCTTGGGCCAGGAGCGAGGGTTATTTGCTACATTGGAGATCGGAGTGCTATTTTGTATAGGCTGGCAGCTATCCTTCGGATTCCATTCCCGACTCTGCCAGGAAACTGTTCTTCCGCAAGGGGCCGATAGCGGAAAGGGCACCTTAACCTCCTGCAAGCTCTTTCCATGCGAGCAGCATACCCCTTATTCAGATGTCTGCGTCCTAACCTTGGCAAAATCGTCAGCAAGTTTTACAGCGATATCATTATCCAATAGCGGGCGGAGGAAATTGGTCTCGGGTATTCGCCAACATTCAAATCGCGAACGACAAGGGCTTCATTCATTGACAGCGTAGCAGGTCGAATCTTTGGGAGTCGGCATTAAGGAAAATCGAACCAATATCTTACGGGTGACAAATCGCGGCAGGAGGTGATAGAATCGACGCAAGGCAAGAAATAAACCGCAGGCAGCAGTCATAATAACCCGGCAACAGAAATCAGGTCTGAAAAATCCAATAAGCGAACAATATCTAGGTTCCATTGTGTTTGTTCTGATATTGTTAATTCTGAAGCATTTGCAATAAAATTCTTTTTTTTGAATTTCTATTACTGCTACCAATTTGTGTTTGGACATTTGGTAAAATTATTGGAAGCATAATTTGAAATTTTAATGCCAAAGTACAATCAATTCAGTATTGATTTTTAGTGGCTTAAATAGAGAAGGTTATTTCATTAATATCAGAGCTTGTCAGCAAAGGGTTTGACGAAACGTCTAAACCTTGGAAGTTTTAAGATTTTGGTGTTAAAATAAGCAATAACCTGTTAGGGTTATTTCAGTGGTATCAGAGCAGTAGTCCTGCCATCCTGTCGGGTAGAAATATTTTATGCAACCATATTCCAAGTACTATATTCGCAGGAGAACAATATTTAAGGACAGAGATATGGGTGAAAGACAATCACAGAGTCCACCGAGATTTCCCAGAATCGATGATGATGAAACCAGAGAGTTTTACAGAATCATGACTACCGGACAGCAAGAAATAGCTAAGTCACTACAGGCTTTTACTACCATAATGGAAAGAGTTGTTCAGCCCAGGATTTAGGAACAAGGAAGAGGCACATCTGATCATGATAATAGAAGTGTGGCAGGATCACAGGGTGCACCTAGGCGCAGATCATGGACAGCAAATAGGCCTACTCGTCCCACTTTCCTAAGGGAAGAGGCTCAGGAGATGGGAGAAGATGATGTACCGGAAGATTTCCAGGATGATCTTAGGGCTGCTACTGCAGAATGGCAGGCATTACCCCCGCATGTGCGTGAACTATTGAACTTCTATCGCTATTTAAACCAAAGAAGAGAACATATGAGGAGCAGCCGCTAGAATAGGAGGCCTAGAGGAGGATATGATAGTGAGTTACAGCGAGCTGTTAGCAAACTCACTTTACCATTTTTCGATGGTAGTGGTCAGATGACAGCACAAGCTTGGATTCATAAGTTGGACACCTTCCTAGCATTAAGGCCTATGTCTGAAATAGATGCCATCAGGTATGCCACCTTGCATCTGGAAGGCGCAACTCATGATTGGTGGTCACATGGAATGGTTACTTTGCAGCACAATCAGGTAACATCGTATCAGGACTTTGTGGATAGATTGGTTGAACGTTTTGATAAGAAGGATCCAGAAATTTATTTTCGCGACCTTGCACAGTTAAGACAGACTGGCAATTTGGAGGTTTATATTAGTGAATTTCAAAGGTTGTCAGTCATGGTACTAGATGTGTCGGAAAGGAGGTTAGTTATCTTATTTACAGAAGGATTGTCTGAACCTCTCAAGGGATGGATTAAGGCATTTGACCCACCAACACTGCAGGAAGCCATGAGGAAAGCACGGAGTATGGAGCTTACAGCACCTTCTAGCAAGTTCACTTCTAGGAGTACTACCTCTTTCAGAGACAATAAGAAGTTTGATAAGAATAAAGGGAAGAGCATTGAAACCAAGGGAAAATCTACTACACCCCTGGATGCAGAAGCATTAAACGACTTGCGCAGGAAGAAATTATGCTTCTATTGCAAAGGTCCATATAACAGGGATCATGATTGTCCTTTGAGACCTAAAGGAAAAGCCAATAGGGTTATGTGGGCATATTACGAAGGATCAGATTCCGACAGTGCAGCAAAAGAGGATGAACACAGTGGTTCAGAGTCTGAGGAAGAGACAGGAAATTTAGAACAAAAAGAAGAAACTGAATTACATTTACAGCAAGGGCGTTTGTCTAGCATTCAGCAGGAAGGATCTTTTAGATTACCTGGTGTTCTAGCAGGACAGAAGGTGATCACATTGGTTGATACAGGAGCTACACACAATTTCATCGATGCACGATTGGTCGAGCACTGTGGTATTAAGACAGAAGAATTTGAAGGTCTTCGAGTACAGGTTGCTGATGGTTACACTCTTAAGTGTAACAGGATGGTTAAAGACATGCCGTTACGCCTGAACAATTATGAGTTCAAGGCAGATTACCATGTGGTCAATATGGGCGACTTGGATATCATTTTGGGGATGACATGGTTACGTTTATTAGGTGAGGTCACTTTTCGACTCCAAGACATGGAGATCAAGTTTGAAGTGGATGGGAAACAGCATGTGTTGAGAGCTATCCGGAATAGCGACATCCGAACAATTTCTCTTAGACGATTAGAAAGATTGGTCAGACATGAGGAAATTGAATGGGCAGCCATGTGTACTCTCATGCCTACACAGGAGGAACAACAAAAGACAGAGTATCATCCTGACATACGAACATTGAGGGAAAAATATAGTAAGGTATTTAGTGATATTCCACCTGGTCCACCACCTGATAGAGGGATTGAGCACATCATCGAATTAGAAGAAGGTGCTAAACCAGTCATGATCACTCCATACAGGCATCCAAAAAGGCTCAAAGATGAAATAGAGAAAACCATCAAGGAGCTTCTGGCGATGGGACACATCAGACATAGTAAGTCTCCTTTTGCTTCTTCAGTAGTCTTGGTTAAAAAGAAAGATGGTTCGTTACGGATGTGTATAGATTACAGGATGCTGAATAAAAAAACCATTAAGAATAGATATCCTATTCCACGGATTGATGAGCTAATAGATGAACTGCATGGGGCATGCTACTTTAGTAAGATTGATTTGAGATCAGGTTACCACCAGATTAGAGTCAGAGAACAGGACATTGAGAAGACTGCATTTAGGTGTCACTGTGGGCATTTTGAGTTTGTAGTAATGCCATTCGGATTGACCAATGCACCAGCTACTTTCCAGTCCACCATGAATAAGGTTTTCCATCGTCAGCTGAGGAAGTTTGTATTAGTTTTCTTTGATGATATCTTGGTATACAGCCGAACATGGCATGAGCATATGGAGCATCTAGAGACAGTACTGAAGACCTTGCAAGTAGAGTCCTTGTATGCAAAAGAGTCTAAATGTGATTTAGGCATGATCGAATTATTATACTTGGGACATATTATCAGTAAAGGAGTACGGATGGACCCTGATAAGATTCGCGCTATTATGGAGTGGCCTACTCCTGAGAACCTGACACAGCTGAGAGGGTTCCTTGGTTTATGTGGCAGAAATACGTGGGGTGGTGGAAGATGTGAAAGAGGCAGTACGGTGGCGGAAAACACAAGCCGTACAATGAAATACTGAATGATATGGATGGGTGGATGGATGAAGGCCGTACGGTCAAGGAATGAGCAGTAAGGGAATGATAGGAGGCCGCACGGTTAGGTATTTGAGCCTAATATGGAATACAATATTGTTCATACACAAACACAATAGATTTAGATGAAATCTAACCAATATTAGAGGCTTGAGTGTGAATAATCCTTAAGTAATATATATGCCAAAAGATGATGCTCCGATTTGTCAGATCCGAGCGAAGTATTACAGGCGATGGAATAGGGTGAGGGTGGAGTCCCACCGAAATCGGATAAACCAAATAGGGAAGGTCTTTCACTTTCGAAATGGCAAACAATAGAGAACTCCAACAGGAATTCACAGAGTAGAGAAAAGAATCCAAATTGCATACCTAAAGACTACCTCTAAGCTGTGCTTAAATACCCATCTAGGAAAACTTTTCGAGGGTGTACAAAGATAGCCGACGGCAACACAAACTACAGAAACAAAATAAAAATGGGTCAGAGATACATTAAATCATTGGCCCGTTACAATAGTTTGATAAATGATTTATTTTATGATGGGAACATTATAGTCCTCCTGTCCCAAATTTTGCTTGTTCTCAAGCAAATGCAATGCCGGGTGCTGGAGAATGTGCTCGCCTTCCCATGTTGCGTCGTCCAATAGTAAGTGTTTTCAACGCACCAGATATTCCTTCACCGTGCGGTTCCGCAAAGTCTTCTCGCGTACTTCGATGATCTCGGTTGGTTCCAGTATGAGCTTTCCTTCATTGAGTGGTGGAAGGTCTCTGGCTACTGTGACGTTTTGCCCTACGACCTTCCTTAGGCATGAAACATGGAAGATGTTATGAATACGGCTTCCCTCTGAAAGTTTCAATTCGTATGCGACTTCACCAATGCGACGAACTACACGATAAGGGCCATAAAATCGTGGCTTCAATTTTTCTTTTCCCTTTTCCTTCAATGACAATTGTTGATATGGCTGGAGCCAGAGATAGACCAAATCCCCTACTTTGAAAATCCTCTTCATTCTATGTCTATTGGCATACATCTTCTGTTGATTTTGTGCCTGCTGTAGGTTTTCTTTCAAGCATCTCAATATGTCTTGTCCCTCTTGAAGCCAGTCCCTCGCCCTTGGTGCGCGGCGGTCACCCAAAACTATGTCGATGAAGGAGAGGGGTTCGTACTTGTACAGAGCTTTGAATGCTGCCATTTCGATGGACATGTGGTATGTGGTGTTCTAGCACTATTCTCCTAGATGTATCCATTTGACCCATGCTCGTTGTGCCGAGACATAGTTTTGAAGGTAACCTTCGAGCCATTTGTTCACAATCTCCGTTTGTCCGTCTGTCTGCGGGTGGTAACTAGTACTTGGCGATAATTATGTCCCTGCCATCCGAAATAGTTCTGTCTAGAAGATACTGATGAATCGCCCATCCCGATCACTGACGATGTCTTGGGGTAACTTGTGTAGACAAAAGACTTCTCTAAAAAATAGGTCGACAACTTGTGCGGCTTGAAGATTGGAGGGGACGGCGAAGAAATGTGTGTACATTGTCAATCTGTCAACCACCACGCAAATACAATCGTTTCCATTCACCTTGGGAAGTCCTGTTATGAAATCCATCGATATACTTTTCCACTTATGTTCTGGAACAGAGGTTGTAGTAACCCGACAGGTAGAGTATGTTCGGATTTGTTCTGCTGGCAGACCACACACTCTCATACATACTGCAACACCTCCCCTTTTAGTCCTTTCCATGAAAACCTCTCCTGGAGAATTTTGTAAGTTTTGAGGAAACTCGAGTGTCTTGCCAAGGGTGAGTTGTGTACTTCCTTCAAGATTTTCTCCTTCAATTTGGATTCCGAGACAAAAATATCCAATTCTTATAGTAGATGATGTCATCCACCACTCTATATCTATCATCCTGGGTGTTGCCATCCATTAGCTCACAGGAAAATGTGTTATTAGAGTATTTCACCAACAGATGTGCCTTCCAATCAGCTGAAATTTGGTTTAGTGAGTAGATAGCGGGTTTCTTAGACAAGGCATCTGCAACCACATTGTTATTCCCTTTCACATATTCAATGTCAAAATTAAAAGCTTGAACCTTGCTTACCCATTTTTGTTGCCTCTCATTCAAGTCTCGTTGCTCCAGAAAATATCTCAAACTATTGTGATCCGTATGGACGACAAACTTGGCACCTACTAGATACTACTGGAACTTGGTCAATGCATGTACGATGGCCAACATCTCTTTGTTGTAGATGGAATACAGGCGTTCAGTTTGCGTAAGCTTTTTGCTCTCATAAGCTATGGGTTGTCTATCTTGCATTAGTACTGTGCCAATGCCTTCTCTGGACGTGTCGCACTCCAAAATGAATGGTCAAGAGAAATTAGGTAATGCAAATACGGGACAAGTGCTCATTGCCTCTTTCAGCTTATCAAAAGTGAGTTGTGCCTTTTCATTCTACTGGAAAGACCCCTTCCTTGTCAGATCCGTGAAGGTTGTGCTGAGCTGAGAGAATCCTTTAACAAGCCTCCAGTAGTAATTGCAAAGTTCGAAAAATCCTCGCAATTCCGAGAGTGATTTTGGGGGAGGCCAATCAAGGATAGCCTGAATCTTCTCCTGATGAACATGAACTCTGTATTTACTAACAACATGCCCTAGGTACAATATTTCAATCATATTGAATTCACACTTGGATTGCTTGGCGAACAAAGACTACTCCTCCATGATCCTTAGGACTTCATCCAGATGCTTTAGGTGCTCCTCCCATGTTCAGCTATAAATAAGATCATCAAAAAATACCAATATGTGCTTACGCAATTGATTGTTGAAGACACGATTCATGCATGATTGAAATGTAGCAGGTGCATTTGTCAATCCGAATGGCATGACCAAAAACTCATAATGCCTGTAGTGACAACAAATGGCTGTCTTTTTTACGTCTTCCTCATGCAGATCTGATGGTATTCGAAATGAAGATCTATTTTCGAAAAGTAGACTGCACCATGTAATTCATCCAGCAACTCATCTATCCTTGGAATGGGATATCTATTCTTTAATGCTTTTTTGTTCAACGCAAGGTAGTCCCCACACATGCACATCATCCCGTCCTTTTTGACCAATACCACTGATGACGCGAAGGGCTAGAACTGGGACGAATCCATCCTTTCTCTAGCAGTTCCTGAATCGTCTTTTCAATCTCATCTTTGAACTTCTTGGGATGGCAATACGGTGTGGTTATGATCGGTTGGGCTCCTGCTTCCAACTCGATTGTATGTTCAAACCCTTGATGTGGTGGTATGTCAGCAAGAATGTCTATAAAAACTTTATCGTGGTTGCTCATAATCTTTTGGAGATCATCATCCTGGAGAGGCGTCTGTTGCCCTTTTATAGGCTTTGTCGAAACAAAACAATGTGCGGCCCAAGCAACTTCATCATGCTGAAAAATTGCCTCCATCTGATGCGCAAAAACTTCCTTCGGACTCTCATTAGCCATTCCATGGAGAATAACCTTCTTCCCATCGACAACGAAAGTGAAATCCATCAGTTTGAAACTCTGAGTGTATTCATCAAGTGTCTCCATTCACTGTATGCCTAGAATAACATCCATGTCATCAAGGTCCACTATTAAGAAATCCTCGGTCACCATGTGATTCACCATTGTGATACTTAGCTGAGGAACAAGGTGTGTGCAGGGTAGAAGAGTCCCTCTGGCAACCTTGACCTGAAATCCCGTGTGTCTTCGTAGGTAGACCTCTTTGCTTCACCAGAGATGAGTTTATGAAATTTAGAGTAGCTCTGCTATCTAGCATCACCGTATTCCTTTGTCCTTGAAGGGTACCCTGTACATGAAAAACTGTGCACCTTAGGCTACCAGCTAGGGCAATAGTTCTTCTGTGTCGTACCAAAGCTACAATTTTTCTCGTACGGGTCATACTAACCATGTTGGTGTTGTTGTAATGTTGGTTGTCTTCAGCAAGCGTTTCTTCCTGTTCATCCTCATCATCGAACACGGCCTCAATGTAGTGTATTTTTCGTTTTCCAAGGCATCTGTGGCCAGGTTCCCACTGTCCCTTGCAGTTGAAACATAATTTCTCACTTCGAAGTTCCTGTCTGGTAGTTGCGTCCAATGACGGCTTCCTAGGCGGAGGTTTATTATCTTTGTCCCTCGGAAATGTCGACAGTTTGGGTTGTAACTTCGAGAGGATGATGTCGATGATGATGCCATGCTCCGTGCCTTCTTAATAGCCTCCGACAGATGGCAGGATTGAACCCTTTTACCAAAACAGAGAGTTTTTGAAATTCCGCAATATATTGGTTGACTGATCCAGTTTGTCTCAGTTGTGCCAAATCTTTGAAATTGAGTTTTGGATCTTTACCATAAAATGACTCTATCAATCTCTCAGTGAATTCCGCATAATTAGTTATTTGATCATGCCCCAGTGTGATGGTTTCGTGATGTTACCATTCATGCGCAACTCCCTCCAAGTGCAGCGCCGCAAATTTGATTGCTTCTTCTTCTGGCGTAGGATTCAGTTGGAAGTAGGTATCAGCCTTCATTACCCATGCTTGGGCAGATATGGATCCGGATCTGTCAAATGGAGATAGATTTACTTTACTCAACTTTCTTTTGAGATCATCATTAAAGTATCCTTGGTTTCCACCTCCCAAATATCTCATTCTCAAATCCGCGTAATCTTTGTAGGATATATCCTCCTCAAAATTCGCATTCTTCCAGTCTTCTCTTAGTTGTTCTTCCATCTCTTCAAAGATTGGTTGTTTCACTCCGTGTGGTGCTTGAAAAGACAGCATGGAAGGTTGAGAGCGTGTTGGATGAGGGTTTGTTTTACCTGACATTGAGTCCGTGCTGTGACCATTATGTTCTCCAGATATTTTATTGTCTGCCAACTTCTTGAGAGTCTCTTCCATGAGCCGCTGAGTATCGGTGATTTGTGCCTGATTCTTTGCAAGTTCTCTTAGTAGTGCCATGAGTTCGGCAATTGTTGGTTCTAGTTCGACAGCCATTTTGTCAACGGAATGGGTTCTTTGTCTCTTCTGGCTATAAACTCTCATTCACTATTCGCAGGCTGGCAGTATCGAAGTGCTTTGATACCACTAATGTTCTCGCCTAGGTATCTACAGCCGAGCAATGATAAACGAGGTAAGATACACAGTTGTGGAAGCATGTACTGTAGATTGGCCAACACTTATGAGAGCCATACGGTGTGTAGGAAGAGGATGTACGGTTAAGACCAGCATCGTACGGTAGGACAAGCTGTCCGTACGGGCTTCCCAAGGCCGTACGATAGGCAGAGGATGATGGCCGTATAGGGATATTTCTGAGCCGTATGGTGAGCAATACAGATGGTGGCCGTACAAAGGATAGATGTGAGCCGTATGGTGGGCAGTACAGATGATGGCCATACGGTCAAGGAATGAGTAGTATGGGAATGACAAGAGGCTGCACGGTTAGGTATTTGAGCCTAATACGGAATACAATCTTGTTCATACACAAACACAATAGATTTAGATGAAATCTAGACGATATTAGAGGCTTGAGTGCGAATAATCCTTAAGTAATATATATGCCGAAAGATGATGCTCCGATTTGCTAGATCCGAGCGAAGTATTACAGGTGACGGAATAGGGTGAGGGTTGAATCTAACCGAAACCGGAGAAACCAAATAGGGAAGGTCTTTCACTTCCAAAATGGCGAACAACAAAGAACTCCAACACGAATTTGCAGAGCAGAGAAAAGAATTCAAATTGCATTCCTAAAGACTAAGCCGTGTTTAAATATCTGTCGGGGAAAACTTTCCGAGGGTGTACAAAGATAGCTGGTGGCGACACAAACTACAAAAACAAAATAAAAATGGGTCTGAGATACATTATATCAATCGGCCTATTACAATAGTTTGATAAATGATTTATTTTATAACAGGAACATTATAGGACATTTAACAGAGGAAAGAAGAATTAATTGTGCTATGATTATTTGGAAGAAGCCATAGTAATTTGGTAGCATCATTGTAGTCTTGAAAATAAAGATTTAATTTAAATTCTTGCAGCATTAGAATTTATGTTCTGGCTTATTTTTTGAAAAATCTCACTACGAGGACTGCGGTTTGAAAAGAGAAGTGATCGCATGATTGTATCAACCATGATTGTCTTAGTTCCTTCTAAAAATGGTCAAGCATGATAAATTAATGGGAGAATACTTACCATAATATAGTGTTTTGAGATCTTTGATTTTTTTTATAAAGATCGAGGAACTATATTGGTATGGTGCTGTTTTGGATGGAGCCGTCCTCTTGAAAGTGAAGAGATGTGATTGGATGTAATGTGTGAAAAGAAAAAATATGTGTTGTGGCTAAGGGTGTAGAGGATGCCTTTTTGAAAGAAGACAAGTCGATGAGTCTAGTATAAGAGAAACCGATCATTGGTCTATTGAAAGCCATGTTGGTGAGAATATATCCCACTAAATATTCGAATGTTGTGTTGTGCGTTCTTTTTAGGAGTTGTTTTTTAACTAAGCTGCCAGTTCGGATTTTGGTTCATATGTGGGTTTGACATACGGGTTCAACATTCGCTCGATTTTTTTGGGGGCTGGGTTCGGTTCGTACAAGATTTTTTTATATATATCTAAACATATGCTGCAACAAATGAGTTTATACACCACTATGCTAATATTAAAGCAATTTAAAAACATACACCACCATATATATTCACGATTTAGTTCAAATTGCATGACAAAATGTCAAAATACACCATTATATCAATGTCTTAGTTCAAAAATGGTAATGGCAACATTACTAATCAGTAATCACTATTAGACATGTGATAAAAAATCATCAAAGAAATCTTCATTGGGAAGTTGCAAATTAGAAGATTAGTTATTGCTACTAGCATCAATAGTCTCAGCTGTAGCCTCAAGATCAGCTGCAACATCATTATGTATCTCATCATAATGTTCACTATCATCAATTGTAAGTGCATCAAAGTGGGCTTCCAACTCTGTGAATTCTGGTTCAACATCCCATTTTTTGTATGTATTCTCTTTGTGAGTTGTGAGCCTCAAGTTGGAATGCACAAAGACCAAGTTATCTACCTTCTTGGAGTTTAGTCAGTTGTGTTTTATTGAGTGGATGAAGGAGTATGTGCTCCAATTCTACTCAGATGATGATGAACTAGCAACCTACCAAGATTTACAAATTTGAAATTATAGAGAATAGTTTTGAATATCTATGAACAAGAAATTGCAAATTAGAATCTTAAGATTAAAGAACTTATTTGTGATAAAATTTTGATGGCAATGGGCTCCAAGTGCTTGTACATTTGTCCATGGAAGTACTGCCATTTATGAGCATCAACATTGTTCTTGTCTTCAAGAGCATCAAGAACACAATCATTGGTGCTCGCGGAACTCATAAACTTAAACCTCACTGCAGGTCCTAGGTGCATGGGAAAGAGTCTTCAGAGGGCTGCCTTGTACCCTTGACCAACTTCAGGATCTCTGTATGGGGCAACTCTAGTAGTACTCGCCTAGAGAACAACTTGGCTATATAACCTGGGGCTCAATGCAAAGGCAAGTAGATGCAAAGGGGTAGTCAATTTTGTTCCATCTCTCTACCATGATTACTTGTAGCTCCTTGAAGAACTTTTCATCAGGAACTTGCTCTCTCATTTCTGATGGCTCTAATATCCTCAATCATGGAGTTAATGCCATAATATACCTCACCCAAGCAAGGCCTATCCATGTCTGTGTATCGGATCATGCTTAATATAGGCTCAGTGAACTTTAGAAAGTACTCAACACGATCCCACCAAGAGTCCTCTAGTATGCTTGCCTTAATGACAACTGCCCTTTCACTATTAGATTGCCTCCATATGCTCCAATTAGCTCTAGTTACCATTCTAGACAATGCCTCTTTAACTTTGACAAGGCGTCTCAAAACAATAGTGTTGGAGACAAAGAGGGTCTAAGCAACCTATTTTAAGATCAAAACAATAGTAGATTAAAAATTAAAAATCAAGCAATCTATTTAAATTTAAAAACATAAAAATTTTACTAAACTAATGTGACTAGATTTCTAAACATGTTTATATTTTAAACAACTGAACTTACCTTCAAGAGCACCAATTTTGAGAATTGTCTAAATATGACTTGTGTCATATGGTAGTTTGTGACAAACATTTGGATATCTTGTGCCTCTTCATTCATTTTTTTATCCACTCAATCTTGGTGCCAATTTTTTTCAGCATTAGGTTGAGTGAGTGCACAGTACAAGGTGCCCGAGAATTGTGTTTGTACCGCTCCTCAACCAATAAGCCAACAACCCTACAATTCTTGGCATTGTCAGTTACTATTTGAACAACATTCTGAGGGCCAACTTGCTCAATGGCTTGGATGAGAATGTTTGCAATGAAAGGACCGTCCATTACCTGAGCTTCACAATCCACAACTCTCAAGAACATTGCACCTCTTGTAGACACTGCACAAATCCGATACTATTGTGACACTTGTTTCAGTCCATGAATCCTTGATGGGCAACATGGCAACCTCTACATGGGCCACCTCATCAAGTAAAGTGGTGCATATCTTCTCATAACCAGGGCCCTTGAACCCTTTGGAGCTTCATTAACTGCTCTCACCATGTATTGCCAATTGGTGCAGGAGCACCTAGGTAAGGTTAACTGTTAACCTAGGGTTCCTAGTTGAGTTTTGGCTTGTCGTGGCCATAGCTGAGTTTTGGCTTGTAGTGGCCTTAGCCAAGCCACTAGGTTAATAAGGGGGCTCATCAGTCTTGGGGTATGGTTTAGCCATTATGAGGTCATGTTGGGTCCTTCGGACCATGCAAGATCACATATTTGTCTAAGTTGCTAGGTAAAGTGCAAGTGTTGTCATTCTTGCTAATAGGGGCATTTGTGCATTTGGAGGGTTAGATTGGTCAAGGAAGAGATGGAATGGTAGTTCATGTCCTAGATGACATATTCAAACATTTTTCAAAGTTTCAGGGGGCTTTGACCAAGCCTGGTCCATGTGGACAAAAAAGTTGTCATGACAACTTTTATTGCAAAAAGTGCAATTTCGAGTAAGAGGTTGCATAACCATCTCAAAGCGGTTGGAATATGGAGAATGAGTCCATATAAGGCCTCCTTCAACCATGAACAAGGGTTGGATGGCATTGTGAAGGAATTTTGTTGAATGAGCAAGTGTGTTTCAGGGTTAATTTTGTCACTGTTAGCCGACTGGACGGTCTGGCGGTATTTTGTATTCTGTAGCCGACAGTCTGGCGGTGTTTCTGTATCCTGTAGCCGACGGTCCGGCGGTATTTTGTATTCTGTAGCCGACAGTCCGGCAGTGTTTCTGTATTCTGTAGTCGACGTCGTCGGTAGATAGTTTGTAGCGGATAGAATATTTGTGGCCGATGGACTCCTTCGGGAAGGTTCGTTGGTAGTATTTATAGCCCGTCTGGGATCTTTGTAAACCATCATTCATCTACTATTGCAAATAATAATATAAGTTATGCTGTTCATGTTCTATCGTCTGTATGCGTTCATTTTCTTTACCTGTACGGTAAACATTTGGCGCCGTTGCCTTATGAATCTGGAAGGTGGGAAGAATGAAGACTAATGCCAAATCAGCTTAACAAGGATTGGAATAAGGCGAAGGGAAAAGATGGAATCCGTACTGCACAAGAACATTTAATTCTGGCACAGCAGGTAGACCGCCGAAGGAGGTTCGAGAAGCTTGCCGACAGAAACAGGAGTGCGGAGGACTTGTTGGAGGAGACTCGGCAACGGGTGGAATTGGTGGAAGAAGCACGGGAGGAGTTCTTGAACTTGTGTTCGCCAAGGGAGGAAAACTCTGACGGAAGAGCATCAACTTGCACGGCTCGCAGTGTCGACGGAGCACGAGTGTGGAGTGATCTTTTCGTCTAGGATAGACTTCCACGGGAAACAATTTCAGAGGATCCTTTTTCTTCACCAAGGTTCGCAGCTGTCGACACCTCCGGTGCAGAAGTGCAGACCGTCGGTGCGGAAGTGCAGACCGCTGGTGCGGAAGTTCAGACTGTCGGTGTGGGAGTTCCGACTGCCGGTGTGGGAGTGCAGACCGTTGGTGTGGGAGTGCCGACCGCCGGTGTGGGAGTTCAGACTGCCGGTGTGGGAGCGTTGACTGTGGGAGTGCCGATCGCCGGTGTAGGAGTGCAGACCTCCGGTGTGACAGTGCAGACCTCCAGTGTTGTGATGGCAGAACCCAAAGAGAAGCTGCCGAAATTTGAAGGCGATGGTACAGCCGACCCCATCCGACATTGTAAGACAAGCGAAACGATCTGGCGAGCAAATGGAATCACAGATGCCGACGAATGGGTCAGGCAATTTTCGGCAACCCTACGGGGTGTCGCGATTGATTGGTTTTCGGATATGGATCCGCAGAATCTGGATACATGGGATAAGATTAAAAAGGAGTTCTTGGCGGAGTTTAAACTCTTGCGGGATGATAATGAAATCGTAGCGGAAATTTTCAATACCAAGTAGGGGAAGCACGAAACTGTCCATGTCTATGCCAGGAGATTAGAAGACTTAATAAACAAAATGGAAAGCAAGCCGGCGGACGGAGTGCAGAAAAGGTGGTTTGTGGACGGCCTACGCTCACAGTTGCGGAGGAAAATGAAAATTGTCCCACCGTCATCATATGTGGATGCGTATAATAGAGCACTGGACCTTGAAAGTGCACAGAAGACAAAGAAGAAGAAAACTAGCTCCTCTGATTCTGATGACGACGAGCCTGCCGGAGATGATAGCAGCGCCGACAAAGGTAGCAGCAAGAAGGTTCGTGCCCTACAGAAGGATATGGTTCGCATGATGAAGGAATTTAAAGACATGCAGAAGGAGCCAAAAGGCAGTGAGCTATGGTGCACAGAGTGTAAGACAGACGGGCATACTAAAGGATTGTGTCCAAAGAACCAATTTTGTGACATTTGTCAGATCATGGGCCATTCGACAAAGGAGTGCCCCTTTAACATGAAGACAAGAGGATCTCCACAGGTGTTTATCACACAGGAGGCTTCCCCGTCGGGTAGTAGCGAAAACACGAATACCGTTGGTGCTACATCTGGAGGATACAGGAATAATAAGAGAGGGCAAAATAATAACAATAATAATGGGAGCCGAAGTCGAACTCAGTATGATGCAAACGGACGGCTGATTGTTCAATGCTGAGCGTGTAATTTGTGGGGTCATTTTGCGCGGGATTGTATAGCGGCAAACACACCGAAATTATTATGCAGATGGTGCAGATCCGGCGATCACGAAGATTCCAAGTGTCCAAAGGCTGGAGTAAACTTGATCACTGTTGGCACGGATGTAGAGGAAGTTCTGGCAATTACACGGAGGCAAGCGGAGGAAAAGAGAAAAGTGGGGGAAGCGCAGGCGGACATTGCAAAGGCATCGTCGGCGGGGACATCTAAGTTGAAGGATATCACCGGCACCTTGGCAAGGAACTTCGCAAAACAAAACATTGTACGACAGATCTTACAAATGGAGATACCAATCAAGATAAGTGACCTCCTCACAATGCCCCAGTTACGAACGACCATTCTGAATCATACACCGTTTTCGAAAGCATCAGAGGACACAGGAAGGAATAGTAGGGAAGTGACGACAACAGACCCAATGCTGCTGGCACTCACCTCTGGAGGGCATCCGGCGGTCGTCGAGATGGGGATTTTGGGAAATGTTTTGACAGAGACAATTGTTGACGGAGGGTCCGGCGTGAATGTCTTACCGGAGGATACCTGGAAGAAGTTGGGGAAGCCGACGCTGTGGCCACCTGCATTTCAGTTGCTCACGACAGACCAACATGGAATCAAACTGTTGGGAATTTTGAAAGCGCAAACGGTAACAATTGGTACGCAACAATTTTTATTGGATTTTGTGGTCATTCCATTAAAAAGAAAAGGATATGATGCTATTCTGGGACGGGATTGGTTGGTGCAAGCGAAAGTAAAACATGATTGGAAACGCAATACCCTATCAATGGAGCGCAGAGGCAAAAGATTCATAATTGACCTGCACACGCAAATGGTTGGCGAGGAGGCAGCATTGTCAGATTTTGACAGTGAAGGCGAGAGTGATGACGAAGGAAAGAGGAGAATGGAACCGGATGGAGTATTGAGACTTGACGGAGGATCGAATAACGACGACCTGGACTTGGTGAATGGCCTTTACCACTAGCAGATAGAAGACTACGAACTCTTACCGAGTTGCAATATGCTAAGGGTCGACGAAGATGAGAAAAAGGAGGAAAATGAATGTTCGGAGGAATGCAGGGAAGCGGAAGAAGGAAAAGCTGCCATGGCTGAAGCTGAGGGGAAGAACATACAGTTTGAACACAGAAAAACGAAAGATCTCACTGTCCGGTACATGGTGAATAGACTGCGCGGAAAGAAAAGGTCACACTGCAGCATAAAATTAGTGGAAGGGCACTGACAGCAAGGAAATAATCCAGTTGCACGACGATCGCAGGCACAGTGGGCAACGGGGGTGGCACAGAACAAACGTAAGGCGTACGACGGTCAGAATGAAATCAAAGTGGAAAAGTTTAAGGGCAGATGGGTTGGACCATATCAGATTCGGAAGGTCGACGACAATGGAGCGATCACACTATCAACTTTGGACAGGCAGAAGATACCTCTGGCAGTCAACAGATCCAAATTCAAAATATATGGTGCCAGGAAGACTCCGTCGTTGTCACAGGATGGCTAGCTGACTCCGTCGTCGTTGCAGAATAGCGACGCCTAGAGGCAAAATGGAGGTACCTCTGTTATTTGATTTCTTTTAGGAAAAAAAAAAAAAAAAAATTGAGAAAAAAAAAATTTAAAAAATTAAAAAAAAAAGAAAAAAGAAAAAAAAAAGCAGGCCCCGCGGACAGAAAGGCCTGCGGACTGAAAAGTCCCGTGGGCAGCGAAAGTCCCACGGACCACTGCCTGTCCGCGAGCACAAAAGCGGAGGTCCTCCGGGTGTAAAATTTTTTAACACTTTCTTGCCGAAGAGAGCCTCGCGGGCTTGTAATCATTTCTTCCAAACTTAGAACAATCTCCGCCGATAAAGGAAAGGTCCGTGGGCATAGACTTCTTTATTCCCCGTCTCAAACATGTCATTCCATTGGAGCTGCACGTGGTCCTCTGTTCCATACTGCCATTCGCTGCCAGGAGAAAGAACTGCAGGAGTCGGCACAAAAGGATTGCACAGGATTTTGAGACAGATTGGTTGGGATGAGGAGGCACTGAAAACATCTGAACAAAGCATCGGAGGCATCAGAACGCATGAAGCTAAATGCAAGCTGCCAGACTCCATTCACTCCTCCAGCCAGACTTCCACGGGAAATAGAGACATGAAGAAGAGTGCTTGTTCTGCTAGAAGGAGAAGAATTTCTGTGTGCAGAGGGATTTGTGGTGGATTGTAGAGGAATCAGTTAAATAAAAAAATAAAAAAAATGATGACAGAATCAAGTTGTTCAGAATGAGTGACAGATGATGCCAAAGGGAAGGGGACACATCCGTGGTTGCCAGAAAGAGTGCAGAATCGGCAGATAATGACATAAATGGTGTGTTCCATGCATTTTTGTGTGGGTTTCGAAATGCTAATTTAGTCTTGGCGGCGAGGGGCGCTGCCCCTCAACCTCGCCGGGGGCGTTGCCACTTGGACCCCCAGTCGTTGTGGATATCAGTCGTGGGAGTCTGACCAGTTCAAAAGAGTTGAAGTTGCTGCAGGCATGGATTGTTTGTGTACCAGAGGCAGTGGGAGCAGGTGTTGGCTGTGAGGCTGTCTTGGTGGATGCGTAGAGAGCTCGGGAGGAGTTGATCATCTAGTTGGAGGTAGTGCTGCGACACTTGGCTCAGGGTACCGAGGAATTGAAAACAGAGAAAGCAACACAAGTGGCTATCAAGGTCAGCTTGAGGAGACAGTATTGAGTTAGCAGAGGCTACAGATGTAATGGGATGAATGTGGAAGTGATGTGACAGAAGCAGATTTCTCTTGTTGTAGTGACCTGTTAATGTATTTTGTTTGTTAATTTGTCTCAGATATTTTGTTAGTCGTCAGGAGACGACTTTTCTTTTTGGGGGGGATGGTGTTAGCCGACTGGACGGTCCGGCGGTATTTTGTATTCTGTAGCCGACAGTCCGGCGGTGTTTCTGTATCTTGTAGCCGACGGTCCGGCGGTATTTTGTATTCTGTAGCCGACGGTCCAATAGTGTTTCTGTATTCTGTAGCCAACGGTCCGGCAGTGTTTCTGTATTTTGTAGCCGACGTCGTCGGTAGATAGTTTGTAGCGGATAGAATAATTGTGGCCGACGGACTCCTTTGGGAAGGTTCGGCGATAGTATTTATAGCCCGTCTGGGATCTTTGTAAACCATCATTCATCTACTATTGCAAATGTTCTGCTGTTCATGTTCTATCGTCTGTTTGCGTTCATTTTCTTTACCTGTAATAGTTTGTAGCGGATAGAATATTTGTGGCCGACGGACTCCTTCGGGAAGGTTCGGCGGTAGTATTTATAGCCCGTCTGGGATCTTTGTAAACTATCATTCATCTACTATTGCAAATAATAATATAAGTTCTGCTATTCATGTTCTATCGTCTATATGCGTTCATTTTCTTTACCTGTACGGTAAACAGTCACAGTATGGGTTTTTGGCTTCTTAAGGGCATTTGATGGATTGAATTCTATACTGTACCTTGTGCATGAGTTGTTAGATGTGATTTACTAGTTTTGTGTGTGAGTAGATAGTTTGTGGGATCTATTTCATTCTATTTTTGTAAATATTTTGGTTTTTGCTTAGCTGTTGTCCTGAACTAGGCAGTTTGGGAAAATGGAGTCTTAACTCACCTTTCCACCGTGGCAATGGTATGGTCTCTTGGAATGTGTGAGAAGACTCCTTGTACTATAAGCATACAAGAGCTTGAGCCCTAGAAAGCAAGTTTGGCCAAGTTATGGTGATGCCCTAGACAAGCCAAGAGAGCATGGTTAGGGATCACAGTGATTGAAACAACATATGAGGGGATTGAATGCCATAATTGCTTCAATCCAAGTGGATGGGGAGAAGGATATGAGAATGGAGAAGCCCTGTACAAAAGGAGACCTGTTTTAATGGGATTTTGAACAAAAGTTTGTGTTTTCAGTCAGCAAATTAGCAAACCCTTGATTTTAGGCTTAAAATCAGCATTCTAGTTTATAGATAGGTTGGAGAAATGAGACCAGGTGAATCATAAAGGTCTCCCAAAAGGGTATCTAAATATGAAGTTAGTTTTCCACCTCATGAAGCCTTTTTTGAGTTAATCGCCAAAAGGTGGGTTTGGAGGCCTAATTCCTTGTAGCGCTTTTAGGCCTAAATTGGACCAGTTTCTTGGAATCGATATAGATTTCAATGGATTTTTGATGGGTCAGTATTGTAATGGTCTCAAAACCCTAGGGACAATCCTCTCCCTTCATGTTGAGTACATTGACATGAGGGAATTTGGTATAGGTGAGCCATTAAGCATCTAAGGAGCATTGCTAGAATGAAGCTAGGTTCTACATTGGTGTGGACAAGTTGAGAAGGGAAAGGATTGAAGTTGTGATCCTTCCAAGTTAGGGTTAGTACAAGAACCCTGTGAGACTAGAGAAGAGGCCTAGAGAAAACCCTAGGATAAGTTAGGGTTGAGGAGAAAGACTTGTTCTTACATCACCAATATGGTGAGCGAACAACATTAAATAATAATCCATTTGCATCTACACATTTTGCTATGGCTTGATCAACAATCTCTTTAGCTTCATTTTGAAATGATGCTTCCAATGGTCCCGTTGCTTTCTTACTTACAACTCTGTTGTTGAGGAGAACGTAAGAATAGATGACCCTCAGTGGTGGTTCATTGGTAACGGAAGTTGAAGACATCGATGACATTTTTTCTTTCTTTGAAAAGCTACCACTTTGCAACAGATGAGAAGCAGTTGCCCTCTCAACAGCTTCATCTACTTGCTTTTGTTCTTGAATGTATTTGTTCACAATTTGGTTTGGAAGGAGGGTTTTAGGTAGCACTCCATTTACCCTCGGGTTCCCTATACAAAATTTAATGCCTTTCTGAGGAATAAAAGAAAAATGTGCTTTCACTCTACTACATGGGCTACTTGATTCCTCTTTGCAATGGTTGCAAATCCATACATCACCTCCTCCACCTCTAATTAGTCGAACCATTTCCATTCATTTCGATAACGGGGAGCATCTATCGATTTTGAAGTCGGGTTGTTGGTGCTAGAACCACTTGTAGCCATTTGTAAATCTACAAAGAAGCTAAGAACAAACAAAAGTTAAAATTAAAACAATATGTATTCATAAGAATCTTGACATCATCATTACTTCATACACATTTGCACTTCACTAACAATAACTGGAAATCATAGGTAACCAAGGCAATACAATATGTTGTTATAGTTTTCACTATTCATAATCTAGGTGGTCTACGTAGCAAACTAACCTCAATGGTGTAGATACAACACTGACAATAATCTTAAAACTAAGCACCAATAAAATGTAAAAAATATTTAAAATAACTTAACAGGATAGGAAAAAATCAAAAGAGTACCTTGAAATGTCAGCTCAAAACAGTCTAAATGTTTTCCAATGCAGTTTGAACACAACTTGAATGTAGTTTGAGTGTCTAGTGAGGTGGAAGTTTTGAGTTGTTTCCAACTGCGTGAGTTTCCAATTTCCTGTGTGAACTTTTCCAACAACAGATTGAATCTAGATCATAATTTTAGATTCTTAGATTACCAACAAAAATATAATCATATAACATCTCTCCATCTTGATACAACAAATCATAGTTCTGGATTGGAAGAATGCATTCAAAAAGTTGGTTTCCCAACATTAAAATCAAACATTCCAACAAAATTTAGATTCAATGAAATCCGAACCAATTGCATATATTAAAAATTAAGTTGGAATACCGTATTTGTGAGTTTCCAATTGCTTGTGTGTGTGTTTCCACTTTCTTGCGTGTGTGCGTGAGTTTCCACTATAGTCCTTTGCCTGCGTGTGCTGTTGCGCATGAGTTTTTGATACTGCTTTGTTGAGTGTGAGTTGAAGTTCTTGCTACTGATTTGTCGTGCGTGAGTTTATGTGAATGCAAATGTGGCTCCAAACTTCTTCATGCCTTGAACAAAATGCGATCTCTTTTCTGATGGTTGTTTTAGGGTTGACGCGGCAACCAAAACTATTAAAAAACTTAAAAACATTAGAGTGAAAGTCATTCATTACAATTTCGACTACGTCACATCAAAGTCTTTTTTGGCTTGGTAAAAACAAACAAATGACTTCTAAATTCGTGGCAAACTCGACCAGGGTCCCGATTAGCGAATTTGCCACGAATTACTTAGATTGGCAATGACTTTTCATTGAATTCAAACCGAACTAGACTCTACACTGAATCAACTTTCAAATTTGCCTCTGATTGAGTGAATATGGTAACTTAGGTTTTTTAATTGCCTTAATGAGTATTCTATTTGGGACATAAATCTGAGTGTTAATTGCCTTTTGAACTACGTAGTGTTTTTTAATAAGAGTGTGTTGCAACTAATTCTATGATGGATTTTATGAGTATAGTGTTTTCATGATGGAGCTATTTTCTGAAGTAGTCTAATGACTACAGCTGTGTGCCTTTGGAATGTATCGTTCTTATTGAAAGGGTTAAAGATGTTTGTTTATGGAGTGTGTTGTGTTGATGGATTGGGCAGCAAAAAAATTAAGTTGCTGGTTTGGGTTCGGGGTCGAAGAACAAGTTCGTTGGTACTACAAAATTTTGAAGTGGGGTTTGGTTTCACTAGTATAAAAACATCTAATATATATTACATGAATTAAGACTCGAATGTTATAGTGTATGATAAAAACAACAAAAACACCATAAAAATGTAATCATAGGATCATATCAACATAAAAATACTAATACTGAGTTCAAGTATCATTGTTTTGACTTCAACAATTGGAACTTTATACCAAGTCTGAATGTATCTAATGGACTACCTAAATGTTTATCTTCTTCTTCTTCATCAAAGGCATTAGTTGATTCGCAAACAGTGCCAATGTCAGTGGGATTAGCTGCACCAATAACATTCTCCCCTTCCAATTCCTCAAATGCTTATTACCTTTTTAGTGTACAGAGAACTTGTTTGTTTGAAACCAACATGCTACTAGAAAAATGTTAAAAACCAACAAGGATCATTATCAGCAATTGGATATAAAAATTTCATTGAAAGAAATCTTGAGGGCTAGTTTAATTTGATATAATAAATATCTAAACTTCAGCGAATTTCATTCTATAATGTTAAAGATCCTATTCAAATTCTGTAATATTTTTTTTTACACTAGATTATAGAATGTTTCTTGGTGGAAATGTCCTTGGTTTGCATGGGCCTCCCCTAGTTTGACTTGGGTTTGGCACGGACAAACCAACCGGGTTGGGTTCAAACCCTAGCCAAACCAACAAGTCAACTGGACTTGAAGCAAGAACTGGTTGAAACCCTATTTGAACCAGTGTCACAGGCAAGCGAACCAGACTTCATAGTAAAATAATATTAGAAAAAGGCTTGGTGTGTGTGCAATTTGGAGTTACAAAGATGTTTAGAAGCTAGTGAATTCTGCAAAGTGGATGCTAGTGTATAAAAAGGTGAAATCATGATATTTTTGTTTAAAACATTTGGTATGAATGGGACAGAGATCAAAGGAGTTTGTGTGTGATGCAGTGAAGGTTTAGATTTAATCATTTTGAGTTGGTGCTTAATTGAGGTTGTTGCCTTAGTTGACGGGAGTTGGTGCTTCGAGAAGAGGGTTGGTGCTCACTTATGTAATCTAGGTTGGTGCCTATTTTTGTTAATGGAAGCTACTGTACACTATGTTTTTTACTCAAGAAGGTTTTCCGTGAGAAATTTGGTGTTTGCATTTTTTATGGCTGCTCTTTTATGTTTATCTAGTTTTGTGCATTTTAAATTATAAATTTCTATGTTGAAAATGATAGCTTTGGTCAGATGATTATGAATGATAATTATCAATACAATGATATAACTATATGCATGTATATATATCAAAGTAATGAGACTCGGACTTGGCTCGGACTTGACAGGGTAACTTGACTCGTGACCCGGCTCGGTAGTGACTCGGCGGTGACTCGGCAAAGTGAAAAACCCTCAAAATTTTGAGATTTTTTAGGATTTAAAGAACATTCCATGCACCCATTATTGAATAAAGCGTAAAGACACAATAACATCATTAAATAGAAGATAATTTGATAATAATGCACATACTTAAAGTTAAAACTTAAAAGTCAAACATCGATTACATAAGTACAATACTACAAAGGTAAATTGCTAAATACTATATTACTAGTAATTAAAGTTTAAAGTTTAACTTTAAACTTTAAACAGTAGCTGAAGCCTAAAAGAAATATTATAAAAGTAAAAGTGTAAAACATAGAATCATACATAAAATGATAAATCCATGCAAACCATCAAAATGTATATGTATTATGTATTATGAAATCCAACACATCAAGATTCAATAGTCATCATCAAATTCAAATGTTCCAAATTCTGATCATATATTAAGTTAAACAAAAAGTTAAAACAAGACTATAAGTCTATAGCTATGGCTCTTAGTTGGAGTCCTCATGATCATCCTCTTCGTCATCCTCATCCTCATCCTTATTCTCAACCTCAGGCTCAGTATAATCTATAAAATGCCTCTTAGTAAGGCCTCTAAGGTAGGTCCTGGATGTCTCAGTAGCCATAGCATCAACTTGCGAGGTGCCTCTAGGATCAACTGTAGTCTCTGCCAATGTCTGTGAGGTGCCACTAGGAACAACTGGAGCTCTCTAGTCCTCTGCTGCCATAGCCACAGCCTTAGCCTGACCCTCTCTATCTGCCTGGTCAAGCCACTGTAGATCCTCATCATCAAAGACAGGATCAGAAGCCTCAGTGATCCACTCAAACTCTGGATCAACCTCCTCTAGAGTAATCAGAGAGGTGTCACTATCCAAAATCTCCCTGATCCTAATGCGTAGGTTGTATTGCACAAAGACTAGCCTATTCATTTTCTCCACAGACAACTTGTTATGCCTCTTTGAGTGGATGTGCTCGAACATGCTCCAGTTGCGCTCACATCCAGAAGCGCTACTTGGCTGGCTCAAAATGCGGATGGCGATTTGCTGAAGGTTTTTGGTTGAAGACCTAAACATTTGCCACCATCTATCTGAATTTTGAAAAAAAGAAAACAAAAAAATATTAGTCTCATTTCAAAATTTGAACTTTAAGTTTAAAGCTAGAAATTTAGAAACTAGATTGTATAAGGCTTAAGCTGCAATTTTTACCTGGCTGCAATTTTATACGACCTTCTTTGCAAATTTGACTTGAAAAAATGGCCCCTAATGCATTATTATAGGCATCCATCTCAAGCAATATATCTATGGGATTAGGGGACATCTTCGATATCACTGTGTATAGGCCACTAAGAACCTCCTCATCCGCCTTGAAATCATCACGGAAGCAGTATGCCGGATTGAGGTAATAGGTTGCTGCATGGATGGGCTTATGAAGCTGATTTTGCCATCTCCTATCAATTATCTCCCAAATAGGGCCATAGTTTTCCTCAACTCCTACATATTTGGCCTTAATAGCCTCCTTGGCCCTATCCATTCCCTCATAAATGTAGCTCATAGAGGGCTTCTTGCCATCAGCAACTCGTAAGAGGGATACAAGGGGCTCAGTGATCTACAAAACAATTAAACAAAAAAACAATTTAGTGAATGATGAAACTTTGTAAAGTTGCACAATGAAAATAAAACAAAAATATGTATGAGATAAATTAATTTATAAAATTTTAAGACTTAAGCTTTTAAAATTTAAAATTTAAATTACCTCCACAATCTTCGAACATGGCTCGCAAAAACCGTCATCATCATAAATGCATTTTGTTGCATCTATCCTTGCAGGGCTGGTGGCAAAGGAGGAGGAACTCCATTCTGGACCAACAAACATGCCCCTCAACTCTAACCTTGAAGTTAGCAAGAATTTTAGTGTGATAAAGTTAGAGGCAAATCTTGTGATACCAGGACGAGCCAACTCCTTTCCCTTTGTGTATTGCCTCATAGTGCTATGGACCAAGGCATGATTGTAGATGAACTTGCAAAGATTTTTGGCCTTGGTAACACATGATTTCACTCATACAAGTTTGCCAATATCCTCTAACATGAGGTCGATGCAATGGGCTGCACATGGAGTCCAAAAGATTTTTGGGTGTCTCTCCATCAAAAGTTTTCCTGCAGCAATTTTAAATTAGTTAGTAAACAATGAAAATTTTTGATGTATTAAAAGACTTTTAATTTCCAAAATTCAATGAAAAACTAAAACAAATTTTTTAGGAGTAGAACTTAGAAAGTTAGAAGTTAAAATTTTACTTGCAGCAACATAATTAGTTGCATTATCAGTCACCACTTGGACAACATTCTCTTCCCCCACTTGCCTTATGACCTCCTCAATAGTCTCACATAAGAATGTTGCATTTTTCACACGTGAGGAAGCATCTATGGACCTCAAAAACATGGTGGATCCTGAAAGTGAAAATTAAACAAAATAATTATCATTCAAAAATCAATAGTCAATAAAACAAAATTTTTGTTATTCAATAATAGTATACATTAAATTTTAGACTTCAAGAAACAAGAAAATTTATGAGGGTTCTATTCCTCCTATCTATCCATCGATCTGTCATAATGGTACACCCCTTTTGGCTCCAAATTTTTTTATGGTCTTCCAACTCAAGTTTCATCTCCTCAACCATATCTAGTAAGAGGGGGCCACTCAACTCATCTTCAGTGGGGGCTTTGAACCCCGCACCACAATGGAAACTGCATCAATCATCCTCTGCCAATAGGGAGTCTTGTTACATTTATAAAAACATTTTAATTAGCATATTTCAAATTTTCAACATCGATTTAAAAGTATAAAATTGAGTATAAATTTTAAAACTTAAAATGTAAAACAATCAAATATCAATGATGTTGAAGTACTTGGCTGCTATAAATGGAATGTTGCAGAAAAACCAAAACTTGCAAATTGCTCTTACTCCAGCTTCATATATCTCCCTATTCTAGCCCATGCTCTCAAGTGAGGGTTGTGCACCAGGAGTGGTACGCGGTACAAAAAAATTGTCCAACTTACTAGATTTTCTGACTCTAGGACGAAGGGCAAAGCTAGTACTACTAGAAGTGGCAGCAACCATAGCACCACTAGAAGTGCAAGGAATAGATGAAGAAGAAGAATGAGCAACAAAAGCACTAGGACGATAGGGGGGACGGGAAGAACCTTCTCCAACACAGCCTACTGACTCAGAAACATTTGCAGATGAGCGTGGAAGGGAACTAGAACCAATCTGAGCTAACTCTTCTAATTGTTTTCTTTTTAATTGTTTTTCTTGTTCATATTTTTTCAAGGCTATATAACAAAAACGTTTAGCCTCAACAGTTGCAGCTCCACAAGGCTCAGTATCATGACCACGTATGCCAACAATATAGTATTTTAATCTATTTATCTCTCCACTATTAATGGTTTTGCAAAATAGGCATTTTGTTTGAGTTCTCTTTCTACCTGGAAAGTCTATGGTAAACTTCCAACACTCATCTTTTTTATGGCCTTTAGAGAGCTTGTGGTTTTTACCTCTAGAAGCCATTATGAGTAAGGAAAAATGTAAAGGTTGTTGCAATAAGACATTTTAGACCAAAAATTACCATTTCAGCATTGTATTTTATGAAGATCTAAAGTAAAAAAAACTCATAAACAAACAAAAAAAATTTATGCAAAAAACCCATAAGCATAGAGAAAAAAATCATCAAAATCTAAACAATCAACTCTTACCTCTTTCAAATGCTTTGGGAAGTGTTGAGAAGAGCTCCTATAAATTCCTTGATGATCCAAATGCAAGCTCCACTGTCACAAATGTAAGCTTTTCTCCTCTTCCTTTCAGCTGGTTGCAAAATAAGAAAACTCTATTTCTCTTCTACCTCTCTCTCTCTCTCTTTCTTCTTTTCACTATAGAGTGTTATGGGAGCCCTTTTAGGGTTATAAGAGTGAGATAAAAAAAAAACATTAAAAAAAGTTGCAAAAAAAAATATTTTAATGGTCGAATTTTTGCCTCCCGCAATCAGGTCAAGCTTTGCCGGGTCAGGTGAGTCACTCTGTGACTCGCAAGTCGCGCAAGTCAGGCCACGTGCCTCACTGCTCACGAGTCATGGGTCACTATGACTCGGTGGGGTCAACGCGGCTCGCTGACTCGCGTGACTCGCTGCGAGTCACGTTACCATGATATATATCAATATACATTCTGTGTATTGTTATACATACATACATATTTAAATGTTTAAAATAATATCATTATATTGATTTAATTTTTGAAACAAATTATCATTCACGAATCAGATTGAAACATCATATTTGTTTTAAGTATATTATCGATCTGTATATCTGTATTTAGAAATTAATTTTGCAGATTAATTAATTGACTAATTGTGATCCAAATATAATTGATCTACATACTGATTGATAGTGCGGAGATGCACATCAGATTGGGTTTTGATATCCTTGCATTGGACGTTGATTATGATATCGGCTGAATATAATTTGCACTTGTTAATATAACAACCGATAATGATCAGGTATGATTAAAGTAACGAACGGGCACTTTGAGGAGACATGTTAATGAACAGACATGTCTCCACTTATGTGGAGGCTTGTCTGTTCATTTAATTGGAGGCATGTCTGTTCATTAACATGCCTCCTCCCCTCAATTATATTCTTATATATATCAGATTTGATTGGACTTAGAGGACACGCAGAAATAAAAAAGTGAAAGCCTCTTGGAGTTCGACAATCTTCAGATATTCTTATTTTGTTTTATAATAGAATAACCAGAATTCACTGTTCTTGTTTCAGACTCATTTCAATATTGTGAAATATAATAATTATCTTCATTCTGATTATAATCTGAAAGAAGAGGAATCAAGTAATTAGTAAGATTATTGTTCAAGAAAATTTAAAAGATATGCATATTCTAATCTGAATAAAATCTAGTCAGCATTAACAATCTGAAATAATGTTTCACACCCACCTATCACTAGTTCCTGTGCACTCTTCAAGATTGACTTGCTATCCTACTATATTATTGTTATGGAAAGGTTAAATCAGGTAGTCTAAGTACACTTAGGACATCTTGTAGTTGTAGTTAGTGCTGTTTTTTTATCTACAGCTTGTAATTGTTGTTATGTAGGGGACCAATGTGAGCATACCTCTTGAATTTTTCCTTAAAATTTAGTACTTCAGTCTTACTGTAGAATATATTTTTTCTATTTGTAATCAGTAAAGGTTTTGATAGCTGCGATGGGGATTGTTTTGAAAATTAAGCTGTAATATTTGTAGTATTTTTCAAAACGTTGAGTCATACTTTACTATAGTTGATTTCAATATTCATAAAATTTGAAATTTTCTTTAGGTGAGTGAGATATTAGATTCAGAGCTCCTTGGTGAGGGCCTTATACCAACACTTCAGCATGCACATGATCATTTGTTGGCCTCAAATGTAGAGACAATTCCGTACAAAGCAACTATTTATGGACAGGTATTTCTATTTTGGGTTTGCCTTTTAAATATTTTCCTTCATTTTTTTTCTTTAAATGTTTTTTGTTGCAAACTGTATCTTTTTAAGTGTATTGTAGACTTTACTAGGAGTCAATGTTTATCAAGGATTTCTGTGAAGAGGTGTTGATGTAGACAAGGATTGAAAGCCCTGATGGAGTTGTCACTTCTTGTAGCTTATCATTATCAACAACAATTTTTAACCAACAGAAGGAAAATGATTAAAAACCTGGAATCTGCATCTTTTATTGAACACAAGTGTGATGAAAACTGGTGTACAATATGTTAATAGTTTAGCCCAGAAATAGCTATCAACAGCAATAAAAGAACATAAAAATACACAAAACACTTCAAACATTTATTCTGGGAAAACTCTTCCACTAGAAGGGGAAAAACCAGTCACACCCAAAAAAAAATGTCTGTAATTGATCATGAAATATCCAAATACATAGCTTTTCACTTGATTGATGTACAATATACTATGCAATCACATAAATAGATTGCATAAGACTCTTCATCTTTCACATGAAGGTCTCTTTGAGTCCCAAAAATAAGACCCTTCATATTTCCACATAATCAACACTTCACATTTCCATACGCATGCCTCTTCAGATGACGTATGACACGTCTTTTAGCATAATATTAACTTAATGTAATCACAAATATCTCTTCAGCTGAAGATGAGCATGACGGTCATAACAAACATATTTCTATCTCATAACAGAGATAAAGATCTCTATCGCAGCGCAAACTTCAACACAGTAAAGGAAGATGAATTAGAATAATACAACACTTGGCCTATCATGGCCATCACTCTCCATATTTCTTCAACTTCCCTGTAACTTCTTCACTGCTGTCAATGCAGCATTACAAAGGTTTCATTTGTTGTTCTAGAATATCGTTTATGGCTTTTCTAAAGAGTGCCATAGATGAGTTGCTTTCTCTTTTTAATCATCCTTTCTTCAACTTCTCATGCCTAAACACTGTCTAAAACATGTTAATGATCTTGTCATATCATATCATCCCTTATAGTTTTTATGCTTGTTTAACCTTGAGCAATGCCTCTTATTGTCCTCCCAACCATAGACGATATATATTTTTCCCCAGAGCACTTCTCATCTGAATACTGCAGTTTATTCGATCTGTTGTAGGATTGTGTGTGTGCTACATTGTAAAGAGAGGAAGATTCAATCTTTCTTTATACCTAGCGGTGGTAGCCCTTCACAAAGGGTTACCACACTTCACATGTGACCCATTAATTGAAATGATCATATTATCAATACAATTATTATAATATATTTATAGTATATACTATCATAATAGTAATGTACTAATTATATTATTGATATAATTTTATATATTATCAAGAATTATTATGTAATGTTCCCGTCCTCAAAATTAAAACAACGATAAAATAATGGTGTGTCCTATAGGAGTGTCGTATGGATCCGTACAATGTATGTATCAAGGAATGGTGGCTCAGGAAGTCCGTACAGGAGGCTTGGCTAGGCTGTATGGTTGGAAGTCAGTATGTTGTACGATGGAATCGGCTTGGCCATATGGTGGGAAAGGAGTAGGCCGCACGGTGGAAATGGGCAGCCGTATGGTGGGAAATGGATGCAGTACGGTGGGGGAAAAATGGAGAAGAAGTACGGTGGATGGATGAGTATGGTGGGTTGAGGGGACCGTATGGCAGGCCGTACATTGGACTAATGGACGTTAGGAAGAGTGTGGGTGCAAGGTAAAGGCTATACAGCCACAAAAGTAATAGTGCGGACAAGGACAAGAAGTGGTACAGATGAATTTCTGCACTCTACGGTAAGAACACTCCTATTCATTCACAATCACAAAGAATTTTAATGGAATCCAGATACCAAATAATAAAGATCGAATACAAATCATTCCCTCAATATATATGCCGAAAGATGGTGCTCCGATTTGCCAGATCCGAGTGAAGTGTTTACAAGCAACGAAATAGGGTGAGGGTTGAATCCCACGAAACCGGACAAGCCAAATAGGGAAGGTCTTTCACTTCCGAAATGGTGACCAATAGAGAACTCCAACAGGAATTTGCAGTACATAGAAAATAATCCAAAAGCATACCTAAAGACTACCTCTAAGCCGTGCTTAAATACCCATCGGGGAAAACTTTTGGAGGGTATACAAAGATAGCCGACGACGACACAAACTATGGAAACAAAATAAGATTGGGTCTGAGATACATAAAATCAATCGACCCATTACAATAGTTTGATAAATGATTTATTTTATAATGGGAACATTACAAGTCCTCCCGTCCCAAATTTTGCTTGTCCTCAAGCAAATGTAATGCCGGGTGCTAGAAAATGTGCTCATCTTCCCACGTTGCATGATCCAATGGCAAGTGTTTCCAACGCACTAGATATTCCTTCATCGTGCGGTTCCGCAAAGTCTTCTCATGTACTTCGATGATCTCGGCTGGTTCCAATATGAGCTTTCCTTCTTCATTGAGTGGTGGAAGGTCTGTGGCTACCCTAACGTTCTGCTCTATAGCCTTCTTCAGGCATGAAACATGGAAAACATTATGAATACGGCTTCCTTCCGGAAGTTCTAGTTCATACGCGACTTCACCAATGCAACGAACTACACGATAGGGGCGGTAAAATCGTGGCTTCAATTTTTCTTTTCCTTTTTCCTTCCATGAAGATTGTCGGTCTGGTTAGAGCTGGAGATAGACCAAATCCCCTACTTCGAAACTCCTCTCCATTTTGTGTCTATTGACGTACATCTTGTGTTGATTTTGTGCCCGCTGTAGATTTTCCTTCAAGCATCTCAGTATGTTCTGTCCCTCCTGAAGCTAGTCCCTCATCCTTGGTGTGTGATTGTCACCCAGAACTATGTCAATGGAGAGGGGTTTGTATCTGTACAGAGCTTTGAATGGTGCCATTCCGATGGACATGTGGTATGTGGTATTGTAGCAATATTCCCCTAGATGTAACCATTTGACCCATGCTCGTTGTTGTGCCGAGACGTAGTTCCGAAGGTAACCTTCAAGCCATTTGTTCACAATCTCCGTTTGTTCATCTTTCTACGGGTGGTAACTAGTACTTGATGATAATATTGTCCTTGCCATCCGAAATAGTTCTGTCTAGAAGATACTGATGAGTCGCCCATCTCGATCACTGACGATGTTTCGGGGTAACCTGTGTAGACGAAATACTTCTCTAAAAAACAGATAGATAACTTGTGTGCTTTGAAGGTCAGAGGGGATGGCGAAGAAATTTGTGTACTTTGCAATTTGTCAACCACTACGAAAATACAATCCTTTCCGTTCACCTTGGGAAGTCCTATTATGAAATCCATCAATATACTTTCCCACTTATGTTCTTGAATTAGCAGAGATTGTAGTAACCCGACAGGTTGAGTATGTTCGGACTTGTTTAGCTAGCAGACCACACACTCTCTTACATATTGCAACACGTCCCTTTTAAGTCATTTCCATGAAAACCTCTCTTGAAGACTTCTATAAGTTTTGAGAAAACCTAGGTGTTCTGCCAAGGGTGAGTCGTATATTTCCTTCAAGATTTTTTACTTCAATTTGGATTTCGACACTAAAATATCCGATTCTTATAGTAGAAGATGTCATCCACCACTCTGTACCGATCATCTTGTGTATTGCCATCCATTAGCTCACAAGCAAATGTGTTTTTAGAGTATTCTACCAACAGATGTGCCTTCCAGTCAGTTGAAATCTGGTTTACTGAGCAAATGGCGGGTTCCCTGGACAAGGCATCTTTAACTACATTGGTCCTCCCTTTCACATATTCAATGTCAAAATCAAAAGCCTGAACCTTGCTTACCCATTTTTGTTGCCTTTCGTTCAAGTCCCGTTGCTACAAAAAATATCTCAAATTGTTGTGATCCGTATGGACGACAAACTTGGCACCTACTAGATACTCTCAGAACTTGGTTAGTGCATGTAGAATGGCCAACATATCTTTGTCATTGATGGAATATAGGTGTTCTGTTTGCATAAGCTTCCCGCTCTCATAAGCTATGGGGTGTCTATCTTGCATCAGTAGTGCACCAATGCCTTCTTTGGATGTGTCGCACTCCAAAATGAACAGTTGAGAGAAATTAGGTAATGCAAGTATGGGACAAGTGCTCATTGCCTCTTTCAGCTTATCAAAAGTGAGTTGTGCCTTTTCATTCTACTGGAAATACCCCTTGTTAGATCCTTGAAGGGTGTGCTGAGCTGAGAGAATCCTTTAACGAACCTCCAGTAGTAACTGCAAAGTTCAAAAAATCTTCGCAATTCCAAGAGTGATTTTGGGGGAGGCCAATCAAGGATAGCCTGGATCTTCTTCTGATGAACTTGAACTCTGTATTTATTGACAACATGCCCTAGGTACAATATTTATGTCATACCAAATTCACACTTGGATTGCTTGGCAAACAAAGACTGCTCCTCTATGATCCTTAGGACTTCATTCAGAGGCTTCAGGTGCTCCTCCCATGTCTTGCTATGACTATGGAGATCATCAAAAAATATCGATAAGTACTTACGCAATTGTTTGTCGAAGATGTGATTCATGCATGATTGGAATGTAGCAGGTGCATTTGTTAATCCGAACGGCATGACTAGAAACTCATAATGCCCATAGTGACAATGGAAGGCCGTCTTTTCTACGTCTTTCTCATACGGATCTGATGGTATCAGGAACGAAGATCTATTTTCGAAAAATAGACTGCACCATGCAATTCATCCAACAACTCATCTATCCTTGGAATGAGATATCTATACTTTATTGTTTTTTTGTTCAACGCTCGGTAGTCCACACACATGCACATCGTTCTGTCCTTCTTCTTGACCAAAACTACTAAAGATGCGAAGGGGCTAGAATTGGGACGGATCCATCCTTTCTCCAGTAGTTCTTGAATAGTCTTTTCGATCTCATCTTTGAATTTCTTGGGATGACGATAGGGTGTAGTTATGATTGGCTTGACTCCAGGTTCCAACTCGATAATATGTTCAAACCCTTGATGAGGCGGTATGCCAAGAGGAATGTCAATGAAAACTTTATCATGTTTACTCAAAATATCCTAGAGTTCATCATCCTGTGGAGGTGTCCATTGCCCTTTTATAGGTTTCGTTGAGATAAAACAATGTGCAACTGACATAACATCATCACGCTGAAAAATTGCCTCCATCCTATGTGTAGAAACTTCCTTTAGACCTTCATTTGCCATTCCGTGGAGAACAACCTTCTTTCCATCGACAACAAAAGTGAAGTCCATCCTTTTGAAACTTTGAGTGTATTCATTAAGTGTCTGCATCCACTATATGCCTAAAATAACCTCCATGTCATCAAGGTCCACTATGAAGAAATCCTCAGTCACTGTGTGATTTGCCATTGTGATACATAGCTGAGGAACAAGGTGCATGTAGGGTAGAAGAGTTCTCCGGCAACCTTGACCTGAAAGCTTGCGTGCGTCTCTGAAGGTAGACCTCTTTGCTTCACCAGAGATGAGTTTTTGAAGTTTAGAGTGGCTCCGCTGTCAAGCATCACCATGGCCCTTTGTCCTTGAAGGATTCCTTGTACATGAAAAACTGTGCACCTCGGGCTATCGACGAGGGCGATAGTCCTTTAGCGTTATACCAACGCTGCAATCCTTTCCGTACTGTTCAGACGAACCATGTTGGTGTCGTCGTGATGTCGGTTTCCTTTGGTGAGTGTTTCTTTTTGTTTGTCCTCATCATCGGATATGACCTTAATGTAGTGTATTTTTCCTTTCTCGAGGCATTTGTGGCCAGGTTCCCACGGTCCCTTGCAGTTGAAACATAATTTCTTCCTTCAGAGTTCCTATTTGGTAGCTTAGTCCAATGACAACTTCTTGGGTAGAGGTTTATTATCTTTGTCCTTTGGAAATGCTGGCAGTTTAGGGTGTGAGTAACTTTGAGAGGATGATGTCGATAATGATCCCATGCTCCGTGCCTTCTTAATAGCCTCCGACAGAGTGGTAGGATTGAACCCTTTGACCCAATCTTTTAGCGGTTCTGTCAGTCGGTCCAAGAAGAGCACTGTCCGTCTTCTTTCAGAAATGTCCGTGACCAAAACTGAGAGTTTCTGAAATTCCGCAATGTACTGGTCGACCGATCCAATTTTTCTCAGTTGTACATAATCTTTGAAATTGAGTTCCAGATCTTAACCATTAAATTGCTCTATCAATCTCTTAGTGAATTCTAGGTAAGTAGTTATTTGATCATGCCCTATTGTGATGGTGACGTGATGCTACCATTCATGTGTCACTCCCTCCATATGCAACGCCGCAAATTTGATTGCTTCTTTGTCTGGCATAGGATTCAGCTAGAAGTAAGTATCGGCTTTCATTACCCATGCTTGCGCAGATATGGATCCGGATCCTTCAAATGGAGACAAATTTACTTCACTCAACTTTCTTTTGAGATCATCATTAAAGTATTGTCGGTTTTCGCCTCTTGAATATCTCATTCTCAGATCCACATAATCGTTGTAAGATATATCCTCCTCAAAATTTGCATTCTTCTAGTCTTCTTTCAGTTGTTCTTGCATCTCTTCAAAGGTTGGTGTTTTTTCTCTGTGGGGTGCCTGAAAAGACAGCATGGAAGGTCGAGAGCGTGCTGGATGAGCGCTTGTTTTACTCGACACCGAATCCGCGCTGTGACCATATTGTTCTCGAGATATTTTATTGTCTGCCAACTTCTTGAGAGTCTCTTCCATGAGTTGCTAAGTATTGGTGATCTATGCTTGATTCTTTGCAATTTCTCTTAGTAGTGCCATGAGTTCGGCAGCTGTTGGTTTCAGTTCAACAACCATTCTATCAATGGAATGGGTTGTTTGTTTCTTTTGGCTATAAACTCTCATTTATTGTTTATAGGTTGGTAGGATCGAAGCGCTTTGATACCACTGTAATGTTCCTGTCCTCAAAATTAAAACTATAAAATAATGGTGTGTGTCCTATAGGAGAGTGTCGTACGGATCCGTACAGTATATGTATCAGGGAATGGTGACTTAGGAAGTCCGTATAGGAGGCTTGGCTAGGCTGTAGAGCTGGAAGTGAGTATGCTGTACGATGGAATTGGCTTGGCCATACGGTGGGAAAGGAGTAGGTCGTATGGTGGAAATGGACAGCCCTACGGTGGGAAATGGATGCAGTACGGTGGGTTGAGTGGTCCGTACGATAGGCTGTACTGTATATTGGACTAATGGACGTTAGGAAGAGTGTAAATGTAGGGTGAAGGCCATACGTCCACGGAAGTAGCAGTGCGGGCAAGGACAAGAAGTGGTACGGATGAATTTTTGCTTGCTACGGTGAGAACACTCCTATTCATTCACAATCACAAAGAATTTTAATGGAATCCAGATACCAAATAATAAAGATCGAATACAGATAATTCCCTCAATATATATGCCGAAAGATGGTGCTCCAATTCGCCAGATCTGAGCGAAGTGTTTACAGGTGACAGAATAGGGTGAGGGTTGAATCCCGCCGAAATCGGACAAGCCAAATAGGGAAGGTCTTTCACTTCCAAAATGGCAAACAACATATAACTCCAATAAGAATTTGCGGTACATAGAAAATAATCCAAAAGCATACCTAAATACTACCTCTTAGCCATGCTTAAATACTTGTTGGGAAAAACTTTCCAAGGGTGTACAAAGATAGCCGATGGCAACACAAACTATGAAAACAAAATAAGAATGGGTTCAAGATACATAATATCAATCGGCCTGTCACAATAGTTTGATAAATAATTTATTTTATAACGGGAGCATTACATATTATATCACAATAATTATATTATCACAACCTTTATGTTATCTATGTTGGCTTGATGGAATCCGAGCATGTCTACATTTAATTCTAACACTCTCTTAATTAGGGAGGAATTCTTTTCGATATTTGAGTTATGTAGCGATATCCACCATGGCTAGTCCTAGAGGGTGGGTCCATCATGACTGATCCTATGAATGAAAATGCAAATGAACACAATTGCTCATCACAGAATCACTTAATGCGATGTTGCTATCTCATCATGAGATTCACCATGGCTACTCACATAGGGTGAATAAACACAAGTGCAAAGTGATGCAATGTCTCACATGATATCCACCATAGCTACTCCCAGAGAGTGGATCCATCATGGCTACAACCATGTATGTAAATGCAAATGAGCACAAGTGCTCATCACAAAATCACTCAACGTGATGTCGCCATCTCATCATGACGTTCACCATGGCTATTCACATAGGGTGACTAATGTCATGTCCCCTCTTTAGTCTGACTAGCAAAGTTATGTGAGTTAGGCTATCATGGGGGTCTTGTAGGTTAGCAGTTGTGGATAGAGACTCATACAGGATATTTAGTGACCAGGCTTGACTTTACAGGCAGTTAGGAGCCAGTTGGGTGTAGTTCCTTGATTTTAGGGGGTATCCCTACATTTTAGGAGGATATGGCAGTTTCCAGATGTGAGGTTCCACGGGACCATTCCATGCTTTTAGTTTCAGGATGATAGGGTGTGTTCCCTAGTTTCTAGGAGCATCCCTAGATTATCGGGAATGGACTGCTAGTTGACCCATCTTATCCAGTATCAGTCACAGACAGGTGACATGTTCAGTTTCATGTTTATTCGGTTGGTTTGGGCTTTGAGAGGCAAAATGGGGAATATTTTAATATATTTTAATATTTCCTAAGTTATCATTTAAATAATTTATAATAAGGCTATATAGAGCTATTTCGAAGTAATACGGGGAATATGGCTTCGTTTGGTTAGATGTGCCCTTGTGTTATAGGTCATTGAAAAGGTCTTGAATTATTTTAAACCATTTTCACTATCTGGGGACTTTTTGGTGCTTTGAGCTATGACATTTTAATAAAGTAATGATTTGTCTATAGCTTGGACGCCTTTATTTGGGAAAATGTTATTTTATTGTAAAGTGCAAAGTGTAATTCTCATTTAGGGTTTGATTTGCACTTGGGAGGAGCTATAAGGAGATGAAGATCTAATTGTTCATTATCTTTTGACATTTGAAGCTTATGATATTTGGAATTGCTCTGGGAGAGCGATTTTGTGACTTGGGACGAAACCCTCAAGTATGGATTGTTGGGACACAAATCTCAACAAGTCTTTGGGTGATTGAATTTTGAGATATTGGTAACAATGAGATCAGAGGAGCAATCGGTTTCTTCTTAGACAACTTTGCATTTGTGCGAGACCCATTTTCAGCTGGGCGGCCATTTTTTGATTGATAAATGGCCAAGGCCTTGATTATATTATTAAATGGAAAAAATTAGATTACAACAAAGTACCTTCATTTTAAACGTACACTGGTAGGAAAGAATGGAGAAGAAAACCTCCAGTCTAGCCTAGGTCCATAGTTCTTTATTATTACAGCATAAAAGGGGCATACCCTAGTTTCAAAAATACAAATAATATTAATACAAAGAGTGGATCAAAATCTGATGGATGCGTATAAGCTATATACTCTAATAGAAACAGAGGCCTGTTGCCGGAGAATTGTGCCAACCACTGAATTATGCACCCTTCGATTGCTGAATGGTAACCTACTCCTGCCTTATTATCTTAATAATCAGATTGATTGGCAATATCAATGAAATTATACTGCCTGATTAAAAGTAAGTAAGAAAAACCAAGCAGAAATCTGATTATTATTCCTGATACGGTTCGAGGCATTTCTAAATTGTCAAGTACTTTCAATAATGAATGTTGTTTATTATATGTAGTTCAGATTTGTTTGTTTTTTTATATTTTATTTTTGAGTATATCTTCAAAAATCCAAAAACAATTGAAAAACCAGCAAGAAAACCAATAATTAAGAATTGAGCAAAGTCTTCCAAAGATGCCAAACGCTAGCCAAAGAGTCAAATTGTGAAACAAACAACAATTTCCAAGACCTCCAGTATTGGGGATCTTTCATTGGTATCAGAGCTTACATCCTACTAGCCTGTAGGGCTTGTGAGAAATTGTCACAACAGATTTCAGGAAAAGTCTTGATAATTCATTTCAGCATTTGGGTACTGGCTAAAAAGTTTTGATAATTCATTTTGGCATCTGGGTATTGGCTAAAAAGTTTTAAGAGTTCATTTTGGCATCTGGGTGCTGGCTAGAAAGTTTTGATAATTCATTTCTACATCTGGGTATTGGTTAGAAAGTTTTGATAATTCATTTCAACATCTGGGTACTAGCTAAAAAGCTTTGATAATTCATTTTGGCAACTAGGCATTGGCTAAAAAATTTTGATAATTCATTTTGGCATTTGGGTCCTAGGTAGAAAGTTTTGATAATTCATGTCGGCATTTGGGTACTGGCTAGAATGTTTTGATAATGCATTTCAGCATTTGGGTATTGGCTAGAAAGTTTTGATAATTCATTTCGGCATCTGGGTACTAGATCAAAAGTTTTGATAATTCATATTAGCATCCGGGTAGTCACTTGTTTGTGGATTGAATACGTATTATATGCATCCGAGGAGAGTAGACTTATACAGGTATCGCACTAGCCCGAGAGCTCAGAATGATTTGGAAATTGATACAGAACAAGAACCCACAATGGCAGATGAACAAAGAGGTGTCAGATAGAACTAGTAGGAGGAGGAAGAGAGGGAGATGATGCAAACGCTCATCACTACACAACCCGGAATAGTTCAGACCTTTGAAAGGTTACAGGGTACCTTGGAACGGATGGAGTTGGATAGATAGGGAGGCAGGCATGAGAGATAGGGGTAGAGTAGATCAGTTTCAGTCAGCATAGTCATAGATCCCACACATCATTTGGGAGCTCCCTTCATTCCAATAGACAGGCACTTATTCGTACACTAGTAAGGGATAGACCCCTACTTCTGTGGTTTGTACTGGGTGAGAGACCGATAAAGGTAGAGCCACGCGAGGTGGGATTCTAGGATTCAGTTATGGCAGCCATGGATGAGTGGAGAGCCTTACCTCTGGAGGTTAGGGATGCTTTTCCTCTTCCCCAATATTGTGCATAGTGGAGAGATGCTGCCGGGTCTAGAAGAGATAGGGGCCATGGGCCATAGCAGAATAATGACCTTAGTAGAGATACTGGGAAGATCACATTGGCTACATATGATGGTACTAGTGTTACGAGTGCACGAGCTTGGGTGCACAAGCTGGACATATCTATCTTTGAGGCCCATGCCTGAACGTGATGCTATTCAGTTTGTGATCTTGCATTTAGACGGGGTTGCCTATGACTGGTGGCACCATGGATTGCTCACCGGGATCATGCCATGGTTTACTCCTATGCAGAGTTCACCGAGCATATCATTACCCAATTTGATCGTAAGGACACAAAACTCTACTATAGGGAGTTGGCGCATCTTAGACATATTGGACATGCAGAGGAGCATGTTAATGAGTTCCAGCGTATTGCTATTATGGTACTTGAGGTGTAGGGTGATGTTACTTATTGAGGGACTGTACGATAGGCTTAAGGGATTGGTGTGTGCTTTCAAGCCGGCCACTCTTAAGGACGCCATTGATGTGACATTTAGACTGGACACCACCCCTACTTATCAGATAGATAAGAAGCCATTCAGGTATTCTCAGCTTCCACAGAAGGCCAACACTTCCCAAGGTAGAGGTGGACCATCACCTCAACTTCCTAGGATAGACCAGGAGACAAGGAATGATTTGAGAAGGAGAAAGTTATGCTTCTATAAGGAGCCATGGGAGCCCGGACAGCATTGCCTTGGTAAAGGCAAAGTTCATTTGATTGAGGTGACATTCGAGATGGGAGATGAGGAGATTCCTGACATTGATACTGAGCATAGTTTGTAGGAGATTGAGCAAGAGCATCTGCAATTGGAGTTAGACACTTTTGAGCCCTTGGCGTTAGTTAAGGTGACTATGGCTACTCTATCTAGTTATCCTAGATTTCATGCCTTTCGTTTGAAAGGAACACTTCAGGGCCATTAGATTATGAACTTGGTAGACATAGGCACCACACACAATTTTATTGATAAAAAATTAGTGGATAGGTGTGGCTTGCAGTATGAGGTGTTTGTTGGTTTTGGGGTGAAGGTTGCAGATGGCGCAGTATTGGGGTGTACTAGGAGGATTCCTCAGCTTAGCATTCAGATGGGGGATTATACCTTGACAAATGATTTCTGTGTACTCCCATTGGATGATTATGATGTGGTTTTGGGCATGCAGTTATTAGAGGGTATTCGACGGTACATTATTGACCACCATCGTATGTAGTTAGAGTTCCTTTCTGGAGGGAAGAAGACTATCTTTAGGGCATCATCAGATGGTGGACCTAGGGAGGTGTCTTCTCGCAGGATGGAGACTATCATTAGACATGATTATGTGATTTGTGTTGAAGATGGTAGCTGCGATAGAGATCTTTATCTTTGAAAATATGAACGTTATTATTGTTATCGTTACCTTTAGCTGAAAATGACACTTATGTTTAATGTGTAATAGTAAATGTAAATGACATGTCTCATTCACATGCATTGAGGCATGAATATTCGAAGAGTTATAATTAATTATTGGAGTTATGGGAATATCAAGAGACCTTTTGGTTATAATGTGAAGAGTCTCTCCTATTGTTATATATTAGCATCAAGCAAAGGATATTCTACACTTGAACTTTCATTATCAATAAAGATATATTTGTGTTGTGTGGCTGGGTTTTTCTTTTTATTCTCGAAGGGTTTTCCCAAGATATTTTTGGTGTCTTTGTTTTAGTTTTATATCTTTCATATTGTTGTTTATCACCATTGATTTCTGGGCTTTAGCTTTAACATGGTATCAGAACCAGTTGTCAGTGACTGAAGAATTGAGCAACAGTTTGACACATTTGGAGGAGATTCAGATTGCAATGAATGGAAGATATACATGGAGACTCTGCATCTGATACTCTATGTCATGTATTTTGCAACGCAATTGTTTTCTATTGTGGTAGATAGTTCTCTCTCTCTCACACAAGAATTGTGTTCTGAGTCACCATATTTTAAATTTTCCTTGGTTTCCCTTGAAACCCGATGTCTTGCATTGACAAGCCTTTATCGGTCTCATATCCTACGAATATCACCGACCCTTGTATATAGAAACCAACCTTGTGTTGTCCATTGCAACTTTCGTGTCTTGAACCTCTTTGAACCTCTTTGAACTTCGGATCGAAGTAGTTCAAAGAAGTTCAATCAAAGGTTTTTAACATTAACTTTTTTCTGCAAGTGGGACTCGCTGAGCATAATGAGGATGTTTGTTTCAACCTCTTCAAACCTCGGTTCCAAGTAGTTCAATTGCTGGAGACTTTTGGGCAAGCATTAATGATTCTTCAAGGACGCCTGGTTCTCGAGAAAATATTTGAAGTGACAAAAGTAATGATTAGGGGTCTTGTCGGATTTAATTTTTGATTGAGGCATGAGATTAGTTGTCATCATGATTAAAAAAGGCAAATCTTTCGCTTGGAGTTGGATTATTTGTCAGAAATTTGTAATTATTGCAAGGACACCCGCGGAAAATGCTCATTTAATGAAGGTGTCTTATCACAGCTTCAAGCGTGCAAATCAAGCCGCAATGAAATCGCCATAAATGCCTCATAATGAGGCAATACTTTTGCCAGTATTCATCGCTTTATTATGTGAAAGTGTGAATTGGAGGAGGAGCAGCCGAGCAGCCATAATCGAAGGAAAAAGGTCTAGTTTTCTCTCAGCACATCACAGTTGAGGACACAAGAAACCCCTTGTTCTTTCCTCTGTGTGTGTGTTTCAAAGAACAAAGCAATTTTGGGTTTTTAATTTCCTTTGCTTAAAATGAAGTTAGTTCTACATTTTTTCGGGAACATTTCCAATTTGGAGTGTAGGAGGCCTGTTATTGCTGACACTAATTTGGAGGGTGTCAAGGTTGAGAAATTACAAGGAAATTTTCCTTAACAAGTAGATGAAGTTAATGGTTGTATGGAGATTTTGACAAGTGGTTTGGTTGAAGCTGTGGCTTTTCCCCTTGCCCTTATGTGTCTTGAGTTACTCCAATTGTGTATTGACCATTATGATGTGAGGACTAGGAGCATTTAAAATAAAGACGAAGAACCAGTGTTATCCATCTCTAGAGAGACCATTTCATCAGTCTTGCATTTGTCTGAATGCACTTTTGCCGCTTTTAGCCTTACCTAGTCCTTGGTTGAGTATCAAGAAACCCCAGATAAATACTGTAAGATATTGGCTAGGAAGTGGACAAAAACAAATTATAAAGGTAGTTCAAGACTCCCCAAAATAATCATCAAAGACCATATGAAACCTCATATCCATGATCTCATGGTCTTACTACACAGGGTCAAGGGTTCTTCGGATGCCTTTCTCTTTGAAGAGTGGATGTACCGTTATGTAGAAATCATTTTAAAGGGAGAACAACTGTTGGATTGGGCAGAATTGATAGCCAATTCAATGAGAAATCAGCTAAAACATGTTAAGGTGTTTAGAGAAGATTTCTACATGTCTTCCTACTTGACCTTCTGTGTCCTGAGTTACTTCAATTGTGTATTGACCATTATGATGTGAGGACTAAGAGCATTTAAAATAAAGACAAAGAACCAGTGTTATCCATCTCTAGAGAGACCATTTCATCAATCTTGCATTTGTTTGAATGCACTTTTGCCGCTTTTAGCCTTACCTACTCCTTCGTTGAGTATCAAGAAACCCCAAATAAATACCGTAACATATTGGCTAGGAAGTGGACAGAAACAAATTATAAAGGCAGTTCAAGACTCCCCAAAATAATCATCAAAGACCATTTGAAACCTCATATCCACGACCTCATCGTCTTACTACACAGGTTCAAGGGTTCTTCGGATGCCTTTCTCTTTGAAAAGTGGATGTACCGTTATATAGAAATCATTCTAAAGGGAGAACACCTGTTGGATTGGGCAGAATTGATAGCCAATTCAATGAGAAATCAGCTAAAACATGCTAAGGTGTTTAGAGAAGATTTGTACATGTCTTCCTACCTGACCTACTACATTGCTTGTGTCAGCAATATTACTTCTCTCCCCCATGAAACTTGGAGTGAAGATGTAAATGTCTACCAATATTGTCCTTTGCTCCAAAGAGATAGAGTATTGGAGGATTTTAGGAAAACACATGATATGCTGATAGAAAGTGTGCACTTGAACCTCAAAAAGGCACCCATGGTTTGGTTGAAGCTGCGGCTTTTCCCCCTGCCCTTTTGTGTCATGAGTTACTCCAGTTGTGTATTGACCATTATGATGTGAGGACTAACAACATTTAAAATAAATATGGATAACCAGTGTTATCCATCTCTAGAGAGACCATTTCATCAGTCTTACATTTCTCTAAATGCACTTTTGCCGCTTTTAGCCTTACCTAGTCCTTGGTTAAGTATCAAGAAACCCCAGTAAATACCGTAACATATTGGTTAGGAAGTGGACAGAAACAAATTATAAAGGCAATTCAAGACTCCCCAAAATAATCATCAAAGACCATATGAAAACTCATATCCACGACCTCATGGTCTTACAACACAGGGTCAAGGGTTCTTTAGATGCCTTTCTCTTTGAAGAGTGGATGTACCGTTATGTAGAAATCATTCTAAAGGGAGAACAGCTGTTGAATTGGGCAGAATTGATAGCCAATTCAATAAGAAATCAGCTAAAACATGCTAAGGTGTTTAGAGAAGATTTCTACATGTCTTCCTACCTGACTTACTGCATTGCTTGTGTTAGCAATGTTACTTCTCTCCCCCATGAAACTTGGAGTGAAGATGTAATTGTCTACCAATATTGTCCTTTGCTCCAAAGAGGTAGAGTATTGGAGGATTTTAGGAAAACACATGATGTGCTGAAAGAAAGTGTGCACTTGAACCTCAAAAAGGCATCCATGCCCAGATTATCCCTAGAGGCCCAAAAGCTTATTCAAATTTATGGGAGCTATTTTATACAATTTCCTAAGTTCACATATTTGAGAATAGGGGGATTTGAGGAAGAACCAACAAAATTGCCTCGTTATGCTCTAGATTGTTTTGTCATAGCTGAAATTTGTAGACAGTTGTTTTCAGTATTTAAAGATAATCTGCCCCAACAAAACTGGGAGTCTGTTTTCCCTGTTAAACTTGGTCATTTGACTTGCAACAACATGGTTAATGCCTTAGTCATTGGGAGCAACTTGCTCAATTTTAATTTTGGATCCTGTTGTGGGCTTTTCACACCATCGCCCCATTGCAAATGGGGGGCCCCCTTTTGTCTCTTGGTCTTGTCCTTTTGGCTTTAGTTCTTGGTAGTATTGGGCTCAATCTTCTAAAGTTCCCTCTTTCAAATGAGAATTGGTAAAATTGGCCAAATGTGGAAAGTGTTGTCCATGTGGCGCTGAGAATGGAAATTATTTGCTTGTTTGAGAATTGAATGTCTTGACTTACTATTTTTAGAAAGTCTATTTTTAGTAAGTCTATTTTTAGTAAATTTCACTACCTCGGAGATTGGCCTTATTTTGACTTTGGGACAACTTACTATTTTTAGTAAATTTCACTGCCTCTTAGATTGGCCTTATTTTGACTTTGGGACAACTTACTATTTTTAGAATGTCTATTTTTGGCAGCTCTATTTCTGCAACAAGTGAGCTATGGTTGATAAAGAGCCAAAAGGGTACATGTGTCTATATCCAAAAGAATGAGCAAGCACGACAGTCAATCAAGAAAAAAATGGTTGTCGCGGAATTCTTCCATTGTGGAAAAAATCCAAGATCACTCAAAAATCCTACTTTAGAGAAAAATGGTTGTTGTGAAATTCTTCCATCGTGGACAAAATCCATGATCACTCAAAAAGTCTCGCCTTGGAGAAAAATGGTTGTTGCTGAATTCTTCCATCCTGGACAAAATCCACGATCTCTCAAAAAAGTCTCGCCTTGGAGAAAAATGGTTGTTGCAGAATTCTTTCATCATGGAAAAAATCCACGATCTCTCAAAAAATCCAACCTTGGAGAAAAATGGTTGTTGCGGAATTCTTCCATCATGGACAAAATCCACGATCTCTCAAAAAATCCAGCCTTGGAGAAAAATGGTTGTTGCGGAATTCTTCCATCATGGACAAAATCCACGATCTCTCAAAAAATCTAGCTTTGGAGAAAAATGGTTGTTGCGGAATTTTTCCATCATGGACAAAATCCACGATCTCTCAAAAAGTCCTGCTTTAGAGAAAAATGGTTGTTGTGAAATTCTTCCATCATGGACAAAGTCTACGATCACTCAAAAAATCCCACCTTGGAGAAAAATGGTTGTTGCGGAATTCTTCCATCATGGACAAAATCCATGACCACTCAAAATTTCCACGAGCAAGAGAATTAGAAATCATGGAAGCAAAAATGGCTAAGTGTTGGAGATTTGTCCTTCATAGAAGCAAAAATGGCAAAGTGTTAGAAATTCCTCCTTCATGGAAGAAAAAATGCTAGTGTTGGAAGTTTCTCCTTCATGGAAGAAAAACTGGCTAAGTGTTGGTAATTCCTCCTTCATGGAAGAATAAATGGCTAAGTGTTGGAAACTTTCTCCTTCATGGAAAAATGAAAAAGGATTAAGTGCTGGAAATTTCTCCTCTAGGTCTTGAATTTCACCCTCTTCAAGTGTGTACCCAAGACTGAAAAAATGATTGATGATGATTAAAAAAGGGGGAATTCTTCAAAATGTAAGAAAAGGCATAACAGTGAATTGAAAGCATTTGAAGAAAAAGGAGGAGAAAGCTCTAGTTCTAGAAATTCAAGAAAGATGCTCAAATCCAAAATTCTAGTACCAAGATCAAAGTACTAAGTGATTCGGTCCCAGACATTCAAGGTTCAAAGATCAAAGTTCAAGTCCAAAAATCCAAGAACATGGGGAAGGAAGTTCAATATGAAGAAATTCTAGAGTAGCATAATCATCAGCAAGGGATTCCAATCCTTTTTAGGGAGATAAATTTCCAAGCAAGTACATGGAAGACGAGAATTTTCGAAGAGAAATTTTTAGAAAAGTCAGTCAAAGTTGGATTTTAGTTAAAATGATGCAGTTGGAAAAGACTCGAGCTTACATGGCCTCCATCATCATTTCATGGCATCCAATTATCTTTGATGAAGAACTGAGGTCTCCAAGTCAAACTTCTATGCATTCAGAGAATGGAATCAAGAATAATTTATTGAAGGAAGACTAAGCATTTATTGAGTAATGGACATGCATGGTGAATATTTATTGCACCCTACTCCTTCCTAAACGAGCATGCATAGTGGGCATTTATTACCCACTACAGTAATGGATTCCTTGTTGCATTAATGTAGATTCCTTTCCTTTGCCCTAACCCTAATTAGGGCTGATGTGGCACAATCTTGGCCATTGGTTATTGTGATCATCCGGGCCACCTATTGTAATTGGGGACCTATATAAAGGCCTCATTTCTCATTTGTAAAAGGGAGATTTTTATGAGATTGTTGCTATGAGCTACTAAGATAATAATGTTTTCATTGGAGTTTGGTGAATACTTGACATGTCTTAGTGCTTGCTTGTTCGCCTAAATTTCTTCAATTAGATTAAGTCTAGCATAGTCAATGTGTGGTGATTATAATAAAGAATATGATGGTGTATTGATGAGTTCCTTTGGTTCATACTTTTGACGTTTTAGTGATTCTAATTCGTCGTGTAAAGTTAGCCCGAACCCCTTTCATGCATATGCTCAACTTCTATCATTCGTATACATTGTTCTTTATGATGGTGTATGTGGTGATATGAAAATCACTGGCATAACCCTTGAAGATTGCACCGATTCACACATAGTTGTAGTATAACTTGGCGAAGCGGAATTCGGTAAATTGAGGAATTTGTCCACTAGAGTACTATTTGTTGTTATCACTATCCTTAGGATTAGAATAGAATTCTTGAACCCTATCTTATTGAATTTCTGCATATTTTGTGAAAACTCCAAAAAAAACACTTCATTGCAAAACCTTAGGATAGCTCCCACATCCAGTATGGCTTGAAATGAATCTAAATAAACACGTAAGGCCCCTTGTGATCATCAGCAAATCACGTCAAACACTGATCTTGTCCACAGTCAAGACCTGGCATTAAAGGAACCTTGAAGTCATTGTATGATCTTCTAGCAATCTTAGCATACACAAGACTTTATTCAAGAGAGGATAAGATATTTTGGTATTTTGTTCTACTGTTTGGTGAGTCATAAAACACACATCAACAGATCCTATCATGGAAGAAGAAATTTCGATAGCAAAGGATTTGTGGCTAAAGTACTTGGTCTTAAAGGTCAATCACCCACGGTTCCACATCTAGAAGATTTATGGCAAGATTGTCATGATAAAGAAGAAGTGATGAAGGAAGACCATTCAAGACTAACACTCCCACAAATAAGTTCTCTCAAATTGAAGTTTTAGTTAGAAGGAGTAGTTGAAGATGGTTCAAATATTATTGAGTCGGGATGGGAAGAAGCGAGTGAGCTAAACCAATTGGAGGTAGATTGGAACCAAGGGGAAGATGATGATATAAATTAAAGAACTAGGTCTATCCTTACTCACACGGATAATTGGTTAAGAAGAAGAAACATGAAGGCTGCCAATGAAAAAAAATTTGGAAAATCTCCAAAGAAGGTTTCTTTCTTTGAGACATTGACCTCTGACATATCAATTTCGTCTCATGCTGCAGGTGGTACTTTGGCTCCCAATAAGCAGAAAAGAACACCATCCCCTAAGCAAAGCACAACCCCTAGAACTAGGTCAAAGACTAAGTCCAAGGTACTCGTAGCAAGAGATTCAAAAAGAGAAAATGATGTCTCAAGGTCAAGGTTTGGGAGAAGACTCAGCTTCTTAGACACTTAGGATGGTGACGTGCAGTTGGTAGAAGCTCCTAGGTTGGATCAGCATAAGTTTATGACTCCTCCCAGAGGAAGTCAAGGGATGACTGCTACTCCTATACTATCATGGCTATCTAGTTCTGTTAGCAAGAAGCGAACCCTGCAACCTGTGTCTATGCTTGTTAAGGATATTGTCAGCAAGTATGCAGCTTGTGCTTCTAAAAGTAAAAAGATGTAGAGTGACACTCGATTGATCAAGGTTCCAGTGTTCGGAAGGGTAACGACAGAACAGTGATCGAAAGGGTAACAACAAAAGTGACCACATACAAACAGAAAGAGGAATCTGGGGAAAATTGATGCCAAGGGCTTTAAAGTCACCACTGTGGAATTAGGGGCTATTACAGAGACATTGATAATCATTTCTTCAAATTCTCTGCTGACCATATGCTAACTCAATCAGAAAGGGACAACAAGGAGACAAAGGAATTAAAGGCACTGGTAATCACCATGGCGGCCTATATAGATTCATTGATGAATTTAGGCACCCTTTCCTTGGTCCAGAGCCCATAGTCGTTTGATCCCAGTTCCTCTGATAGCCAATAGTTTGTTAAACAAATGCAAAGGGTAAATTGCTCTCAGATGCAGTACAGGAATGGGTGGCGTCCATTGTGAGGTAAGGCAATAAATTCATTTTAAAATTTACCACCACATTTGTTGAGGGAGAAGTGTTGTTGGGTGAAATTCAAACCCTCATGCTAGTTTGGGAAGCCGACCATAATCACTGTCAAGCCATTGTATTCCAGGTTCATGAAGTTGAGAGATATGGGGTATTGGAGTTTTTGAATGAAAATCCCATGAAGACCATGGATTCATGCATGCTTATAATTCTTAAGAGCAATATGGGATGGAAGGAGTCAATTTATAAAGGGGTCATTGAAAAAATGTGATTAGTTGAAGTCGAAATCGCGGGAATGCACAAAGAACTCCTAAAGGATATGTAGCTTGTGAATCCTATCGGAATCCTACAGTTCGAAGATGGTAATATGGACTTCGAGGTCTTGATTAAGAACTTCAATGATGCTATGACAGAAATCAAAGAAAATGACACTCCCACCCCTAGGGACTTCACTACCCTGGCAAACATCGAATCGATGTTATATCTAAACAAAAATCTCATACCGAGGCAAAGCCGTAGAATCAAGGAGCTAAAATGGCAAAGGAATGCTTGCAAATCGAAGTTCCCGAGTCTGAAGAATCCTCACTCCCATGCAATGTAGGAGTTCATGAATTCCTTCAGGAGTCGGAAGCTGGTGAAGCAGACTATGGTGGATGGAGGGAATACTGGCAATAGTGTTTAGTTAGGAGCAATTATTTTTTGTTTTATTTTCCAAGCTATTTTTAAAACTATTTCTTGTTCTCGCAATTGCTTCTAAACGAAAGGCTAGGCTTTAATGGAGGCCTTTTGGATTTGTAATGGACTATAAATGTTGGAGCATTTAGCTAGTTAGGGGTTAGATTTTAAGTAGCCAAGATTATACTCTGATAAAGCTAGTATTGCTTTAAGTTAATTATCTGGAAGTAGCAATAGATAGATAGCCATATGTTTGAGAATACTTTCTTAAATGACTTGGTGCTAAAGAAGTCTTTTTGAATATATATCTATCACATTTTGCCGTGCTATAAAACTTAGCGTTTAAAGTGGTTCAATCATAGTTACTTTGTGAGTTGTGGTGATTGGTTTTATATGACATCTATTACTGTTTCTTATTGTCTTCTCTCATTTATCTTTTCTTAGTTTCAGTTTAAATTCATGGTAGAATTCAATCTCTTAATTAATCCTGCTTATTTGTGGAAAGACCTTGAGCTTTTCATCCATTAAATCTTTGAATATGCAAGTTATTACCTTAGCACCCAAGAGTACATGAGTGTTCCTTATGCACTTTCTGGCAAAAGTGTGTCTTTAGTTAATTTCAATCTTTGAATTTATTGATAAATCTTTTGTAAAGGGAGCTGTACCTGTGAAAATTCAGAGGGAAATGAATAACTCAACGTTTACCCAACTGTTATGAACTTTATAGGATTTTCTGAGCCTTGGGCATAGAATAAATTGTTGTTATAGTAGGAAAAGACAATCTGTTCACTAACAAATTGTCAGACATCTGCATATTCGAATGACAGATAAGCTATATTTTTACAAGTTATTTGTGTATGAGGATTGCATGTTCTGGTTATATTATTATTAGCATGCTATCAAAGATCTTAATGATTTTTTTCTCTTGGTTTGAAAAGGAACCAATGGCAGTTTTCAAAGATAAGATTCCATTCTTTTGATATCTGTCATTTAAAGAATTCGAAGAATCCTGTAATGACATTCCCATGCCAAGAGTTCTTAATTCATTCTTAGTGAAAATATGTATTTGTGCCCGGTCTTTGAGCATTTCATTTTTGATGAGCACTGTAAGTGTATTTCCTTCTAGTATCGATAGTCATCTGTCAAGTATGGTCATCTCTCCATCTCTTCCGTTGGCAAGATTTCTATATGGTCGAACAACTCAAAGAAATCAAAAGGAGCATAGTCAGTTCTTGTTCTTGTCAGAAGATTGCATATCGTCTTTAATGTTTTAAAGCGAGAAGTAGGGGAGTTGTTAAGATTTTCTTTACAAAAGTTATGTTTCGATTTTGTATCTATCATGCTTGTGAAAGATGATATTCTGGGTGTTATATATTCTTGGCGATGATCATTGTGTTATGCAAGCTTTTGTTTTTATGTAATGGCACGATAAAAAGTTTCTAATGATTTGTTGAAATTTATTTTTGCGCGGTGGTTATCGTGGTGATTGACTTGAAAAAATCTAACATGCAATCATGTACCGCACAAGGCCTCCTGCTCGTATTTTGGATTCTTTACTTTCTTTTCCCTTTGTCAACAAGGTGTTTTTGGATAGAAGATGATGTTACATCAGTTATTGTGTGAGGGGGTGTGGTGCATTGGCCCAAGAAAACTCGATTTTAAAATTGTTGACGCCCAAAGAGACACCTTGCAGGCCCTCCTTTGTAGCTATGGCATGCTTGATATGCTTAAAATTCGCAAATGCATAGTTTCATTGAGGGTATGCCGTTATATTATTGATTTCTCCAAATTTAGCAAATGTTTCCATCAACATAGTCTTTGTAATGTTGGCGGTCAAATTGCCCACCCTCAAATTCTGTGATGGTAGAGATTCTTCCTCCGCCGCCTTCTTTTGACAGGGACCTTGATCCATAAACCCTCCATTCATAGGCGGGGATGCTGAGTGAAAGAATCCTTAACGTGCAGGGGCACCTCAGAAATCCGCCATCACTTCTCTCGAGGAATCAATCAGCTTCTTGAAGCATGACAACTTTATACACAAATGAAAGTCTGAAATTTTTATTCATATTTCTTGAAAAATGACAAGGAATAAATGTGGTATGTGACAAAAGGTTTCCTTTCACGTTGGTAGTGCTGAGCCTTGCACAGGTTAAGAGATTTGTTTTCTGGGATTTATCATTCATACAAAATGTCTGGAGTTATTGATTATTTAGATATAGATATTTTGACCTGCACTAATGCCAATACGAGCATATAGCATGAGACCATTTGTGGCTAGATGGAAAGATTGAGAGATTGTTCTTTTCTACAATAGAAACAAAAATTCTATTACTATTGACAGCTAAGTGTTTAGCATTGAGAGTTTTTCGCTAGCAGTGGGATTCGAGGGAATTCAATCTCTCTTACTCTGGTTTTTGGAGGAGGATCAGCAGTTTGTGAGATGATTTAGACAAGCTTGACCTTATACATGACCACAGTGGGTGCACATTTGTGATTGTCTCAGGTGAGATTGTGTCAAGCTAATACTTTGATTGCATTCTTTAGCTACGAAGTGAGACTTTGTTATACTATTGCATGAGGTTTGCAGAGATAAGTATTATTGTGATGTTAATATTTTATTCTTATAATTATATTGATGCTATGAGATTTACATTAGTCATAAATGCATTATTATGAATATTTGTGTCTGTGCATTTATTGAGATTAGACCACAAAGAGATGAGTATTTATTGTTATATTGCTTGAAAGAGATTACTTTTTAGCATTGATGGTTGATTTTAATAAGCTCTCTTAACTGCAAGATGCAACAAGATAAGGATTATAACTCTAGAGGGAGATGTTCAGCTTTAGAGGGAGATTTTAACTTCAGAGGGAGGCTTCATAATTAAGAGGGAGTGCTTATAGAATTGTAATGTTCCCGTTATAAAATAAATTATTCATCAAACTATTGTTAATGGGCCAATTAATTTAATATATCTCGGACCCTTTTTTGTTTTGTTTCCATAGTTTGTGTTGCTGTCGGCTATCTTTGTACACCCTTGGAAAGTTTTCCTAACAGGTATTTAAGCATGGCTTGTAGGTAGTTTTTAGGCATGCTTTTTGATTATTTCTATGTAGTACGAATTCTTGTTGGAGTTCTAGATTGTTTTCCATTTCGGAAATGAAAGATCTTCCCTATTTGGCTCGTGCAGTTTCGGTGGGATTCAACCATCACCCTATTTTGTTGTCGCTTGTACTACTTTGCTCGGATCTGGCAAATCAGAGCACCATCATATTGCGAATATTAATTTTATGTTTGTGTTCACTCCACTTCTTGTTTGAGTCTTATCTTGGTTGTATTAAGTGATTCGATCATTTCCCAACACCCGATTTCATCCATACAACATCGTTACACACAGCCACCTATACCATATGGCTCACCACTTACCGTATGACCCTTTGGAAACCACCGTACGACTTTGTTTGGCATCCACCTTATGTCCTAACTGTACGGCCATTGTGTCCCTCCACCCTCCTTTGTATGACGATTGTGCCTCCTTTCCATACGACCTGTCTACTGTACAGACTCTACTGCCCACCGTATGGGTTCTCCACATTGTACAACCCATCTCCACCCATTGTGTCAAACAGTCACTCAGACATCGTACGGCCTCCATATTGTCTGTGCTGTTCCAAATTGGCATCCCTACTCCAAATTCCAATTGCACTGTACTGTCCTCTAGAATCGTGTACGGGTTTATTTGGTAGAAAGATTGTTAAAAGTAGTTGCGTGGATCAGATCATTACAAGAATCCCCTTCATTTTCATATATGATTTTGATTCTTGTGATATTTGTAAAATTTGAGACTTAAATGGAACTAAGTCTTGCTTTTATTATACCTATTTCTATTCTTCTGTGAATAAATGAGATTGTAAGATCAGCTATGATAACTCTTTCACTATGCGATAGTGAACATCATGTTGAGAGAGTCCATGATGTCATCACGTTGAGAGATTTTGTGATGGGAGTTGGATGTCATGTTGAGAGATTCCATGACAGTTCACCTTGAGAGAGTCTATGAATAAGGGCTTAGCTATGAGTCTTGCAAATCTTTTCATGTTGAGTGATTCCATGAATATGATTAATTGTTAGAGATTTTCATGTTGACCGATTCCATGAATATGACTCATTATTACAGGTTTTCATTGACATTTTTTGGCTGCATCTTTGTGACTGTTCAGTTAAGGATCTCTCTTTGGGTAAGAGGGAGTGTTGGAGATGGTAGCTGCGATAGAGATCTTTATTTCTAGAAATATGAATGTTATTACCATTATTGTTACCTTCAGCTGAAAAGGACACTTATGTTTAATGTGTAATATTAAATGTAAATGACATGTGTCATTCACATGCATTGAGGCATGAATATTCAAAGAATTATAATTAATTATAGGAGTTATGGGTATATCAAGAGACCTTTCGGTTATAATGTGAAGAGTATTTCCTATTCTTATATATTTGCATCAAGCAAAGGATATTGTACACTTGAACTTTCATTATCAATAAAGATATATTTGTGTTGTGTAGCTGGGTTTTTCCCTTCATTCTCGAAGGGTTTTCCCAAGATATTTCTGGTGTCTTTGTTTCAGTTTTATATCTTTCTTATTGTTGTTTATCACCATGGAATTCTGGGCTTTAGCTTTAACAATTTGGGCTACACATTGTTATGTGAAGTCCAAGACACCCACACCTCAGGATGGCAAGGCATTTCATGTTGATATACAGTCAGTGATGGATAGGCATGGTCGAGTGTTTGGTGATATACCCCTGGGTGTACCTCTTGATAAAGGATTTGAGCATTGGAAAGAGATGGAGGATGGAGCTAAGCCAATAATCACCACTCCATATCATTATCCTAGAGCATACAAGGATGAGATTGAGAAGACCATTCATGAGTTGTTAGACATGGGATTCATTCGCCCTAGCTCTAGTCTTTTTGCTTCTTCTGTGGTACTGGTTAAGAAGAAGGCATGGGTGCATTAGTTGTATCTGAGTGAGTATTGTTATAATACTACGCACCACATGTCCATTGATATGTCTCCTTTCAGAGCTATTTATGGCCACAATGCATTATCTTTTTTTGATTTGGCTTTGAGTGACAACAGAGTTCCTTTGGCACAGGATTGGTTAGAAGAGAACCAGGGAATCATGAGTTCTCTTAGGGAGAGCTTACATCATGCACAAAATCAGTAGACAATGTACGCTGATCGGCATAGGATCGAGAGTGTGATGTCCCCCATTTTGAAGTAGAATTCAATAATAAATAACAATTAAATAACAAATTTTAATTAAATAAATAATAATAAAATGAATAAATAAATTATATATAAATTGATATAGTAACTAACATAATAACACAATATGATTTTATAAAACTATTGATAAAGATACGATATTATTATCATCTTATGATAATAATAATAATACAAGAATATAGTGTTTAACAAATAGATTAATATAATTTTGTAAATGATATTATTAACAAAGAAACTAAAGTTACAAAATAATAATAATAATAACAAAAATAATAAAAAGATTAAATAAACTTAATGAAAATATAAATTTTACCAAAAGGCACAATGGTTGAAATCAGAGGTATAAAAGAGTGGGTCGAGGACCATTATGACAGTAGAAAGGGAGGCGTCTTTCAGAGGATCATGAAGATCTAGATAATAATATTATTAAGGTTGGTCCATAATAGAATAAGATGCTATGTACATGTCCAAAGCACACAACCTGAATCAGCGAATGGAGATAGCAGTAATCTATACATGAGAATTGTGATAGAAATCATATGGCAGATGCAATTCCATCTAAAACAATAGATTAAATGTTAGGAGATAACAATATTGGAATATTAAGATTACATCATTATAATCATATTGGCAGTCTTTCATGACAGAGAATATACAGAATGATGAGAACATTGAGAGGAATGGATGGATGAAAAGAGTCAGACTGAGCAGCATATACATTCAGCCTGTGGGGATCTTAGGGTAACAATTGATATCAAGTGAATATAAGGAGCGGGAAAATTCTGGACAGATTGAATGCTGCTATAATGCATGCACAGTCGTGGTACATGGTAATCTGGCCTAAGATGGAACACATCTTACAGAGGCGTGAGAATCAGAGAACAAGCTTTGAACAATTTTTAAAGAGACTATGAGCATTAGTCAGCGTTGGGATAACCAGCCATACAACAGTGATACCAATATCATATATAAAAGTATCAAGGAGTTTGTATGAACAAACTATTTCCCAGAATTAAAATATATTACAGATTTCCCAGGAACGATAGGTATCCAGCAGATATCCAGGGGAGTCATCGAATCTTTCATGTAACATATAGCCAAATGCAAACGATTCCAAGTCATCAATATTTCACAAACTGGGATGTACAGCAGGTTATTAACTGTCACATTAATTGATAGGAGAAAAGTGAGGAAAATTGGGATCGGATTCAACATCTTAATATGCAGCGAAGGTGCAACTCCAAAAGAAAATTATAAATACAGTGGCCTGTATGGATTGGGGATAAAAATCAGAAGGGATCAGACCATTCATATAAACTCTCATGTAAGTGGAAGATATCATTTGGCCTTGAGATTCACAAGGAAGTAAGAATCAATTTATTACTGAATATGCCAAAGAATTCAGGAAGGATCAATATATTCGAGATCAATGACTGGTTATACTAGGATGCCTTCTTATTATGAGGATGTCTATATTGAGTAATTAATAGAGACAACAGTTTATATATATATATATATATATATATATGCCCAAACTATAGCTGAGAACTGTCGAAGAGGAAAATTACATCCTAGGAAGGGAGAAGAGTTAAATCTATATTCAGAATAATAAGTGTTACAAGTGTGACCAGTCATACAAAGAGAGAGACTGCATTAAAAATATTGAATAACTATAGATATTAAAATTTACATCAAGTACAATTATCTCCTAAGGGATGTAATAAAAATATTTATTATCTCTATATCTTGTAAACTCCAAAAGCAATGTCAAATATCATAATAATAGAAAATTGAAGGTGATTATTCTGAATTTCCGAGTTCATTTGGGATAGGGACATTACAGAGAGGGTATTTGAGGTGGATGACATGTTTTTCCTACGGTTACAGCCCTACCGATAGAGCACCCTTAAAGCGGGGGGTTGGGGGGGGAGCTGAGAAGCTCAAACCTTATTTTTATGGACCTTACAGAGTTCTCAGTTGAGTTGGAGAGGTTGCTTATGAGGTTGAGTTACCACCTTATAGTAGGATTTATAAGGTGTTCCACGTATCATGCCTAAAGAAGGCACTAGGGCAACATATTATAGCATCACCCGATTTACCTCCCTTGGATGAGGAAGGTAAGTTGACTTTGGTTCCTAAGGAGATTCTTGAGGTGAGGGAGCGATGATAGAGAAGTAGGGTGATTCGGGAGTATTTGGTACACTAGAGAGTTCTACCCATAGAGGATACCACTTAAGAAGGTGAATCTATTTTTGTAGCACCCAACATTGCAGTTGCATTGTGGGCAAGCATCTTTGAGAAGGGAGGACTATCATGTCCCATCTTTCGTTTGACTAGCAGAGCTATGTGTGTTAGCCTATCATGGGGGTCTCGTAGGCTAGCAGTTATGGATAGACTCACACAGGATATTCAGTGACCAGGCTTGACTTTACAGGTAGTTGGGAGCCAATTGGGTGCAGTTCCTTGATTTGTACATTTTAGGAGGATGTGGTAGTTTCTAGATGTGAGGTTCCACGGGACCATTCCATGGTTTCAGTTTCAGGATGACAGGGTGTGTTCCCTAGTTTCTACGAGCATCCCTAAATTATAGGGAAGGGACTGCTAGTTGACCCATCTCATCCGGTATCAGTTACAAACAGGTAACATGGTCAATTACACATTTATTTGGTTCGTTTGGGCTTTTAGAGGCAAAATGGGGAATATTTTAATATATTTTAATATTTCATAAGCATTTAAATAATTTATAATAAGGCTATCTATATAGCCATTTCGGAGTAATATAGGGAATATGGCTTCGTTTGGTCAGATGTGCCCTTGTGTTATAGCTCATTGGAAAGGCCTTGACTTATTATAAACTATTTTCACTATCCGGGGACTTTTTGGTGCTTTGAGTTATGACATTTTAATAAAGTAATGATTTTTCTATAGCCTGGACACCTTTATTTGGGAAAATGTTATTTTATTATAAAGTGCAAAGCGTAATTCTCATTTAGGGTTCAATTTGCACTTGGGAGGAGCTCTAAGAAGATGAAGACCTAATTGTTCATTATCTTTTGACATTTAAAGCTTATGATATTTGGAATTGCTCTGGGAAACCAATTTTGTGGCTTGGGAGGAAACCCTCAAGTCTGGATTGTTGGGACTCAAACCTCAATAACTCTTTGGGTGATTGAATTCTGAGATATTGGTAACAATGAGATCAGAGGAGCAATCAATTTCTTCCTAGACAACTTTGCATTTGTGGGAGACCCATTTTCAGCTGGGCAGCTATTATTTGCAGCTGAGGCATTGGTATTTGAGGCAGCAATTGACATTGGTAGTCTTTCTATTTGATTGCAGAAATCTGATTATTATTCCTGATACGGTTTGAGGCATTTCCAAATTGTCAAGTATTTTCAATAATGAATGTTGTTTATTATATGTAGTTCAGATTTGTTTGTTAGTTATCTTTTATTTTTGCATATATCTTCAAAAATCCAAAAACAATTGAAAAACCAGCAAGAAAACAAAAGATTCAGAATTGAGCAAAGTCTTCCAGAGATGCCAAATGCTAGCCAAAGACTCAAATTGTGAAACAAACAACAATTTCCAAGACAATCCGGTATTGGGGATCTTTTAGCGGTATTAGAGCTTACATACTGCCAGCCTGTAGGGTTTGTGAGAAATTGTCACAACAGATTTCAGGAAAAGTCTTCATAATTCATTTCAGCATAATGCATTAACAAGGGCTTGCACCTCAAACTTCTATCTCACAGAGAATAATGCATTAACAAGGTCTTGTACCTCAAACTTTGACCTCACAGAGAAGAATGCATTAACAAGGGTTTGCACCTCAAACTTTGACCTCACAGAGAAGAATGCATTAACAAGGGTTTGCACCTCAAACTTCTCCCTTACAAAGAGCGCATTAACAAGGGCTTATATAACGAAGTAATTGGAAAATATTTGCTTGTTATTAACAGTGATCAAGAGATCAATTTATACTAGAGGCTGAATTATGTTTCCTTAAGAAACAATCTTAAAGAATAGAAACATTCTATTTTAGAATCAAAAAACTAAATATGAGAACCTTTGTAATATTTACGGAAGATTACAATAGATAACCATTAGATACTAAATAGAGATATCTATTATTGTAATACCTTCCCTTAATGGTTACTCTATCCTGAGCACAAAGCTGTCAAAAAGCGTAAAAGGCAGATTTTGTCTGTTCAAGGGTGCTTTGCACTGTTCGCTATGGGCTGTGAACCAGATTGCTTAGATAGGGCAGCTAAACACTTCCAACATTCAACCTTCACGTGCCCAAACTTGTGGCAATAGTTGCATTGAATGTTCTTCTTTTAGGAGCCTTCTAAATCTGGAGCAGAGCATGTCTATTGAGAAGACTGCTGATGGTACTTTGGATAATGCTCATTTTGAGCATAATGCTCCAAAAAAAACCGCAAAAGGCCATGATTTTTGATGGGAAAAATCAATCAAAACCCAACATGATTTTTTAGGTGAAAAATCAATCAAAACCCAATATGATTTTTGAGGTGAAAAAAATCAAAACCTGAAAATACAAGCTTCTTTTTTTAAAAGAAAAATTGTAAAACTCAACAGATAATTTTTGAGGAAAAAATTACAAACCCAATAGAGGAATCCCACACAAATTTGTTAATTACAAAATCAAAAATTTTTAAAAGAAAATTTATAGGAACCCAGAAGAAATATTTTATCGGGAAAAATAATGAAAACCTATCAGATTTATATATATATTTTTGAGGAAAAAAATTATGAAAACCCACCAGAATTTTTAAGGGAGACAAAACACGAAATTTTGCATGGTAAAGCAACACATGCAAACAATATGCAAGTATATGCAACAAACATGCAAGTGCATGCAACTCTCAAAAGGTAGAGACCCAAAAAATTTGAAGGGTGACTTAGTAGAGAGCTCGAAAAACCCATAAAGAATATGTTGTTGGTTTTTGGATCGGCTAGCTCGAAAATCAAGGCACAAAAAATGAGGCACCCTGAAAAAATCGACAATGCAGTTGAGATCTCAAAAAACCCACCTAGAATCAATAAAAGAATTTTGTTCCGGTACATAAAATTAGGGTTTTGAAGAAAAATGACCTTTTTGCAAAAAATCCACAAAAATGGCTGAAATGTGCAAAAAAAACAGACGGATTTGGATAGAAATGGGTTGCAGAAGCGAATCAGAAGTCGGTGGTTTCAAATCTCTCAGAACGGAAACCCTAGTTGGATTATAGAGAGTTGAAAGCAAATATTCATGTAAATAATTTCATTAAAGAAATTATAATTATGTTTGAAAAAATTTAGAGTATTGGCTTTGATACCATATTACAAAGTAATTGAAAAATATTTGCTTGTTATTAATAGTGATCAAGAGATCAATTTATACAAGTGGTTGAGCGATTGTTTCTTAAGAAACAATCGTAAAGAATAGAAACATTCTATTCTGGAAACATAAACTAAATATTAGAAACATTCTAATATTTACAGAAGATTACAATAGATAACCATTAGATACTAAGCAGAGATAATAGAAATTGTCTATTATCGTAATAGCTTGCACCTCAAATTACTCAAAGAAGAATGCATTAATAAAGGTTTGCACCTCAAACTTCTCTCTCACATAGAAAAGTGCATAATAGTACATTTCAAGGAATCATTGATGTTGAAACTCTCTCTCAACATGTGCTTCATTCTTTACAATTTCAAGATTTTCTCAAAAGCGCATAAATTTAACTCTGGCAAGGGGCTTGGTGAGAATATCATCCATCTGATCATTAGTGTTGATGTTCAATTGAATAGCATTTCCTCGGACCATATCTCTAATATGGTTATATTTGATCTCCACATGCTTTGACCTATCATGAAATTCAAGGTTGGAGTTTGCATCACTCTTGGAGAATCCTAAGCTTACCGAGTATCCTTCTATCTAAGAATATCGTGACTCGAGTGTCAACATAAAGGCCTGCCAACCTACATACATTAGACTCCATCTCATGCATCATAGATTTGTGTCTGCTATAATTTCCCAAAGAGGAAATTGATCATAATATCTCACTAGAAAAAATCATCTTGACATGGTCCACTCCCTTTGAACCAATATGACCAAGATCCTCAGATGTCAACTAAAGTAGATTCTCTAGCTGCTTCCTTTGGCACAAAAGCATACCCTTCTCGCATGGTCTCAATTATGGAAGATATCTTGCTACAAGAGACTTTCATCATCTGACATGATCTACATATGATTGGAAGTGCTAGATCGAAGACCACCTTGAACTTACTGTCATAAGGTTGAGCCCTAGATCTAAGACCACCTTGAGCTTACCGTTCTTAAGGTTGGGCCCTAGATCTATGACCATCCTCAGATTACAACAAAAACCCCTCGTAGTTTGCTCCCTCTCACTAGGAGATCCCTCTTGTCTCAACTTTTCTCTGTAATCCTAGATACTACCATCACCTACACAAATACCTCAACAACATTCCTAATGCATCGTTATTCTTTTCCTCACACTAGTACTCTCTTCTACTAACAAACGTTTGAGAAACATTGATTCAATAAGAAAGCATTCTAAAACATTATCACTTTTCATGATTGCCTCTTCTAACTTATCAAGCCTTTTACATCAAGTGCAGTTTTCAGAGTCTGCTGAAACTTACCATCCAAAAATGCATTTGTCTAGCATCCTTTTGACAAGACTCTAGTCTAGTGTCCATTTGTGTTGCCTCCTCATAGATTATGACGATATCCTCATTCCTCACTTAAATGCAATCTCCCAACATCCTTATGCTCCTCGATCTGTTCTGGAAGCATTTTATAAAGATTACTAATAGTTTATAGGATCAATCTATCTTGAAGGAAAAACACCTGCTAGAAGCATAAATGATTCACTATTCTAATTTATGAGCTAATAACTACATAAAAATTCATGAACATTATTCAATGGTATGAAATACTTATCTCTTTATTGTCTAAGACTCTAATCTTCTTGTTTTAGAGGAAAATACACGGACAACAAAGACTAAACAGTAAATGCACCCAGGATGAGTCTATTCATCCAACAAGGAAGACCACATTCAACTCTCCACATAATATTGCTACTCTGCTCATAAAAGATAGGTCAAGAGTCGAGTTCATGCAGAACTAAGTAGGACAGCAATCATCAATAAATCTTCTCATGCAATCTTTGACACTCAATACATAGTGAGACCACAAAGGAAAACTTTTAATGCTCAGGTAAGTCTCCAGATATTCCTTTTCCATTCACGGGAAGTAAGATTGCTGATAATACTTAACAAAGAGAGATGCTTCAACTCTTCATTCTTCGGCAGGTAAATCACTCTTTGGAACGATCTGAAATACAATCAATCTCATACTCAACAGAGCCATTGTTGGTTTAATAAATTCATGTCACATTGGAAGCCTACTAACCCAAGAAATGGTATCAAACTGTATTTATTTTCTTGTTGGCACTTCTTTATGAAATTTGCGATACCAAATGATTTGTCATCAATCTTTGAATAAACACCACTCTAAAACTCAGATTGGGTTGAAATTAATGTCCACGACAATGTAAATGACACATTACTTTCGTATTTCTGAAGAAGCCAAATATTAAATGCCCAACTGTTGTTTCACAGGTATTCAGAACCAAATATTAGATCACATAATGGATCAGCTGACTTTTTGTTAATGATGGACGCTGGCAACTTTTTCTTTCGCTCCTGTCCTTTTAACAGTTGTATTAATATCTAATGGATCACTTCCATTAATCAATGCACCCTTTGATTTATAGTCTTTGTTGTAAATAACATCCCTTTGGTGGTTTAATTATAATGGCTGTCTTGATTGGTTTCAGTGTAATTACCATCAAATCATGTTGCCATTTTCTTTAATACTGGTGGCTGCTTAACTGTAATTGAGCTTGTCGTAATGCCATTCATATACAAATTATCCTTATGATAAAATCAGCTATGTTTGAGTGTTGTCTTCAACCTGTTATTGTTGTGAAATATATGTTTAGTTGATGCCTCTTGCAATATTCTATTTATTTTTGCCATTTTTAATTCAGTTTTTTTTATTAATTATCATCACTGTTTATAATCCTTTCATTTCTGTTGATTCTTGTTATGGGTCGGCTGCTATGGGGATAATGTTTGTAAATGAGGTTTGTGAGATATGATTCCTCTAAAGAGACCCTGGGTATGGGTTCATTGGTACCAACGGCACACTCCTCTGTATCCTGGAGAACTTTGTTCTGTGATAATCTTGCTGACATTTTCTTCCCATCTGAACTCATGCAAATAGTTCTGCAACCTTTGGTGTGGCAGTAAATATTATTTGAAAATCAATCTTCAGAAAATGAATTCCATTAACAACTGCTTCAAAGTGTGATAGGATTTCCTTGCTTCAAACACGATACCAGAAAAATATGCCCACTCCAAACTGGCATGCATTAACTGTAGATAATTGTTTTTCCCACTCTCCAAGTTTAGATGTTTAGACTAAGAATATACCTTGCCTTCACTTAGACTGTTTCACTTTTGAAAGCTGAAGATTCCTACAAGCTTCATATTGTTGACATTTCAAAAGGAACTTTAGAAAACATGTTGTTCAATCACTACAGATTACTCCCAATAATACTCAGGACGACAAGTTAGAGAATTCTGACTGAAACACAATTATCTTACTACACTCCACGCACCATATATTCTAAACTTGCTTGTATTCCAATTCCAACCCTTGACTCTAGTCAATGGATATTCTTCAGTCCCCATAAAACCCACAGAACTCAGAACTCATGCGATTTCAGTCTTTGAAATTTGATACGCCACAGCCAGGATCCATTTACGACAATACATTACTCGAAACAATAAATGCTCAGCAAATGTTATTTCATAGGCCTTGAACTTCTTATGAAGACTCTGGACTCATTTAAATATATGTTGCCTCCAATCTTTAATCTGGCTGCTAATAATATTTCCTTATTACTGTAAATGCATCTTGAGAAGAAGACTTCACAAATTAGGCCCTCTCAGCGCAGGACAAAGATGGCTTTGATACCATGTTGTTTTTATACTCGTTTAACCATAGTCAATGATTCTTATTGCCCTCCCAACCATAGATGATCTATTCGTCTCCCCCAAGCACTCCTCTTCTGAATAACCCAGTTTATTAGATCTTCTGTAGGATTGTCTGTGTGTTACGTTGCCAAGAGAGGAAGATTCAATCTTCCTTTATACCTATCGGTGATGTCCCTTCACGAAGGATTACTACTCTTCACATGTAGCTTCATTAATTTAAATAATTATATTATCAATATGTTGGTTGACAGTTTGTCCTCTTTTTCTCAAAAGAAATGACTCTCTCACGCCCAAGGGGTGGGAAAAGAAAGAGTCACCAACAGATTGGGAAGTGTCTTTGGTTTTGGTCCTCTTTTAGCTTCCCTCTGAATTTTAGAGGTAAAACTCCTAGTAGATGTGCAATGAATTTGTTTGGGTTCCTACTCCTAATCATATGGTATGCTCTTAACCAGAGAGCAGGAGAGGCTATTTCTAGATTTTTCGCAACCACAAAAAACCCAGGCAAGACTTAAGATTTCAGCCCAATCACTCCCACGACCGTGAAAATAACCAGACCTCGCTTTAACACATCAACTATTCCTACTTCTACTGCTATATGCATCTACCATCTATGGAATGATATGGAATTTACTCCTAAATACAGAGGAAACAGAGACGTGATTGAACCCAAGTGGTTCTTAGATCAGTCGAAAATCGAAACCATTAGCCCAATGACCATTAAACTTGATGACCTTCCAGTTCTTTCACATCACGATTCTCAAACACAACATGTGCATGTAACTCAAAACAGGGGAGAAGAAAATGCAAGAAACCACAGTAACAAACAGATTATCGGAATTATCAACCCCAATGACTGCTGAAGATCAACAATTCCTAGTTTCGAGCAAAAATAGAATTCTCCATGAACAACAATCTTGATGCAGATTCTCCATTCTCACTTAGTAATCACAGTTATAGGGGAAAAAGTCGCACTAAAATGTGCTGATCCTTTATTGATTATAATTTTTTTTACATATATAGGCCCTTCGTCTTTTGGCCGTTACAAAAATATTACATTCCGAGAAGATAGAAGGGAGGGCTAGAAGACGAAAAAAGGAAGCACACATGTCATCCGTTACAAAGCAATGATTAATTAGGGGGAGCTGGAGCGTTTTGGATTCCACCGTCCTTGGGCTTGGCAACTTCTTGATTAATCTTGTGACGCTTCATTGCCCTAATGATTGTCGTTAGATCCTCTGGGTCTGGGATCGACACCTTTGCTAACTTTTCATCTATGGCAGTTAGAGTGTGGAGATCCGAGGATTGGAACTTGATTGGACGGAGCAGCTCATCAATGAAGTCCTGATAGTCATTTTTCATGTTATTGACATCCACAAATTCACCACACTTGCTGACGTGCGACTCTATATGTAGCTCTCGAAGGTAGACCTACATAGCATCTTCTACCTTCTTGATTGACCCGTATACCTTCTTCTTTTTCTTCTTAGCTTTTATCATACTTTCTCTCATGAATTCAAGAGATATCATCCAGTGAGAAAGCAACTCATTCCCATCTTTTAGAATACCCACACTCGGGGCATTTTCGTTCTTCATACTTATGATTTCATACAACAAGGCCGCAAAATTCTTGTATTTCTCAATATCTGTCTTTATGGACGCCATATTGCTATTCATAGTTTCCTTTAATTCATCAATTTTGATGCACATGGCACCCAACTTATCAATCATTAGGAGGCCCTTAGCCTTCATGTCTTCTATCTACTCTCTGCCTATCTGCCCAAAATGTCTTTCTTCTTGTAGCTTGGCTAGAAAAGCCTTACCCTCCTCAGCAGAGGGATCGAATGCCTCAAGTCTGCCAACTGTCTAGTCTTTCTGGCTAGTGGCAAACATCTGGATGTATTCCAATAGTTCCTTATTCACTGCTTTAAGTTGGGCCTTAGACCTTCAAATCATCTAACTCTCCACCTATCTCCTCGTTCAAGAATTCCTACATGAGGCACTTTGTGTCATGTTGTGGTGGCCCCATGTTGCACCACTAGATGCTTAGATCTGATGGGCCGAGATCGGCTAAGTTTCCTTCCTTTTGAGCCCGGGCGATCTCCATGACATAGTCCGTGATGTTTGTGTCCTTACCCAAGGCTGGGAATCTTCTTCATCTTCTTTAGAGCTGGAGTTTGCTTAATCGTCTGAGTGATCAAGTCTTTCGGGGGCACACACTTGTCGTCTTTTGGGGGCACACACTCCTCGATTCTCTTCCTCTTCTGCTCCAGGGTGCTTTCCAACCAAGACTCGGAAGTAAGCACGTTTAGTGAGGATTGCAGAGCTGTGGCATTGAACAACTTCCTTGCGATGGGAGGAGTACCTGTTTTCATGGCGGAAAATGGAAATACAATTGTCTTAGTAGTAGAAGTGATGGCGAGAATGCTACCTTGCATATTCGGCACTTGTGGTGTTTATTGAGGTGGATCTTCCTGATCTTGTCCATTACCTTGGTCGGCTCCATTAGATCCATCTAAGTTGATCATTGGTACAAAGGAGTCTTATCTTTATCTCCCTTGGACTTTGCCTCCTTCCTCACTTTTTCCGACTCTCCAGTTGGGCCGATCATTGGAACAGGCCTGCCTTTGCAAGTGGGAGCAATTGGGATATTTTTCTCTGGAGGCTAGTCTCCTCCCTTTCCTCTAATTGTTTGTGATGGCCCCATCGAAGTGGTGGTATTTGCTAGCACTGTGCTTGTGGAAGTAGCGGCAACAAACTGCACTGGTTAAGAGCTTGACGAAAAACCACCAGTTCGCTTTCTTCGTGATTGGGTCCATTCGACCCATTTATCCGTTCATTTGATGACTTCGTTAGTTAACACTTCTAGATTATCCATTGTGGGGCCAGGAGGAGGAGCTGAGTCTATTGGTGTGTTCTTGATCAGATTCAAATAGGTGGAAAACTGCATGTTTTGTCCATCATCTTCACTACCTCTCACATTTATATTCACTCCATATAACTACACTTGATCTATGGTCATCCTCGAGAAAAACCTCTCTCGGCTCTCGAGCTTATTTGCACAATTAACCCAATAGTCCTTTAGGGCAGGATCATGCTTGAATGCCGACTGCAACTGCAAATTGTCTTTAATATAGCCCATAGGGTCGAACTTGACTCTGATTACCTAATAGGATGCTAGTTTGTACTTCTCAAAATTCTTCAGCATGTTCTTTGCATTTGATCGGTCGGCACAATAGTAGGCTCCTATCGTGATCGAGAAGGGCATTCCTGCCTTCTTCACATTTTAACATAGCTCGTTTACCTCCAAGATTTGGCGACACATTTCAACAAGCAATATATGGTCATCTGGATATCTGGGGAGCTTCCAAGGGAAACTGTCAAATTTTGTAATTTGAATGTATGAGAAAGTTGGGAATTGGATAAGAAACTCCCGAATTGGAGCACCACGGCCACTGCTTCTAGGGAAAAATGGTGCTCTAGGCATCCTTGCAACATCCTGCAAATTTACACAATGAACGTATCATTAACTTTCATGAAATCTGCATAACTCCTATGCAGCCATTAGTACAGGAAAAAGTCATAAACTTGGATGTCCATCATATTCCTCTATATGCGGTGACCTTCATTACAACTGGATAGTCACCAGAGCATAGATCAAATAAGAGGACATGAAGAATTGCTTCCGGGCCTTGGCACTTTTAAACCAACTGGAGAGGTTGTCACACATAATCTGGGACCAATCCACATGCTCGCCCTTTGCACACACTGCTTGCATCAGATAGAAGTAGTGCTTCGCGAAGTTAAACAAATCCTCATTGCTCTTCAGTCTGTACAAGAGAAGCATTATGCCGATGATCTCCCTCTTCAAATTTGTACCGTACAGAGTCTTGGGTACTTTTCTTTTGTTGTTTTGAGGGGTCTAGAACCAACTCATCATCATGTCTCTACGGCGCAATGTTTTCTTCTCATTGTACATCGAGGCAGAGTTCCATAGATCCATTTCACTATATACATCTCTCGTTGTCAGTCAAAAATTGTTCTGTAATGTATTCTGGTCGAGAGACAGGAGCACTTGATCTCTAGGCATCTTTATTTTCTTGGTGTCAGGATCGTAATGTGATATGCACTCTAAAATGAGCTCTGGTGCTTGTACTGCCATTGGAAATCTTGCCGCCTCTACTAGGCCGCTCTCCTTCAAGCTCTGAGTAATTGGATGTATTGGGTTTGTTTTCAATCTTTAATGCAAGTCATCTAGATCATAGAATTTCAATGAGGTATCGCTCAAGTCTTTCAGAGTACAATCAATACCATTTAGGTAGCACAACTAATAAACCTTGCAGCAATGGTGGTTTCATAGTGCTTGAACAATTAACTAGCTGTGGAATTTGAAAACAACCGTTAGAACCAGAGGATGAATTATGCTAGAGGAAATCCTTTATAGATCTTTCCTTTCCAATCGTTGACTATAGATCTTCGCAATCTGGTTTTCATTCAATCCTGGCACACTTTTAGGCTTAGTGATCGGATTTTGCATTATTGCAAGGTTTAACAGGTAGAAAATGATGTTAGCCGCTCCTTCCCGTACAACCTTTTCCTTCATAAAATCTGATCTTATGAGATTCTGTCACCGTTAAGTTGGGGAAACTAAAATTATACTTTTCCAACATTAAATTTGGCTAAGGCATGAAGCCTTTGTTAAGCTCCGAAGATTTAGCTTCTACTAGTGAGCATTTCGCTTCCAGCGCTGGAGAAGAACTTTCACTACTTTCCAAAATGCTTGCATCATACTTAGCTTTTTTTTCTTCATTTCAGGAATCTGTGCAAAGGTGTGCTCCTCGAACAACATTTTCTGTGGGTACTTTGCTTGATATTCTCTAAGCTTCGGACTTACACTTAGGTGTGGGGCGAAATCTTCCTTTATGTGGGATCTCCTTGAGAGCACTTCATCTCTGGGTGGGGAAGAAGTAGAGTAGGGGTAACTCCGAACTCTGTTTTCTTTCAAAAGCGATGTGGACTTAGACAAATTTTTTCTCATCGGGGGGAAGCCTGGATTCCTAAGGGGAAAACTTTATTAAAACCAGAGAACCCGTGATTAGACACGACTTAGGGATATTTTGCATAAAGCAAGCGGATGGAGCCACAGGTGCACTGATGTTCCCATAAACCCAACCAAAGGGAAGGAGGAACTCCCAATGAGAAGCGACCCCTACCAAAACCCAACTATGGACTTAGTCAATATTTGGATCATGTATTTGGTAACAAGGCTCCTAAGGGAGAAAGCTTGAAAAATAAGGCGACAAAAAATGAGACAACACAATATAATTATATTTTCACAAAAATAATGTAAAAATATATTATCAATAATTGTTATCAATAGTAGAAATTGGGATCCATCATCTATTTCATAAAATAATTATTATATCACAATAATTATATATATATTTTTTGATTGGTAAACGACCGAAGCCTTCTAAATTATATTAGTAAAACAAAATGAAATTACAAGTATCTCTGTTCAAGTGGGCATTGGTAGGAAAGAATGGAGAAGAAAACCTTCAGTCTAGCCCAAGACCAAGGTCCTATACAAGTACATTCTTAAAGGGGCATACCCCAGTTTCAGATCTTTATGAAGGTCACCCCTTCTTTACATTTTATACTTAGTTTCGTTATGTAAAATCACTAATTTTATTCGAACTTTTATACATTTGCCCACATCCTATATGGGGACTTACGAAGGCATACCTTCCTATACATCTTGATTCAATGATTTAGGGAAGATTAAGCTGGTATGACATAATGCTAAAGGTTGCCGAAGAATAGCTTTAAGTGTAACGTCTCTCCCCAACAATCACAGGTTTAGCTTTTGATGTGAGGTTCCTTCCTGTTTTTCTGCATTTAAGACAACTTCATGTTCACATTAGACATTAGTCCTCAATGGCTGTTAAATATTCTATTATTGAAGAATCTTGCCCCTTTTTAACTGATTCCATTAATAGTAATCAATTATTTAATATCATCTTTAAGATAGAGATTCTTGCAATTTTCTCAATACTTCAATATTGCAGTTTTATAAATCATAAATATAAGTAAGATTAAGAAAGCCAATTGAATTTAGTACATTTGATAAATGACAGTGTTACTAAATATATCCCCTCCAAGTCTAAATGAGTTATCGATTGATCCTTGCTCTGATAATCCTTAATAAGTGATAAGAATTCCCCATTCTATATATCAACTGTAGAGTTATTACAGAACTGAAATTATCTGAATCTAAGCAAACTAACTTAGCAGATTTCAATTATCTTGAAGACATTAGAATGAATAATGTTCTTTCTAGCTCCAGAATCTCACCTCCTGCAACATTTGATTTAAATTCTCCCTAATCTATGTCTAATTCTTTAATAAAATCCACAACTGTTTTCTTAATTAGGTGAGATCAAACAATTGTATTTAATCAAAAAGATAATCGAACAATGCAAATAATGTCCATAACACACCATTTCTAAAATAGTTTCTTATATTGATTTTCTGAATATGTACATACGCCCTACTGTATATGGGCCAAGATCAGAAGAAAATTCAGAAAATACAGAAACCAGCGAATACTAACGGGAAGAAGGGAAAAACCGGAGACAGAACAGACCAAAACTTGCCAACCAAACGGGGGTCAAGGGAAAAACAAACCCACGAAGGATGGAAGAAAAAAACGAGACCAGCTTAGATATAATACTAAAAACCAGCGAAACCCTAAACAAAAACTAGGACAGAGGACCCCATATAACCTAGAATCCGACATAGACAGAAGGTTAAGAATCCTCCCCAACCTTCCAAGATACCATGATAATATTGGCTGCTTCCTCTAAATCTTTTGCCTTGGAGCCTGGTGGAAAGACGTAGGCTAATTTCACTTTGCTTGATTTGAACAAATTTGGCAGTGAGAAATCCAAAAGATTTAAGTCATCAAAATCTACCCCTGGTTCAATATAGGCATAAAAAATCCGAAGATATTGAAGGAGCCAATTCTTATTCAGTTCTTCCAAAATCCCCCTCCTTCAAAGCAGAAAATTGATACTTGCTTCCATCTTAGTCCATTCCTGATAAAACTAGCTGTTATCAAGAATGTAAAGGGTTGGCCACCTAGATAATATCACAATAATTATATTATTAATATAATTATTATATCACAAAAATATTATCAATACAATTATTATATCACAATAAATTATTAATTATATTATCAGAACCTTTATGCTATCTACGTTGGCCTGAAAGAATCCGACCATAGCTACAATTCACATTAACACCCCTCTATCTATTCTTGCTGTTGTTGCCTCCCCTATAGTTGTTGTTTTCTTATTTCTAAAGAAATGGATGAAGTGGGTGGCTACCTCTTCACCGTCCCACGCACCTTTGCTCAAAATGTTTTCTGCATAATTTAAATTGTTTTATTTTGATTATACTTTCTCCAATTGGTGGTCCACTTCTTCAAAAGCTTATTTTTCTTATGGTGGAACACCAAAAACTTGGTTATGTTGTTTATTTTTCTCCAAATGGTGGCTCACTCCTCAAAATAGTTTATGTTGTCAATTATTTGATTTCAAGGCTTTGTTTTGTATTTTTGCAGCTTGTCCAGAGTACATTCTTGTCCAAGATGCAGGACCTGCATGGAAATGAGATTCTTGCTTCAGATGGTTTATTCCTTTCTCCTTTTGGATCCAAGGTGTCTTTATCTTTAAAACCTTCACAACATGCAATGCATTGTGATCCCATTTCTGCACATTTACAGATGGTAAGATTAAGTGGCTTTTTTTTGAGACTCTTTTACAGATCAACTTATATTTCTTTGTAAATTTTCCCCATTTTTGACGTGCTTGATTTCCTTGTCAGCTATCAAAGCCCTTCATAGTTTTTGACTTTGACTTTTGGAGAAGACCAGATGACCATAAGAATGTAGAAACTATAGTCAAAATAACTTCTGACGGCAAACTCCAAGCAATCATTTCATGGTATATCTCTGCTTTGATTTGTTTTTCAATTTTCAGTTCATTTTGTTGTAGCCTTCTTATGTTCAATTATATAGATCTCTTTGCAATTTATATTTTAAAGGTGGGTGATTCAACTTGATAAAGAGGGAACCATCTTCTATTCTACAGCACCCAAATGGATCAAGTCTTCATACAATAATTTAGGAGGACTAAAACAGTTTTTTGGTAAGTTCGTAATATTATTTAGTTTTTATAATTCAATACTATAGTTTGTTTTGACTCCATTCATCTGTTGCATGAGATTTATTTGTGCTGCGAAGTTTCTTTTGACCAAATTTCATGAAAGTCTATAGTATTTTTTTGTTTCATTCAATACACAAATTGGACATATGTCTGGATGGCTTACAATTATTATAAATAATTTGTAAAAGACCACAATCTGCATTCTTTTTCACACAATGCTCGGAAACAACTCCATAACTACATACCCCCAAGCCTTAAAAAACTATGTTTTTCAGTTCTTCCACAGGCAATTTGTGGAATCTTACATGCAGTACCTGCGCGTCTAAAGCAACAATATCGGGGAAGCAATAGCCCTTGAAGATGGGACCGAAACAGAAAAGGAAATTAGTAGAGGTTATATTAGTATGTTCATATTAAAGGGAACTCTGCTCTGACTATACAGTAGTGCTGACAAACAGTCCTTCAAATATAACATGAAAATGCACCCAATTCATTACAGTACTGCCAATATGTTGAAAACTTTTCCAAGCAAGTTGCGGTTTGCCTTGCCAACAGAGAAATTCAAATTCTCTAGAAACTTGGGAAACTCTATAGACTTTATCACCTTCCTCGATTTCCAAAAATTACCCAAAAGATTGTTGCGGAGGAGGGTTTCAACAGAAGCAAGCAATTCTAGTCATTAGTAGTTATTTGATTAGCATGGACACTGTGCAGTGGATGATGCCAGAAAACAATGCAAGTATTCCATGTCTTTTCATTCTCAGCTTTCACTTGGATTTCCCATGGAAACTTGATCCAGCTTTGATATGCTGGTTTGGGTGTCAGAAATTTTAGAAATGTTATGCAGAATGGGAGAGGGACATTTGCTCTCCTGACAATGACATAAACTTCGCAAGAGCCGATTATGAGACATCTCATTTACAAAGGTTGCTGATGTGGTAGAACAAACAAAGGCCAAGTAGCTGGCTCAGATATGGTAGAACTACTCTCTTTTTTCTGTGGTGGGTGATGGGTTGTGTTTTTGTCTTGTGGGATATGAGTATCTCTCTGTATGAGACTTGCGGAGGCCTTTCTCCTCTCAGTAACCAGTAATACGTTGTTCACTTTAGGCTTTATAAATACAGAACATATTATTTTTCTGTTTCTATATAGGTGCATATTTCCAATGAATTTAATGTATGCAGACATAAATGGAGTAACCACATATACAGCTTTAGTGTTCACGAAGATCAAGAATATTTTATTTATAATGTCTCTAATATGATAAGTGATCTTTCTGCTATGTTTGGTTCTCTTTATTATGAGTTGAACCATTCTCAAAGGAATAAGAGACATCACTGATTTGAATGGACGCACAAACAAGCCCATCTTAGTATTGTGTATGGAATGAGGATGGAGTAAGTCAGATATAATTCTGCAGTGACTGTCATAAATGCCAGTTCTCACCTGTTCTTGTCACATAAAATTCTGTGACACATAGAATGTCTTGAAAGTTGAGACCATAAATCTTCTGCAAAGATTGCTAGGTAAGCAACTGGGTTTGTCTAATGTAATGACTGTAACCGATTTAGAAGAAATTTTAGATTTGACAGCTTCTATTTGAAACATAAGTCAACTTCTAATCTATGACAAAGGAGCATAAGGGTAAAAATGTAAATATGTTTTTACAAGTAACAAGCTGCTGTAAACCTACTTCAGAAAGAGGATTGTTTTAATTCTTAAAATCTATCTGAAATGATTACCACTGAGAGAAACAGTCAATTTTCTGGGAGCAATGGGCAAGTCATCATCATTCTAGATAATGGCTTCAAGGATGATGAGCTTGCAAACTGCCAAGTTGCCACATAGCATTCTGTTACAAGTATTGTCACTCCATATAGATCATTCTAGATGAGGGCTACAAGGGTGACGAGATAGCGATCTGCCAAGTTGTTGCATAGGATTGTGTTACAAGTATTGCTACTCCAAATAGAAAGGGTAATCTCAATGCTAATCTTCCCTTAAATTGATTTCTAGGTGGCTTAGGTCTTTCGTTGAACAGTATTTGAAGGCATCTAACAATGCTGGTTTAGTGTGCAAAACTGTCTTCTTTCCTTCACATACTCTTCTCTTAAGATTCACTGGTCACTTACCCAGTTCCCTGGGCACTGAACCAACTATGATTTTCTTTCATCCCCATCCCTCGAAAGAAAGTTCTCATTTCAGGCTATGTAATAAGTCCCTTCAATCCTCTTTAAAATTACCTTACTTCTTGCCCTAGACAGTATAAAAATAGATTAAATACTAGGTGATTTGATGGGAATTTGCCATTTTTTTTCTGTGAGTTTTTGGTAAGGTTTAATTGCTGAGCTTTTTTTGGGGGGACTTTTTTCAAGACAGCTTTTGGTGAGTATTCATCAAGACTTGACAAAAGACTGGCTAGTTTTTCTTTTTAGTTTGCAGTATAAAGAATATGCCAAAATTGAGGGTTAAAAAGTTGGTTGGACACTCGATTTGATACTCATATCTCATCAGGTGATAATTTTATTCCCATCTTATCAGTTATGGTGCTCATTTTCGCCAGTTTGGCCCCTTTTCCTCAACTTGCTCCTTTTTCCTGAAACTTTTGGCCAGTCAGACTTCCAAATGAGAAAATGGGCCTTTAGCATGTCCGCTGGCTTAGAGGTTTTATTTGATACCTGAACACTATAAAGAATAACTCGCCTCTTTGCATCAACTTGCTTCTTTTTCTGAAACTTTTGGACAGTCAGAATTCCAAATGAGAAAATGGACCTTTAGCATTTCCACTAGCTTAGAGGTTTTATTTGACACCTGAACACTATAAAGAATTTACCTATGCTCCCCCAAGTGTCAAGGTCATGGATAGCAAGGAACAAATAGACACGTATATGGTATAGGGGTACTTTTTTGGCCATCTTTTAGAAAATGACTATTAAAAATAGGTGCTTTTTCCAAAAATACAGAAAAATTGCAAATAGCCGTATCTTTATATTGATAAAACATTCATCATAGACATTAGAATTGAATTGAGTTTTACATGAGAATTGTCAAACAAATTGATAAAATATAATTGGTTTCATTGTCAATGTGCTTATATATTATACCTATGTTTCCAGTTTGGATTTGGGTACAAGAACCCGATACGTGAATGCGTAAAATTATTTGTGGGGAGGCTTTGGATGTGTTTGGGTATGTGTGTGTCTCTCTCTATATCATAGTTCCCAAACTTAGACTCGGCAAGGCCAACTCGACTCATGACTTGGCTATGACTTGACAAGAACTCCACAGAATGAAAAAAAACCCTTGAAATTTAGAGATTTTGATGATTTAAAACTTGGCTTCTAACCTTTATTGAATGAAACTTAAGGACTCTATAACATCCTCAAATAGAAGCTAAATAGTTATCACATACATAAACAATGAACTTAAATGATAAATCCATCACATATGTAAAATATAAATTGTAGCTAAAGAAAATGGAAAACATAGAATAATATGAAATAAATATGTAGACTTATAAATGTTATCAAATGTATGTAAAATCCATGAAACTAATGACATCAAATGTTCCATGAAACATGTATGTGTAACTGTAAAGTACGTTGTAAACAAAAATAAAGTCTATCCGCTCAGGCTCTAGCTCAAGTCTCATCCTCATCCTTGGCCTCGACTCAGCCTCAGAGTAGCTTGTCTGCCTTCTACAAAGATGTTTAAGGTACGTCTTGGAGGATTGAGAAGCCATAGTCTTCGGTTGTGAGGTGTTATGATTAACATCAATAGTGCATGTGCGTTTGCCGAAACATGCACTACCCTCCTCTACCATAGCTACTCTCTCGACCTCTATGTCTATCTAATCAACCCGCTGATGGCCTTCCTTAGTGAAGACTGATCGGTAGCCTAAGAGAACTCCTCAGACTTTGGATCAATCTCCTCTAGAGGGATCGAAGAGGAGTTAGTGCCCAAATTCTCTCTGGTCCTAAGACTAGGCTCATAATGAACAAAGAGAAGATCATTCAATCTTTCCACACACAATCTATTACGCCTCTTTGAGTGGATGTGCTTGAACATAGACCAATTATGCTGACATCCATAAGAGCTGCTTGGTTGACTCAAAATATGGATGACAATTTTTTGAAGATTTGGGGTTGAGGGCCCACATATTTGCCACCATCTATTGGAAAAAAAAAAAAAATAGTGTCATTTACAAGTACAACTTTAAGGCTAAAATACAAAATAAAAAATTTAAATGCATAATTTATAAACCATAAACTTAAGAATAGGGCCATACTTATCCTCTACTCTTGCATACCTAGATGTAATGGCGTCCTTGGCCCTATCGATGCCCTCATATATGTAGCCCAAAGAGGGCTTCTTCCCATCAACAATTCATAGAAAAACCTATGAGGGGCTCAGTGACTTGCATATAATGTATAAAAAAAGTCACAAATTAAATTCAAAAAAAGAAGTAAAATCATAAAGTTGCAATCCAAATAAAATAATGCATATGAATTAAATATAAAACGAAATTATTAAACAAGTAAATACTAAATGTTAAATTGTAACAAATTTACCTTCAAACTTTCTTCAGAAGGGGTCTGAAAACCCACCTCATCATAAATGCAATTTGCCACATATATGCTTGTAGTGGTTGTAGCATAGGACAAGGAAGTGCAGTCCTCAACAAACATGCGCCTCAAATCTCCTTTTGATGCCAACAAGGATTTTGGCTTGAGGAATTTGAGGCAAACCTCGTGATACTAGAATGAGCCAACTCTTTTTGCCCTGTATATTTCCTCATTATGCTGAGGACCAATTAATCCAACCATCTGTTATGATTGTGCAACCCTTTTAACTCCATGACTAGTGGTGGTCCTCTAGCTCAAGTTTCATATCCTCAATCATTTCTAATAAGAGGGGGCCACTCAACTTAGCATCAATAGGGGATTTAAACCCCACATTGCAAATAGTTATGACATCTATCATGCCTTGCCAATAAGGACACTTGTCACAAATAGATTATGATTAGATGATAGATCATTATGATTAGATAAAGTAGGCTTCAACTTAAAAGCATCAAATTTAAACCATAAATTTTTAAAAATTAATTTTAAACTTAAAGCAAGCAAATAAAAAAGAATTACCTTGCTGCAATAAATGGAATGTTGCAAAAGTACCAAAATTTGCAAATTTGTTTTCTGGCAGCATCATGAATATCCTTGTTCCAACCCATGCTCTCAAGCGAGGGTTGTGCACTAGGAGTAGTGTGTGTCACAAAATAACTATCCAATCTCGACTTCTACACTCTAGGAAGAAAGATAATACTGCCACCATCAAGAGCAGAAGCACTAGCACTAGCACTAGGATGAAAGGGAGGCCTAGTAGAACCCTTTCCAACACAACTTGCTGATGCGGATGCGAGAGCATAGGAGCCAATAGCAATTAACTCATCCATTTGCCTCTTCTTAGTTAACTTTTCTTGTTCATGTGTTTCTACGAGGGCGTAATAAAAATATTTTTCCTCGACAGTTTGTTTTTTGTACATAGTAATATCATGCCCAGGTATGCCAACAACATGGTATTTCAATCTATTTATGCCACCATAATTGATTTCTTTTCAAAATAATACATTTATTTAAAATTATTTTTTCTATTTGGAAAATCCTTGGTATATTTCCTAGCCGGATCCTTTGGAGGCATTGTGGAAAATGAATGTTAAGGTTGCTGCAACAAGAAAGTTGTAGACTTTAAAAAGTTACAATCTACGAAAAAATTAAATGTTCTTTTTTGTCTCCTCATCAATTTGTATAGCATCTTCAAGTTCAACATCCAAACATAAGGATGGAAAATGACGATATGGGGTTCACATATAAAAAATAACGATAAAGAAATGAATGAATTGTTTAAAGTGAGGGGAAAGACCTATATGCAGAGAGAGTGATTAATTGTTACTTATAGTTTTCCCTTTGCAACATTGTTATACATAAATAGATTAAATTTGAGAAGAAAGACTATTGTTCATTTCATAAAGTAACAACATTCTGCCAAACTCATATTTTTGTATTCAGATGAGTATTTTTTCTGTTTTTTATTTTGTATTTGTAATTTGTCTCCATGTTTAATGCATCTTAAATACAGCGTTTTTTAGTGTTGTCCAATTGCTATCCCCTGGGTTCTTGATTTCTTTTGATACTAAAATTTGATGCTTTAGTTATGTTTGTTTGACCAAAGAAGTCGGTAAATATAAAAAATATGGTAGAAAATAAATAATTACAATGATAATCATATATTGATCTATATAGCTACATGTCATGCTGGACCTCTTTGTAACTTTCTAGGTTTTGTTAAATGAATTTGGATATTTGTTTTTTAGACAGATGAACTAATCTTAGAATCCTTAAATAGGTGGTTCACAATGGTGCAATCACTGGAAACAATGTGTATGGTTCATTCCTGGTAGTGGCTTAAGTGTTTCCACAGATGAAGAAATCACTGTGCAAGCAGTTCATGATGCAGTTAGTATCCGATACAGTGTAAGAAGGAGCATCCCTGGAAGTGAAGAATGTTGCAGACAACCGAGCAGCGCAGATCTTAATTTGTTCGTAAAACCAGAAAGAATTTCTTTATTAGGTGATAAAGATTGGAGGTCAGCTATGTTAGCTGTTGGAAGGCAGTGTGTGAGTGCTACATGAAATCTTGCTGACCTACTGATTACAAATTAAAAAGTTCAAAAAACTAGCTAGGAGTAAGGGTCACTCAGTATAGTAAGAAACTATAAATATTTTCTTTTTTCTTGTTGAAATATTGGTTGTGATAGCCAAGCATGTGATATATTGGTAAGTTTAGAAGCATGTAAATGCGACTGTCAATAATATATATGGATACTGCTGCCTTTATTATGTAGATTTTATTGGGTGTATAACAACATGACCTGGCCAAGGGACTGTTATAGACCCAGCTCTGTTTTGGGAAGAAGACTTTGTGTCTGCTCTGTTATAGTGGAGGCTTTTTAAACATGTTTTAATTCAGCTATAGTATGGAAAAAGCTATTTATGCTATAGAAGGTGTTTATAGTCTTGATTAAAGGTGTTTCCTAATGTTAGAAAACACTGCAACGGAACTTTTAAATAGAATAAAGGATTTTAAATTTATAGATATATTTTGAGAGTTGAGTAGCTTTCAGTTTGCATATAATGTGGATTTCTGAATGTTTAAATTCACAAATCATTTTCTGAGAGATTTTAAGTCTGTTTCTTTGTATAAATTTATTGACATCAACTGAATTTTCAATCAATATGGTGGAGTTCTAGATTTGATTACAAATGCCACAACTGAAAAAATATATTTTCTCTTTGAAATAATGGCAGGATTAGCTGGCTCAGCTAATAAAATATACCTGCCAAAACTGGTTAATCAAAAGGTCTGAATGACTGCATATGATATGTATTGATCTTGCCGAGATTAGTATCATTAGAACTTTGAATACAGTTACAGGAGGGTAGAAATCAAATCTGAAAAAAGGAAGATCATTAGCAAATTGCCTCTAGAGAGATGTGTTGGTTCACAAAACCACAGATTAGAAATCCAAGAGCTTGCCAATTCTCCATTAGGATTTCACAATCAGTTTTGGCCAACGAATGCAAATGACTTCAATTCCCCTACACTTCAGGCTTTGCTACACCGAGGTGGGTAAACTTTCACCTTAAACGGAGACTGCTTGGTTTAAGGATTTTTTGTAGTGAATATCAACTTTGCGAGTTCTTCAATTGGCAAAGTCCTTGAACTTGATCAATTACAAGTTGAATGCTGAATGCTGAATGTTTGAATTGATTGAATGTTTTGTATAATATGTGTCAAGAATGAACTTGATGCTTGTAACAAGGAAGATATAGATTTTCTGACTTCAATAATAAAAAGACCAGTGCCTCTACTCATCCAGGCAACAGAGTCAACTACAATAAAGATTATCATGTACAACTTTATAAAGTTCTATGCACTTGAAACTATAAACAATTTAATAATCAAGACGCGACAGATCAAGTATATATACACAATTTTAAACTAGTCTAGATTGTACTTTAACTCCTAAGATAAGGAGACAAATTGGATATAGACACGAAAACAATTTAAAATTTCACTATATGTATAATGATCGAGTTTAAAATGCCATAAATGACCCAGTCCACTTATCTGACGTTTAAAGTTGTTTACAAAATTTAAAGATGATTATAAAGGAGGAATCAACTGCAGTTTAAATCTCCATGCCTCAAATACAAACAAAAGATTTTTTATTTATCATTATAATATTATATTACAAAGTCATATTTTTGCTCCTTTCCTCCTTACAAGTGAATGTAAAATACTCTTTTGTCAAATGCTTTTGTGAAATGCATCATCCTGTTACTTCACTTTTAACTTGCCCTTGTAAAGGAACATGACTTCTCAAAAAGTCATTTCTTTTAAAAATAATAAAAAGCATCTTCCTTTATCGCACCATTTTGAATCTTTAACAAATTACTTTTAAAATTTTAAATGCCTTGTTGCAATAATAATCGGTTGTTTCTGCATCTTTGGCAATAATAGTTTTAATTGTCTTAACTCTTAAACTCCCGATATACAAATTTGTATTGTCATGAAACTCCGGCCAAGTCTATAGTTCGAGAAAATAAATTTTCTGAAGCAAAGTATTTCTTTGACATGGTGGAATCCGTAGAGACTTGGACGGTTGGACCTCTTTGTTAATCATTGGGTTTAAATTCCTTCCATTGTCTATTCTGGATATCGTGTATATGAAATAGAGCCGTTTCAAATCTGCCTTGCTATATCATGCTAAAACTATCGAATTTCTCAGACTCCGCTGAAACTCCTCACATGTCCTATCACTTGCTTGGGCCTCATAGTTGCTTGCATGGATGGGCTATTCCTCCCAAGCTTCCCACCAAGGTGATGGTCGTTGTGCATTGATTCATCTTTCACCTTGCCTAGTCCTTAATATTTTTATTTGATAAGCACCCAACTTGATGGAGCAATACATTGTGAAAATGCAAAACCCCCAACTTCTTCTGGTATGACGACAGAGTCCCTAAATGTTTGCAATTTGTTTTTCAATACAACCAAACACTTGAACTTGCACTGGAATGCCTTCTCATTCCTTTAGCCTGAAATTGGATTATGATCAATAGTACTCCTTATAAACGTTGTTCTGATTGGCTTTCATTTTGCAAAGCAAAAGTATCCAAATTTACAAGTGCAGATTTGACTCTCTAATTTTGGAATCAAGAAACGCTGGTTACAATATCATATCGTAAGCAGGAGTTTGTAATATTTATTTTGGATTGAATCATCGTTGTTTCATATATCACCATGCCTATCTAGAGTGTGCATACTCCCACATATGCTTAGAGAGAGAGTTCCTTATGTGCTTTCAAGGAATTAATCTTTGCAACAAATCTATTGAAAGCATCTTCATACATAAGGTCAATGATTTGCTTTAGGAGGCGAGTGAGGCAAATGCCATGGTTCTGAGATTCTTCTGTTCTGTATGTTTCTAAAACCTTGTTTAGTGACTTTGAGAAAGGAAAGAATGATCAATTGGTGATTCATGTGGAGTTAGAGCAAGACTAGAAAACTCTTCTGTTCCAACAAACTTCGTGCGGTAAGCACTCAACACAAGGCCTCAATGTCCATAAATTAGAAGCCTAAAGAGCTAGAGACCTCCAAATGTATATGTGAATTCCTCCAATGGAGTATAACAATTTGGCATGTTGTATTTATCAGATAGACACTTGTATGGACACGACAGTTGAGTCTCAGTAGTTCTCATCAATGATGATAGGATTTGAGATATTTTTCATGTATACATTCCTGAAAGTTATGGTCTTAGCAAAGCTAGAGTTGTCCTGTCATGTTTTGATAGACACGTTAATAAGTTTGTCTTCAACAACTTCTTGTCTTTCTATACTTGTATTGAATGACTGGTCAAGATCTTCTTTATACTGCATACAGAAGGAAAGGTACTTAATGCAGAATGGAAATAGAGAACAATCATATTATATTCATTGCTTAGTCACCATACACAGTAGTACTCAATACCAACATGTCTCCATGAAAGGGAATAATGTTTACATATAGTGCTTGAGGAGTCGTGAGGCGAACTGTTGCGACTGTGCAACTCCCTTGGATGTGCCAACCATCTGTAACTACCCATTATCTCGACAACATTATCATCCCCAAAAGAAAAATCATCTCTTAACGGCTTACAATTTTACAAAATAGGAGACAATGAACTTAAATACATCAAAACAGAGACTAGGGGGGAGGTTGCATCCTTCGAGTGTCAATAACCAACGCAACTCATAGACCTAGTCCGTCCGAATGCGCAAGTCTTGTGTTCGTGTGTTGACCTCCGCAACCTCCTTCAGTAGAAGTGATGCCTCCATAGCCTATGCCTGAACCGCTTGCAATCCCTTTTCAACCTTTTCTTTGTCTTGCAAGAGCGCTGCTTTCTCTGTTGCCCATGTTGCCTGCTGACTAGCAAATTCAGCTGCTAGCTCCTCTCGACCCTTTACCTCTACTACCTTGGACCTCGCAGCTGCAACCCTTTTTGTCTCTCTATCCGCCTTTGCACCCTGCTGAGCATAATAGGCGTCTTTATATGCCCCTACTATCTCATGTGCAAGCTTCTATATGGTTGTGTTGCATGGTCCTAACTCGGGTTCTATAGCCCAATCAGCCATCATCTCTGGCGTTTTCATGGCTGGCTATCCTCTTGCCTCAAAGCAAGAGTAAAAATGCTCGGGACAACCCCTCTGGATATAGGCTCAGATCAACTGCAACTCTCTTCTGCGAGTGAAAGTATGTTATCCAATGATTCAACCTCTCTCCAACCAATTGTCCAGGGTCCTAATGTATGCCATGTTTCTCTCCACATTTGCCCCATTGTCTAGCTCATCGTTAGTATTGGCATCCTGCTCCATATCCATCTCTATCCCTTCTGTGGTAGCAACGTCCACCTTCAGTGCGAACCTCTCATCTTTGGGCGCGTCCTCAGAGTGTGGCACCCTCAAGTCCTGTGGTACAAGAATGGCAGATACTCCTGTCAAGATCTCTCCTCGTCTTGGGGACTAGATGGAGGGACCAACATGTGTAGGGGTGAGTCGGAACTGTTGTCTTAAGAACACATTGGCTTGATCCATCACTTCAACACCCTCAACCTCTGGTTGTGCTGGTTGGGTCATACCCATGGGTTCTGCCAATGGGAACTTGAGCCTCTAGTAATTCTCTCATCTGGCTCTGGCGCCTAGTGCATCTCCACGAGCCCTTCGGCTGGAACTGCAACTACTTGATCTAGGGCAACTGAATCCATGAGGACATCCATGACTTGAGCTCCCTCAAGGGTGGCTAGTTGGAATGGCTCCTTGACAACCTTCATCTGGGAAGATACTACTATGGTCTTGGTCATGGCTGTGGGTGGTGTCATAAGAATCGACGCATGCCTCTAGCTGAATGGTGGAATAAGCGGCATGGGACTGGTGGCTATCAAATGCACCAAAGTAGGCAACTGAGAAGGAGTGAAGAGTGTCTAGGTGGGGACCTTGCATCTGTCTCATTGTTCTCGACCTCAATCAAAGTACTGTCTCCCTCTGAAACAATCCCATCACTTTTTGTGGTATCCTCTCGACCGCTATTAGTGTCACCATAGGCGTCTATTTCCTGCATCACCCTCTTCTGGTGAACCATCGTGCCACCGGTGTCCAAATGTCGCCAGTAGAATATGGGAGGCTCATCCTTAGCCAGCTTGTCTTTCGGCAAAACCTCTAACACATCTGCTGGAATCTGATGCAGTGCTGCCTCCAAAAAAATCTAATCGCATGGTGTGGCATGTAAAAGGTCCAATGCTGCAACGTCATTAACTCCTCCACGCGTTCTGCCAAGGTCAATGCCCAGTCATAGACCAACCCGTTCATAATCCCATTCATGAAAGATATTTGAGGTAATGCAATGTCGGAGGCCCTGCTAGCCCCTGTTAGCCAACTTTTCATGACGTCCATGATACAATGTGAGGGCCCTTCCCTGATAAAGTCCTGTCGCATTCTACGACTTCTAGTGCCTTTTAGTACCGAATTGAATTCATCAGGTGTGAGGTCACGACCAACTAACTTAATCCAATGCTCTTTCCTGTCCTGTGGAAGTTTATGATTTTTCGTTACCACTTTACGTCTACCTTGCCTTGGAATCCCAAATACTCTTGTAAAATCATGAGGTTTGAATGAAACCATAGTGGGATGTTTCCTATACTCAAAGAAACTTTGCCAGCGATACCTGTGATAAGATTCAATCATGATGTGCAACACCTGCTCAAATAGCTGAATAGAAAAGATAGGTACTGGATTGCTCAATGTACCTATGCGAGGACTAGTATTTGCTTGATGAGGTCTGCCTTCGGTATCTCTTGCCACCATCTTCGACATTCAATGCTGTTCAATCCTTTGAACTGTATGTTGAGATGAGAAATGCCAACCTTTTGTGCAGATTGCTGCACTTTAGGTCACACCTTCTGCTTCTTGCTATTGGATGCTCTTGGCCCTGCAACACAGACTCCCGAGGGAAAAAATCTTGCATTCTTGTCAATGTTAGAACTATTCTCCTTCAGCTGATCCTTTCACTGTCGCCTTTTCCCTGCGGACTACATACTCCAACTAGGGTTTCTTGTTTTGTCCTTATGGAACCAAAACGGTTACAACGGAGCTCGTGTACATGTTCTTATCGTTCGGATGCCTTTGTTTCCTTTCGTGGATCCTCTTTCTCGATGGTGTTCAGCTACGCATCCATGGCCATTTGCTGTCTGTGACGTGGTTTGCTCATGCCCCTTTGTCTGTGGCTCTTGCCTTTGTCCCAACTTGCCGTTGCCTCCACTTGCTAGTCACCTCAACTTGCTATTTTCCCAACATGCCTACTTGCCTTCGTCTTGCCTTGCTATACTTTTTTCACTCCCCCGCGGCTTGTCTTTAAAATAAGACTTGGTGTCCGCGGGACACTTCGTGCCCATGTGACACTCGGTGTTTGTGGCCACCTCGTGCTCGTGGGACACTTGGTGTCCGTGGCTTACCTTCTTTTTAATTTTTTTTTTGACTTTTGGACCTTGTCAGGTCGCTTGGCTCCCATCATGCCATTGGTGATAGATTTTGAGTTTCAAGCCATTGACTGAGCCGGCGATCTTGTGTTTGTAGAGGGTCCACAACTTGATTGCTCCGTTGTGGCCGACTTTCTGTACCTTGTAAGGTCCTAGCCATTTCACCTTGAACTTCCTAGGCCTAATCTCATTGTATACATTGTACTTTAGTATCAATTGTCGGGCGTAAACCTTGTCTGCTTCAGGTGTTTATCTTGCTAAGCCTTATGATGAGTCTAGGCCACCTTAGTAGCCCATTGCGCCATTAGTCTTCGTTCGTCTAGTTTGTTTAGTCTATACAACTGCTCCCCAACACTTTCCATGTCACCCAACCTATTATCAATTGCTATTTGAAGGCTTGGAACCATGAATTCTGCTAGTACTGCCGCTTCTTGTTCCAACGTTAATTGGAATGACGCTTGTCGGTTGTCACTTTATACATTGTACGGTACGCCCAAAGTGTTAATGACAATTTCTCTTCCCAGTCAACTTGCTTGACCCCACATGACTTATAGATGACTGACACAAGGATTTTATTTGTTGCCTCCGCCTGACCCTTGGCCCTCAAGTAGTACGGATTCGACAGAGAGTGAAAAATATTAAACTCCGTCATTAGCAAGTGAATCACATGGTTGACGAAGTGACCTCTATCACTGGTCAATTGAATAAGGATGCCGTAACACGTGATGATCTGCTCATAGATAAACTTCACTGTGCTGACAGTCGAGTTGTCTTGTAATGCTCGTGCCTCAACCCACTTCGTTAAATACTCTGTTGCTACCACAATGTATTGCTACCTCCGAGTCCTACTTGGTTTAAGGGGCCCCACAAAATCTATGCTCCACTATTGAAACAACTCCTGGGCATGTGATGGATTTAGTGGCATGAAATCCCATTGTAGGGGTTTACCCGCACATTGTTAAGTGTCACAAATTACCACCCACTCCCTAACATCATTATATATTGTAGGTCACCATGGTCCTACGAGGAGTAGCTTCCTTGCCATTGTGTTCGGTCCCACATGCCGTCTTGCCGAGCCTTCGTAGGCTTCTTGAAGGACACTCGGTACCTCCTCCATGACACATCTTCTCAATATTTGGTCTGGCCCCATTTTGTACAATAGACCATTTATTAGAGAGAAAGTTCTGCTCCTCAGTACTAACTTCCGTTGTTCTCTTGGTAGCATCTCTCTTGGAAACTACGAAGTGGAGAGGTAGTCGTCAATGCTTTTGTACCACTCTAGAAGGACGGTTATACAGAATAGATGCGCATCTGGGAAGTCATCATTGACTCTTTCCAGTGGTTCCCCTAATTTGATTCAAGAGAGTTGTTTAGCTATGACATGGCTCTTCCCAGGTTGTACCACAATTGTGAATGTAAATTCCTGAAGTAGCAATAGCCACCGGGTCACCCTCCCCTGAGTAATGGGTTTGTTTACTAAGTAAATCAATGCCTGATGATCAACATAGAATATGAAGGGTGTTGCTAATAGATAATGTCTGAATTTTTGTATAGCGTAAACCATTCCTAGAGCCTCTCGCTTCATTGTGCTATAGTTCCTTTCTACCCTTGACAACAATCTGCTGGCAAAATAGATAGGATGATCCAGGCCATGATCACTTGTCTATGCAATTGTTGCGCCAATTGCAAAGTTAGAGGCGTTCACATGCAAGTGAAACTCTTTATCCCAATTTGGGTATGCCAAGATCCGTGCCTCTAGCAACCTTGTATTTAATTCTTGAAAGGAGGTCTCTTGCTCCGAACCCCAAACATAGGGTTCTCCTTTTCTTGTTAGCCTGTCGAGGGGGCATGAAACTTGGGAAAAGCTCTTTATAAACCTTCGATAATACCTAGTGTGTCCCAAAAAGAATTTTACCCTGTTAACATTAGTCGGTGCTTCCATCTCTATTATCACGCATACCTTGTCAGGATTAGTTTTAAGTCCAGTCTTGCATACAATGTGGCCCAACTACTTACCCTGAGGTACCATAAATCTACACTTCTTTGGGTTTAGGGCTAACTTGGCTCGACAACACCTTTCCATGCATTCTCCTAGTGCTGCTAAATGTGTGCCTTATTGACTAAAGCTAGACCAGTCGTCTAAGAATGCACAGAAATTTCCTACTAACATTTTATCAAAGATATGAAGGATTATCATTTGGAAGGTTGTTGGTGCATTACACAACTCAAAAGGCATCTGGTTATATGCATACACACCATCTTCTACCACAAAAGTGGTCTTCAACTTATCCTCGTAAGTGATTGATATCTGGTTATAAGTAGAGAACTCGTCCATAGATGAATATATTTCGTTCCCAACAACCTCTTCCAATATTGTGTCGATGAATGGTATAGGAAAAGGGTGCTTTATAATGACCGCATTCAAGCAGTAGAAATCAACATAGGTCTTAATCTGATTTGCCTCTTTTTTCAATGATATAACAATCAGCGAGACCCATTCGCTTGTTTCTACTCGAAATATGATTCTTGCCTCCAATATACTATGTATCTCTTCATCCACCATTGTTGCGTAATTCTTATTCATCATGTACGGTCTCTTCCGCACAAGTACAACTCTCGACACTAGGGGTATAAGGTGTATGCACAATTCTGGTTGGACACCCTTCAGGTCCTTCTAACTCTAGGCGAACACATCTTTATATTGATAAGTAGGAGATGATTTCTGCAGTAGGTCAAATTGTGATATTTCGATTAGGATAGCAATATCACATCTTTGTATTCAATGAAGATTTTAAATGTTGTTGTCTTCAACACAAGATCCTAGTCATCATCAACCAGTATATTGTGTGGTTTTTTTCATCCCTAAGATTCATAACCCGTACGGATGGCTCTTTGCACTTTATTGGTTTTCGTGTGTCGATGTTGTGTGCCGGTCTTTCATTCACCTTGGCTTCTCCTTCCTTTTATTCCCCATTCTGGTGGAAACACCTCCTTTTCTTCTTCATTTGTTCCATCTATTCCTAGCATATTGCAACTTGGAAATATCTCGTAATCTTCCATTTGCCAATGGAATAGTCCATTCAAAGAATCCAACTCGTCATTTGAACATCTTTGTTGTTCCAACACACCACCATCATTAGGTACCATGCTGTTCCTTCCCTCGTCCTTTCCACTAGATTCTTCGTTGGAGTTTGACTCCGAAGCCATCTCCTTGCTCAACATCTGAGTACGAAGATCAACAACAAATTTCCTCCCACAGTTCTCCAATGAGAGCATGCTTTTCTTCCAATTATGGTTCACCCTTGTTGCTACTAACCATCCCCTCCCATGTATGGCATCATAGCCCTTCTTTTTCAGTGGAATTACAATAAAATCTAGCAGAAAAGGTTGGGTTCCGATGGTGACGGGCTAAGCCATCAATGTTACGATTTCCTTAATTCCATGTTGGTCTGCATTGAAGGTGGGAGGCCATAGGGTAGGCTTCCCAAGTTTTTTCCATGTTTCTTCCAAAAGCACATTTATTCTCGATCCTCCATCAACAAGAGTCTCAGTGAGAATTGTCTCGAGGATACCCATCTCAACGACCGCAGGGTACCATCCATTGTTTAATGCCAATATCATAGGGTCTATGGCTAAACCTCCGACAACATTTGGTTGCTGTGTACTTGTCGGAATGGTGTGAGTATTCAATAATGCCGTTTTCAACTGACGTATCATGTGGAGGAGGTCTTGTATTTTGATTGGAACCTCCATTTGTAATATCCGTCCTAGCATGTTGTTCCCAGCCTCTGTTTGTCTCAATGTACTTGTAGCCACATAGGAATCCCCCTTGGCTTTCATTGCCTTCTCTATTTCCTCATTTGCTTCCTGTACTCTCTACTTTTCTGTGCGAGGATTAGGGTACATTGCTTTCTTTGCCTGATTACGAGTGATTACCAGTATGTCTTCCTCTTCAATGTTGAGTAACTTCACCCGCGGTTTCAGACAATTGGCTTCCTCGTGATCTCTAGGACCACATCATTGAGACAATTTCTATGGTGTGTCATTCTACTCACAATCTTGAGCGAAGTGGCCCTACTAGCTGCACGCCCTACACTGAATCATCGACCGGCCCTTCAAGTCATATTGTATTGCCTTTTTTTTTCATTAGGTCCTCTTCCTCAGTGCCAGTTGTTTCTGAACTTGCCAGATGATGCATTATTTGTTTGTTGATTAGTGGTGGCTGCCCCGGAGGTAGATGGTTGCTCCTGGGTGAAGAGTGCCTGGGGCCCTCTTGTTTGTAAGTTATATGGGTAATCTTTGGTAGAGTGGCTCGTCACCTGGCAAATGTCACATATTGACTTCTTAGGACATGCTCCTTTTGTGTGGCCGTTTCCTTTGCACTCTATGCACCATATTCCTCCCTCTTCACTTCGCTTGACACCTCCTTTCATTGCTTTGAATTCCCGCATCATACTTTCCATATCTTTTTACAGTGCCTGTACTTTTTTATTGGGTTCCTCGTCACTGCTACTATCCTCATCAAATGATTCATCACTTCCAGACGATGACTTGCTTTTCTTCTTCTTCTTTAGTGTTTTGTTTTCACTTTTCAAATTCGTAGCCCTGCTGTACGCATCTTCGTACGATGTCGGCGGTACTATCCTCATTTTTCTTCTCAGAGATGCATTCTATCCATCGAGGAACCATCTCTTCTTCTATTCATCCATGGGTTGGGTTTCCATTTTCCTGAGCAACTCCTTCAACCTTCTATTATAGGCTTGGATAGTTTCCTTTCGCCCTTGTTTTGCACTATAGATTTCTGTGACGATCTCATTATCATCGCGAAGCAATTTGAATTTCACATGGAATGCCTTCTTGAGGACAGCGCATGAACTTATTTTTGTTTTGTCCATGTCTGAGTACTAGTCGATGGCAACACCCCTTAGGGTTGTAGGAAATTGGTTAAGCCAATTCATCGTGATCGGTCACCACATTTGCCACCCAAATAGTTTCACAGGTACGACAGTGTCTAATAGGATCTTCCTTCCCATCACTAGTAAACTTGGGTAGTTTCTGTTATTGTGACATGTTTCGTTGTGATGCTTGACCCACTTGTGTTCCCGAATTGTTACTCCTAGGATTGCATCGTGGAGGGTTTCCTTGACCACCATGCAGTGTCCTTCCAACACTTCTCGCTGCCTCGGTGTCTTCGATCTCCTTCACTTGCTCTTCCCGTCGGGTGTTTTGTGCCTCGGTTTTCTTCTGCTCGAGGTGTGATGGATAGATTTAACAATTGTTCACGTGTCTCTTTTATCAAATCTAGTCTCTGTTGAGTCTCCACCAAAAGTTCCTCACTACTTCTCACTCATCGACGTTCTGGCGAACCGAACCGTTCTCCTTCGGTCACTACTTCCGCGGTACCCTTGTGGTCACCCTCCATGACACCTTCGTGGTTCCCTTCGGCGAGTTTCTTTAAACTTCGTTGTCGCTTGGTTTGTTGTGCAAGAATTAAGGCTTGATGTTTAGCTTGTATGACATTGATTTGTTCCTTTCTATTTCTATCCTTATTTAGTGTGTTTGGCATATATACTTTTCAATTGTGAATTTGGAAACAACACATGTATAAAAGATCACTTATTTATACAGTGTCCGTACATCATTATGGTCGTCTGTATGACTGTTATAGAGTCGAGTGCTCTTTTCCCTCACACTTTAGTCACATTCCCACAATCTCAGGCTCGTGGGTGGGGGCGTTGGTGGCTTCCATCACGCTCTTTCCATTCTTGCTAGATGCGTTCCCGAAAGTTCCGAAGGGTTTGTTGCCTTTGCTGTTCCTGTTCAATCTCCTCACACTGACGTTGCTATGCCAGAAAGACTTGTGCAAATTGTTTGGAAAACTGATGTAGCAGTCGATTGGCGGTGGGGCTTAAGTTGAGGGAGTCCCACACTGTGTCCTTCAAAATCTCTTCTTGTAGGGATTCTTGCCATACAAAGGTTTCAATACTCAAGCGGAATAAAATGTGGAAGTTCTCCATCAGTTCGTGCTCTCCCTCAAACAACTCGAGAATTCCGTTTTCATTCACTCTCACGTTCCCCTCCAGAGGTATTCCCATTGACTTTGTGTAGTATGCCATCGGTTGCGTTGCTTTCTCCAGATTTGAAACGACAACGATGCCAAATGTTTTCCCTAATGGATAATAGAACTAATGCATATAGAAGGAAAGGTACTTAACACAGAATGGAAATAGAGAACAATCATTATATTCATTGCTTAGTCACTGTACACAGTAGTATTCAATACCAACATGTCTCCATGAAATCGAATAATTTTTACATATAATTTCTGAGGGGTTGCGAGGCGAACCGTTTCGATTGTGTAACTCCCTCGGATGTGTCAGCCGTCTCTAACTACCCATTATCCAGGCAACACTTGTATGAATTTCTTTCACAATGAGCAGCATGGACAAGGTCAACAACAAATTTCTGAACATTTCTCTGAGTTAGTGGATGTTTTTGGATTTGGTGCTTGAAAAGTCTTATCATGGTTATTTGAAATAACACTAGTCTCTTCAACATGGCTTGACACAATAGATATGTCTCTCTCATATACATCTTCACATTCTAGCGGACATGGAAGGTTTTTGCTTATTGTATTTCCTATGTTGCATTTAGCTGCTCCAATTTGAGATGATTCCTTTTATTTCTGTTCACTAATTTATTAATATTCCTCATATTTATTTGGTATGACATCAATGGCATCATCGATCTCCAACATTATTTCATAAATGGAGGGCTCCATCAAGATGGACATCGCATAATGATTTCTGGTAATCTCACTGGCAGTGGCACCAGGGACTTGAACCAACTGATCTTTACAGTCTGAACCAAAACATCAACTACTTAAAATGAAGTGTTAACCCATGTTTTGAGTTAAAGATTTACAGAACATTACCGCAAGCTATTAGCATTAATTTATCCTGAAAGTTTTCTTGGGTGTAGACTAAGGCTTAACCAAATATCAGTCAACCACTAGCCCATTTCAATAAACCTCAGACACTTGGTGGATGATAAGCAACTTGGAATGAGTCTCAACTAAATTAATGGCTCACAATTAACTTTAACTAAATCTTAACTGACCACCTAATCCGTGTCTTGACCAATTTACTGGCACACAGGCAAATACCAATTTATGCTAAGTTCTTAACCAACTTAGTTACCTTCGAGCATTTTCAGCCAGACTTTTAACTAGGTCAGTGACTCACAAGTACTCTCGAGTGGGTCTTGGCCAAGTCAATGGCCTGTGCTCTGTCATAAATAATTTCATTAGTCAGACAATACAACAGTACATATTTCTATTTAAAACAATCATCTTTATCTTTAATGACCTTCACAAAGCTCCAATGGTGATGGTGGCGAAGAATAAACCCACTAATCAACATTGAGAAATTTTGGAGCAAGCAAAACATAAATATCATTCAACAGGGAATAATTGGTCTCCATAAATGGAAGTGGCCTGTTGTTTACCAAAACATACACGTAAATAATTCGTATATGTCCCTAATTCAGTGATCTAGGAGAAAATCTCAAGACAATTTACATATTATAAAATAAGTCCTATGTAATACTATTGAATTTTGATTTGAAGGAGAAGTAACGCCGACAAACATGAAGAAAAGATAAACCATAGAAGCAGAAATCATGAAAAAATCATGACTATTCCCGATTAATTGAGAATCGCCAGCACTGCCAATTTTCTCCCCCAAAAATCAACATAGATTAGTCAATGATTTAGGACCAAAAAATCCAGACTTTTTTTGATTTAATAAAATGACAAATTGGTAGTAATTAAGCTAAAAAACCCGAGCCAAAAAACAGGTGCGAAAACCTTAAAACGTGTGCAAAAACCCTAAGACATAGTTGTAATGTTCAATAAAAACTGTTTTTTCCATTACGCAAATCACAATGACGGTTCTCAAACATGGAAACCCTAAAAACCGTGAGTTGCAATTGCATTGCGAGTTCTCATATCAGCTGAAGAAGCAGATCTAGGTATTTTCATATTGTTCTTTAAACTTTTTGATACTGTATAGTTATAAAGCAGATATATTGTTTGATATATCTTTACATTTATATATTCTTACAGTTTACATTATACATTACTTATTTATACTGTTTACATTATTTATATTACTTAAACACATTATTTTATGTAGTACTGTTAACACACAGATATATATATTTACGGTTAACAATAAAAGTTAATTATATTTCTTTTATATATCGATATAGAAATTATATATATCCTTTAACATTATTTCTATATATTTGTAATACTGTTTACATGTGTATATATATTTGTATTTCTTTTATATATCGATATAGAAATTATATATATCCTTTAACATTATTTCTATATATTTGTAATACTGTTTACATGTGTATATATATTTGTATTTATTTACTGCTTACATTATTTTTTAATTTTTACTGTTTGCAATATTTTTGTCTATAATTATGCATATACCTAATTTATATATTTGTTTTTATATTTCTATATATAAAATTTTAGATATTTCTATACATTACACTATTATAAATATTTTTGCATATAGTATATATACTTTCAAATTGTATATGCTTTTATCTAAGTTGCCTAGTTGAACCCCTGGCCCACCGAACTAGGCAAATTTAAAACTGGTCCTTGGTCTCGGTCCTGGTTCACACAGGTTCGACTTGGGTTGAACCCAAGCGGTTTGGTTCCTCCAGGCTGAACCTAGGTTCAAACCATGGCTGAACCAGGGTATACCCAGGCAGACCAAGTGCTAACCAGGTATTGTTCCATTGAGAAACATTCTATAACTTAGTGCTGAAAACAGTTATTATAGAATTTGTATAAAAATCTTTAACATTACAAAACAAAATTTGCTGAAGTTCAGATATATATTACATCAAATTAAACTAGGCCTAAAGATTTCTACTAGTGATAATTTTATATTCAATTGCTGACAATGATCCCTGTCCAATTAATTGGAAATTCTCTATAGTGATATATTTTAAACGTTTAACAATATCTTCAATAGGTGAAGGGTGTTGCAAGCTACTTTTATAACATTTTTCAAGTAGCATGTTAATTACAAACAAACTAGCTCTCTGTGGAGAGAAAAAGTAATATGCATTTGAGGGCTGGGAAAGCAAGAATGGTATTAGTGCAGCTAATTGCATTGGCATTGTTTGTAAATCAACTAATGTCTTTGATGATGAAGAAGAGGATGAAGATTGAGATAATCCATTAGATGATTGAGACTTAGTGTAAAGCTCGAATTGTTGAAAGTCAAACAATGATACTTGAACTCAATATTATTTTAATATTTTGATGTTGATTTTATATATATATATATATATATATATATATATATATATTATACACACACACACACGATGCTATGATTACAAGTTTATAGTGTTTTTGTTGATTTTATAATACATGGCGAACTAATCTTAATTCACACTTCTAGGCTATATATATATAATTTTTTCTTACATGTTTTGGTGCTAATGAACCCAAACAAACCCAAACCTCATTTCAAAATTTTTGCCATATCCAGTGAACTGGTCCTTTGAACCTGAACACGAACCCGAACCTGAACCCAAACTAGCAACTTAGGTTTTTATCTATGTTGCCCGATAAGTTTTGAGTGCTCAAAAATTGAGCATTCATATGCATAAAATGCTTGAAAAACTAAAATTAAAAACCAGTTCTCTCGAAAAAGTCAAATGCACAACCAATTCAAGTTTTGAGTGCTCAAAATTTGAGAAAGGTCTCAGAGGCTACTTCCTCGTGATAAATTAGTGAACCTTCTTTTCAAAATGCATAAGTATCAAATTGCCTTTTGTAAATAGTAACTTTTGTAACATTTGGTTAATTTTGTAAAGGTTAATTAACCTTTTCTTTCTCTACAAAATCTTGAGGTTAATTAACCATTCCAAATTACGTCAAAGAGTGTTAGTTATTAAACCAGAAAGGAGATAGTTATTCAGTAAAACCTATAAATACGAGGCAAATGATATTGCAAATAAGGGGGAAGACTTTTGTAGAGGGGATATTGTGGATAGATTTTCCAAAAGGAACTTTTGGCTTGACACTTTGTATATTATCAAGAGGATAATAATGGATACATTTAGTTTGTATGTCTAGATGTGTTTGTTGAGTTATAATTATTGATTTATCATATGTTAAGTTGGTATTGTCTTTGATGGAATCCAATGGTTTCTAAGTTCAAGTGACATATGTAATTGATGAAGCAGAGACAGGCTCTGGCATCTTGGTCTGAACGTGATAAGTAAACTTGTTTCCTTGTATGTTGGGATTATTTCATTATTGCATATTTAACTCATTATATGCTCAAATCCCTTTGTAATCTGTCATCCATTGGGAATCTCAACTAGTATTTGCATGTCTATTGTTGAGGTTTATATTAATCATCTCTTTACTTTTGTCATGTTTCCCTTTGTACTTTTAGTTGGTTAGTATACAAATATTAAATACCCCCATCATGTGAGGGAGTTCCCTCTCTCAAACACATAGGAAGATTGTAATCGGATAGCAATCTGATTGCAGTCAATCCAACTATTGGTGTAGTTGTTACTGCTCATAGGGCGAATGGGGTCTTTTTGAAGAAAGCATTCACAGTGACAAATCCATTTACCAACAACGTGTAGAGAAGATAAATTTGTCCATGATTGTCTGAATTAGCGTTACATGACTCAATAAGTCCTTCAAGGAGTGTTGGAGTCCTGAGTTGATGCAACCTTCCAGAGGTTGGGGGCCTCTTGCCTAGGACTCGTCCAAGTTTTGGGCAAGTTTCCATGGACTTGCTGAGTCTAGTGAGATCCATTGGTCTGATTTTGTTGTCAGCCAGAGGAAAATAAAGCCAAAAAAAATTTTTTTAATATATTTTTTCAACTTTTTGGATATGTATGCCATGTCTAAGACCTAAAAAGGTCATTTTATCACTTGTAAACACAAACTAGAGAAAAAGTCAAAGTTATGAATTGATTGAATTTTTTTTGTTTCAAATGCATGGCCGGAGATGTTTGGTACTAAGGTGCCAAATCTATAGAGGATTGTGGTTCATAACTTGAGCCACCCATCTAGTGCTTCAAGATGCAAATTTCATTCGAGTTTGTTCGAGCATATACACTCGAAGAAGCGCAACAAGTTAGCAGTGAAATAGTTGAATGATCTTGTGTTTGTTCACTACAACCTTCCACTTTCTTGCAAATAGATTTTGGGCACGTACACATCACCTATTGCATTAGAGAAGGTTGATACACAAGCAGGTTGGAAAGCAAAGATTGATAATCCTGGCTTCAATGATGAAGACTTGGAGTGGGTTGATCAAGTGGATCGAGAGGCAGAGGTTGTAGTGATGGCGGTAGAGGATGCTATAGCACGAGGAGACCCAGTGCAGGACCTTGAAGGCTGAGAGTGATGGATCCGTTCTTGATGATGAGGATTATGAGGATGAGTATGACGATGAGGAGGATAAGCATGTCACTAAGGTTCAACCTTAGAAACAGAGATGGAGGATGGCTCTAGAGTCTTCCATTACCTATCTTAGACGTACTCATGGGAGGACATAGTCCACTTTGTTTTGAGCTTTTGATTCCATGGATTTCATATTCCATGAATATTGTAGACATTCGACAGTGACACTATATTTCTATTATGTTATTTAGTTTAGCTTTAACTAATTTCCTTCAGAAATTCACATTTATACGTGTGTGATCTATGCAAAGTTGAGTATTTGATGTTAATTGACTACATGATGCAGGGAAAAAATTTAAATCCTTAAAAATCATTGAATTGCTTGGGTTTTTTGATTTTCCACGTTCTTGCCAAGTCTGGACACCGAGTTCGAGTCTGGGCTGAGTCAGAGGTTTGTAACACTGGTCTGAATATGTAGTTCTTTCATAATAGTGTTGTCATGGTATATTCTTGTCTATATGTAATCATTTCATTTCTATAATTTTAAATGTACCTGTTCCAAGATGTGAAAGTACAAAACTTATAGTCCACTCCACAATTTTCCCACATCATTGAATGTGTAGGAGAAACTAAAATTTCTATACAAGAAATTCACGTATCACGTATCATGAAAATAATTTCCATAGTTGAATCATTAAGGTTAAAATTGAACATTAATAATTTATTCCTATCAGTATTGATTATTCTAAATTTTAGACATCAATAATGTTTGTAGGCCTATTGTACTGCCATACATGTACCTTTTTACCAAATATATGGTGCTTTCGTACCAAGACAATTGTTTTGTAAAGTTTACTTCTGCATAAATTTATCAAATGGGAGATAAATTGTAGAGTATATAGTTTCATGGTTTCTCCTTTCTTTTTGTTAACTTCCATATGGATCATTGTCTCCTTTCCTTTCCTAAAATCAATCTCTCATTGCAGTTGCAGGGCAGGTCATCTCCTTTATGTGTTGTGGTGGATGATAGTCTACCTCTCTCAATCATTGCAGCTTCCATTTCATCTTCTTCACAGGTTATTTCACTATTTCCAGGCATTGGAAAGATTGGATTGGAATACTTGGATAATGTTGCAGAGAAAAATGGTTTCTCACTTGATCGTGTGCAAGTATTAGGAAAAATGGCAAAGCAACTAACAATGGATGACATTGAAGGGAAAAAGGTATATTTGGATCATATATTTTAATTTGACATTTTATCATTTCTTGAATTTTTTCTCAACCTTATAAGTGATGCAATCTTATTCTTTGAAAGATTGTGTCTCAATGGATTAGACCTGTCAAGTTCCGAAGTTTTAAATTTGTTTTTATAATTCAGGTCACAAATTTTAAATATTTCTACTTGTTGAATACGGCTTTGTGTGCTTTTGTTTTAGATTGGTTCTTATTTGTCTTTGCTTTGTCACCATTCCTAGTTCTTATTGATTACTTTCCCTTTTCAACACAAGATGGGATATCTGAGCCTGGAATTGAATGTTCTCAAGTTAGACTGACTGTTGACTCCACTTAGCAAGAAACAATTGGAATGTATAGAGATGGACATGGAAATCGGACAAATCTGGAAGTCCACTTATAGTTTGCATAAGGAGGACAAGAAAAAATGCAGCGAAAGTATGCACAATTGGACATGGGAACTAGATGTTTGATGTGATGGGGTCATTGCAATGATTTTTAACTGATTTATCAATCCAGGATGGTGTCCATCATTGTAAGCAAGAGAGAAAGGATAAAACTTGTTTACCAGTCTATTCTACAACACACTTGCAGAATTTGAATCTACTCAAGAGCACACTTGCAAAAATTAAAAAGAGCACGAAAGGTAATGGCTAATCAATCTCAGACTTGCAAGAGTAGAAGCGGGTAATTCAATTCACACTTGCTGGAAAATAGATGCCTGGTTGAATCTGATTAACTGTAGTAAATTTTAGAAATGCATTTGCTGGAAATGAAACTTGTTATAACCTATTTGCTTAGGCTAAATCAAGACTATCTGACTCCCCACCTTTTATCAATTGATCATAATGTAGTTATTCAATATCTACATAACCAATCCACTAAGAATGTGAATAAAAAATCCTAATTTAGAGTGTAGTTTATCTAACTCCCAATGAACTGCAACTTTTGTCCTCCATCACACGAGTTTTGTCTGAGTCATTTTCTGTCATTAACTTCTTGTTGAGAATCTCTACAAATGATTTATGGGTTTGATAGCTGGTTGTTTCAGGTTCTCAGTTTGTTTTGAATGTTTGAATTTCATGGGTTTTATAGCTGGTTATTTCAGGTTCTCAGATTGTTTTGAATTTTTTAATTTCAATTAAAAACTAGGGAGAAGTTTTTTTTTTTTGAGGATTGCGTTTTTGCTTTTCCTCTACACTTTATTTTTAAGAAGTCTTCAAGTGCTCAATGTGAATAAAGAAATTATTCTTCAATTCCCTCAACTTAATCTTTCTCAACATCTTGAAAAGTATTCTATTTTCATGTAATAACATTCAAGTGATGTGGGAATTCGAATTATCCTTAGTAGAGAAAGATAAAGTCATGTGCAAGAGATCTCTAGAGCTTGCATGAAACATATACTTTTTCCATTAATTTAGGAATGGTTGATGCAATATGTAAGTAGTCTTGAGAAGTCTTCTTTGACTTTTCATAATGTCTTTGAAGCCTTTACGATGCGGAGTGAAAGTCTTTACACTGCTCTGTGTGTGCTTTCTTTGCTGCTTGTTGCCCCTCTTATACTCAGTTGTGCTCCTCGTACCAACGCCTTCTCTGTTACAAGAAGTGGTTGTTTGTGGCTTCGCAATCTAGATCCCTTTGTGATACACTTGCCCATGACTTGGAATCCTTCTGGCGCACCTTGTTCCCTTGCCACCCTCCACCATCTTCCACCCTCAACTGACACTCTCTGATCTCCCATGCCTCCACTCTTTACTATATCCTTGGTCAGCAACCCATTCTTCCAACCCCTCCACCCATTGCCATCTTTTCACTCTATCCATTGTTAGCGAGGTGTTCAGATTCATGACATGTAGCAAAGCTGCTAATGAGGATGGTTTTCAAGAAGAGCTTTTTGAGCTTGGTATTCTGATATTTTTCTCTTTGCTTTCGATGCTCTTTAATAGAGCGGTGTGCACTCGATTTCTTGATTCTTGGTCGAGACACGTGATTTACTTGATTTACAAGTCCAGACTGGCATCGGACCGTGACAACTACAAGACCATCATGATTAGGCATACCTTTGCTAAGCTTTATGCCACAACTTTAAACATAACTCTTATTAGACTACTTGATAGGAGACAGTGTCGTGCTAGAGAGTAGGCGGGGTTTAGTAGAAATTACCAGACTATGGATCACATCTTGACTTTGTGGGCTATCATTGAGGAGGTTCGACACCGTGCTGTGAAAGTAGACTATTGTTTCGTAGACTTTCGTAAGGCCTTTCACTTCGTTCCTTGAGGGCTCTTTTCTAGAGACAGAGACATTGGTATTTCAGATATTCTTGTGACAACGATTATGAGACTTTACAAGACAGTGGTTGGCAGATTTAGGATTCCAGAGGGCTTTTCTGATCCGATTCAGAGCACCTTCAGGCTGAAACAGGGCTGCCCTCTCCCGCCTACATTATTTGGTATCTATATTGATGAGCTTGAAGCCTTTCTCCATGAGGCTTTGCTCCTCGGTGATGGCTGCTCCTTACACCAAGTTCTGATTTCCATTCTCCTGTTCATCGATGATGTGGTTCTTCTAGCCTCCTCTCTAGAGGGGCTCCAAAGGCTTATTGATGGGCTGACCTCTTTCTGTGACTGCTGTTAGTTGGTGAACTTGAGCAAGACTCGAGTTATGGTCTTCAACTGTTTGAATACTTCACATCTCCACTTCAGCTTCTAGGTTTTGCAGATTGAGATTGTCTCATTGTACACTTATCTCGGTGTCAAGTTTTGTGGTCCTCGCTTCAGTATGAGACTCGTCCACTTGCCAAGAGTGGCCAAGGGGATGGGCTCCTTCGCCCTTCTCGAGAGACAATGCTTCCGACATCACTTCCAGGACACTAAGTCCAAGTTATCCTCGTGGACTCATTGGTTAGACCTATAGTTTTATATCGCTCAGTGATTTGGGGGTCCTCTCTTTTGGATCCGGATTGGGCCTCGATTTGGTGTAGACCCTTCTCCATTGGATCATCCATTGTCATTGATACACTCCACACAGTTTTGTTCTGGCCAAGTTTAGAGCTCACCCTTTTTGGCTTAGCACCATCTTTGATTTGATCTGGTTCATTCACCACCTCATGGGCTTTGCGGACTCAGTAGATGACCGCCATAGATGCTCCTACCTTGCCTACTACTCCTCAGTAGATATTGCTAGATTTGTGGGGGCGACCACAACCCCTTGCTACTACACCTAGGCCACTTTCTTTCTAAGCTCGATCGGGATTAACATTGATCGTCGTTCGCCTTACCAATTCTCTTTGGATACTCACGCCCATCTCCTCCCCTCACGGCAGGAGTTGAATGGGCACATCAGATTAGACAATTATAGACAATACTTTTCCATGCCTTGTATTAGCCCTCCTGGGGGTTCACTTCTGTAGATGTCCTTCGACTTTGAGCACTTTCTAGAGGTCCGTGATGGGATTATTGTTCGTCCTTTTTCCTTGAGCCGATGCTGGTGTCATGCCCTCCGCATCTCCTTAGGGTCATTTAGAGTTGGTTCTCACCAGCTTCGGTGCCAGACAAATCATCATTTGACCAGAGAGGAACGAATTTGCCGCCTTTGCACTTTTTTCGAGATGGAGATAGAGGTCCATTTCATCTTTAGGCTCCCCATCTACTACGAGATTAGAGGCAAGTTCCATTGCTTATTCAGAGATTGCAGTTCCCTCTCAGCCTTTTTCAGTTATTCCGATCAGTGCTATTTAGCTCTTTATCTCTGCGAGACCTCCTAGCTCTAGGACTATACTCTATAGCTCATGTTTCCTTAGAGCTAGGCCTGTGGTAAGCTTATCATAGCCTTTTTTCCGCTCATGCCTCCTTCCAAGGGCATGAAGTAGCTGCCTACTACACTTGTCTCTGTTTACACTAGATTGGTTAGACCTTGTCGCGGATTCCTCAAACAGCGACACCCTATCTCCAGCGTTCCTCAGAGATGAACCCGGACCCTTGCTTGTCTTGGGCCTTACCTCTCGATGTTGGATTTCTTTGTTCCGAGAAAAGATAGCTGGTCATTCTCTCTATTGTTGTTGTTTCCCTTATTTTTCTTTCTTGTTTGTTCTTTCCTGAATGCCTTTTGGCGCTTCTGCTAAGTTGCTCTTTTTTGTACTGTTGTATCTTCCATTCCCTTGGACCCTTGTTGGTCTATTGTTGGACATTAATATCATTATCTTATCTTATCTTATCTATCTAAAGTGTTTGGAGTTATTTTTGTTAATGTCTATGGCTCTCTGCAGAAAGTGTTTTTAGAGAAGACTTCTCTTCACAAGTTATCTAGTAATCCATTCGATTGCACTGTACTATCTTACAACTCAGTGAAAAATATTAGAAGTAATTTGGACTACATTGACTACTAAAAATAAACCAAATATTTTCTTTACAGTATACATTAAACAAGCTAAAGAACTTTTACTCATTACTCTAACTAAATTTAAGGCGGTGGTGCCAAATGTTTGCTACTATACGTGGTAAATTACATACATGGAATAATAATAATACAAATGACAATGCATACCAGATATAGGAGTTAAACATATCTTTATTTGTTTGTAAATTCATTACAAATAAGAAGACTAGGGATGATTGGCCAAAGATTACAATTCATTCGTTTATACACCTCATTTATCAAAGGCGCGAGTGCAAACCTCAAAGGCGGAGGCACCCAGGAGCCCACAGTGAGTATATCCCTGAACATCCAAAGGCATCCAAAGGGAGATTTTATGCTTGAAATATCCCAAATGGATATTTTCTCTACTACTGCTATAATGTTTAATTATATATAAATTATATTTTCTTGTAGATTTTTCTTTGATCTTATAGAGTTAGACAGAAGTTGCAAAAGAATGTTGTTTCTTTTTGTATTTTTTAGAATATAGGTATTACAATGAATAAATAACAGTAATTGATAAAATAGAAGTGATAGAAATCATATGCAACAATACATACTAATCTGGAAATGATTCTAAAACCATACCAGCAGAGTCTGATTTATTTCAGAATAGTTCCAATACAGATGTACTTCAAACAAGGTTGATGCCAGCTGAAAATGGGATCCAAGAGAGTTGCTATAAAGAAACACCAAGCTGAACCAAAGCGGCTGCCTTCCGTAAAAATCCACTGCCTGCAAAGTGTGACTGCAATACTAGAAATCAGTCCCCTGCCTTGATCAAACTGTATGCATAAAAACCTTCAAATCTGATCTTGTTGAGGGCTACGTTCCAACAAATTTGCTCTCAGCACTCAGGTTTGCGTCCTAGGTGAGGAATGCTCTTCCAGAGCAATGGCGTCCGAAATAGGTTGACAAAATGATAAAAGATACTCACTTTTAGGTTACCATCTTTTTATATCCCCTCTCCAAGGAAAATCGAACTCTAAAGGAACCTTAAAGTGGATTTCATTTGAACTTTATAATATAACATTATTTTCCCAATAAAAGCGTCCAAATAGAGAGAAATCATTACTTTATTAATGACAAATAGCTCCAAGCATCAAATAAGTCCTGACAAATGATAATCAAATAGTAGAGACTGAGCTCTTTCCAATGAGCTATCACACATAGGCAAATTGATCCAAATGGAGCCAAAAAACTCCTTATTACTTCGAAATGGCTAAACACTTAGCTTTATTTAAATTATTAAAATGCTAACTTAGGAGAATATTTAAATATATTAAAATATTTTCCAAGTAGCCAAGGAACAACCCAAACATCTCCAAAACATGAAACTGAGTTTGTCACTTGCGTGTGATTGATGCCGAACAACTTGAGCCAACTGGCAGTCTCACCCTCAAATCTAGGGATACTCCTAAAAAATAATGAACACACTCAAATCTCCTGAAATTGAGATCAGGGATGATCTCATAGAACCTCAACTCTGGAAAAAGTCACAACCTCCTAAAAGGTAGGAATCTTCTCCTAAAATCAAGGAATTGCCTTCTAAAATCAAGGAACTACTCTCAATTGATCTACTACTGCCTGAAATACCAAATCCGGACACTGAAAACCCTGATTGAGTCCCCGATCACCACTACCAACCTATAAGACCCCATAATAGGCTAACTCTCATGTCACTGCCAGATAGAGATAAAGAGGGGACATGACAATGCTCCCTATGGGCTTCCGGGTAATATCAGTTTGATTGAATGCCAATATCAAGATAAATATTAATTGCACTATAAATAAATGATTAGAAAACTAGAAGTAAATAGGTATGCACAAAGATATTGTATTACATATGAAACCCTCATAGCATACAATCTGCACTTGCAAATATATTTGTACTTGCTAGGAATTCGATTTCTTTTCCGGATTCAATTTCCTTTTCTTCTCTACTTGTGACGTCCTTGAGATATGTTTGTTTATTCAAATATATATCTAGCTCAATGGGAATGGGGAGACATTAGAGAGAAGTGTCTTTAAATTGTGCCTTTCCATAGCTTAAACACTTAGTTACCGGTTTGAGTTTAGTTTAAAATACGGGTTCAAAGAACTAGTTTGCTGGCACGGCAAAATTTTGGAAAGGGTTTTGGGTTCGTTCATACAAAAAAATGTAAAAATTATAAAAAATTATAAATATCCATATTTATGAAGCCTAGAAGCATAGAGTATCATAAAATCATATGATGCAAACTAAGTTAATCATTTAAACAACAAAAACACCATATGCATAAACTTTAAACACGTAAGTTACTAAGTTGTAATGATAGCATCATGAATAAAGATCATCCATCATAATTTCAATTTTCAAGTTCAACATCAGAGATTCAAAACATTAAAACTTAAATGTAAATCGTTATCCTTGAATCGTAACAGCAAGTTCAAGTATCATTGTTTCAACTTCAAGTCAAGTAATCATAATTTATAAAATTTTAGTATTCTTCTTTTTCTTCTTCTTCTTCTAGTAGTCCTTCCACATTAGTTGACTCAGCAATAGAGCTAAGGCCAATGGGATCAGCACCAACAATAGTAGTATGGGCATCAAAATCTTCGAAGTCTTCAATTGTAAGCCGAGAAGCAGAAACATTCAAATCAGCCAACTCTGCATCTACATCCTACCTCTTTGTCTCCCGTTCTTTGTATTCTTTAGTCTTGTGCCAGAGGAGACGCAAGTTGTAATGCACATACACCAAGTTTTCCGCTCTTTTTGATTGCAACCTATTGCACTTCACTGAATGGATGAAAGAATATGTGCTCCAATTTCTCTCTGAAGCAGATGAACTAGCAATTTGTGAAGACGAGACATGTAAACAATTAAAATAAAATTTAAATTATATAACTTGAATCTTAGAATTTCTAACAGTTTTTTTAGACAAAGGAAACTAATAACAATTTTTTAAAATTAAACTTACTTGTGATATCAGTTTGATTGCAAGGGGCTGCAACCTTTGAAATCTTTGGCCGTGGTGGTACCACTAACTATGAGCATCCTTCCTAAACTGATGACAAAGAGCATCATCATTTAAATTTTTTGCTTCCACACATTGTATGAACTCATCCGTAATCAAATCTTGCACTTCATCATCAGGAAAGATTATTTCAAATGCTGCTTTGTATCCATCAGACACTTCTATGTCTCTATAGGGTGGTAGTGTTCCCAGAAGATCAATATATTGGGTGCTATAGTATTTGGGCGTCAATGCATAGGCAAGAAAATGTAGAGGAGTGGTCATTTTGTTCCATCTTTCTATAACAATTGCTCGCAATTGTTTAGAGAAGGTTTCTTGAGGATCTTGTTCCTTTTCATTTACAATTTGCTTGATCTTCTCAAGCATTGAGTCTATGCCATCATGGATCTCTTCAAGGCAAGGCCCATCCATGCCTGCTTACCTAAGCATGATCATAATGGGTGCAGTGAGATTAATGAGATATTCCACACATTCCCACCAATTTTCATCCAATATCCTCCGCCTTATTGTGGTTGCTCTCTCAATATTCCTTTGCTGCCATATAGCTCAATTGTTGCTGGTTACCATTTTGGTAAGTGCCTCTTTCACTTGCATAAGTCGTTTCAAGATGATTACATTTGATGCAAAACATGTCTCAATAACCTTTAACATAAAATAGAGCAAAAACAATACAAACCGTTAGATACATAGTTGATAAAAGAATATACAATGTACATCATTACATAATCAAAAAATCAGAAATTGTAAGATACTATTTTTAAAAAAAAATTAACTAACTTTAGTTCAAGTTTACTTACCTTCATCAACTCCAAACATGAAAACATTCTGAATATCCCTTGAGTCATGTAGTGGTTTGTGATGAACATTTGGATGTCCTCAACTTCTGCATACATCTCCTTGATCCATTGAATAGTCTTCCCAATCTTTTGTAGCATAAGATTGAATGAGTTAACTGCACAATGTGTCCAAAAAATCTGGTGGTATCTCTCTTCAACTAACAAACCAGCAGCTCTACAATTCTTTGCGTTGTCTAGTAATGGCTTGGACAACGTTTCTTGCACCCACTTGTTCAATGACCTCAATTAGGATGTTAGTGTTAGGATTAACCTCAGATAGAAATAAAAATTACATGCAAATATAAACAATATTAGAAAATAATAGATCACACAGAAGAGAACACAAGACACCAAGATTTAATGTGGTTCACCCAAACCCTGGGCTACATCCACCAAATAGTAAGTCCAATATTATTACGATCCCGTGATTACAACCCGATTACAATCCGTAATCCCTTATAGCTCAATATGAAAAATACCCAACCCTAAGCCCTTTTATACAAGTATTTTTTTGCCACTTTAGGGTTACAACTTTTCGGCCATATGTCGGGCATACGTGGAAATCGTGGGAAATCAAGAGAAAAATCAAAGGGGAAGAGGTCTCAATTGAGAGGACCAAACAATTGTTGGTACTGTGGGAAACCAAGGCATAAGAAGAAAGATTGTTAGACTCAAGAGAAAAATGAAGGAGATAAACTAGAAGGGAACAAGGAGGCAAATGTGGTACGTAACAAATTTGAAGAGGATGCTTTGCTTCTTTCTTTAGAAAGTATTGATGATTCATGGGTTTTAAATTCTGTTGCTTCATTTCATTCTACACTTTATAGAGGTTATTTTATTGATTATGTCCAAGGAGATTTTGGGCTTGTTTATTTGAGGGATAATGAACCCTGTCAGATTGTTGGAAAGGGAAAAGTTAAGATTAAGTTGTAGAATGAGAATCATTGGCTACTACATGAGGTAAGATATGTTCCAAGGCTGAGTAGGAATTTAATTTTAGTAGGGCAACTCGGTGATGAGGGTTGTGTAGTTACTTTTAATCATAAAAGTTGGAAGGTTTCAAAAGGTTCCCTTGTAGTAGGAAAAGGTGTGAAAGTAGGCAATTTATATCTTTGTATAGGTCATACTGTTCCTTCTACTTTGATTGTTTTAGAGATAAATGAATGTTCAGGAACAGTTGCTGCAGTTGAGCAAGGAGAACAAACAGTTGCTATAGATTCCGATACAACATTATGGCACAACAGACGGGCACACGAGTGAGAAATGTATGAAAGTACTTCATTCAAAGCAAGTTTTACCAGGTCTGAAATGCATTAATATGGATTTCTATGAGAATTGTGTACGGAAAACAAAAGAGAGTGAGTTTTGTGAAGACTGTGAAGGAAAATAAAAATGAGAGATTAGAGCTTGTGCATAGAGATGTATGGGGACCAACTCAAGTATCTTCCCTTGGTGACTCTCATTATTATGTTATATTTATTGATGACGCAACTCAAAACATATGGATTTATTTCCTTAGACAAAAATTTGATGTATTTCAAACTTTCAAAAAATGGAAATGCTTGGTTGAAAATGAGATTGGTTAGAAATTACAATGTCTCAGATTTGATAATGGTGGTGAGTATTGCAGTCTTGAATTTGAAGATTATTGCTCCACTAATGGTATTCGTAGACAGAAAACTGTTCCATGGACTCCGCAGGAAAATGGAGTGGTTGAACACACGAATAGGACTATAATGGAGTGTGCAAGGAGCATGAGGTTACATGCTGGGTTGCCCTTAAACATGTGGGTGGAGGCTGTTAATATTGCTGTATATTTGGTCAATAGAGGTCTCTCTACTCCTTTGGGCTGTGGTATTCCCAAAGAAGCATGGAATGGTAAGAAGGTCAGTTATTCTTTTCTCAAAACCTTCGGTTGTGAAGCATTTGCTCATATAGATTCTGAATATAGAACCAAGCTTGAAGCTAAGTCAAAGAAATGTGTATTTGTTGGATATGGCATTGATGAGTTTGGTTATAGGCTTTGGGATTTTGAAAATCGTAAAATTGTAAGAAGCAGGGATGTCATATTCAACAAGAAATTGTTGTACAAAGATCTGTTGCAACATGAGAAGAAAGAAGATGATTATGTAGTTCTGCATGATACTCCAAAAGATGATGTTTCAAAAATTTCTCATGATCTGCAACAATCGCAACAACAAGTCCCACACATCCTAATGAATGTTAGACGGTCAACAAGGCTAAGTAGACCTCCAGAAGGATTTTCACCTTCTTTGTACTCTATTTTACTAATAGACGCTGGTGAACCTGAATGTTATGATGAAGCTGTGTAGGTGGATACTAAGATTCAGTGGGAATTTGTAATGGTAGACGAAATGGACTCGTTGACAAGTAAGATTTGGGATTTATGCAAGTTGCCTGTAGGTAAACGACCTTTACATAATAAATGGGTTTACAGATTGAAACAAGAGGATTGAGGTGAGAAAAGATTGAAAGCCAGGTTAGTTGTAAAAGGATTTGCACAGAAAAAAGACATTGATTTTGATGAGATATTCTCTCCTGTTATAAAAATGACTTCTATTTGTATAGTTTTAAGTATTGTGGCTATTGAAGATTTGCATTTGGAGCAGCTTGATTTTAAAACAACATTCCTTCATGGTGATTTGGATGAAGAGATATATATGGCACAACCACAAAGATTTGAGGTCAAAGGTAAGGAGAACTTAGTGTGCTTATTGAAGAAAAGTTTATATGGCTTGAAGCAAGCACCTCGGCAATGGTATCTGAAATTTGACAATTTTATGCATGAGCATGGATATAATAGGTGTCACTCAGATCATTGTGTTTATTTTAAGAGGTTGGATGATGATAGCTGCATTATTTTATGTTTATATGTTGATGATATGCTTGTAGCTGATAAGGGGTTAATAGAACAGTTAGCACGATCATTTGCTATGAAGGATTTGTAGGCAGCAAAACAAATCCTTGGTATGAAGATTTGTAGAGATAGGAAGAACAAGATACTGACATTATCTCAGGTTGATTATATTGCGAAGGTGTTGCAATGTTTATCTACGGAGCATGCTAAAGCTGTCAGCACACCTTTATCTTTTAAATATTTACCACTTGATTTCATAAACAATCAATGAATTCTCTCCTTTGTGTTTGTATTCATTTATATATTTCATTGTGAGAAGGGATGTGTCTATTCAAATTAGATTTGTTATATTTATTATTTTTTATATTAATACTTTAATATTAAAATATTATTATATATGTGAATCATATCATATACAATTTATTTCTCTATTAAATATTATGATTATAATGTAATATCATATTATATGGTAATGATTTGTATATGATTTGTTTATATTTTTACATAAGTCTCTTTCTTATTCAGATGTTGCATTTGATATTATGACATTAAATTTATGATCCTATATAATATTTATATGTACAATCATCATATATTATTATTAATAGATAATATACTATTATTATTTCATTCAATATTACTATATTTATCTAAGTAACGTATTATTATTATGCCAAAATATATTATTTTATATTATAACTCTTTTATTTCACTATTATGATTAGGGGATGTGACAATCCACCCTTCCTCAAATTGCTTGTCCTCAAGCAATAATCACTTTCATGTATGTTTTCTTGAAAAGTCAACATATATGGTATACACTAGGATGCAAGAATCCATAAGACATATATGAATTTTATATCTTAATGCATGAAAAAATAAAGTGTTCACGAGTTCTTGTAAACATGAAGCATACATGAAGAAGGCAGATAAATGCATGAAAACAAGAGTATATGCGAAGAAGACACATTAATGCATGAAGACACGAAGCATACATGATGTAGACAAATGAAGACACAATGTAAACACACAATACACATATTATGCAATTCCTTGATTGTGAACCTGCAACCACAAAATCATTAGTACACATTCATATACCTGCACCAAGGAATACAAGTTAGTACATATACGTGTACTTTCAAAGAAAGTAATAGTTTTAATTACAAAAAATAGCTCTACTGTAATGTCGCTACTTGTAAGGGCTTATAATATTGTCCTATTTTTCCAAGGAATCAATTTAAAAGATTATCTTGTCATTATTTAACCAAAATAATTCTTCATATAGGTATATATTCATATCCTATCAATTACATTGTACGTATAGGCTAGGTCACCCGGGGATTGGACAAGAAAATCACATTAAAGGCTTGACAAGACCTTGGTCCTTGCCTTTCAAATGGATACCCTCCATTTCTCACCATGCCTATATGGTATACCATACCATAGTCCTCGAAACATTGTGGTGGGGTCCCATAGCTCGATAAACCTAAACCCAAGAGTCGGTATATACCCCTCTTGTCTTAGGACTCAGCCCTACCCAGCCCTACCCTCTTACCCACCTAGTTTCTTACTAATTAACATAATCTTGGGATCATTTTAGAATCATTACTTCTTAATGATTGCCTTACTAAAGTACTCAGTTGTTGTAGTGGAGTCCCATAGCTTGATAAGTCTAAACCCAAGAGTGGAATGCATCCATCTCTTGCCTTAGGGATCAGCCCTAACCTCTTACCTACCTTGTCCTTTCCTCATTAACATGCATTTCCAATTTATCTTGAATCATTTTGTTTTGATAGTTAATAATTAAAGAAATAATTTCATATATTATATTACCACTTCTTATCATTACCATTTATATTCTATAAGTTTCATTATACTTTTCTTCTTCCCCCGTTTCTTTGTTGGATTCTTGGTTTCTTATAATGATCATGTTTTCTTTTGCTCGACTATTTGGAAGAATCAAATTTATTAAGTTGGAGCTTGTCTTCCTTCAAATTCAACGCGAGGCAACTCTTTCCAACGAAGAATTTCTCCTCATCTTCAAAGTTTGGCAAATGGAAAATATATTGTATATTCTCATCCTTCGATGCTTTTTGTTTTGTGGTTGATTTAGTGATGATCAGTATAGCTTTTAGAACACATTAATTCTATAGTAGTATAGAAACTAATCATTCCAATGTCTTAGTGGTCAATACTTCTATATTATCGATGTTCAAGTTCATTATCAAGAAGTCTCTCATTAAAATAATTGATCTGAATTATAAGATCCCATATGATGATTTGACATCTCACACAAAATCCTATAAAATTTTGACAATCTTCCCTTATAATTGGATGCGCATGTTTGTTATTTGATGATGATGCTATATTCACCAATCTGATTATAAGAGTCCATTTGCTTACTTCTTCTCAACATGACTTCTTCAATATAGCTTTCATTTGTATTAAATCCACATCTCGCTCACAAAAGCAAAGAGGGCTTTTGTGATAATAAATGCTTGTATTTTCTCCATCACTTTGGTTCTCTTTATTTTATTTTATATGCACTTCTCTTGTTATTGGTCTTTGTTCCTTTCACTCTTTTGGGTGATGTTTGATGTGATTTAGGGTTCCAAGCTTAAATAATTTTAAATATATTTAGTGAGTATGGTCTCCTTAATTCCTGCAAGCTTGTCCACGATGGTCGTGTCCTCAAGGCTCTTTCTATGGTGGCAACATCACATACCTTCTTCTTTTACATGCATTCGTAACCAAGGCCTGAGATACCCTTTTGGGCACAAGAAGAATAAGTACAAATTAAAATACTAGAGTTTTATGTCAGTTGAATTCCTTTATTCCAACACTTTCCCAAAATTTTACTTGCATTCCTTTGGTCATTAGTAGACTTTTTAATACAATTTACTTTTCTCAATGTGATGCCTTGGCTAAATTCTTTCGTCTATAAATATTATTATCTCTTGTTACATATACCAGCCATCATAACAATTAATTTGCTACTCATATGACATCGCAAGATGACATATATGAATGCAATTGCGCCTTGGACATCTCTTTCCACACTTTACGGTGGATAAACAATATTAGTCCAATATCATATTCTCTTAGTTGATCATTCAACTTACAATCTTTGGAGATGAATTAAATTATATCAATATAAATCATTGATTGTAAAGTGACTAATCCTTTCCTTAATCTTTTCTATTAAGATGTTCTCTCTTCCCACTGACTGGTTCTTAAGTTTTTTATTTGCAAATAATTGTCTCTGTGCTAATATATTTTATCTACAATGGTCTCCTATTTCTGTTACAAACGTAAATGGAAAAATACTTGACTTAATAATTAGAGAACAAATGATCTATATATACAAAGAGGAGAGTCAAATAGAATAGAAACATTCTATTCTAGACTACACCTAAATATTAGAAACATTCTAATATTTACAGAGATACAATAAGATATAATAGTGAGCATTAAAAAGAAACATAAAGATCATTCTAATACCCCCCTTAATGCTCAATCTATTTACTACACCAATAGATCCCCTGAATTTAACAAACTTGTCAAGACCAAGGGGTTTTGTGAAAATATCTGCTGGTTACTCTGAGGTAGGGACATAGAGTAACTGAATATATCCATCTTCTACTAATTGTTGGATGTAAGGGCAATGAAGCTCTATGTGCTTGGTTTGTTCATGAAACACTGGGTTCTTGGCAAGTTTGAGTACTCCTTGATTGTCTGAAAACAAAGAAGTCGGAACTGCTTGAGGAATATGCATATCTGCAAGCATTTGAAGGAGCCAAACTGCTTCACAAGCTGCCTTGACAGCTCCTCTATATTCTACTTATGTAGAGTAGAGTGCCCGTGGTTGTTGCTTCTTACTGGTCCAGGTAACTGTTGCAGATCTGATACTGAACACATAGACAGAAGTAGATTTCCTATCATCAACTGAGCCGGCCCAATCAAAATCGATGAATCCACTGAGTTGAGGAGTAGCACTCCTTGTGTAAAGAAGAACATAATCTGAAGTACCATGTACAGAGCGCAAGACACACGTTTTGCTACAATCTAGTGATCAGTCTTGGGGTTCGTCATGAACCGTGAGATGTAGTTGATTGCAAAACTAAGATCAGGTCTAGTAGTAGTAAGGTAGATAAGTGTCATGTCCCCACTCTAGCTCAGTCTAACAGAGACATTTGAGTCAGCTTATTATGGGGTCTTGTAGGCTGACAGGGTTGGATAGAGACCCAATATGGTTATTCAGTGTTGGGGACTTGGTTTTCTGGTGGGTATTGATCAGCTAGGTGACGTTCCTTGTTTTTAGGAGGCAGTTCCTACATTTATGGGGTTCATTCCTACTTTTTAGGAGGTATGATCATGCCCAGGGCTGGGTTTCCATGAGATGACCCTTTGGGTTCAGTTTCAGAGGGATAGGGCTTATTTCCTAAATTTTAGGAGCATCCCTAGATTTTAGGGATGAGACTGCCAGTGGATCCTTGATTTCCGACTTCAGTCACAGACAGGTGACAGGATGATTTTATGGTTTGTGATGTCAGTTGGGCAGTTTGTGGCTATTTGGGTTATATTTTTAATATTTCCTAAGTTAGCGTTTAATATTTAAATAAGGCTAAGTTAATAGCCATTTTGGAGTAATAAGGGAATTTTGGCCTCATCTGGATGTGTATCCCATGTTATGATAGCTTGTTGGAAAGTTCTTGAAATTCTCTAAATCTTCCTCTTTGGTCTCAGGGCAATTCGGTGAGTGGATTTATTACTATGGTGGAAAAGGTCATTTTCTAGTGACATGGTCACTTTAAAATAAGATTTAATTCATTTTTATAGCCAACGCCAATTGGGGGTCACTTTAGGGTTCGAATTGCTTTGCAAGGGGTTATAAGGAGATGGGCGCCATTTCTCATCATTATGTAGATTTTTCAAACACTTCTTTTCAGATTTGCTTTGCTTGAGCGATTTGCATTTTGGGACGCAAACCCTAGGGTAATTGCTGGCTGGGACGTAACCCTCAGCAGCATTGGGTATTTACAGGCTGGGATGTAACCCTCAGCAGTATTTGGTCTTGGAATTTTTAGTGGTATCAGCTGTTATCAGGGAAGGAGGACGCCATTTCAGCTTGGGTCTGCAGTATTGTTTAGCTGGGCACGATTATTGGTACGTGGGAAAGTGAGCCTTGCAGCAGTAGCCACCATTTGCAGCACTTTGAAATATAGAGAGTCGGATAATTAGCAGCAGACGTTTGCATGTTCACAGTCCTTTCCATCAGCCAGTTTGGCGTCATTGTTAGGGAAAATGTACTGGATCCTTTATTTGGCTCTATAATTCAGAGATCTGCCTGGTACGATTTGTATCAATTATGATTTTGCTGCATATTGTTATTTATTTTTAAACTCTTTTCATATCATTTGCTCCTTCTCATTTCTATGTTGAATAATCATCAAAAACGCAAAAACAAACAAACTCTTCTGCATTTCCGTCTAGTTCTACAAGAAAACTTTAATAAACAGGAAAAAGAAAATTAAAAAGAAAAAATATAATAAAGCTACAGCAGATTAGCGGCAGAGATCCATCAAGGATCTTTCAGCGAAATCGGTGAATCCACTGAGTTGAGGAGTAGCACTCCTTGTGTAAAGAAGAACATAATCTGAAGTACCATGTACAGAGCGCAACACACACGTTTTGCTACAATCTAGTGATCAGTCTTGGGGTTCGTCATGAACTGTGAGATGTAGTTGATTGCAAAACTAAGATCAGGTCTAGCAGTAGTAAGGTAGATAAGACTACCTACTAGTTGCTTGAAGAGTTTCATCTACAAGAGAAGAATCAGCTTGTGTAGCCAATTTCAGACCAGTCTCCATAGGAGTGGAGGCAGGTTTGCAATCCTGCATGCGATACTTGTCAAACAAATTTTTGGCATACTTGGACTGAGACAAAAAAATACTGTTGTCAGTTTACCAAACCTCAATACCTAAACAATAATGAAGCAATCTGAGATTTGTTATATCAAAAGGTCTGCATAGATCCTATTTGATTTCTGAAATCAAATGTTTTGAACTCCTAGTAATGATCAAATCATCCACATAGACAACAAGAAAAAGAATATCATTACCAGAGTGCTTAATAGACAGATTATTGTCTGACGGGCTATGCTGAAATCCCTGAGCAGCCAAGTACTAATCAATCTTTATGTACCAAGCGCGAGGGGCCTATTTAAGACCATAGAGGGTTGCGTCATGTAGACTTCTTCCTGTAATTCACCATTGAGAAAAGCTCTCTTCACATCCATTTGATGAACTTTCCAACCATACTAAGCTGCAATGGCAAGAAGAAGGCGAATAGTGCTCATCTTGGCTATCGGGGCAAAGGTCTCCTCATAGTCAATGCCTTCGCATTGGGTGAATCCTCGAGCAACAAGTTCGGCTTTGTATTTGTCCTAGGTACCATTTGCATGGTACTTGACCTTATAGACCCATTTATAGCTAATGGGTTTCTTCCCAGGAGGGAGATTTGAAAGAACCTAGGTGTTACTCTTTTGAAGACTTTGAAGCTCAACATCCATTGCTTGTTCGCATTCTGGAATTCCTTTGGCTTTTGCATATGCCTGGGGCTCAGGGATACTGTGGATGTTGGCCATAAGAGCAACATTAATTGTGTTGTGCTGAATGCTCTTATTTCTGGAGGTTCTACCCTTAGTGAGTTCATCAGGACGAAGATCACTAATCATTTGAATCCACCATTTTGGCCAAAGAGTAGAGGAGCCAATATCAGATGCTATCGGAATAGCTGGATGAGGAGCAGGAGCAGGAGCTGTATTATCTGGAGGTGGTGTATCAGTAGCATCAGATGACTCATATAAAATAGAAGGACCCAAGTCAGAGATTGCTGAAGACTGAATCTCAGAATGTGGTGGGGAGGCAGAGAGCTGAAATGGTTTGAGTTCCTCATCAAACACAACATCATGACTAAAGATTAAATGATCAATGTTTACATCAATCAGTCTGTAGGCCTTATGTGTGTGATTGTATCTTGTAAACATGAGTTTTTGGCTTTTTGAATCCAACTTAATGCGTTTGGCATCAAGAATCCATACATATGCTAGAGAGCCAAAAACTTTCAAATGGTTGATCCTAGGTTTGCGACCAAACCAGGCTTCCTCAGGAGTCTTATGGTTAACTGCAAGGGTGGGTGACCAGTTAAGAAGGTAGATAGCTGTGGATACTGCTTCTGCCCAATATTTTCTAGGAACATTTCTATGTTCTAGCATAGCCCTAGTCATTTCTGTGATGGTATAGTTTCAATGCTCTACAACACCATTTTGTTGAGGGGTGTGAGGTGTGGTGAACTGACGTCTAATGCCATGAGTAGTATAGAAGGTAGAGAAAGTAGAAGAACAAAATTCCCTCCCATTATCAGTCCTAAGAGTATGGATGGGGGAACCAGACTCTTTTTTCTACTAGGGCTTTAAATTGCTGAAATATAGGAAAAGCATTCGATTTCTGCTTAAGAAAATATACCCACATTTTGCGACTGAAATCATTCACAAAGAGTAAGAAGCACCTGTTCCCAATAACAAAAGGAGTATTCATAGGACCACATACATCAGTGTGGACCAATTGGAGTACTTTAGATGCCCGCCATGATTCACCATCCTTAAATGGTGTTCTATGTTGCTTCATTGCTTGGCAAGCTCCACAAACACAATGGTTCTGTGTCTAGATATTAGGTAGGACATGGACTAAATTATCTCGAGCAAGTTGTGTAGATATTGAATGTTTAGGTGACCATATCGCTGATGCCAAAGGCTGTTGAGAGCGGATGATATGGCGATGAAGGCACACTCAAGGGAATTGCTTGAATCTACAAGCCTATAAATACCATGATCCTCAAGACCGACCTCAAGTGTAGTGCGAGAAGCACAATCAATAATCGAACACTTATTTCCACTGAAAACGACATCCAACTGAGGGGAGTGCTTCATAATAATACGCTGTCGAAATCCAGAAATAATATGCTATCGAAATCCAGATCTGCTGGCTCAAAAATTGAGGCACCTAGAAAAATCTAACGACAACCCATTTGAGATCTCAAAAAGCCCACCGAGAATATGTATTTAAAATATTTTTCCGACCCCAAAATTTAGGATTTTGGGCAAAACCCTAGCCAGCAGATTGGAGAGTCGATTTTGCAAAAAAATGGCAATTTCTTGGAAAGAAATGGCCGATTTTTGTCTTATATTTTTGGCACAAAGTGGTATTTGCAAGTAGATATTAGTTTGGCCTCTGAATTCCTCCAAAATCTGTTGAAGATGTGCGAATGGGAGTCAAATTGGTTGCAAGAATAGACCCGCATCCAGATGCGTTTGGCGATTTTTGTCAACCCTAGTTTAGGAATTTGCTTCAGACCGAAAAACCCTAGGAAAAAATCGTGATTTTTATAGAGGATTTGCAGATCCGACTTTCAAATTTTGTAGACGATTTGCAAGGGAAGAAAACACACGATTTTCCAAGGAAGGACCAAAGATGTGTCGCAAATTTCAAAGTCGAACCTGTGATTTGCAAAACCAGACGCAACAAAAGAAATAGCGATTTTCAAAGAGAAATTTTGAAAAAAAAAAAAGATAATTTCAATAAAGAAATTTTAATTTTTTTTTTGAAAAATTACTCTAGCTTTGATACCATGTTACAAATGTAAATGGCAGAATACTTGACTTATTAATCAAAGACCAAATGATCTATATATACAAAGAGGAGAGTCGAATAGAATAGTAACATTCTATTCTAGACTACACCTAAATATTAGAAACATTCTAATATTTACAGAGATACAGTAAGATACAATAGTGAGCATTATAAAGAAACATAAAGATTATTCTAATAATTTCTTCCATGAAAATTCCCTTGTTGATAAGAGTTTAATTTCTATTGTTTCAAATTGAATATATATATATATCTTATGTCATCTTCTGCATGGAGTTTTGTTACTCTTTCAAACATAATTTCCCATTCTTCGTATAATGTGTATTTATTTTTTTCATCTTATTTTTTTAAGTGCCATGAATACTGATAGTGTTTATGTTTGATACCATGGAAGAGTAATGTGTTTTTGAACCTTTTTAGAGATGACTACAAAGGCCATCTAAATAAAATCACCCCTCTCTCTATTGGATGTGATCTATCAAAATATTTATTGCTAACTATGGTTGGACACTTCTGACTACGTTCGCCAGGACGCCTTTTCCACTCCCATGTATTTATCTTTACTAATCTGATTGTGAGTTGGTTAGCTTGGTGTCATTGCACGATAGAAGACATTGGATTCAATCTGTGCAATCTTTACGTATTCAATGTGTTTTAGTTCTCCTTCATATTGTCGATGTCCTTCGCCATTTGTGCTGAGGATGCTTCCAAGATGCTTGCAGTGTCTTCCAGTGATTAAAAAGAAATTAATGGTTCTAAATGTATTTGTTTCTTTATATTCTCTATAACTGGATAGTTAGATCGTTCTCATATTTGATGCTATGGACGCTTTGATTCATTTTCCTTACTTATATTGATTGCCATAGATGTCTGATGTGGTATATTTCTATTATTTCTTATGCTGGTGTGAGGCTAGAACTGATATACTTGATCATCCTGATTTGTTTGCACACCTCTTGGCTGTTTGATGCCTCTTTAAGTTCTACTGTCTTATGTATTCTTGGGAAGATGATTTCTCTGATTGTCCAATTGAGAGACTCTTCAATGGTGTGTATGATTGAATGATGGGTTTGATGTGAGTTTTGATTGTCAAATATAAGTGGACTCCTCTATTTATTGGACCTACGAATCTACTACTACCTCAAGTTATGATTTTTTAAATATTTACCACTTGATTTCATAAACAATCGATGATTTCTCTCCTTTGTGTTTGTATTCATTTATATATGTCATTGTGAGAAGGCATGTTTCTATTCAAATTAGTTTTATTATATTTATCATTTATTTATATTAATACATTAATATTAAAATATTATTATATATGTGAATCATATCATATACAATTTATTTCTCTATTAAATATTACAATTATAATGTAATATCATATTATATGATAATGATTTGTGTATTATTTATTTATATTTTTACATAAGTCTCTTATTCAGATGTTGCATTTGATATTATGACATTAAATATATGATCCTATATAATATTTATATGTACAATTATCATATATTATTAATAGATAATATATTATTATTTTTTTATTCAATATTACTATATTTACCTAAGTAACATATTATTATTATGCCAAAATATATTATTTTATATTATAACTCTTTTATTTCACTATCATGATTAGGGGACATGACATGTGTTCAAAGACACAAGAAGAAGAGGATCAGATGTCCAAGGTACCTTATGCTTCAGCTGTAGAAAGCTTGATGTATGCTATGGTATGTACAAGGCCAGATATTGCACATGTAGTGGGAGTTGTTAGCAGGTATATGAGTCATCCAGGGCTTGACCATTGGAATGTAGTTAAACGAATTCTCAGATATTTGAGAGGAACATCTAATACGTGTCTACATTTTGGGGGGCTATACTACTAATTTATAAGGATATGTTGATTCAGATTTGGTTGGGGATATTGATACTAGGCGGAGTACTACTGGTTATGTATTTATAGTTGGTGGGGCAATTGTGAGCTAGGTTTCCCAGTTGCAGAAGGTTAATGCTTTATCCACTACAGAGCTAGAATATGTTGCTGCCACAAAGGCAACCAAGGAGATGACATGGCCTCAGTTCTTCTTGGAAGAATTGGGACATCCATAGAGAGAATTACTTGTTTACAGATAGCTAGAGTACCATTCATCTTGTGAAGAATTTTGCTCTGCATTCAAAGATGTCATATCCCTTTTTTGGAGGTAATTTGATTTAATTAATTTTATTAATTAAGTTGTCCAAAAAAATGCTAATTGAAGGCTCGAAGAATTTCGTCAAACACTTAACATACAAGGGTCATATGACTGATATAACATTTCAGTTTGCTTTATTGACTCGATGCTATTCACCAACTTTTGAGTGTCTTGAACCCAATCTTCTTAATCTTGTCTATTCATGGCTAATGTGCTTTACGTAGGCGATACCTTGGAGCATAAGATAAAATTATAAGTAGGCCATTGTATGATCGCATATCTTGTCTATAGTGCTCAATTACATTTCATCGATATGGGAAATAACTCTGTATATTCCTTGAAATACAAATTCAGGTCTTCCTCATGGGTGGTAGTATTAAGTTAGGTATTTAGCTTTTACCACTTTTAGCGATGTCCATATCACCTTCCTTATGAGCGACATTCATACTTGTCCTTTGTAATTACAAAAGGGTTCTTGTCCATCACCCTTTGCTTGGTCTTTGTGTCGAGCATAGTTTGTGCAGTTTGCTCTTGTTTTCACGTGTATCCCCCTTGATGGCAACATGGTACTTTGTGCTTAGCCTACAGATTACTGCCTTATTCTCTTTTGTCGAACCAAGATATGTCCTGCTCAAAATTGCTCGTTGTGAAGAACAAGTATGATGGGCCTACTCGAAGAATGTGTCCATAAACATGGTCATATAATGTTGGATGTGTCCCTTTGGAGCAATATTTGTCACCAACGTGGGGCTTGACATCAAGAAAGAGATCAGAGAAGATGAACGTTCGAGAGAGATATCGAATTTCCCTATATTTCTTCGATCTCATCCTATCACATATCTATTCCATTGTGGCCTTACATTATTCTTAACAGAGGGACTGTAATGGAAGTATTATGATGGTAGTTGACGTTTACTATCATGTACAAAATTACAAATAATATCATTGCTTTTTGATTCCTTTTTCCCTCTATGGACATCAATCATTTTTATTATTGTGAGCATCAATCTTATATCATGAGGAACTCTCCATAAGATGAATACAACCTACTACAGGAAACCCCTAAATGTTTACCCATCATTTAGATACCCATTCCCTGTCTTAGCTTGAAGAATTTACTTGCATTTATCAATACCTTGTTGTTTGCAACCCTCTTTACTACGGTTGTATTTTCCAAATAGACTACGCTTGAGTCAGAAAAAAGCTCCGCTAAGACCACATAGGGATTGGGAGGAAGTCTTAGACAATTAGCCTTAAATATGGACACTTCAAATATTGACCAATATTATTATTAATTAGTGCCTCGGCCTCATACAAATTATATAATAGCTTATGAATCACCTCTAATAAGATTGTGACTATGATTCCCAAAAAAAAGTTGTCCCTATAACGTGATAGGCATTGATGTAACTGAAATTTTTTCTATTGATTCTAGATAGACTTACATTCGACTATTATCAATTTGATATTTATGCTTCTTCATTTATTTCTCATTAGAAAAATAACACGGATATGGGATATTTATGTGTCTTCATTTATTTCTCAGCATCTTTAATCTCAACACTTTCACACAAATTATCTAGACAAATTTGTGCAACTATCATGGTATTTTGGTAGGCATCATTGGCATGAAGCATAGAAACTTGTTTACAGATGGACTCATTCAGAGTGATACATATATCTAGAGGCTTTAATTCCGTGTATACATCTTTCAATTCTACCACAAGCTTTGTCACATTGAACAGTATGTGTATTGGGGCCAACCCATAAAGCCAAAGATCTCCCTCTCTAGGTTGAGTATTTGTGAAGCATATCTACACTTGTAAAATACTTTTAAAAGGGCTTTTTTTTTGTAGTATTTCACCAACTTTGTGCCCCTTGAAAGTGTACCTAAAAACTGGTGAAAGGCTTGATTTTGTTGATCCTTGGGCAGTTTGAGGTCAAATGAACAAATTTGATCAACAACTGTGACAAGGGATTTCTGCAGTGCATCGACTCTTTCGAACATAACTCTCATGTTGAAACTCTCCATTCTCTTTTGGCAAAATGAAAACTATCGATCAAATATTTTATAAAGCTTCCAGAAACCGAATGACTCTTGAACTTGTAAACTAGGAGCTTTTCATCGCTATAGATTTGATATCTTTGGTTGAAGAGTATTGAGAGAGAGATCATGGTGGGTAAATGGGCAAAATGGTTGGGATCTTTGTATGATGCAATAGTTGTATTTTTGGAAAACCCACATGAATGATGCTTCCACGTGAAGTCATCGAGTTATTTGCAAAATTTAGTCAGGGGATATTTATAAAGTAGTTCATGTTCCTTGGTTACTTTTGGGGAATAGTGGTCGCCATTTTTTAAACTTTAATTGTGAGGCAGTTCAGAAATGGTAAGGAAATGAAAGGACACAAAAAGGGAGACAAGGATATGGAAAGGGCAGGATAAGCAATTGCTAGAGTCAAACAAAGTTTTGAGGAGAGCCCAAAATGAGCGTCGTGGCCAACTCTTGCCCTGAGCCCCTTGAGAAGAATACAGGCTGAGATCATTATGATCTCTATGCATGCCTGATTTTTTGTGGTTGTGATCGAGGTTTGATATCTTTGAACATTGAATCCTTCCCAGAAAGAGCACAACTGTTGAAGTTGTTGATCAAAGATATTTCCCTCCCACGAAAATTTGGCTTCGAGTCATCTAGTGCGGGCACTGTTTATGGGTTGTTTCATAGTATTCCTTGGTAGCAACATTGGCTCAATATGACCCAACAATATGTGTATAGTGTGACACTCACAATTATTTGGAAATGGCATTCTCTAGGCAAAGCATTCGCTGACTTGCAGCTCAATAGGGCTTCAATAGGGCAAAGAAGTAGAAGATTGTGAATTGACAAATTGATTTAAAAAAGAATCATAATATTCCTTTACATAGCCTCTTTGTAGAAGTGTGGTAGAAATGAACCATCCTTCTTACTCAAGCATACAAATTTCTCAACACAGGTCTCAGGATTGTAGTGTGCTCTAATACCATATTAAAGTTTGAATGATTGTTGTCGATGAAATAACATTGTTTGTGATTTCAATGTGATTTCAAATACAACAAACTCTCACCATTTATATTGAGAATAAGCCTATGAAGAGACATGTCCTTTCAAGGGACATGTCTATTCATTAATTATATGATTAATATAATAACAAATATATATAACCTTATATATAATAAACACATTACATCTCATACATAATTATTCATAGGTTTATCCAACTAAAGCTATAAAACATTAACATAAAACTTGTCCAATTTGGCCACAGTGTACTTCTAGGGCAATTTTGTTTTGCCTCAAGGTTGTACAACCCATGGCACACAAATCAAGGCAAGAAAAATATAAGAACAAAAAAAAAAGTGTTATAAAAATTGTGCTCATCTTTGTTGTGAGGGTCATCCACTGTCGGCTTGGTTGCCACGCCAACGCCACCTGACAACCACTACTTCCATTGCCATTGCCGATCATTGCCACTATTGTTAAATTTAGGATCTCTGCAAATGTAATAACATTGTTGTAATTCTATGTTTTTCAATTGCAGATTTCCAAGATATATAAATATATCTTCAAGAGACATGTCTTGTGAAGAGACATGTCTCTATGGTTATATATAAAAATTAATCATTAATTAAAACATTATTAATTATAACATATCTATATTATATATAAATATATTATATATAATATATAGCATACTATATATATATACATATATATATATATATATATATATATATATATATATATATATATATATATATATATATATATTAGAGTATGTATAATTAATGATTAACAATAACCATAGAAGGATTAACTCTAGGACAATTCAATCTGATAGAAGCTACAATTTAACACTCCCTCTTAGCTCAGGAGGATTGTTATAGAATACATTATCACGATAATCTTAGAATGTCATATTAAAAACCTTAATATATATATATATATATATATATATATATATATATATATATATATATATATATCACACTAGATACATTATCCTTCGATAATATAAGTCTCAACAGGAAGTCTATATCATAGGTGAGATCTTTTTATAGTAGATATCGCTTCATGAAATGTGTCAGAACAAACATGCCAACAATATCTAATTCTAACAATGATATGTATATTAATTGTTTTCTACCATAACTATGACTTAGATACAATAGAAGCTATCTCAACACTCCCTCTTTATTTTGGAAGATTGATATATAACATACTATGTTCTTGAGTATAAGGAGATATCATCTCACTATGATATCCCTAAAAAATGGCATATCAATATGAATTCATCAACACATATATGTAAATTAACATATGGAATTTACTTCAATACACTAAGAGGCTAGAATCCTCAATACTCCCTCTTAAGCAAAGGGAAATTGAAATAAGTTTAACCTACACAATAAGGTGTAATCATCATTATGTTTTAAACTAAGAGAGAGAAAGAAAACATAATGGATTTTCATGGTGTCTGGCTATCGCCCAAAAGACCCATGAAGGTTATCAATGTGTCCAGCAAAATCTGGCCCGAAGAACAAGGATAACCCAAACTTTCAAAACAATGGGTTTTCATGGTGTCTGACTATCGCCCAAAAGACCCATGAAGGTTATCAATGTGTCCAGTAAAATCCGGCCCGAAGAACAAGGATAACCCAAACTTTCAAAACAATGGGTTTTCATTATGTCTGGCTATCGCCCAAAAGACCCATGAAAGTTATCAATGTGTCCGGCAAAATCTGGCCTGAAAGATAACACCAAATTCAACCATTGTTTGAAAACAGATCAACTAAAATAAAGTCGTCACTTTATAATAGGATCAGAACACACGAAAGGTCGTCACCTTTCACAAGAAAAGTCGTCACCTTTCACAAGAAAAGTCGTCACTTTTCACAATACATGCTTGCAAGCAAAAATAATTTTATATTCTTGAATATATATTTTAATAAATGCATTTACAACAAAATCATATCAATTTACCTTTGAAGTACACAATTTCAACTTTGCAAGAGGCTTGGTAAAAATATCAGCACTTTGCTCATCTGTACTAATATAACTCATCCTTGTGATAAATGCACCATTATCACAAGGTCACATGACATGGAGCATTTTCTACAAGAGTAGATTTATCATTGTATGCATATAATCATCAACCATATGATGTTAGTCAATAAGTGCATAAAAAACAGTAATCATTAATCATGTCAAGTTTACCTCTGAAGTGATATGATCTACTCCCTTTGAATAAAAAATTTGACAGAATCATGTTCTTATTTGCTCCCTCTTAATCTGAAGCAATGTCAGATCTCTTCGTAATCTTAATCATAAAGGATGTTCACTTCCAGAGCCCACACAATAATCCTGGTAGCAAACGTACCAACTTTCCTTTTCTACAAGAACATCTGTAGATGTAAGGAAAAGATCAATGCAATTTAACTCTTATAGTACGTATAAGTTTATAACTGAGAAAGAGACCATAGTAAGTAGATAACTGTAATACTCAAGAGTAAGAATTACTTATCTTTCTATGACAATCCATAAATGTCAAATCATTAAATCTCCTCTCTAAAGATGGTTTCAAGTGGGAATTTGAACATTGTTTATTAAGTTCTCCCCCCACAATGTGAAATTCCAACTTTTATATCATCGAGCAATTTTACGTACTCGGTACCTAGAGTATGATTATGCAAGTTATTTAAGGATCTTTTCATTTTCTTGTGATGTTCACAAGGTGTGGCTCATTAAAATCACGAAGTCGCATCGATGTATTTCTAGACTCCCTTTGATTATAAATCTTCCAAACTCCAACATTGCCTTTAGAAGAAGTGTAAAACTCTCTCTTAATAAAGAAGAAGTGTAAAACTCTCTCTTAATAAAGAAGGATATTCATAATCTCAATCATCAGGGATATTTGTTTCAAGATCCTCACTTTATCCAACTTGATCATCAGGGTCTTTGGAACTTTCACATCATATCAAATTTGAATACTTTTTTCTAATTTACAACTTGATCTTTTCATCCATAGACGCTCCAAACCTTAAGCTTAGTAGTATAAGTGAACAAAAACTTGTCCACAAGGGGTAGACCCATTAAATCACATAGTTGCATGAAATTATAGTCCTCTTGACTGTTACAATCTATCGATCATTGAAGATTCTATCACAACATGATTTACTCCCTTTGAATCAATATGATCGAGATCACCGAAGATTTACTAAATCATATCATCTATCTGCTCCCTCTCTTTCAAGGTTGCCTAAAATATCAGCCTCCCTCTTTTTCCTGAAATAACATTCTTGAAGGAAAAAAAGATCAAGGGACATAGCTTATATGTATAGAGATATAGTTAAGAAAGATATTTCTCAGTATATAATAATCGAAAATAATTTTCTCTTGTAATTAAGGGATAATATCTTAGAGGCAATACTTGATTCACTTTCATATATTTTCTTTATTTCCATATATACATATTTCCTTATCAAAATAAGTATGAAATCAAAAGACATATATATCCATTACTAGAGATCACATATTTAGGTTTATATTATCTCACCATACTATACAAATTAAAATGAATGATCGTAATGATAATAATCAAAATTAATGTTATTATTCTAATAACAATTATATGTCCCTTTAAGTAATTACATATATATAATTCTTCATCATATATATTCATAAAGGAATATGATAATGCTATGTTTCTAAATTAAATTAAATTAGATATGATGATATATACCAAACAAGTATAATGATACCTGATTTTACCTTTCTCCATCCACGATGACATAAATGGAACTAATTATATTTCTCCATACGTGGGTGTTTCAGAAGAAGACCCTTCACTATATTTTGTAGCATGTGTGATGATCAATTCTTTCAGAACTTAATGAAGCTCATTTACTATGTTCTATCACACTGCTCCCCTTCACAATTTCTCCTTGCTTTACAAGAGCCTCAAATGAAATGTCAAGCTCCCTCTTAATGTGATATCTATCTTGTTTTTCCTGTAAGAACATTCTCGAAGGAAAAGATCAAGGCAAAATAGCTTCTACAACATAATTATATTTCTCATTAATATTTCCATGATTCATATTATAACTCATATTAATCATTATATAATTTCCAATATACTATAGATCACATAAACATTTATTTTAAATAGATATTTAAATATATACATATATTGAATATATGTATATTTTATTCTATGCTTTCAGTATATTATTTCTTCATTTTATTATCAAGCATAACCATATCATATTAAACGCAAGTAAATCTTTATACAATTATCAATAAAACATATCTTATGTTCTTTTCTATACTATTTCCAAGGTTATTATATCTCCCCTTATTACATATTAATAATGCAAAGAATTTAAACAATGAAGAGAAAACTTACACCATACATACTTTGCTTAGTTATACTTACCTTATGACTTGGTTGGCACGTAGATAAGAGTAGAGTGTGACATGTCAATGATATTCTCTTTGAGTTTTATTTATTTATTTATTTATGTTTCCCTCTAATATAGGTATCTCCCCCATCGATTTTTGCTTAGCATTGAGTACCAAGTATACAGTCCATTGGCAGTCCAGGTGGATCTTTTCTCTGTATAAAATCCTGATATAATATTAATATTATGTGTAGTCTATTAGTTTTAATGCTTCCTCCTTCACCTTTCTTCATCAACAACTGTAGAGATCTGGGAATAGGTGGAATATTGACAATATCAACAATTCCTTCAAGCACGTTGGCAACATGGACCATGATGTGCCTTACATCTTTATCATCTTGAATACATCCGCTCGTAGTGGTCACCTTTCTGACTACTTGGTCACGTGGAATAATTTTGTATTAGTTCCCATGAGATCTCGTGCCTCTGTTTGTATCCTTCATAATGGCTTGATTGGATGAAAAAAATTATATTATGGATTTATTTTATTGCTTTATCCAAATGTTCACGCAAGGCACTACATAGGAGTGATATCTTTTATTATTTTAAATGCCCATTATTAAATCAAAAGTTTGATAAGTGGTATTCATGCTGACGAATATAGTCTGCCCAAGTATTTCTCTGCCAAATGAAATTATTGAAATGCTCGACTCGTCTCCTTCTATAGCACGAACTCCACATTAGTGCCATTAGTGGTCAAGGTATTAACAGAAAATCAGTAACACACTCATGACAATGTCATTTTAGGATGTCTGCGATGAGGAAGGGTTTTACTACCAATACGATCTCCTTCCTTAATACCAAGGATGTTTCCCTTGGGATCAATCAATCATATGCTCTAATCTGTGATTAAGTTGACTATATCATTTTGACAATAATGTTACTATTTTGCAAATTCACAAATCTCTTTTACTCTCTTTCGTAACCCTCATCTGTGAAAATCTTCCATCCTTTATTACTACTGTGAAGGGATTCTTATTCATACTTGGCTATCGATGTAACTTAGTAGTTCTCTATCCTATTTTTGACTGCAGCAATCTACACAATCATCGTCGCTTACTCCTCTATTAATTGCCAGTATTTATGTAGCGTTCGGTGTGGGTATTCTCGTAATTTTTCTTACTCTTCCTGTGAATAGAGCTCTTTGTCTTGGTGCCAGTTATCTTCCATTTGGTCCCTCGTTCAATGATCTGTTAGAAATATGATAGTCTTTCTTTTCTTTTCTTTATACTTGTAATGGATGCACTTCTGTTGCAAATGATGAGGTATCAATGTATTTAGGGTAGTCAATCGTAATCTTATTTGAATATCCCTCAATGCACTCAGTTTCTTCCTTTGTTCATCCCTTGTCTCCATGTTTGTGATGGCTAGGAGACTTCGGAATCAAGTTGCTTCCCCATGTCTGTAAATTGAGTGGTTTGTTTCTATGTTGTCTTATCTAGACTGTGCATCTTCTAATGTTGATTTTATTTTTTTTACATTTATAATCAGCTTCGATACCATGTTAAATTTAGGATCTCAGTAAATGTAATAACATTGTTGTAATTTTATGTTTTTCAATTGCAGATTTCCAAGATATATAAATATATCTTCAAGAGACATGTCTTGTGAAGAGACATGTCTCTATGGTTATATATATTAATTAATCATTAATTTAAACATTATTAATTATAACATATCTATATTATATATAATATATAGCATACAATATATATATATATATATATATATATATATATATATATATATATATATATATATATATATATATATATATATATATATATATATATATATATATATATATATATATATATCTATTAGAGTATGTATAATTAATGATTAACAATAACCATAGAAGGATTAAGTCTAGGACAATTCAATCTGACAGAAGCTACAATTTAACAACTACGAACGACTCTTTCAGCCCCACTGTTGTGCACCATGGCATGTGGGTACTATGGGCTCCGCCTCTTAAAGTTTGCTGCTAACCCCCTGGTCACCATAGAAACAAGGGTTGAAGTTTTTTAGCTCCTAGGGCTATGAAAATATTTTTTGGCCCTTTTGAGCAACCACAAACTCGGGCCTTGCTCATTTTTGCTTTGTTTTTCGCAACGAGATATCATTGGAAAGCTTATTCTAAGCCTGTTCTAGTTGTGCTGCTATTTTTTAGTGTTTTTCTATTTTACTACCTTTTTCGTCAATCAAAGTTAGAACATGTTCTTTGCACTATGAGAGGCATAATCTTTGCATTTGCACTTCGTTTTTTGAAAATGAATGTGTTGGAAAACTCTTGGAATGCTCTTTCTAGTTTTGTAGTCTATTTCATCAGACTTCACATTTTTTTGCATTTTATTGCTTTCAGCTTCAAAGTTTGTATTGGGATTTGGTTTTTCATTTGTAGGGGGTGTTTTTCTCTTGCTTTCTATCATTTACATCAAAAACCCGAAAAACTCTTCATAAAACACAAATTTAAAACTATTCATTATGGTGGACTCATCTTTTACTGAGCCCCTTACTTCACATAACTATCATCTCTAGAAAGCATATATGACAAGACTTCTCCTATCACCGAGGATATGATCTTGCGTGGATGAGTTTCATCCTCAGTTTACATGTCTCTTTGAGGTTCTACAACACAAAAACAAAGTGGATAAGCTCATAGGCTTATTTTCTTTGGATATTACCAACACTTTTCTATTTCACCTAGATGGTTGTTGAACTCCGCGGGCTATGTGTTCGAAGGTTGAGACTATTTTTGGCACCATCAATGAGTTTTGTGCACTTCTGATTGAGGTCAAGTTGAAGTTTTTGGTACTCGATTCTTTTCCCTCCATAAAGCATTTTCTAATGAAGTTCAAATCTATCAAATCACTTTTGTAGGGTTATGGTAAGACAAAGATTGATACATAGTGCGTGTACCTGATTCTTTCTAAGCTTCAAGGTCTTCTTCAAATTTTCTCTTCTACATTTCATTCCACCATGGATGCTTTGGGTCCTAGAAACCATCTAGAGGGAAAAAGAAAAAGAAATCAAAATCAAGTACAGTTTCACACAGAAGTGAAAGTTCCTCCAAGGCATCTTCGAAGATTGATTAAAAACCATAGTCCACCACTAAATAGGGTAAATCTTCAAAGTTTGGTGAGTCTTCCTGGAAGACTAAGAAGAAATCAGGTGATCCTTGCAGTTTTTGTGGCAAGTAAGGACATAGAGTTTCTAGGTGTTGAAAGCAAAAGGAGGCTTTAGAGGAAGTCATGCAACGACATATGTAATGTTCTCCAATGATAATCATTAATAATGATAAATTAGTTATATTATATTAGCAACTTTTTATAGACTAATATAAGATAATTAAATAGTTGATGTAAATAATTAATAGTTTACTAATGGTAATAATAGTTGTTTGGAAATAAATTTTGAATTAGTTTTTGGAGTTATTCACACATCACTAGAATTGTCATTTAAATAAGTTATCGAATGGTAATGGAGGGCAGAATAGAGAATTAAATATTTTATTAAAGCTGGTCAGCAACCAAGGATAGAGACAAACTCCTTTCGTCAGTCTTTGCGGACTGGCCTAGTGGAGATTTCAGACAAAGATTGTGAAGGATATTTCTTAACCTAGCGAAATTTTATTTCTGTAATTGTTCTTAGCCCAGACAAGGAATTGTTTACGAATGTCACAAAGGCTATCGGGTTTGAAGTAAAGATAAATACGAATGTATGAATCTATTTGTAGTGATTCACAAGAGCTTTCATAGATTCTTGGGTGACATCTGTTGGTGTTTGCAAAAGTTAAACCTTCTGTCCTGGACAACATCCAACATGGAGTAGAATAGTGTCTACATCTAACACAAATCACCGATCTGAAAATTGCATTCCTTACTATATGAGAACGGCTTTGATTAATCAATGAAGAAGATTGATTAATTGCAATAAGTAGACTGCAGAACTGAAATCTTTCAATGTCACTGGCGGAAAAAGAAATTTTGACTGGGTATACCTGAGGCTTCAATTACTATTCCATTACATAGAATCCTTCCAACGTCATAAAATGAACATAATTTTGGCTGGGTGATCATACGAAGAAGTGAGGCATCAATTTTTATTCACAGGTGGACAAATTTCATTTGGTTTTCATTGTATTGCAATTGATTTAGAAGGAAACAATATCTATTGTTTCTAGTTAGAATACTGAATTCAAGATAGTGAATCATATCTAATAATATTCTTTTCTGTTAGCCTTTTGTTCCAATCAGTATACTAGTTTAATTATTTGATTTATTTGTAAATCAAACATACTATTCGTTTCTATTATTTAGTGAACACAGGGAATTATTTAAGAAACTCTCTTAATTTTAATAGAGTCTTCTTGGAATTTTACATCATATCACCCCACCTCAGCCTCCTTCCTCTCCCACAGGGAAAGTTCATGCTTTGTTTGCATGAGCTTTACCTTCTGGATCCACTTGGATTATTGATTTTGGTGTTTCACTCCACAATAAGAGATTGTCACTACACTGGTCCACATTGATAGTTTACACATTGCAGTGGGTGACTCCACAAATTTTAGTTGCGGGCTTAGGTTCTCTTTATTGAATCATAGTTGTCTTCGAGATGTGCTTCTAGTTCTTGAAATTTCTGCAAATTTCCTTTCAATTTATCATGTTTTTCATTTTGACTCCGGTAAGACAGTTGAGTTCTCACTACATGATGTGGTTATTCGAGATATTCATGATGTTGATTTGGTTGTAGCTATTGGGTGTGATTATCCTCAGTCCTGCTTATACATGTTTGATGGCTTTGAGAGTTCAAACAGCCCACGTGCTTCTCTTATTGCACATGCAGACTTAGTGATTAGGCTTTGGCACGAGTGTTTTGGCCATGTAAATTACAAATATTTACAGTATATGAGTGTATAGGCACTTGTGATTGGGTTGCCACAATTTTTTTGCACAAATGGTGATTGGCGTGGATGTGTTCTTGACAAGCATTATTGAGATTCCTTTTCCTAGGGTAAGAGCCACACGTACAAAGGCACACTTGGTGTTTGTGCATAGCAATCTCGTGTTCTTTGGACTCTTTTTTTAGGGACCCAATATGTCCTCACATTCATTGATGACTTCTCCAGGCATACATGTATGTACTTTCCTAAGTACAAGTTTGATGTCTTTAATACATTTCAAATGTGTAAGTTATGTTGTCCTCCATTTTGTCATTAAAAATGGAAGTTACAATACAAAACTTTTCCAATTGAGTTTAACTTTTCTCTATGATAAATCATTATTTGATTGGCCAAAATTGATCAAACAATTGTCACCAATTCATCTAATGGAACGTTTTACTAAAAATTCTGATCAAGTCTTTTTCATTTTATCAGTTTGTTAGCCTATACTTGATTTTTGAGACCTTCAAAGTTCCTCTTGTATTTTTAAGTATTTGTTTTGATTGATTTTATCGTTTTGTTTCCTTCAATCTCTTCCTTTTGATTACACCTTCGGTTCGAGATGTCTTGGGTCTTAATCAAAGTTGTTAGTCAAAAGATATTAAGGATTAAGTGCCCGAAAAGTGGTTTTGTAACTTCAATTGCATATTTAAAATATATATTTTAATGTTGGGTAACACTTTTTGGAAAATATAACTTTAAATGCCTTTATGTTATGTAAAGTTACTCTATGACATCTAATTTATCTCTTAAGTGATTTAAGTCATTATAGTGCACTTCATGTTATATTTTGATGTTGAAGTACTTTTAAATCTATTACTTAAGCGACTTTACCACTTTATATTCTAATTTGATGTTGAGATGTACTTTAATGTTTTAATTTAAAATACTTAAGTGAAATATCACTTTTTGAACATATTTACACATAATATGTAAAATATATAATGTAAATATGTATTTGACCCCTATAAGTGAGATTTGCTTAAGAAAATCAATTAGACATGCTAAAAAGAAAATCAAGTGATGCAACTCAATTACATGTAATTGCTCCTCCAAACCACATCTTTGGCTTGCAAACCACTAGTTTTTGAACTAAACAACTTGCTAGGTGGCTTCACTTGCATTTGAAAGCTGTAAATGGATCCTTAAAGCCCAATTATCCTCTTTGCATGTAAATGCATTACATGTAATGACATCTTGTAACCACAATTTGCCAAAGGATTTCATTTACATGTAAATGCAAGTCCCAAAAATATGCAGCGACTCTTTCTAAACCCGATTTTGTCTTGGGTGTCAAAATGCATTAATGCATGCGTTTGAGTCTAGAGATCCCGATTTTGGTCGTCCAATGAAAAACATGGCATGCAAAGGTTCTTTGTAAACCCAATTTGCCTTGGACGTTGGAAAGAAAAAGTTTTAGGAATGCATTTGCATAAAAAACATTGCATGTAATACACTCTTCTAAACCTGATTTTGACTTGGGAATGAGTTATATCCATCTTCATTGCATATTTAAAACATGCGTTTGAGTTTCGAGAACCCGATTTTGCTCTTCCAAGGCAAAAACGTCCATGTAGTAAGGGCATCCAAACCACATTTTGTCAAGCAGCTTGGAAGGAAAGGCATTTTAACAAATCTTTTCACCATTTCATGCACATGGAATGCAGCTTGTAAATCATGTTTTGCATTGAGGATGAACATTTCAAACATGCAAATAACTCCAAGAAGTGCAATCTGCGCTTAGGAATGCATTTGCAACATCTTGCACATGCATTTGTATCTACAAACCCCAATTTGAAGATAAGGTTTGGATCTTTCAAGGCATTTGGTCATTACATGCAAACACACTTGCTAAATCTGATTTTGGAGAGAAGAAGTTCATTCCAACTTCTTCCAAAGTTTGCTCTTTACACTTCGAGGTGTGAGAATACAATTTTGCTTGCATTTCTTGCTTATTTTGCTAATTTGTGGCGTTCTTTGGCTCTTTATCATCCATTTGTTCAAATGCAACCCTAATTTTTTGCTTCCAAGTTATTAAATAAGTATGAAACTTTCATTTTTTGCAAATGGAAAAGGCCTTCCATATCAAAAACGAAATTGCATGCAAAGAGAAGTTTTGAAGTTATCAAAGTTTTAGTCAAAGCAAGAGGTATCTTTTTCTTTTTCTTTTTAGTTTTTGTACATACTTTGTTGCTTGTTTTTCGTTTGTTTATTGAGAAAAATTGTAGATCATCCCTCAAGAATGCAAGTGCATTTCCATGCTTTCATTTTCCATGTTCAAGCCATCATCCAAATACATCCAAACTCCATATTGCTGCATATGTAATGGCATTCTACAAACTCAATTACATATTTACACCAAGTGTAAATGATGAGTTTTTACCACATTTAATTGCATTTCCTAAACCTGATTTTGGTAACAACTCACTTTTAAATACCAAAACTCTCGTTTTGCACATATTGATATGCTTCCAACTTGCATTCTTGGTTATTGAAAACAAAGCCCCATTTTGCCTATATGTAATCCGCCATCCTACACCTGATTTTGGCTATTTTTCGCCCAAAATACAAGCTGTTCCATTCATTGCAAGCCTTCATTAGTATGTAAACCATACTAGGAAACCTCATCTTTCATATACCTATCATTGGGACTCAAAACCCCACAGTTTTCATGGATCCAATCCTTTGATGATGTATTCACTCTATGGAACTTTCATGTTGCAGCTCGAGATATGTCCAAGAAATTCACACCTTCTAAAAGTAAACTAAAAAATGAAATACCGGTACGATAGGGATCTACCACATGCAACTCCATCCCATGTTTCATCCTCTTTTGATGAAATCATAGATACAATGATTGATCACGTGGAGATAGCAAATTTCTTGCAGAGGATTGAGACGTCTTCCAAGACATGCTGCGGATGAAAAGGAGTCATACTCACCTGGTCTTCACCTTTCCTATGGCATCCTACGAACTTGAGTTCGTGTTTAATTGTGCCAATCATTTTGATGTCAGATCTAGAGCTATAAAGGATGTAGACAAGAAGGTCATTTTCAGTTTGCATCCGGATATAATGGAGAAGGTATTGAGAGTTCCTAAAACTCAAAAATACATGGATCTTGTTGGTTATCAAAATCGCTGATTAGAAACCTACGAGCCTTGCCTGCTCGATGCTGGGTATCTAATTGATTTTGGCCAACTTGACAGGATTAATCTAATCGATTCAAATCCTCTATACTTTTGGCTCTGCCAGACCAAGGCCGGTTCATCCAAATCCTAGATAGCAAAAACTCGGATCCAAGATGATTTATAGCGGATTATAATATAAAAATAAATTCCTCAACTGGCAAGTGTTCAAGGAAACTTTCTGGATTGCAATTAATAACTATTATTCTTCAAACTTTGATTACTTTATTAAAATTGTATGCTGCTGAAAGGAAAATTTGAAAATGAATTATTAAATGAAATCAAATCCTTAAAGAAAGAGGCTAAAGAAATGCTGGCATTTGAATTAAAATTTATGAGCAAATTTATGATCAGTGCTAAAGTCTAATTGGCTAATAAAGTCAAACATATATTTCTTACATACAACTTTATGATATTGGTGATATTATATTTGTTGATAATTCAATTATTTCGATGCCACGAATTGTTACACTTTTGCGTATTCATATTGGTCTATCATGCTTTAACCCTTATGTGGATACAATAGATACAAATAAAGGAAAAGATTATATCTTGCAATATTTGTATTTATCAAATCTGAATAGCTATGAACAATTCAATGTACCTATTGAAACAGTAAATTATAAACAAATAAACAACGAAATCACAAAGGATGAGCTATATATATTCTAACTCTAAAACAAAATAAAAATCTTATAGATTATTTTGCTGGAAAAATTAGTATTGAAGACACTCTGAACATCAGTGCTCTATTCAATACCAGTCTGATCCTATGCAATTTTGAAGATTATGCTCAAAATCTGAATTCCCCTTGCTTAGTTCAAATCTTAGACTCCTCCTTTTTGAAATCTTAATAAACATATATATTTCTGAACATGCCCCAGGCAAAAGCGCACAATGTAACGACAACTTGCAAGCCTCTCATGTGGGAGGTCTTGGGTTTGAATCTACCTTCGCTTAACATATAATAACAATTAATCTCAGCAAATAATAATAATTAATCTAGGCTTTGGCCGTTTACCGATAAAAAAAAACATAAAATTTCTGAACATGCCCCGCTTCTTCTTTTTTAAACAAAAAACAAAAAATGTCTGTGTCTTCCTTTTGAACTTCCAACAACACCTATTTATAGACACTAAAAGGGTATTGGTTGCCTCATTAAACATCGCAACCCTTCATAAAAGCAACTTATCCTTTACAAATTAAAACTATCGACTTATAATGATAACTGCACCCTAGTTAAAAAAAAGAATACTCAAATCTATAACACCCGTTGTCAATATTTGTCCGCTCAACCCAGTGGCTTCTTGATTTGTATAGTATCTCACAGTACAGGTGCTTGATGAATCGATCTCCAGATGAAACTAATAATACCGGTCCACTCCTGGGAAACCACAAACTGATAAAGGTGCAGCAATGTTAAAACTTTCCTTGTATCTCCTCACATAGCACACTAATCCGGATGTACGCGGTGGACCCATACACTATATCCGTGAATTGAAAAGGTGTTGATTTCTGCCAATATGCTGTTTGTTCCTACTGGTACCCGCATGTATCTTCCAATCGAATGCCAAATTTGCTCTCTTCGATACCATGGCGATGCTTCTATCCAGACGTATTCTTGTTACAAACATTTCAAAATATTGTAAGTAAACAATACCAAAAATAATTGTATGGACATGCTTACCTGAAAGACCTGCGAATAGCATTTGATGAGACAGGCAAACATGATTCATGAATTGCTGGAGTATGTTTCCGTCTTAGAGAACATTCAAACCCAACCTCCATGGACCAGGGACATCTGCCAATTCCTTGCGGTGCATAACCATACTTGTTGCTGTATACAATATTAAGAGAGATGACAATATAATCTGATTACCCTAACACAACCGAATCACAAAATGTTAATGCTTGTGACACGTACAAGCACATCATGTGCGGCCTATAACCCATGCTATAGGGATTCATCAAATCCTGAATTTCTATTGCTGAAAACTCCTGTAGGTATGTTCACTGTCCCGATGCACAATCTCCATATTACTGGCTGTCTATGATGGCACCTGTCATACTATTTGTTCCAATAAACCTTTTATCTTCTTCATATCTATATACTAGGCAGAATGTATCACTTCATTAGACCAAATTTTATGCTTGTGCCACTGTTGCTTTCATTACATATAACTAGGATTTATTCGCTTTCCTGTTCCTGATATATCACTGCTATAAATATTTATAATATGGTAGTTTCCATATTTCATTGACTAGCTGTACATCTCCACTTTTATTCATCTGCCTATGATTTGAATCTCACCATTTGCTCCACAGGAAATCTTATATCTGCACATGATCATTTGTTCATGCACATTATTGAATCATTAATCAGGTACATAATATTTTTAGATACAAATTACTAAATAGAATCTGATCAATGATCAGTAGCAGACATGTGTCCTCTGAAACACCATCCTCAGCCCAAAAAACAGTGCTACTATTAATCTGCTGTGTAAAATAGAGGCTCCCCATGATGCCTATATATATACACATATCAGATTTTAAATGAAGTCGTAAAATCTAGAAAATTTGGCTCCATCAGATCTGACAAAGGAAAACTCCTTGCAGTGGGGGGATGAGAATAGAATTGATTGTCTTAGGCACGCTAACGGCAAGTGGTTGATTAATAAGAGTTTAAACTTATCCAAATGCCCAAAGATGATACTTAGATCTGACTTCTCCCAAAAGGTTAATGATCTGATCACCCTTCTAAGCAGAATCTATGGTCTTAAAGAATCCAATCACGTTGAGACCTGGATGTACAAATTCGTATATCAGATTCTCAAGCACAAAGAACCCATCTATTGGGGTGAAATCATTAGCACGACTTTATGCGAACAATTGGTTCAGGTGAAGGGTTCCCTCTCATTTGACAAATGAACTCTATCTGGTTTACCTTGCTGCAAGTATGGAAACCTTTTTAGGACTCTCTACTGAGGGAGATTGTGCCCTAGTTCCCGTCTTGGGCTATTATGAGTAGTTGACTCTCACGCAAAGAAAACACTACTATAGGAGGGTGCAAGACACATTCTATGGGCATTTCAAGTTCCTTTTCAACAAGGAGTTGGCGACGAAAAGAGAATCAGATGAGGCGTGGGAAAAGGTGAGGTAGTACAGGTGCATATTTCTGCAATTTCCAACTTTCACTTACATGAGCATTGGTTACTTCAACAAAAAATTGTACACATTACTGAAGTATCCTACTGATAGGATAATCCTCATTGAACTAGCAAGACAACTTATGCAAGAACAGTCATATCAAACAAGCTAGCATAGGCCACGATTTGGGATTTCGTCCAATAATCCTCTCTAGATCAACAAATAGTCACTTACCTAAGTGTATAAGGCTAAGGACATGTAAATTGAGCTCCAGCTGATCACATTGAAAAAGTTTAAAGCTAGGGGGACTTTGATTTTAGGGGTATGCATCCCAAAATGACGAAGGCATTCACTCGTGTTCACCGCATGAAGGATGTATGGATAGATCTGCGCGGCGAGATAGACATCATCAGTATGGGCTATTGCAGGCTCACTATGTGACAAGTCATTGATCTTGACTTCATCCCTATTCTAGAAGGGGTTGAGGATGACCACATGATTCTAGACAAAGAATTCCACAATCGCCAGCTAGAGAAACTTCTTCCTATTCCCATCCATTGGCATCATAAAGAAGCAATTTCTATCATTGATAGATTCTAGTCCATCTCGATGACTACTAATAGATGGCTGAAGAGCAAGAATTTAAAGAGAGTCAAGCTGAAAGATAGAATAGATTGGAGTCATTTCAAACCAATTGGAAGGAAATCTCAAGTGGAGGTAAAGTGGAAAGATGGTTAACCAACCTCATAACTAAGTAATAGTTTCAAATTGAAGCTCAAAGGACAAAAAGCTGTCATTCCAACCTCATATTTTTCTAAAGATCTCTCCGAGTGAAAGAACCAGATGATGAAGAAGTGGTAATCATATTTCCTCCACAACCACCAAGCAACCAAGAGTCGTCGGCCCAAGATGAACCATTCTTGGAATTCATAGACAATGATGTGGATTCCTTTTTCCACATTTTTCATGCGTACCATTCCTTTTTTAGAGGTGAATACATCAGCTTTGCCCATTTCTTTTGCAGCTCTTCCTGTTCTTACCTTAGAGCAATGCAAAAGGTTGGATAATGTCTTCAAGGCTTTCTGTTCCTCTCCGGCCATACCAGAGGGAAACATTTCTCAACTTGACTCCTCAGCTACAGGGTTCGGGATGTTCATGGCAGAGTCACTCTAGAGAATACCCATGGTTCCAGCTGTGCAAACATAGGCGTGCACTATGACGATAGAGAATCAATCAAGATCAATATCTGCCATAGCCACCATACCAGTTTAAGCGGATGAAAGTTTCAGCTTGCCCACATGGTTAGGTAACATTATCATTAAGAGGAGAAAGATAGAGCTGTCCCCAGATGATCTTCCTTTGAATAAGAACAAGTGTAAGCTTCCCATGCAAAAGGCAAAAGTTGTCTCAAGAATCCTTGTTGATTTTGAGAAAACTAAATACATTGAGATTGTAGAACTTCTATTGGATAATCTAGCCGAAGAGCTTAATTGCTCTGATTACAAGTTCACCAAATTTGAACTTGGAAAACAATCATGGTTGGGATTTCTACCTTGTCAAAGATGAATATTGAACTTTGGGAGGGGAAGATTTAGTTGAAGTTGGAGAATGCTTGCCTTCACTAGATCATTCATTAAGAATCTTCACAACTCCTAATCACCACATCACTTTTAGTTTAGGTGAATCAAAGGGTTGAAGTGGCTATGGCCTGGTTAGAGGAAATTATAATAGAGGGAGTCCAATCAATAAAAGATTCACTCAAGGTTCTTGAACGTATTAGAGGTATTGAAGAAAGATTTCATGGCATGCTTGCCTCTTTTAATCAAGAGAGAAACACCTTGAAAGAAGATCTGAGTAGATGAGACCAAATGTTGGAAGCTGATTTGGATGTTTTAATTACATATAACATTGTTCCATCTATGGATGTGTTTTATGAATATCAGGGGCTCATGGGTCACAAGGCGTAGGTAATGGAAAGACTATTGATAGAGACACGAGGAGCCCTAAAAAACTACCAAAATGTGGAAATAGAGAATATGGGTGATGTAAAGCTTAAAGGATGCAAGGTGGCCATAGAGGATCACAATTTATTCCCCAAAGAAGACATAACTTCGGAATTCATTGACAGGGTCAACATTGAATTCAACTCAGATGACTTTGGAGCACATAGAATGAAAAATTAGTGACATGCAAGTTTGCAATGAAACACTTGTGGGATTCCATTGTAGAGAACTACCAAATTGTAAAAACATGTGACACCAATGCAGTTAAGGTTGACGCCATTTCACAGAAGATGAAGATTTTGGATCTTCCGATGCTCCATGATGTTATTGCCAAATATAAGGCTTTTGTTGACAATGTTTGAGACTGAATCAAGTTCTCCGATGCTTTCTTTCAGTTTTTTAGCATTTTCAGTTTTGTAGTTTTAGAAGATAGATTGCATGTAATCCCTATTACACGAGCCTTCAGTCATGTAATCCAATAAATCTTCTTTCCTAGTTTGACTTAGTCGAGGTGGTTGAGTTTCTCTCACCCTTTCTGCTCCTTTCTCTCACTCATTTGCCTATATAAAGGAGTGCCCCTCATTGTAAAAATCCTTCTTTTATATATGCAAGAGACCTCAGCCAAACTTGTGCAAGCATAACTTTGATTGTATAATGCAAATTTGAAAGAAAGTGAATAAAATGAAGCAGTTGGATCCGAAGCTATGATTGGAAACAATTGTGATAGAAAAAATTGGAAGTTGTGACTATGATTTGTTTCTATTATCTTTAATTCATATTATTATTATATGTTTACTAGAGCATAGTGAGTACAAGAAACAATTGGAGCCAAAGCTTTGACTAGGTGCAATTGTGATAGACTAGAAGCTTTGACTTTAGTTTGTCACTCTCTCATATTCATGCTATTTTTAGAATTAAGCTGTAGTGTAGAAATCATCTACTTTTAGAAGTCTATGCGCCCTAATGGTAGAGATTTACTCTTGTTTTATAGCCATTCTTGTAGATTAGGAAAGCTAAACGTAGATCTAAGGCAATATGCTCTCAATTTGCCTTTGAGTTAGTGTTTGTTATTGTTATCACCGTTTCCAACTACTAGATAAAAGTGTGGTTATAGAGATTAAACCTTGCCCATTACTCACTCCACAAGTAAGTTGATTCTTTCTTGAAATAAGAAGAAAGAATATCGGTAAGACCCCTTTACAATCTCTCTTAACTTCTTGCTTACCTTGAGTTGATTTTTGTTATTGTTATCACTGTTTCCAACTAGTAGATAAAAGTGTGGTTATAGAGATTAAACCTTGTCCATTACTGACTCCACGAGTAAGTGGATTCTTTCTTGAAATAAGAAGAAAGAATATTGGTAAGACCCCTTTACAATATCTCTTAACTTCTTGCTTACCTTGAGTTGATGCAAGGAACAGTGAGAAGGGGAGCCTTCCCTTTAAAGTAGGAGAGACTTTGTCTCACATGTTGTGGCTGGTCAACGTATTTTGCGATTGAATTTGCATAAATTGTCAATTGCAAAATATCCACCCAACAAGACATTTGTTGAGAAGTAGTTTGGACTTTCTATCGAGAGAATACACACAGGTAATGGGGGGAGTGTGTGAATCGTGCTTTCAAAGATATTTGCACTGAGCATGTTTTGTTGTATTAGTTTATATTACCCCGCACCCCTCAACAGAAAGATGTTGCCGAGTGAAAGAATAGATCCCTATGGGAGACAACCAATTGTATGATACAATCTTGAGACATGAAGTCTTCTTTCTAGGATAAGGTAGTGAATTATGCAAACTATTTCCAAAATCAAATGCCTCAGAAAGCATTATGACTAATGACTTTTGTAGAGATTCGGCCATGGAGAAGAAGAGCCGACCAATGATATTTTTTGGCTACTGTGAGGATGTTAAGGTCTACAGGTTGTTTCATCCTGATTTCAGAGAGGTCTTGTTTTGATAGGATGTCTAGTTTGATGAGCACACTTTCCTCTAATTGATTCTCGAACACAACCTTCTCCCGAGTGTCTACTCCTTGTTCATCTCTTGAGGATTACTTATCTCTTGAAGATGAGGATGTTGCAGATGACAATACACAATCTCTACCACTACCTTGTACTCAACATTTGTCGAAGTGGGCTTGTGTTATTGTTCAGGTAGCTAGTTCTTTGGTAGGTGATCCTATAGATATTCTTGTCACTATTGCCCAAACATCTGGTACTAGCCTTTTGAGTCATGCCATTTTGGATGATCCTCAGAAGTTTTCAGAGGCAACATGTCACCTTGACTGGGATAGGGCCATGTATGAGTAGTATTCTTCTTTGTTGAAGAATCATACTTGGGATCTTTCTCCTCTTTTGAAGGGAAAAAAATGGTTTGTTGCAAGTGGGTGTACCATACCAAGTATTGTGTAGATGGGTCCATTGATAATGCATATCTTTTTCGGAGGGGGTTTCCCAGGTGGAGGGTATTGGTTACTATGGGACTTTTGCTCCTTTTGCCAAAATGAATTCTATTCGCCATGTGCTTTTACTTGCACCTTTACATGGATTGTTAGTTTTTCAGATGGATGTAAAGAGTGCTTTCTTGCACGGGGATTTATATGAGGAGATTTATATGGAACATCCTCAGGGTTATGTTCAAGACTCTTCCTTGGTTTGTAGACTTCGGTGTTCATTATATGCATTAAAGTTTGTAGCTTCGGTTAGACAATATCTATAATCAATATCAGAATCTATACATATGTATATATATATATCATATTAAGATCGTTAACATATTGGGTGCTCCTTAATAGCAACAATTACAACTTATTCAAGCTCATTTTGAGGAATGACACTAGAAATAAAAATTGGAAGACCAAGAGTCACAACTTAGAATCCACTTTTTATAAATGAGACGAATACAACCAATAGAAGACCAAGAGTCACAAACTTAGAATTCCACAAAGATGTCCCTCTTGGGATTTTAACTAGGGTGTACACAATGAGAACTCATTGCTTCAATCAAGCTAAACCCCTTGGACTATATATATATATATATAAATATATATCAATATGATTACATACTAATATATAGAGACATTTATATATATTCTAAATTCTATCGATTCTGTATTTCTTGTTCTCTGCATTATAACCGATATCATATATTTTTCCTCATTGTATCACAGTGGTGTCTCATATATATCGATCCTTGTTTTGAATCAATATTGATTTGAATGCTTCAAATCGGGCTGCGATCACCACCATATTGGTTATCGATATCATTAACGATGGTAAACATATAATGGTCTTTGATTGGTGATTATTGCTTGTTAATTCCGATCAGGTATGTTCGTAAATGGTCATGTCGCCAGACACATGCCCATTCACTATCACACCCTTTCGTGGTGTATATATATATATTCTATCTACCTGATCTTGTGAAGTATCAAAATCTATTAATACAAGGCAGATCTGAATGAGAGTAAATCAAGCTTGAAGAATATTATGATATATACATTCTGAACCAATTCATTGTCATTCAAACATGCAATCAAATATATCAACTGTCAACATTATACTAAAATTAAATAAATATTCTGAAATTTGATAGAAAATTTACATGGTATCAAAGCCTCGTTGAGGAAAGATCTTATTAAGTTTAATAGATCAGATTTTCACCTTGAGTTGCAATCTCTTATTATTCTTCCAAAAAATGACAAACATGTTAAGATTCAAACACCATCTTGCAAGTGCTGACAACTTCGAATAATATTAGCATGAATAAACTAGAATCAGTAAATGCCTTATTCATCAGAATGACTGAATTGAGAGATCAATTATCTTCAGTTGTTTATGAGATTGGCAATCAAGAGTTATCCCTAATAGCATTAGGACTACCAAATTCTTGGGAGTCATTTGTACAGGGTATAAGTGCAAGATCTAAACTTCCAAAATTAGATCAATTAAGAGCTGATTGTCTTCAAGAAGAGTCGACTAAAGGGAAACAAAAGAGTATAGATGAGGACATTCATGTTCTTAACACCAACTCTCATAAGAAGGGTGAGAAGAAGAACTCCAAAAGGAAAAGAAACTTTCATTGAAAAGGATCTTCAAAACAGAAGAAAGACCTGTCTAAAATTCAATGTTTGAGATGTGATCAATATGGACATTATGCACTAAATTGTCCTGATCGATCGAAACTTCAAGCATCATTTGCCAAAATTGATAAATCAATCAAAGATCAAGCTCCTGAGAAGTATACCTTATACTCAGCCTTGTCTAGGAAAATATCAACCAAGTCCAACACTTAGATAGTTGATAGTGGATCTTCAAGACACATCACTGGATATCAAGATAATCTAGAAAGCATGCAAATAGAAACAAATGAAGTAGTTACAATTGGGTATGATTCTGCACATTCTGTAAAAGGAATTGGGACATGCACGATCAAATTAAAATCAGGAAAATCTATTCAGCTTTCTGGAGTTCTATATGTATTAGGTATTAAAAGGAACTTAATATCTATATCAGCACTTGAAGATGATGGCTATAGAGTTACATTCATGGAAGGTAAAGTGCTAGCTGTAACAAATGAATTTCATAACAAAATAAAAGTGATCTAGAATGAATTTTCCTCAACTATTTATTGAATAAAATATATTGAATTCTTTTTCATGGGACATTAACTGTATTTAATGATTAACTGAGATAACAAAGCTCAACTGAAATAACTACAACAATGATGAACTGTAGTAACGATTAACTAAAATAATTTTTAATAACGTTCAACGGAAATAATTGTAACAATGATCAATTGAAATAACTGTAGTAACGATTAACTGATATAGCTATAATAATGTTCAATTGAAATAACTGTAACAATGATCAATTGTAATTGTAACAACTGATATAGCAGAAATAACAATTTACTATCTTTCCATGTATATAAGTAAAGTTAATGCATAACAAGAAAAAGAAAGAAGAACATACGAGAAGTATCTGTTGAGTCTTTAATTGGTTGTGCAAGCTTCGACTTTCGGTAAGAGGAGAAGCATTGACTTAGGCTTAATTTCTGAACCTTGGACTATATTTATCCCCACACAATCTATTGAATAAAAAGGCCCTCCCTACCTTGGGATCAGACTTGGGATACTTTTAGTTTAGCCACCTGAGCATTCCGATATTTAGAATGTCAGCACAATTATGGATGGACATATTTGAATAACTGGCTCTTTTGATATCAAGTGATCATAGATGACAAACATGCCTTAAACGACCTTGGCCAAGGTTTTCTAATGGGTTCAATGACTCGATCACCACCGCTCGACTTGACAACAGGGGAACAATAGTATGAACAAGCATAAGCTATTAAATGAAATTAATTTAGACTTGTTATATCATGTTTGACTTTTATTTCCATGTTATTGCAGATTCCATCTCACTTCTTCACCTTTTCCATGCTATACAACCGGTGAGTCCTAGGTGCTTGAATCTTAGAGCAATCGGCTCTATCCGTTGATCCTTAACTGATAGATGAATATTATATGTTTCCAACTTATCACAAACTTTGATTTGAGAAATGTGATCTAAAAGACTTGTAGAATAAATATAATTCTATCCTAACTTTCAGTGGCTTAAATAAAATATGATATCATTTCAGGGATACTTGGCTTTTATTTATCATAACTAGTTGTATCCTAGAGAGGGTCTAACCAATGATATTTAAGAAAGACGATTTGCATCATAATATAAAACTGTATCTTACTGATGTAGTAATCGGAATGCAGTAATATTTGATAATGAAACATATTGTAAAGCTTGGAATATGGACAACCACATAACTTGGTAAAATATGGAATTAAAATGGAGTCTTTCTGGACGCTGTCAATCAGCCCCACTCTTCATGAAAGAAATCTTTAAACACAAATTCTGGTGTGATTATCACTCACGTCTCCAACAAACATCAATATAAAGGCAATTTGTTAAAGAAAAATGCAATAATTTTCAAGTGGAATATTGCAGAGAAATCGTGTGATATTTGTAGAGGTATCGGGTGATATGAAACAGAGGTTGAGTGATGAAAAGGAAGTCAGGTGATATGAAAAAGGGAGTCGGTTGATATGTTTTTGCATTCCGTCTCTCTTGGCTTCATAATATAAGAAGGTATCAAAGTCTCTTTGGCTTCCAAGAAACCATAACTCCTAAAGGAGAGACTTGGCTCTTGATCGCTAATCAAATATGCCAAATGTTCATTTCGGTTTTTAGCAAGAAAAAATGAATAATTATGGAAAAATATTTGAAGGTTATAAATCAAAGATAACTATAATTTATATCTATCTACATGTAAGCAGATGTATTTGTGAGGTGGCATCTTATTATTATAAAAATAATATTATGGTGTCACTTTTATTCCTATATCCATGTGCACGTACATATGTATACATTATAATAATGTGGTGGAAAAATCAATCAAAAACCATTTGAGATACACATTATTTTTAATTAAAATAATTAAAGTTAAAAAAAAAATGTTTATTTAATAGCTTATGCAGGTCCATTGATTCTATCTTGATGTTCAAGTCGCTAGGTCCTTTCCAAGGCAATTAAAGGTCATACGTGTCAACCCTATAATTGGACTAAGCTAGTATCTGATTCCGTTGATCTCGTTTAGCAATGCTTCTCCTCTTCATCTTCTCCTGCAATCACCCGTGCAATATTTCCACGATAATAACAAGTTCCATAATGATTCCAAAATAACATTTAATATAGATAAAGAATTTAATTATTAACCATAATTTCAAAATCAAGCAATTGCTAATCATCTCATGACAAATAATGGATAATGACCATCTTCATTAAACAATTAATACAACGAATATATTTAACTACTCTATTCACATGATTATGAAAGAAAATCAATTCAATCTAACGGCTATAAATAACTTTAAAATTAGGTCAAAATTTGGAATGTAACACTAGCATGGGCAAATAATTCAACTATAAAGAAGGCTCAAACTATAGGAGTAAGACAAGGACTGTTATATGAACTTTGCACTAAGGCAAATCATGCACTTGTTCATGAGACCTCAGATTCAAATGAAATCTAGTATCGAAGATTAGGTCATATCAACTTTCATGTCTTAACATCTATGGGGATGTTGGTAACTGGAATGCCCAAATTAAGTCAAATTCAAAATGAATCTTGCAAAGATTGTGCCTTGGGGAAAAAACATAAAAATCATTTCCTAATAGTTTGAGCAACACTAAAGTGTGTTAGAACTAGTACACTCTGACCTATGTGGATCCATGTATACACCATCCTTAGGAGGATTTTTGTACTATATGATATTTGTTGATGACTTTTCGAGGAAGACATGAATATACTTCCTTAAGTGCAAAGAATCTGAAGAGATTCTTACAAAATTTAAAGAATTCAAAACTATCATTGAAAACTACCCAGGAAAGAAAATTAAAGTTCTAAGAACAAATAATGGGAAAGAATATACTTTAGAAATATTTAAAGAATTTTGCAAGCATGTTGGGATTAAGAGGGAGTTTATAGTTCCCTACAGCGCACAACAGAATGGAGTTGCTAAAGAAAAAATATAACTATTGTAGAAGTTGCTAGGGCTATGATATATATCAAAATTTGAGCATGTCATTTTGGGCTGAAGCACTTAATACAACAGTCTATATTCAAAATAGATGTCCTTACTCACATCTTGACAACAAAAATCCCGAAGAAGCCTTTTCAGGTATGAAACTTGACATTAGCCATTTGACAATGTTTGGATGCCCTGTGTATGTTCATGTACCTAAGGAGAAAAGGTCAAAATTAGAACCTACTGGAAGGAAAGGAATCCTTATTGGTTTTAGTGAAACAATAAAGGGTTACTGAATCTACATACTTGGACAAAAAAAAAAAAAACTCAGCAGAGATGTCATCTTTGAAGAAAACATCGCTTCCAAAAGAGCCAGAATTTCAGATGAACTAGATATAGATGATTCACCCAATTCCATAGAAGAGGTTCCTAATCCTGATATTTAGAGGGAGTACCCTGAAGAGACTTCAAATGAAATTGAGATCCTTTTAGATACTCAAGAAGAGAGTCATTATAATAATTCTAAGAGGCCACTTTGGGCAAGAAAAATAATAAAGGAAGGAGATGAATTTGCAGCACCTACAGGGACATTCAGAGAAAGCAAAAGACTGCAAATTAACATACAATGTCTTCACGTGTGAGATTCCAAACTTTGAACCTTCTAATGCTTTTGAAGCTCTCAAGCATCAAGTTTGGAAAGATGCAATGATAGAAGAATACCGGTCAATACTAAAGAATGATGTTTGGGACATAGTTCCTAGACCTAAACAAAAATATGTTTTTTCATCCAAATGGCTCTTCAAAATTAAAATTAAGTATGCTGCATATGGTAGCATTGAAAAATATAAAGCCTGTTTTGTAGTGAGAGGATTCTCTCAAAAGGAAGGAATAGACTTTGAAGAAACTTTTGCACTAGTTGCTAGGTATACCTCAGTCAGAGCTGTAATAGCCATTGCAGCTGCCAAAAGTTGGAAAATTCGTCAAATGGATGTGAAAACTGCCTTTCTAAATGGAACTATTGAGGAAGAAGTATACTTGGAGGAACTTGAAGGGTTTGTGGCTTATGATGCTGCTTCTTATGTGTGTAAATTAAAAAATGCTCTATATGGACTCAAATAGGCTGCTTGAGCCTGGTATGAAAGGATTGACAAATATCTACTAAGTCTTGGATTCTCCAAGAATTATGCTGATCGAAATCTTTATTTTAAAGTAACTAAAGGTGATATGTTGATTGTAATCCTTTATGTTGATGACCTTCTCATTACAGGAGAAGACCACCTCATTAATTAGTGTAAGAAAGAATCGACTTCTAAATTTGACATGGACTTAGGGATTCTTCATTACTTCCTTGGATTGGAAGTTCGTTAGAAGTTAGGAAACATCTTTCTAAATCAAAAGAAGTATACGGTCGATATCTAGAAATGATTTCGAATGTGGAATTGTCGACCTATGTCAACACCTATGGAAACCAATTTACACATACAAAAGGAAGCAACTGCTGAATCCAGGCTTATCAATCCCACTTTATACAGATAGATAAATGGGTCTCTGATATACCTTGTGAATACTCGACCGGATATCTGCTATGCTATGAATGCATTGAGTCAGTTCATGTGAACCTTGAGAAGTACATCTTGTTGCCTTGAAGCATATATTAACATATCTTCAAGGGACTATTGGGTATGAACTTAAATATGGGAATACCAGCTTGGAGTTGCATGGATATACTAGTTTTGATTGGGCCGGAAGTGTAAAAGACCAGAAAAGCACATCGGGTTGTTGTTTTAGTTTAGGATCAACTATGATCTCATGGATTTGTAGGAAGTAATCTTTAGTTGCTTAGAGCTCAACCGAGGTAGAATACATTGCAGCAGCAATGGGTGCAAGAGAAGCAGTGTGGCTTCGAAAATTTCTTGTGTGTTTATTCTGCAAGCCTCTGAGACCTACCATTATTCATTGTGATAACCAAAGTTGCATCAAGTTATCCATGAATCTGGTATTTTATGATAGATCAAAGCATATAGATATCCCTTACCACTACGTAAGAGATATGGTTGAAAGAAGAGCTGTATAGGTGGAATATACTAATACAAGTGATCAAACAACTGACATTCGCACCAAGCCTCTTGCTAAGGTGAAAGTTGATCATTTCAGAAAGAAATTTGGTATGGTTGAAATTTGAGTTTATGAGATTGAGTCTGAAAATTGTAAATTTTGTATTAATATAAATAAAGATGTTTAAAGTGTAAACTCTTTTGTCATATGTGTGATTCTGTGACTTACGGGCCTATCGTATGTACATTATTAAAGGGTGACGATCTTTTATAATGAAATGTTGACTCGGTAACATTATAAGGTGACAACTTTATAATGATTGGATTACTATCATGATGAATATGATTGAGTCGATATTCATGTACAAGTCATGATAGTTAAAAGGACATATTGATAGATATCATGTGAGCTGATATCTGTAGAAGATCATTATGTTCTCTTATCATGGTGGATATTATGAGACGTAATATCTATGGTTATACCATGATCTCTTATGCTAGACATCATGAGACTTGATGTTTGTGCACATACCATAATTGAGAAGAATATCATGAGACTTGATGTTCTTAAGCATATCACAAGTTAGGTGATATCGCTTTTCAAAATAAGGAGTACTTTTATATGTGTGTGTGTGTCTATATATATATATACTTTGTCTTCCCTAGCTAAGAGGGAGTGTTGAAGTTTGTAGCTTCGGTTAGACAATATTTGTAATCGATATCAGAATCTATACATATGTATATATATATGATTAAATACTGATATATAAACATGTATATATATTCTGAATTCTATTGATTCTGTATTTCTTGATCTCTGCATCATAACGGATATCATATATATATACTGATTGTTTCACAGTGGTATCTCATATATACCAATCCTTGCTTTGAATCAATATTGATTTGAATGCTTCAAATTGGGCTGCGATCAACAACATATTGGTTATCGATATCATTATTGATGGTAAACATATAATGGTCTTTGATTGGTGATAGTTACTTGTTAATTCTGATTGGGTATGATCGTGAATGGTCATGTCTCCATTCGGAGACCTGCCTATTCACTATCAAACCCTTTCGTGATATATATATATATATATATATATATATATGTTCAATCATATATATGTTCAATCTGCCTGATCTTGCTAAGTACCAAAATTTATTAATACAAGGCAGATCTGAAGGAGAGTAAATCAAACCTGAAGAATATAATGATATATACATTCTGAACCAATTCATCATCATTCAAACCTGCAATCAAATAGATCAACTGTCAGCATTATATTGAAATAAATAAATATTCTGAAATTTGATAGAAACTTTACAATATGGTCTAAAACAAGCCCCTCGGGCCTGGTATGAGAAGATGGACTCTTTTTTGCTTTCCTCTAACCACACATGCTGTCATTCCGATCCCACAGTTTACATTAAACATCACGTGGTTGATCTTTTGATCCTTGTACTTATGTTGATGATCTCTTCATTACACGTAGCTCATCCTCTATGATTTAGAGTATTCAATAAGTTTTGATGGAGCAGTTTGAGATGACAGACCTTGGCCTTCTGCACTATTTCCTTGGTCTATAGGTTAATCTGTCTTTAGGCGGGATTTCCATATTTCAGCAAATGTATGCTCTTGATATGCTTCAGCATTTCAACATGTTTGATTGCAGCCTGTCCCCACACCATTTCAGTCAGGTGATGTTTTTTGTCCTCCACTTGCTCTACTCCTTTAGTTGATTCTACATTATACAGGCTATTGGTTGGTAGTTTGTAGTACTTGATATTCTCGTCTCGACCTTTCCTTTGTAGTTGGCCTTGTCTGTCGATTCTCACATGATCCACATGAGTCATTGAAAAGCAAATAAACATATCTTGAGGTACATTTGGGGCACCACAGATTATGGCATTCACTATGCATTAGGATCGCTTCACATTGTTGGCTTCACTAACTCAGATTCGATTGGTGATATCAATAATTAGAAGTCTACTTATTGTTTAGTGTTTTGCCTTGGTTCTGGTCCTATCACATGGTCTAGCAAGAAGTAGACTTTCTTTTGCATTATAATCTATAGAGGTTGAGTACTGAACAATAGTGTTTGCTAGTCAAGAGATTTTGTGGTTTCAGCAGTTCATGATAGAGTTTCGGTTTCCTCTTGATAGTCCCACTATTCTTTGATGTGACAATTAGAGCGCCATTCACATTTCCTACAATGCAGTGGAGCATCAACAAACTAAGCATATTGAGATCCACAAGCACTTAATCAAACAGTTGATGAAGGAAGTTTTCCTTAGGGCCTCTCAATGAGGCCTTCATATTTTTTCCTTCAACATTGTTTTGATCTCATTTTGGAGTAGAGTTTTTCCCATGAGGGTTTCTCTATTTCTCCTCTTCACAGAGATTTGGTTGTGATTGGGTGCCTCAGTAGACCATGTTGCTGGGACCCAAGTTTGGTTTCAGCATTGTAGTTACTTTTTTTTTTCTTTCTATGCATTGTTTTAAGCTGCACTCTTGTTCATCTTAAAGGGGGTGTTAAAATTTTAACTTAATCATGTTTATTAAGCTATCTTTACTGCTGTCTTAAGGCTTCACTTTTATGCATTTGTGGCATTTAATAATCATATTAATTATTAAATGTTTTCCTGTTAGGTTTTCTTTTAGGCTGCATGATTTCCTTTTATAAGGATTGATCCACTGTATATTTCATTCATTCTATTATCTGATAATATAATCTCTCCCATATTTTCAGAGTGCAAACCCTTGCTTATTCACTCCATTCTTCCCTGTGACAACATTTCTTTGCATGTAAGTGATCTTGGCTCTACGAAGTTGGTTTGACAACTTCTACAAAATCAAGGGCCTTAAGGTAATTCATTTAATGCATGACCCTTTACAATGTCAAGTTGGCTGGAAAGTATTTCATTAATTGTTATTTATGATATATTCTCCATAAATTTCAGTTGTGCATTTGTTAAAAGTGATGCCATTTAGATAAAGTTAATGCCACAATGGATGAAGTTAATCAATTCACATTTTAAATCCATCCATGTTTTGCAAAATTGTGATAAATTTAATCTCATCTTAAATTAAAATCCATTTTCATTTTGGAAAATTGAGGTAAATTTTGACTTTTACAAAATCAAGGTAAATTTAATCTCATTTCAATTTAAAACCCATTTTTATTTTATTTTGTCAAATCGAGGTCAATAGGATCTTATCTGTTATAAAATTATTTGCCCTTTGCTTAATATTATTAAATATTTAATCCAAAGCTCAATACAAGGTTTAATTACATTAAATAGTTTTTCATCTAATGGCAAATTTGAATATAATCCTTATGCCGAAAACAATCTCTTTCTTCCTTTATTCAACAATGACATGAGGAGGTGCTTCTGTTGGGATTGTTGTAGGAGATTGCATTATATGTTTTGGAATTAATGTTTTGTTATTGATGTGACAGTTCATTCTTTGGAGAAATTGGATCAGTATGTTTTCTGTATTGATAATAGGATGGTGCTTGGTTGCATGAATATTTGTAGATGATCATTGTTGGATCACAAAGGTTGATGAAATGATTCGAGTGAGCTTCAGTGAGTTTATCAGAAACTCGTTATTAGCCTTTTTTGGTTATTCTGATGATGACTGTGTTGCAGTATTTGGACCGGTGTGGATATGGTATTTAATATTCTGTGTTGCTAATCTGCTGGTTTGTTTAGGATGCGTGTTCTTAGCTGGAATTGTTCACGAAAATAGAGACATATAAGCAAATTTTTATTGATGACAGAGATTGCTATGTGATGTTCATGATGAACAATGTAGAGTTGTTTGTGGTTTATGAGGAAAAGTTGTTACTTTCTATGCCTTAATGTTTATCTTTTAGATCTAAGTTGTTATGGTGGTGAATGGTTTAATGGATCAAGTTTTACCACACAATTGATTTACCCCCCTAGTTGTGGGTGATGCTATGGTATTCCTAACAATTGGTATCAAAGCTTGGTCCTCTTCCAGAAGCTTGATTGCTTGAGGAGATATGTGATGGCAATCATTAAAAACAGTCTGATGTTTGATGGACCCAATTATGCACTATGGAAAGGAAGAATTATAACTCACTTGATATGCATGAGAATGTAATACTGGGAAGTCACAAAGAAAGATTACAAACCTCTTACTGATCTATCTAAAGCTAGTTTTAATGAGAAGAAGGAATTTGTGAATAACATGAGAGCTATTGAAGCATCGTATATTGCCCTGTCAGATCCTCAATACACTAATGTGATGGAATTGGAGACTACTCATGAGATATGGGTGAAATTTGAATCATTGCATGGAAATAATCTCAAAGATACTGACATCCTTGCCACCTACTCATGACAACAAAGTTGCTGCAGTTGAAGAAATCATTATTATGTCCAAGGTGAAACAAAGATTCGTTGTTTGGTAAGTTATCTACATTTGAAATGACTAGATTTGATGACAACTTGCCTTAGGTATACTCTGCATTTAAAGTCGCTATTTCTAAGGATAAGCAAAAGTATGAATGTAGTGAGAGTTCTGCAGGTTTTTAAACTATGGAAACACAACTATATTACCTTCATCTCTTGTAGATTTGGATATGTATAAACAAAAACTATAATTCTTCTTTGTTTATGGTTATTTTATTAATCCTTTAATTTAGTGGCATCTCTCTCGTATCTGTTGCCTTCAGGCCTTGAATATTTATTAAAACTAAAAGATGTTTGGAGACATTTTACATAGCTGATTTTCTTTCATTTGTAGGTTGATGTTCTGTTGGCGGAACCCTTTTACATTGCAAATGAGGGAATGCTACCTTGGCAAAATCTACGATTTTGGTAATCCAAAATACTGATCTCAATAAATAGAGAAAATTCTACAAAAACATTTAACTCTTTTGGCACATAACTATTCTGTATCTGTAATCAAATCTTGTTTCCATCAAGTGGTGTGTTGAACTACTCTGCTTTTCTCTCAAATTTGTTTTCAAATACGTGCTAGATATGTCCAGTGTTCATGAAATGAATGCTTGTGATGGCTAAACTTTTGTTCTTAATAGTATGTATGTGTATTTTTAACTGGGCAGGTACAATTAGGTCTTATTGGGATTCTCTTTAAACTAGGGTTGTTAAACCTGAAGATAGTTGTTGAACTAATATTCGTGCTACTTGTTCATGAAATTATTGGTCCTATAGTTAGTTACATTTGGATGCAACCTGAAATGTTGATCAATTCATTTATCTACATAATTTATAATACATTTGAATATCGGTTTCTTATTGTTTGCAAAGTTTGTGACCTTTGATTTCTAATTTCTCCAGGCTTTCATGAAACATTTATAATTTTTGATGCATTGCACATTCAATATTAACATATTGCTGAATTTCTTTAAAACATCTTGTATAGTTTGATTTTGATTTCTTAATTTTTACTATCTTCTGAGATGTTTGAATTGGGGTTTCAAGAAATGCAGGGAGCTGTTTTTGGGAATGAGAAAGCTAAGGGGGGCCTTTTTTGAAAAATGCAGGGGATAACAGTACATTGAAAATTTCAATATAAATAAGGAAAATAATAAAATTTAAAATATAGAAAATCAGGGTGCTTAAAATTAAAACATCTGTATATGAAATTTATGATTTGTCATGCTTCAAGTTTAGATTCAAAACATTGTCTTTGTTAGTGGGAAAGTCAAGTTTGATGAACCTTCATGACGCATAGCTACACATCCTCATTTTTAAGAAACAAATATTGTTTTTTTGTACTTATTCGAATAAATGCTTCTATTATTTATGATTTTGATGATGGTGATGACGTACACAGTAGTTATTCAGGAGATTATGATGATAGCAATAAATCATCTTTTATAGGTGAAGATCATAGTAATGATAATGCAAACATTAATTCTAGATTAAAAAACTGACAGCATTCAAGACATTTATAGATGTGAAGAACTATTGGGAGTGTTTCAATATTTCCTTTGAGTAATTGTTCAATGCCACTCTAATTGTTATGCACCTGGTATTAGTCCTTGTTAGGGTGGCATTTTGTGGGGTCTTTTAGTTTGAGAAACATTATGATTTGATAAAATGTGTGTAGTACATGAACTTCCTTCAAAGAGGTGGAGCATTTTGTTGATTGTTTCAATGGATTAGCCAATTATTGGCAATGAATATTATTTGCAAGCAGTCCTCTTCTTGCTTTCATAGTGCCACATATGTATTATCCTTCACATGCAAAGTGCAAAGTGTAAATCTCATTTAGGGTTCGATTTGCACTCGGGAGAAGTTATATAGAGATGAAGACCTAATTGTGGAGTATCTTTTGACATTTGAAGCTTATGATATTTGGAATTGCTTTGGGAGGGTGATTTTGTGGCTTGGAACAAAACCCTCAAGTCTGGATTGTTGGGATGCAAACCTCAACACGTCCTTGGGTGATTGGATTCTGAGAATATTGGGAGTAGTGAGATCAGAGGAGCAATTGATTTCTTCCTAGACAAATTTGCATTTATTGGAGACACACTTTCAGCTGGGCGGCCATTATTTCCAGTAGAGGCGTCTATATTAGAGGTAGGTCAGTTTGTGTTTGGGCATCATTCTACATTATTAGGCCATGTCATTGATTGGAAAGTGCATACAAGGGTTTGAGAATTGCAAAGTATCATCATTTGCAATTGTAAAATTCTTTCTCAATTGGCGTCAACTCCATTTGTTGACAGCAGCAATCAACATTGGCAATCTTTCTATTTGAATGCAAAAATCTGATTATTATGCTTCGTACGGTTTGAAGCATTTCTAGATTGTCAAGTATTTTCAATAATGAATGTTGTTTATTATATGTAGTTTAGATTTGTTTGCTAGTTATCTTTTATTTTTGCATATATCTTCAAAAATCAAAAAATAATTGAAAAATTAGCAAGAAAACAAAAAAATTCAGAATTGAGCAAAGTCTTGCAGAGATGCCAAATGCTAGCCAAAGACTCAAATTGTGAAAGAAACAACAATTTCCAAGACCTCCAGTATTGGGGATCTTTCAGTGGTATCAGTTCTTTATCTTGCTAGTTTGTGAATTTTATTGACACTTCTATGCATCCAGGTAGAGTCAAGGTAAACAAATTTTACACACACAGAAGAGCTCAATTCGAGCAAAGGTTGGGAATTGAAGAACAAACTATTAAGGCAGATGAATTTAGAGGTGCTAGGTAGAACCAAATGGAGGAGGAAGAGAGGGAGATGATGCAAATTCTCATCACTACACAACTCAGGATAGTTCAGACTTTGGAAAGGTTATAGGGTACCTTGGAACAGATGGAGTAGGATAGATATCGAGGCATGCATGAGAGACTGGGGTGGAGCAAATCAGTTTCAGTTGCGGGAAGTCAGCATAGTGAAGATCCCACATATCAGTTGGGAGCTCCCTTCATTCCAACAGATAGGCATGCCCTCGTACACCAGTTAGGGATACCCCTACTTTCACGGTTTGTATTGTGTGAGCAGTTGACATAGGAAGAGCCACCTGAGGTGGGATTCTAGGATTCAGTAATGGCAGCCATGAGTGAGTGGAGAGCCCTATCTCCAGAGGTTAGGGATGTTTTTCCTCTTCCCCAATATTGTGCACAGCGGAGAGATGCTACTAGGTTTAGAGGAGACAGGGGCCATAGGCCACAACAGAACAATGACCTTAGTAGAGCTACTGGGAAGATCACATTGGCTACATATGATGGAATTGTTGGTACAAGTGCACAAGCTGGACATATATCTATCTTTTAGGGCCATGCTTGAGTGTGATGCTATTCAGTTTGTGGTCTTACATTTAGACGGGATTGCCTATGACTGGTGGCACAATGGATTTGTCACCCAGGATCATTGCTATGGTTCACTCCTATGTAGAGTTCACTGAGCGTCTCATTACTCCATTTGACTGTAAGGACAAAAAACTCTACTATAGGGAGTTGGCGCATCTTAGATAGAATGGACATGTAGAGTTGTATGCTACTGAGTTTTAGTGTATTGTAGTGATGGTACTTGATATGCCTCATAGGCATAGCATGATGTTATTTATTGAGGAACTGCAAGATAGGCTTAAGGGATTGGTACATGCTTTCAAGCTGGCCACTCTTAAGGACGCCATTGATTTGACATTGAGACTAGATACCACCCCTACTTATCAGAAAATAAGAAGACATTTAGGGATTCTCGGCCTACACAAAAGGCCAACACTTCCCAGGGTAGAGGTGGACCATCACCTCGACCTCCCGGAATGGACTAGGAGACGAGGAATGATTTGAGAAGGAGAAAGCTATGCTTCTCTTGTAAGGAGTCATGGGAGCACGAACACCGTTGCCTTGGTAAAGGAAAGGTTCATTTGATTGAGGTGACATCCAAGATGGGAGATGAGGAGATTCCTGACACTGATACTGAGGATAGTCCGGAGGAGATTGAGTAGGAGCATCGACAGTTGGAGTTATACACTTTTGAGCCCTTGGCATCAGTTAAAGTGACTATGGCTACTCTATCTTGTTATTCTAGATTTCACGCCTTTCATTTGAAAGGAACTCTTCAGGGCCAGCGGGTTATGAGCTTGGTAGACACAGGTGCCACACACAATTTTATTGATAAAAAATTAGTAGATAGGCATGGCTTGCAGTATGAGGTGTTTGCTAGTTTTGGGGTGAAGGTTGCAGATGGCATAGTATTGGGCTATATTAGGAGGATTCCTCAACTTAACATTCAATTGAGGGATTATACCTTAACAGATGATTTCTATGTACTCCCACTGGAGGGTTATGATGTGGTTTTTGGCATGCAGTGGTTACAGGGTGTTGGATAGTACATTATTGACCATCGCCTTATGCAGTTAGAGTTCCTTTCTGGAGGGAAGAAGACTATCTTGATGGCAACATTAGATGGTGGACCTCGAGAAGTGTCTTCTTGCACGATGGAAACTATCATTAGACATGATGACATGATTTGGGCTACACATTGTTATGTGAAGCCCAAGACACCTACATCTCAAGATGGCAGGGCATTTCATGTTGATACTCAGTCAATGATGGATCCGCATGGTCAAGTGTTTGGTGATATAGCCCTGAGTGTACCTCTTGATACATGATTTGAGCATGGGATAGAGATGGAGGATGGAGCTAAGCTAGTAATCACCACTCCATATTGTCATCAGAGAGCATACAAGGATGAGATTGAGAAGACCATTCATGAGTTGTTAGACATGGGGTTCATTCGCCCTAACTCTAGTCCTTTTGCTTCTTCTGTGGTACTGGTTGAGAAGAAGGATAGGACTCTACGGATGTGTATAGATTATAGGGCCTTGAATAAGAAGTTGATAAAAGTAGATATTTCATTCCATGCATTGATTGGTTGTTGGATGAACCTCATGGAGCTATCTACTTCTCTAAGATTGATCTTTGTTCAGGCTATCATCAAATACGTGTGTGGGGTGAGGACGTACATAAAACTGCATTTTCCTGTACGAACCATATCTTCAACAAGCAATTGAGGAAATTGGTTCTAGTGTTTTTCGATGATATCTTGATTTATAGTTGCACTTGGGAGGATCATCTCAAACTCCTAGAGGAGGTACTTAGCATCATGGAGAGTCAGTCTCTATTTGCTAAGCTGTCCAAATGTGAGTTTGGACTTGGTGAGATTTTATATTTGGGCCATGTGATTAGTACCGATAGAGTCAAGGTGCATGAGGAGAAAATCCGGGCAATTTGGGATTGGCCATATCCCAGGAACATTACTGAGCTACCTGGATTCCTTGGTTTATATGCATATTATCGGAGGTTCATAAGGGGATTCACTTAGTTAGCAACACAATTGACAGATCTCACAAAGAAGGGAGCCTTCAGATGGACAAAGTACACACAGGGAGTCTTTGACAGACTCAAGGAGGTTATGAGCACATGTCCGGTTTTAGCACTGCATGTTTTCTCACAGCCTTTTGCACTTAAGTGTGATGCTTCAAGTGAGGGTATAGGGGTTGTTTTGATGTAGAACATACATCCCATTGCCTACGAGAGTAGGAAGCTATGTGATAATGAGAGGTTGTATTCTACTTATGATAAGGAAATGTTGACTACTATGCATGCATTAGTCAAATTTATACAGTATCTTGTTGGCAACAAATTCATGGTAAGAACTAACTACAATAGTCGAAAATATTTCCTTGATAAAAAAAGCTCAATAATCATGAATAAAAGTGGGTAAACAAGATTCAAGCTTATGATTTTGACATAGAATTTATTAAGGGGAAGAAGAATACTGCTGCTGATGCGCTTTCTAGGAAACCATCACTTGCTGACCTATGCTCGTTGAGTGAGATTTGAGCAAATTGGAAGGCTCAACTTTTAGTTCAGTATTCCAAAAATCAGCATGCTTGTGAGATCATGGCTGGATTGGTACAAGATAATAAATACAGGGTGATTGATGATGTCATCTACTACAAAAACAAAGTCTACCTTGTTCCTGAATCACGGTTAAAAGGATAGATTTTGCATGCCCTCCATGATACTCCTATAACAGGGCAACCTGGTTATGATAAGACATATAGTGTGGTATGGGAGAGATTCTCTTGGAAGGGTCTCAAGGATGATGTCTTATGCCATGTTCATGAATGCATGACTTGCCAGCAGAAGAAGACAAGAGGATACTTTCCCAGTTGGTTTGCTATAGCCCTTGCCTATACCAGAATAGAAGTGGACGAGACTCTCTATGGACTTCATTATACGTCTTCCTCGAGTGCAGGGGAAGGATTGTATTTACATTTTGGTGGACAGCTTGACTAAATATGTCCACTTCATTCTGATTGCAGTTGATTTCATAGCATCCCAGGTAGTTGAGCTATTCTTCAGGGAGATGTTCAGACTTCATGGTCTCCCTAAGACTATAGTGCATGATAGGGACAACAGATTCTTGAGTTCCTTTTGGCAGGAACTTTTTAGGCTTGCGGGCATAGAGTTGACACCTAGTACCAACTATCACCCTCAGACGGATGGGCAGACAAAGATAGTTAATAAGTGGATTGAGGGGTATTTGCATAACTATGTGTTGGGGCAACAAAAGCCATGGGTGCATTGGTTGTATTTGGGTGAGTATTGTCATAATGTTATGCACCACATATCCATTGATATGTCTCATTTCAGAGCTCTTTATGGCTACAATGCATTATCTTTTGTTGATCTGGCTTTGAGTGACAACAGAGTTCCTTTGGCATAGGATTGGTTATTAGCAAGATGCATTTGAGGTTGATTCTTCCCCATGACAAGAAAGAATGATGAACTATGGGACAAGAAGAGCAAATTGAAAGAGGAGAATGCACATCTCCTAGGGATCATTGAGGAACTGAAAAAGTCTTCTTTGGGTACTGAATTTGCTCTAGATATTTGTATCGAGAAGACCAAAAGAAAGGCCCAAGTTGTAGATGAATGAGCAACCAACATTGAATCACGAGGTTATCAACTCATTCGTGATATTTACAAAATGTTGAGGAAGGGTAAGGAAGCTGCTGCTAAACTAAGTGATATTCAAAGATCACTCAAACAAAAATTACAGTTGTTAGATGGAGATATTGGTGCTTGGAAGAGTATGATGGAGCTTGACTTGGAGGGTTTATGTGCTTATGAAGTCATCTCATTTATTGAGATGTATCATGATTATAAGCATCTAATGATTAACAAGGAACAAGTTTTGCAACAACTCATGAAATATGTGGAGGCAATAGTGTTGAAGATTGGTGAGCAAGAACACATGATTAGCTAATGCTACAAAAAGCTATCATGTGGAGTAATTACTAAGAATGAAGAACTCAAGTAAGAAGAAGATATCCTTATAGAGTTCATTGAAGCAATTCACTTGCAGCTTGAAGCAAATGATTTCAATCTCAGTATAGTGAATACATTTGCAAAATGGAAGTGTTCACATGACGAACTACAAAACAAAAAGGAAATTTCTGTCAAGGAGATTTCAGAGGCAGCCAACACATATCGAAGGATCATAATGGTTGCTGATTACACCGATGAGCCCAATGTCAGAGTTGTGTGAAATTCACTACATAAATTTTTAAAGATTGTTGAGACTCTATGAACATTTCAAATTTTCATATGTTTTAAGTAGGATAGTAGTAGGAGGGCTGCATGTAAAAAGCATTCATGTTGTAAATACAGGATTACATGTTCCTATATAATCAACTCATGTAATATAGTTGTAATTGCATTGGGCATGCAACTTTGAATAAAGTCATAGTAGTTAGTTAGAGATAAGTCAAGGTGGTTAAGGTTGTTCCACTTTTTCCTCCACCTTTCTCTCTTGGTTTGTCCTATATAAAGAAGAGAACTCATTGTAAATAATCATCTTTTTCTTTATAGGAGAAGGCTGAGCTTGTGACTAGAAGGCTTTGTTTTTCTTGTTACAAATCTTTGAAGTGAATAAAGAAGCAAGTTTTTCCCAAACTTTGAGTTGTGATACCCTAAGTTAATCTTTGTCTTTTACGTTGCATTGATTGATTCATCCCTGTTACTTCTTTCCTCGTAAAGCATTCAATAATTTAGTGTTGGTTTTGAAAGACTCCGAGCTTCTAGAAACAAGATTGATTTAGTTTGACAGTGGCTTCAAGTACTAAAAATTAAAGACTTTGAGCTTTACTTCTTTGTATATAATTTTATATCTGAATAGTTGATCAAAGACTTTGAGCTTTGTTAGCTGTTCGTTATTTCGATTCAAGAAGATTGCTTGTAGGAGACTTTGGGTTCATGCTATCAATCACATAAGTTATAACTGCTGTCTTAAGGCTGTTCTTACGTCAATTCTTAAGCCACCGGTATTACCGAAGCAATAGATTCCTTTTGTTAAATTGCAAATCGTTGTTGTTAAGTATAAGATCATTCCTGAAAGAAGAGGAATTGATCTCAGGAATCACCCATTTGTTAATTCCAGCTAGGTCTCTGTTGTAGCCACCTACGGTAAGAAGGGATCCTCCCCTACTGCTGAGAGGAGAGATTTATCTCACTATACCGTTGCCTAAATTTCCCTTTTTGTTAGTTGTGGTTATAGTGGCTTACAAATAATTTAGCCAACACGAATATAGCCTTGTAGCCAATATCAACCTCACCATCGCAATATGATGACACCCTTCTTGACCATGAAAGTACCTCTTTATTGGTGGTGACAAAGAAAATTCTAAGAGTGTGACCATCTTGTTTTGATGGTCAAAGATAATATTTTGCATTATTTTTTAAGAAACATTTCCATTGAGTGATGTTGCTTGACTTCTATTATTATTCTTATTTCTCCGCCATGGAGTACATTACATGCCATCATAAATTTCACTCAAACATGGGCAAGCATTATAGAATTTCTAGTTATGCTTATGAGGAACTTATTCAAATTTAAAACATATTCCACGTGAACCCACCATTCATCATATAGGATCAATGCTTTTACTTTTTTGGGTCTTCCTGTATTTGACCACTCCCATGCACTCCATAGGCTATTGATGATCATAGAATGGAAGGCCTGTCACACCTTCACAAGTTATCTTAAGATGATTGTGTGAGATAAAAATTGGGTTTTGACAAACAAACATGGTATATAAAAACACATTACATATCAACAATTTAAAAAAAAGAAATATATTAAAAATAAAAGTTAAATTACCTTCAACAACTCTGACTTGGGGAAGGTCTTAAAGGCACCTTGTGACATATGAAGATTAGCCAAAAATATTTGGATCTCCTTGTCCTTTACATAGATTTGTTTGATCCACTGAATTTGTGTGGCAGTCTTTTGTAATATCAAATTGAGTGATTGGACTGCACAAAGTGTCCAAAATATGACTTTATCCATGCTCCACTATAGACTCAGGTACCCTATAATTTGTAGTGTCGTCTTTTATGATTTGGACAACATTTTTATACTCCACCATTTGAGGGGACTCTATGAGGATATTGACAGTGAAACTTGCATCTTTTACGTGCTCTTCATAATCTATTGCCTTCAATAACATCACCTCTTTAGGGGATACTGTTATAATATTGGTTGAAACAGATTATTCTTGAAATATTTTTATCTAGTAGAAGTGATAGAAACACTTATTTAAAGATATATATCATTGATTACTTTCAATGTGTCTCTACATAAACTTTCTCCTATACCAATAGGTTGGTTTGGACCTTTTCATACTGAGGACTAACATAATTAGGAGGTCTTGTAAAGGTTTATCGTCATATCCTACCAATAAGGTGATCTAACAATGTTGAAAGGAAGCCCATTTCCATAAATGCAATAAGCAATGCTCTTATCTGCAAACTCCCTCATGTCATTATCCAACAACAACATTATCATTATAAATTTTGAAACTTGGAGCCATCTACATTGTGAGAATTTGCAGTTGGAGTCTCTTACTTGAGATTGGAATCTTTTCCTGAGTTTGTGCTCAGTAAAGGGGATTGGTATCTCCTGTGTTTTGACGCCTACAAAGTTTGTAAGAACTCTCTAATACAAAACCAATATTTTGGCGTGGTTTTCTCCGGAAAGGATTTTGATGTAAAATCATGTATTTGTCTTGTTTTCATTTGGTAGATCTTAATTAAGTGAATGCTTTGTTTTTTCCTTTGAGTTTTTTATGAGTTGTTTGCTGTCTGGGTGTAGCCCATGTTTCTGTTTCTAGGTGCTGGTCATGTGCTTTTTAGTTCTCACTTGTCCTACAAAATCAATTGACTAGTCCTACAAAATCAGCTGCCATAGAAGCCAAGGGGCACTTCTCGAAGGGCAATTCAACAATAGGGGGATCAAATGAAGTATCCATCTTCAACAATTGAGGTTTGCAAAATATGCTTCAGGTGAGAGGGGTTTTTGGCATTCTTACAACAACAGGAAATCTTCCATAGCCCTTCAGAAAGGGGTGACAATGGAAATGTAACCTTTTAGTGCCTTTTTATCATTTTCTGCGGAGTCACCTTTCCCATGAACTTCCAGACCTGCCGCATCCTTGCAGTTGCTCACCACTATATTGTCACCATAATTTTTTTATTAGAGTAGGATTTTTCTTTATTTCTATATGCTAGATATGCCCGCTTTTGATGTATAGTGTACCATTTATATCCCCACCAGGTATACACTTCTCTAAGGAATTGCAGCAATTTTACTTAATGAATAATGAAGGTACATTAAATGATTGCATAATATCATATAGATTACTGTTGGGACTAGATCTGGTTATCTCTGACTAATGTTTTCTCATGTTGGCTTAGAATCTAATGAACTAGGCTGTATAGTTAAATAATCAAACGACAAAGCACCCATGGCTGGGTGGACTTCAAAAGTATAACTTTATATTTTATAAAGGTTTTGCTACTGACAGCCATTTCTTGTTAATGATTTTTTTCTTATAGCATACTCTTATGTGAGAAAGATGACCATTGAAATTTAAATAATATTTTGATTTAGGAATGAAAGAACTCTGCTGGCTCCATTGCTATCCGAAACTGCAACTATCATGCCATTTAAAGCGATCCTACGCGGTTGTGCTATGTACCTTCCGGTTTGTATATTTCGATCTTATCCTTTGATCAAGTTTCAAAGATTTTGTATTTTCAGCTTTTGGCACATTTTTTAACCATATTTATGAAGTATACTGTAATTATATATAAGCTAAAGCTTTTCATTCACAAAGCAATTCATTCAGTAGATCTAGTTTGGTGCTTTGACTTGTATTTAGGACCTGTGGAAAAGCCGGTGTAGTGTCAAGGATGTTGAGGGTTTTGACCACTCCGTCATAAATGAAATAATGGGAGCTTGTGGAAATCGACAAGATCCACACGATGGGCCTCTGCTGCCATATGCAATTTGGCAATGTGGTCATACTGAGGTTAGTAGTGATTTTTTTCTTTGCATATTAGGAGCAAATTAACAGTGTCTGCAGTGACTTTGAATTTGATGTCAGTGTGTATTTTATTAGCTTTTTGCATTGTGCAATTGGTAATTGGGTCTTATGCTAGCAACAAAGACCTTTTTATCTAAAACAATATATTTAATATGCTTTTATGATTTTTTTCTATGAGTTCTTGAGTCTTATACGTTTTTTTGATGAATAGAATAATATAAAACTTTTAGATTCAAAGAGGAACTAGTCAGGTAAAGACCAGGTCTGCAAAAGATAGCAAAGAAATGATAACGATCTCTTTATTTTAGCTAATTCCTATAGATGGAAGTCTTCAAATTCAGGAGTCTTTTAGTGGAAAGAAGCCATATGGCACGGAAATAGGCATGTATGCATATTAATGTCAAGAGCAGCCAAGTTTAGTTTTGACCTTTTGCAAGCAAAAGGAAAAGCCTGTTCTATTGAAAGAGAACATTTCCTTTATCTCCTAGCTTGCTTTTGTTGCTTGACTTGAAGTTTTTGCTTGCTTTGTAATTGTGGAAGATTGTAGCTCTGATAGAGATTTTTATCTCGGGTTTTATGAGATAGAAATATGATTTTTATGACGATTATGGTCATCTTCAGCTGAAAGAGATATTTGTGATTATATTTAAGTTAATATAATGTAAAAAGACATCTGTCATACATTATGCGAAGAGGCATGCGTATGGAAATATGAAGTGTTGAATATGTTGAAATATTAAGGGTCTTATTTTTGGGATTCAAAGAGACTTTCGTGTGAAAGATGAAGAGTCTTATGCTATCTATTTATGTGATTGCTTGGTATATTGTAAATCAACAAAGTGAAAACTTTGTACTTGAACATTTTTATTATCAATAAAAGAGATATTTTTCTAGTGTGGCTGTGTTTTTCTCTTCAAGTGGAAGAGTTTTCCCAGGATAAATGTATTGAGTCTTTTGTATATTGTTTATGCTCTTTTAGTGCTTTTTGTGTCTATTTTTGGGCTTAAAACTTAACATGGTATCAGAGCCTAGCTCTGATGACAACATTGAAGAAGGATTTTGTTTACCCTCCAGGGTAATAGGAACTAATGCATAAATATCGAACAAGATATTGAGTATAGCAATTGTAAAGAACTCAAAAGCAACTTATGTATTCATTAATCATCAAATGCATGATTACCTTCGCAATGCACATCATGTCCTTTCAGATGAAGAGTATTGATACATATAGTACCCGAGGGGGTGCAAGGTGAACTGTCGCACCCATATAATTTCCCTTGGTTATGCCAAACTACATAACTACCCAATTTCTTGATATCATACCCCCCAAAAATAAAGTTTGTCTCTGGACGACAAGATACAAAATGTTTGGAATGGAAAACACAAAATAGGGATGATGTTTACAATCATACATCAAAGAAAGTAATTAAGATAAAGTTGAGGTGGCATCCTTGGAACTATGCTGGAGGGTTCAAACTTGTTTGAAGCTAGTACACTTGTTGTGTGCGAACGTACAAATCTGCTCATAGCTTTGAATTACTAGGTCAACATAACTACAACCCTTCAACATAACTACAACATCTTTTATTCAGTCTCCTAGTCATATGTTACTTGAGCCTCAGCTAACTATGCCTTTGTGAAGGACTTCTCTTTTGTAAGCTCAACCAATGGTATCACTACCGTAATCTTATCCTATGTGATTGCATCCAACTAAGCCTTCAATGCCTCTTGTGCCTTTGCCCAATCCTCATGTTCCTTTGCTCACTCTTCCTACTAGGTAGCAATGTCCTGTCGATATCTCTCTACAGCTACCCTATCTGCCTCCTCACGCCTTGAATCATAAAGTGACCTTATACACTTCCATTATCTCGCATGTGATCCTCTCAATGCAGCTACTCGCTCCCATTGAATCCTCCTCAACAGTCCATTCCGCCATCATCTCTCGCATCTCAATTGTGGGCCACCCTCATGCCTTGAAGCAAGTATAGAAGGTTGAAGGGCATCCCGTCCATACATATGACAAAATATTCCTCAACTCCTTCATCTTAGACTTTTCCCTGGATGCTAACCATTGGCCTTACTCAACCACATTAATAAGAGTGTCATTATATGAAAAAAATTCCACATTATCTAAATCGTATGGGTGCTCCTCTACTTGTTCCGACTCCTTCATGGTCTACATCATAACCTCCCCCATAGTTGGAAAACTCGCCAAAGGCAAAAACTCGCCAAGCCCCCCAAAAGTTTAATTGGGAAAAATTCAGTGATTTAAAAAAAAAATTCGGGAAAAACTCGAGAACCTAAAAAACTGCTGAAATTTAATTAAAAATACATTTATTTTGCAAAATTTAATGAGAAAATGCATCTAATAAGTTAATTAAAGACAATACAAAAGAAACAAATAGAGCTTAGATATATATAAATGCATAGTGCGTACAAAATTGCATTCTCATGCGGATTGCTCATGGTAGGAAGCAAAATAGTAAATAGTTTCAATCTGTCAAAGTAGAAGTAAATACTAAAAGTCTAAATAAATCAATACAATGTCCATGACTCAATCACATCTTCCTCTTTCCACTTGCACTAGCAGGAAAGTGAGAGAGTCTAGTCCTAGAAGAAGTGCCCCGCACTAGGATAGGGCGTGAGCTGCGTGACTGTGAACTTTGTGGCTGTACCCCCTCGCTTGACGTCCCTACTAACTAGCTCGACATCCTAGAAGAGGATGCATCTCCTCCTAATGGTAATGCCTGATCCTCGCCTGAATCATCCTCGTCCTCATCCTCAATGTCATCCATAGTGAACTGAAAATAAGTGTCAGCCTCCCCCTCCATGGCCTGCCTCTCCAAATCAGCGATCTCCTCTGGTGCAAACAATGGACTTGGCTCCTGTGCTGTCCAATTAGAATAAGGATCTATCTCATCTAGAGCAAGTGGACCAGGTAGTTCTAAGAGCTGTGCCTTTTTTATACGCAACTTAAGATTATAGTGCACATAAACAAGGTCATTAAGCCATTTTTGAGTCATTCTGTTTCTTTTCTTTGTGTGGATGGACTCAAATAAGCTCCAATTGCGCTCATAATGGGATAAGCTACAGGGTTGGGATAGGACTCTGAGAGCAAATTTCCTTAAATTGGGGGTATTGCCACCCCAACTTGCCCACCAAGCATTTGCAAAACAAAATAAAAAAAGCTATAGAGCAATAAAAAAAAAAAATCAAAAGCACAACTTATCAATTAGCAAAAGTTTTAAAGTTTGACGCTTTACATGGTGCTTGAGTAAATCTTGCTCTCTTTGCTAGCATAGAAGAGAACAAAGGACCCCTTGATTCCACATAGATTTGTTGTTTGGTCACAATAAGGTCTCTCTCCTCTTCACTTGATATCATTCTCTCAATGCATTTAGAGAGACCTTCCATGACCTCTCCATTAGGATCTGAGTAGGAATCATCAGCCCTAAAACAAATAGAAAATGATCTCAAGTCTTACTACACAACCTTAAAAAGTAAAGTAAAATAAAGTCTTAGTAAAATCCCAACTTCAAGGACAATCAATTATCATGATTCATAGTACTTGAATTTGGGATTGCGGAAGGACCTTGCTGCATGAATAGGTTGGTGGAGTATATTGTTCCACCTCCTATCAATTATTTCCCAAATGGGGTCAAATCTGAAACTGTCCCCATGATAGTAACTTCCAATAGCCTCTTTCGCCCTATCCATGGCCTCATAAAGACCTCCCATTGGGGATTGCTGCCGATCACATATGCGCAAGACTAGAACTAGGGGCAGAGACATCTACATTTGAAATTTGAAAAATACAAATTAGTTAATAACATAGTAAGTTATGAATTGATAATGAAACTTGAATAAACTAAAAATATAATGTTTTGATTTTTGAAGTTACCTACACAATCTCCTTAGCCTTTGCAAAAAAGCTATCATCAAAGACTATCCGTGCCACAGCCTCTCCTTCGGGCTTCTTTGAGTAAGGTGAAGCAACCCAATCAGCACACACAAACATTTTCTTCAAAGCCAATATGTGGTCAAGAATACTTTGCAATGTCAAGAAGACCCTTGCAAACCTTGTCATAGCAGGTCTTGTCAAATCTTTGCCTTTAGTGGCTTTTCTCAGCAAACTGAGAACCCATGGGTGATTATAGATATATTTCGTGACTCGCCTAGCATCTTCCACAACTGGACTCACCGAATCAAGTTTTCCTATGTCCTCCAAAAGAAGGTCAAGGACATGTGCTGCACAAGGTGACCAAAAAAGTGTGGGATGCCTCTCTTGGAGGATTCTACCTAAAAGGTTAGCAAAAAATCAATAATTAGTAACAAACTTTCCATATTTAGTATTTACAAATTACATCAAATATAAATTGAATAATACCATAGCATTACATTTATGATTCATATTGATTCGAATATAAAAAATTAAATTTACCTGCTGCCACATATGCTGCTGCATTATCCGTGATTATTTGCAACACATTCTCTATTCCCACCTCCATGACAACATTCTCCAACAATAAAGCCAATGTGGCTGCATTTTTCACTTTGTTGGAGGCATAGACAGATTTCCAAAAACACCACATCATCTTTGCAAGCAACCAAGAAATTAATAATGGTTCTACTTCTTCCATCTGTCCACCCATCAGATAAAATGGTGTAGACATACTTCCTCCACTCTTTCTTTTGGTTGTCTATCAATAATGTTGCCCTACCAACCGCTTTGTCAAGCAACTTACAAAATTTAGGTGTAATATTAAATAAAGTGTAAGTGTTAGTAAAAAATAGGAAATAAGTTATAACAATTAAGATTTAAAATATAACAATGAACTAAAGTGAATCACAATTATTTACAATTACTAAAATTTAAATAGTAAAATACTAACCTTCCACTCATATCTTTGCGATTAGGTGGCTTGTACCCTTTGCCTGATATTGTTATTGCATTGACCATATTGACCCAATAGGGACTATTAGTGGCATTCATTGAGATATTGTTGAAAAACCAAAAATCAGATGTTGCAATATCAGTTTGCTCATGCACCTCCTTAAACCATGCAGTGCCTTCTAATGATGGCTGTGCTCCAGGTGTGTTCCTGGGCACAAAATAACCCCCTATCCCTGATGGGGATCCGGATGGTGATGAAGAAGTAGGAGATGTAGAAGAAGTGGAACTGGTAAAAGAGAAATTTTGTTTGCGGATCCGTGGGCCACGAAGCGATCCTGGTATATTCTCAAGTGCTTCTTCTTCCTCTTGCATATCAAAAGGAGCTCCTTTAGATTCAGCTATGGCTGCCCTCATAGCTAATTTTGCCCTCCCCCTATTCAATTTTTTCTCTTCAGTAGCTGCAAGTAGGGCATTGATGAATCTTTTTTCTTCATCAGTTACCTTGAGACAAAGATTTGAATCATGTTTCTTTATGCCTGCAAGGTGGTATTTGAGGCGGTTTATGCCTCCAGAAATAATTCTCTCACATGGAATGCATATCACTTTCCCAAAATCATTTGGAGCTTCATAGGCAAACCGCCATGTCTTATCTCTTGCATTTTTAGGCCGAGTGCCTATATATCCAGAAGGGCATGGTGTTTGTGGCCACTCTTCTTGTGGATTTGTCATTTTTTTTAATGCTTGACCACTGCCCTACACATAAATTTATTGAAAAATGAATAAACAAAGTTAGAACTTAGAAGCTAGGAATTCAAATGATTCAAACTTCAAACTTCAACCATATCCTTAGCAAACAACAAACTTCAACCATATCCTTAGAAGCTAGGGTTTCAAATGATTCAAAATGATTCAAACTTCAAACTTCAACCATATCCTTAGAAGCTAGGGTTTCAAATGATTCAAAATGATTTTAAATGATTTGAAAACATTTACAAACAACAACAAAAACAAAAGAACATTTGTTTTAAAACTATAAAAAGTTTTCAAACTATGATAAGATGAACATACCTGGAAAGAAATTTGTCTTCTAAAATCGGTTAGAATCATCTACAATACACTCAAATCCGCCTTGAATCACTTGCAATCAGCCAAGAATGCCTCCAAACCTTCTTCTCTTCAGTCCTCAAGGCTCTTAACAATGCAAATACAAGAAAGAATGAGAAAAAACACACTCATTGCCACTTTAACCCGTCACAGGCCGCGGGCAAAACTTTCACCAGTAAATCGTGAGTTTTTATAAAAACTCGCCGAGTTTTTGCCGATTACTCGCCGAATACTCGACGAGTTTTTACCAGACTGCCGAGTTTTTAAATCGGCGAGTTAACTGGTGAAAAACTCGCCGAGCTAGGAAAATCGGCGAGTTTTCCATCTATGACCTCCCCAGAAGGACATCTTTCGGCTACATCATTTGTCATAGTTGCCTTCTCCTTGAAGAGCACACAATTATACTAGGGGGGGGGTTAATCAATATAATAAGAAATTCGTCAATTTAAAACTTTAATCTAAACAATTAACTTCAAATGCTGAAATGAATGTAGAATGGTAATATCACTCAAGTTCACAGGTACAAAATAACACAATTGATGTACACATGCATAAAACATAGAATGTACCAATAATACCACAATCCAGTAGGCAAGGAAATGATTTCTTTATTAATACCAAAAAACCCATACCCGTACAATACCAATGTTCTAGATATTTATAGAAGGTTCGGTTAGTTGGAAACCAACTGACGCATTTCCTCACCACTTAACTACCCAACTTGACTAGCTTAACAAGTGCTAAACATAATAGTTACTTTATTTCGACTACATCTATCCCCCCCAAAAAAGAAGTCGTCTTCTAGATGACTGCTGAACATGAAAACAAATAAAACTTTGACTGCAAGAAGAGGGATGAGAGGACATCCCTGTACTCGGATCTACTTTCTCTATCTTCCAGGCTTGCTCCATGGCCACGTTTTTTGCTTCCCATTGATGAGAGGTGGCAACCATAACCTATCAATGCTGTCGCTGCCCTTTGGCATCTCACCCTTGCCCTTTGCCATCTCCCTTATCTCTTTCTCTTTAACTACTTGTATGTGCCACTTGTACCAACCGTCCCTCTATAAGGATTGCTTGTGACCAACTTCCACAGGTTGTCCCGGATTTTGTAGGAATTAAGGTACTAGGAATGCCTGTGTTTGCTGTACCTTTGTCTGCCGTCCTCCAGACTGTTGTACAGGTGTCTCCACTTGTCGTATGGAATTACCTCTTATACACCCTTGTCATATGGATGTGAATAGTTGCCGTACAAACTTGAATGGATATCGTACGGATGTGGTTGGAAGTTGTATGGGTGTTGCTCGTCGTTTCCATATACTACCATGTTCAGATGAAATTTTCCAATGCCATACTTTGCCTTGCTGCCATATAGATGACTGTCGTACGAGATTTCCTTCTGAAGCATGTTTCCGTACGGACTGGTGTCTCTATTGTACAGGCGTGTGTCTTAGCATACAGATGTAGTTCCTTGTTGCCGTATGGATGGAATTCTTTGCTATTGCTGTACGATCGTACTTCCTTGTTGTCGTACAGACGTGTCCACCTTGTGTACACTATTCTGCCGTACGTCTTTTTCACTGTGCTGCTATACAGGTATGTTCTAGAAGTGCCTTTGCATGATCACTCGTCCCTCTCGTATGGCTGTTTGTACGACCATCCGTACGACTACCTCCTTGACTACTCCTTGTATTCATACGGCTACCTCAGTTGTATCTTCCTGTCTATCAATTCCTTTTCTATCGATTGTGGTAATGCTTTTTGACTTGGTCTCTTTATACGGACTTGGTTTCATTTTTTCTCCTTAGTCATACTCAGAACACTCCTCCAGGTACCTTCCTTCTGACTGAGATCCTTGTATTTGCAATATATTACATTGTTCATGGAAAACATCATAGTCTCCCAGTTGCTAGTGGAATAATCCATTAAGGGAATTTGTGTTGTCGTCTGAGCATTCCCCTAGTTTGAGCACCCCTTCCTCATCAGGTTCCATCCCTTCATAGTTTTCTCCTTCAGAGTCTGATGCCAAGTCCTGACTTATTGATTGGTTCCTAAGATCTATGATGTACTTTCTTCCTTCCAACTCAATAGATAGAGTGTTTCACTTCCAATTATGGGTAGCTCTTGCTACGACCAACCATCCCCTCCCTAAGAGGGCATCGTATCCTTTCTTTTCTAAAGGGATAACTACAAAATCAATAAAAAATTGTTTCGTACCAACAATGACTTTTGTCCCATGACTGTTGCTATGCTCTTGATTCCATGTTGGTCCGCTCCTACTAGTTGAAATGTCGGGGGCAAGAGTGTAGGTTTCCCTAATTCTTTCCATGTTTCTTATGATAAGACATATTATATTGGAACCTCCATCCACAATAGTATTTGAAAGCTCACACTCTAATATCTCCATCTCTACTACTGCTGGCATTCTCCCCATTCCTATGGTGAATAGGGTATTATCTTCTGTGCCTACTTCTCCTTCCTTCTCTTTATTTGAGGTTGTCCTTTTCGGGTTTGCCCCCTGTGTTAGTGCTACCTGCAATTGGGGTAATGTTTCTAATAAATCACCTAATTTTACTAGGATAGTAGTTTCTAGTACTTGCCTCCCAATATTTGTTACACCCCTACTGGAAGTAGGTTTTTCTGACATTGTCTTTCCTCCCTCCCCCATGCTAGCTTGATTGTCTTTTTTTGCTTCTTGAAATCTTTCCGTCCTTGTACTAACATCTGAGTAGGTTAATTTTCTGGCTTGCATCCTGGTGACCACACAAATTTCATCTTCTACATCTTCAATGTCTAGCATATTTACTCCTTTTTGTCTCGGGCAATTTGCATCTTCATGATTGCCTGGCCCACACCATTTATAGAGCATTCCTCCATTCTGTCCCCCTCCATTTTGACATTCTTGAGCAAAATGGCCCCATTCGTAGCATCTTCGGCATTGGATCATGGGCCGCCCTCGAGAATCATATTGGATTGCCTGTCGGGGTGTGTTCGTGTTGCTATTGTTATTACTACTATTGGCACCGCCTCTTTGGTTATTCCTGTACCCCCCTGGTGAAGGTTCTGTATTATTGTTCTTTGGGGGAGTTGGTGGTGTAGACTGTTCTCCAATAAATAGTATCTGGACATTCCTTGTTTTTAGGTTATAAAGGCAGTCTTTGATTGCATGACCCCTAATCTAGCAAATCTCGCAAAACATCTTTCTTAGGCATGCTCCTTTGGTATGACCCTGTTTTTTGCAGTCTGTACATCATAGGTCTTTACCTTCCTTCTTCTCATCCTTAAGTCTAGCTACTTCCTTCATTAGCTGTTTGACGTCCTTCCTCAAGGCTTGGATTGTTTTTGACTCTTCCTTACTCTCCTCAGAACTCTCACTAGAGCTTCCATGCTGTCTCCTCTTCGAGGTTTTAGTTTCGCTTTTAGTGTCCATGGCACATGTACAAGCATCTCCAAAAGTGGATGGTGGAACTATCTTCGTTTTTTTTTTCTTAAGAATGGGGTGAGTCCTTCAACAAGCTATCTTTTCTTTAACTCGTCTGCAGGCTTATTGTCCAATTTATTGATGAATTCCTTCAGCCATCTGGTATAAGCCTTCACCGATTCCTTCTTGTTTTGCCTAGTGTTATAGATTTCTGTGACAATTTCATCATCATCTCTTAACAATTTGAATTCCTCCTCAAATGCTCCACGTAAGTTATCCCAAGTGTTCTTCTTGCCAACATCCAAGTCCGCATACCAATCTATGGTGATCCCTCTTAATGTGGCAAGAAATGCCTTCAACCATTCATTACTATCATTCTCCCCGTTTGCTTGCCATATAGTGATACAGGTTTTGTAATGGCGAGTACGGTCCTCTGATCTGTCCCCGATAAATTTAGGCAATTTTTGTTTATCGATTGCCATTTTGTTTCCTTGTTGCCGCCTTCCCAATGGAACCCCTCCTCCCAAGGTAACACCACCGCCCAGTGGAACCCCTCTTCCAGATGAGACACTACTTCCTAATGGAATGCCCCTGTCGGATGGAACCCTACTTCCCATTGGAACACCCCCTCCAGATGGAACACCACTTCTCGATAAAACACCACTTCCTGATAGAAGTTTACCTCCCGATGGAACACCACTTCCTAATGGAAGTTTACCTCCCGATGGAACACCACTTCCTGATGGGCTAGACCCCTGACTCCTTATCTCCTCTTGAGGGAGTTCTTGCCGTTCAAGGGTTTCTGGTTTTCGGCAGCCGAACTGCCTTTTCGATGTGTTCGAAATGACCAAATTGGCTAGTTCCTCAATAGTATGTTCAATCCACCCTTCCCGACTTTGATGGTAATCCCCTTGTGTTCTCTAGTTATGACATCTCTCTTCTTGCTGCTGAAGACATAAGGTTCTTAGGGCGACTTCCTCATTTTCGTCCTCTGGTATTTATTTTGAATTAGGGGCATGAAGTAATTCAGTGCCTATCTCCCTCTCTTGGCTTATTGGGTTCCTCTACTTTGTGATTCTGTGCCCTCTCAGTAAACTGTTGAAGAACTTGTTGCCTTCTTCTTTCTCTCTCCATTTGTGCTCAATTGTCCTCAATATGTATGAGGTTCCTTGCCAAAAGCCGATGAATCTGTCCTAGGAGATCATGCACCACTGGTGGCATAGAGAGTTCGTTGCAAACCATGCTCTTAGGAACCGTCCTCTCATGGGCTTCCTTTTGCATGTACTGCTCAACCGCAACTTCCCATGCTGTCACTAGGTCGCGTGTCAACTGATCCTCCCTAGTTATTTCTTCCTCATCTCTATCGCTATGAATAATTTGGATGCAAGGTATAAATGATCTTCCCATTAGTCCACCCCGTCAGCACAATACTTCTAGATCCGAACTTAGGCAACGACGCCAGAAATGTAGAATGGTAATATCACTCAAGTTCACAGGTACAAAATAACACAGTTGATGTACACATGCATAAAACATAGAATGTACCAGTAATACCACAATCCAGTAGGCAAGGAAATGATTTCTTTATTAATACCAGAAGACCCACATTCGTACAATACCAATGTTCCAGATATTTATAGAAGGGTTGGTTAGTTGGAAACCAACCGACGCATTTCCTCACCACCTAACTACCCAACCCGACTAGCTTAACAAGTGCTAAACATAATAGTTACTTTATTCCGACTACAATGAACAATTATGCATGTGAACACATTAACACAATGATTTACGTGGAAATCCAATAAGGGAAAAAACCACGACAAATAAATGTTTTAATATAGATTTGATCTTTTACAATGTTTTGTAGGCTACAACCTACTAGAGGCTCCAACCCCTATGTTTACGAGCATCGACTCACTGGAAGCTTCAACTCCCACACTTAGTAGGCTCCGACCTAGTGGAAGCACCAACCCACACTGCTTGTCTTTGCGAGCACCAACTCACTGCAGACAAACTTCTTTTCCAATTGACTATGTTGCTTGCTTTAATTGATGATGGATACTTCAATTTGCACATCTTCATTCTTTAATCTGATATCTATGAAATTCTTTAGCTTCCACTCTTCATAAAGATATTCTTTTCTTACTGCACCCCTCACACTCCCGTTAATAATTCTGATATGAATATATAAATCCGATATTAAAAACTGATCATATATATTTCTTCTTCTATTCACTTATATTATTCTTTACATCCTTAAACAAATTTTAATATTTTTATATATTTATCAGATCTGAAATTTTGATCTAATACATATTCTTATTTATTCTTCTTTCTTGCCGCTCACTCTGTTTAAGTCACCTGCTCTTCTCTCACTGCTGACTACTTTTATCTTCTACTCTGCTCCTAGACTCTTATGCTCTTGTATTTTCCATATTACATACAAACACTTCTTCGACTCTGTATTCCTCCTATCATTCTACTATTATACTCCCCTTTTTCTTTTTCTATTCTCACGTTTCCTCTCATCCAAATTCCAATTTGATTTAGTGTGCATTTATATTCTTTGAAGAAACGATCATGCCTTTTGAAATGAAAAGACACATCACTCATTAAAACATTATTTGTTATTTGTATTTAATATGACTTCCTTAATCACACGAATCGTTCCAGCCATAATAGTTGATTATCAAAGTAATATTTCGTCACACTCTTATTCCATGTCATCGTTACTGTAGGATATTCAAATCATATAAATCTCCTGGCCAGCATGTCAATGTAAATTGGATGAATTGGAGCTTTATTTTCTTAATAAGACAAGTTAAAGATTGTCTTATTCTAATGTTGTTGCTGTGCATATTAATCATATGTAATGTCCTTTCTTGGAAATCGTCTTTTAATTCCCAAATTAAAAAATAGATCTTAGAAATACTGTTAATTAATAGGTAAGTTCTCAATATTATTGAAAACATAAAAGATCCATTTCCTTTTCATCCCTTAAAGACCCTTTGTTAGCTTTTTATTACTAAGCATTCTTTTCATTTTCCTGATGCCTTTAAGTCACCTTAATTCTCTTCTCTAATAGTCCTCAATAATATTTGTGACTTTCCTTGATTTTCATTTGATTTCTATATATAGTAAATGATGGTGGCAATACTTATTATTCCCTTTGTATTCTCCTTGACCTGCTACTTCTATAATATCGAGCTTAGTGATTTTCTCTCGTACGATCTTTGAGCTTGAAGATTTTCTATTCAGATTCTATGTTGACAATCTCTCTGAATTTGAATTCATTCAATGTGTAATAATAGGCTAACCCATCAGATTGACGGCTTTGAACAAGAGATTAATGAGATATTCTTCGATACTTGAGGGGATTCTTTTTGTCACTTATATTATTCTGATTTGGTTACTATCCATATATGATTATCCACGAGTTGCATATGATTCTGATTATAAATCATTGTGATTAATATTAACATCTATTTCTTTTTCAATACTCATTTCATTCCTTTTGTTCACTGATGTTTGTATGTCCTAACTCGTTGGATGGGTAGATATAGTTTTACTGGCTGGATTTTCGTGACTGTGCATTCTCTTTATGTCATATCTTCTTGACAAGTCTTGTTGGCTATTTCTTCCCACGTTAACCTCTATTCGAGAAGACATCTCCTACTTGAGCTTATGTTGATTCCATCTGCTGTGTATACTTGTGTTGAAGGAGCAATGACGTGAAGATCTGCTAACTATTACTGTATTGGATGTTCTATGCTTGACGTGGCTGAATAGATATTGATTGAGTGCTGCAATGGTGATGGACTCTTCTTACTTAGGTTGAACGAGGAGTTTTTATATCTCTTCTGTAGACTCTTCTTGTCACATTGCTTACTATACCTTCCCTTGGTGAGCTGCAGAAAATTCTTTTGTAATCATAGCTGACTGTATTGAGTTGTTCATTGTCTTCCCCACTGACTGGGCATCCACTGCTTGTTCTCCTGTCTGATACTATTGACGAGCATTGCAGGTTGCAAATGTCTTTGAATATTTTTGTGTTTATATTTTTTTCTCTTATCCCCTCTTGCCTAATACCTTTTGATGGAGTCATCTTGTTCGATTGGAGAAGTCTCATTTTTATGAAATTCTGATATATGTTTATATGTATTCTAAACAAATACTTCCTGTTATTGTTGTCTTCCATTCTCTGTCTTTAGTCACTGCTATGTGTTCTGGTGCAATCCTTGTTCGATGCCCCTTTCTCCAATGAGGGAATTCACCTTTTATACCTTATGCTAGGTAATGCTCGAAGGGACGTGTCTCTAGTGAACCGGCATTATATTCCTCCTTATTTTCTCTTAAGTAATCATATTCAAAGGATTATATAATATATTTTAGCAATTAAAATAATATCTCTGTTTTTATTTTATTGTTCATATTATGATGCAATGTCATATATTATATTATAATAATATTTTATCTAATTTTTTTATTATATTACTTTGTGCATATTGTATTCTCTTGTCTTATTATATTTATAATATAGACAATTTATTATTTATTTAATAATAAATTATATTATAATTTATTATTAAATCGATTCATTTATTTTACTATTAAATTCTATTGGCAAAATAGGGGACATGACATCATATGTTTATGTGACTTGTACAAGACAAAATGATTTATGAATCATCGCTGTTGATAGCAATCACTATCAACTGTCCACCTTCCTTGGCGTGCCTATCATTCTAAAATATTTTGTTAATAAGAGTTTGTCTTACTCAGAAAACTAATCATTGTCTTTTTCTTAGAATGAATGAATGAATTAATGAAGGTATTTTAATCATAGTTACGGGACTTGGACTCGCCTCTGACTCAAAAAGTCAAAATCCGACTCGGACTCAAACTCGACGATTGGACTCGAAAATTGGAAAATCCATGAAATTCAAAGATTTTTAAGGATTTTAAGATTTTTTCATGCATCTTTTAGTGAATTAACATCAAATACACAATAATTGAGATAAATAGAAGCTACTTAATACACATACACAATTTTGCATAGATCACATAAGTATAAAAGTGAATTTGTGAAGGAAAAAGATGAATAACACAATATAAACCTAAAGTAATAAACATAGTGTCACTGCAGTGTCAAATGTCTACAATATTCAATAATTACGAAATCCATGGTATTAAAAGTTCAAAACATATATCAAAATAACAACTAGAGTGTAGAACAGTAGAAGACTAAGGCTTATAGTAGCCTATGTCCTCCTACGAGTACACCTAAGATAAGTCATGGAAGACTATAGAGCCGTCTTCTCTCCCTGTGTCTGAGGCTGAACCTCATCCTCATCCTCATCTTCATAATCCTCATCATCAGACTTAGATCCATCACTCCTAGCCTTAGGGTCATGCACCCTCTCTCCTCGCGCTGTAGCCTCCTCGATTGCCATCGCTATTGCCTCAGGCTCTTGATCCACCTAATCAATCCACTCCACATCTTCATCACTGAAGACAAGATCAACAATCTCTATGTTCCACTTTGCATGTGGATCAACATTCTTTAATACAATCGGTGATGTATCAGTGCCAAGGATTTGTCTATGGCGAAGGCGAAGGTTGTAGTGAACAAAGACAAGATCATTCAATTATTTCATTGCCAACTTGTTGCACTTCTTTGAGTGTATATGCTTAAATAGACTCCAATTACGTTGGCATCCTGATGCACTAGATGGCTGGTTCAAGATGCGAATTGCAATCTTCTGTAAATTTGGCACCTTAGTGCCAAACATCTCCCACCATGCATTTGAACAATCTTTCTTTAAATCAATTCAATAACTTTGATTTTATCAAATTAAAATGGTAATATAATTAGAAATTAAGATGTAGAATCAAAGATTTTTACTAGGCATCAATTTTTTCCTATTTCTCTTGCACAACTCCCGTGCAAATAAGTTCCCTTGAGCTTTGTTAAACAACTCAATCTCACGGACTGCAGTTGTTCCAACTCTTGAATCAGGTGACATTCTCTCTACAACATCATAGAGGCTACTCCACACCTCATCACCAACCTTGAAATGTGGACTGAATTGGTATGTTGGATTAAGGAAGTAGATTGCTGTAACATCTAGATTTTACAGTTCTAATTTAACATCTAACATACTCAAGGAATATAGATATAATTTTGATTTCATAGGAAGGCATTTACATCATTCATGTTCATGTGAATATGATTTACTGTTAAAAACAGTTATACAAAATTTTCTTAACTAAAAAGAGTTGAATTACCATCAAATGAAATTACTACAAACAGTGAAAACCACATACCTCGGAAAACTGAGTTCGAATCAAACTAGGGATGCTTCTGCAACCACCCGGGTTAGTCCACAAATACATTATAACAACTTCATATGACAACTATCATCTAAAAACTATTTTCTTAAAATCAAATTAAATACGTCTATTATTTTAAATTAGGGCATCACTTACCACTGTATCAATTAGGGCATTGTTTACCTTCGGTTCATTTAGGGCTTTTGATACCGCTATCTCACTTAGGGCTTCCAATACCACGGATTCATTTTAGGGCTTGCGCGACCACAGATTTCAATTTAGGGCTTCCAATACCACGGATTCATTTTAAGGCTTCTGCAACCACGGATTCAATTTAGGGTTTCCAATACCACTATATCATTTAAGGTTCCAGTTGTCACCCAATCAATTAAGGCTTCAGATTTCTTTTCCTTCCAATTACTTATCTGTGACAGTTTCTCGAGATTAGATAAATATTTATATTTAATATTCATATAATGAAAACAATTCACAAATCAGTCCAAGTGTAAAGTAATGATAACCATGAAATACTTCAATTTAATCTTACCTCCTCATAAATAAAAATGATAATACCTGTTTCCAAAAAACAATTGAATGCATGGCTTATCTTTGTCTGACGCATTTTCGACATCTTGTGAGAGGTGAAACATTGTCAGGGGCTTAACCACCCAACCTCGGACCACAACATATCTCCACACGATCTCTAACGAGAAAGGCCCTCCCTATCCGGAATTGACAATCAATTATAAATTATAAATAATCGTATTAGTTAACCTTTCATCTTAATTTCATGAATTCGCGATTAACGATCAACTAACATGTCATCTGCACTTGAAATCATAACGACCAACTTACCATTTTGCCAGATTATATCAAATTAAACTACCGACTCCATGTAAACCTCAACAGTCATATTTCAAGCTAGGTCAAAAATTGGGATGTAACATATCATTCCCCTTGTGGTTCATCGTCCTCGATGAACTGGAAATTGCAGTGAACATTATAATGGAGTATTTTAAAATTGGAATGTAACGTACCATTCCCCTTGTGGTTCATCGTCCTCGATGGCCTCTACAAGAATCGGAATCGGATCGAAATCGGCAAGGCCGAATCAAATCGTGAATCGGCCATGAATCGGAATCGAATCGGCCATGAATCGGAAAATTTAAAAAACCCTTGAAATTTAGTGAGTAACTTATTTCATAAACCCTTTATCGCTGATTCGATTCACCGATTCACAAAAAATCGGTTGGCTTGAATCGAATCGCCAAATCGCGTGAATCACATGAATCGCCGTGATTCTTGGAACTATGATATATATATATATATATGACATTGTGATATCATTTCATTTCTTAATTGGGTAAGAATGAAAATCATAATCGAAACTCAAGATCCATGTTTACTTTAAAGTTTCTAGGAAGATACTTGCATGGTAATACAAAATTTATTACGTACTCACCTGAGTTCTCTTACCTCATTTGCGATTTTCTTAGCATCTTTTGAGTTGGTTCTATTTCATGTTCTTGTCATACTCATGCAGGCACTCACCATATCATTAGTTCAATTTCTTTTTGAAATCTTTATTTAAGAAAAAATTTCAGGGTTCAATGATTGAAAGTAGGATAAGCATTCAAAATTGAAATTCTTCAGCCAACAAGTCTAGATCATAACTTGATCATAATTTAAATCACTCATACGTACCATCTGACACAAGGTCCTCATTAATGGACAGATCATCCTTGCAACTTACAGATTACCTGTAATAGGTTAGTGAATCCATGTTTTTCCATTGCAACCTTGGCCTTCAAGCCCAATATTTCATTAGAATAATCATTTCATGATAGGATATCTCCAAAACAGTATATATCAGCTCAATAAGTAAGTTAACATCGCATGCATATTATACATATATAATAATGTGTCAAGGGTAAAAACATGATATACTATGCAAGATTATCAAATCAAGATCATAAGCATTTGAAACAATTCATAAGATTCTCATCTTTGCAAATACTTGAAAATTCATCTTTTCCATTTTTGTGATTCAGGCTTCCATGTCCATCTCATCAAAAGTTCACATCTGTAAACAAACATTGATAGTTCCAACTCCTTACTGGAGCACATAATGATCTTTTCGTTTAACCAACATCAGAAAGAATCACGGTTCACAATTTTGTTTTCATTCAATTCAGGTTCAAATTGGTAACAATTTAATTCTTTCATTAATTTGGGTCGACAAACCCGCTCATGATGGATTTAGATATCACTTTATCAAGATTTTAAACTGTGTTTGGATTGCGCAAGTCTAGGCATCGAGACCCTTTTTTTAATCTTCTCATTCTCGACAAAGAATGGCCCTCCCACTAGGGATAATAATATGTAACATTTTGGTCCTGCCACTGGGTAATCAGGTGGGTTGAAGTCCCAATAGTTATTCGACAAAATAATTGAAGCCTCAGGACAATCAACAAGATCAATTGTTCTGGCAAATCTGCCTAATTCCACCCTGGCCAAGGATTTCAAAATTTGGGTCGTCAAACTCGATCTCTACCACTCAGCTTGCCAATCCTTTTTATCTTTTTAATTGTTTATACGTTTGTTCACTTTGTATCATTTCAACCTTCCTGGCTATTCTGATTGATTTTCCAGTGTGTTTTTTTTCAGTTTCGATTTCAATATCCGGATATGCAAAAATAAATCTTTTTCAACATTTTCATTTTTAGTTTTTCAAAAACAGTGCTGGACCCAAGGTTTCAGTGTTGAACCCAGCGCTCTGATACCATATGTAACATCTAGATTTTACGGTTCTAATTTAACATCTAACATACTCAAGGAATATAGATATAATTTCGATTTCATAGGAAGGCATTTACATCATTCATGTTCATGTGAATATGATTTACCATTAAAAACAGTTATGCAAAATTTTCTTAACTAAAAAGACTTGAATTACCATCAAATGAAATTACTACAGAAAGTGAAAACCACATACCTCGGAAAACTGAGTTTGAATCAAACTAGGGATGCCTCTGCAACCACCAAGGTTAGTCCACAAATACATTATAACAACTTCATATGACAACTATCATCTAAAAATTGTTTTCTTAAAATCAAATTAAATACGTCTATTATTTTAAATTAGGGCATCACTTACCATTGTATGAATTAGGGCATTGTTTACCTTCGGTTCATTTAGGGCTTCTGATACCGCTATCTCACTTAGGGCTTCCAATACCACAGATTCATTTGAGGGCTTCCGCGACCATGGATTTCAATTTAGGGCTTCCAATACCACGGATTCATTTTGGGGCTTCCGCAACCACGGATTCAATTTAGGGCTTCCAATACCACTGTACCATTTAAGGTTCCAGTTGTCACCCAATCAATTAAGGCTTCAGATTTCTTTTCCTTCCAATTACTTATCTGTGACAGTTTCTCAAGATTAGATAAATATTTATATTCAATATTCATATAATGAAAACAATTCACAAATTAGTCCAAGTGTAAAGTAATGATAACCATGAAATACTTCAATTTAATCTTACCTCATAAATAAAAATGATAATACCTGTTTTCGAAAAACAGTTGAATGCATGGCTTATCTTTGTCTAACGCATTTTCGACATCTTGTGAGAGGTGAAACATTGTCAGGGGCTTAACCACCCAACTTCGGACCATAACATATCTTAAACACGATCTCTAACGAGAAAGGTCCTCCCTACTCGGAATTGACAATCACTTATAAATTATAAATAATCGTATCAATTAACCTTTGATCTTAATTTCATGAATTCGCAATTAACAATCAACTAACATGTCATCTGCACTTGAAATCATAACGACCAACTTACCATTTTGCCAGATTATATCAAATTAAACTACCAACTGACTCCATGTAAACCTCAAGAGTCATATTTCAAGCTAGGTCAAAAATTGGGATGTAACAGTTGCTGCATGTATAGGCCTATGAAGTAGATTGTGCCAACGTTTATCAATGACATCCCATATAGGCCTATACCTATCTCGATTCCTTGCAAAAAAAGAGTGAATGACCTTCTTCAGCCTATCCACGCCCTCATAAATGTAGCCCAGAGGGCTTCTCTCCATCAACAGTTCGTAGGAGAACAACAAGCGGCTTTACGAACTGCAATCATTATGAAAGTTGGAAGAGAAACAATCAACTTTAAGTTTTTTCTTTAAAAAATGATCAATAATTTATAAAATAATTTTATAAACTAAAAAAGTTGAAATGAGGACAAAAAAGAAAATTACCATCACGAGATTGGCAATCGGTGTCCAAAAAGAAGCCTCATCAAAAACGCGATCAACTGCATCAATCCCTACAGTGGTCTTTGCATATGATGATGCAATCCGCTCCTCACTAACAAACATGTGTCTCAAACCTCCCTTTGAATCAAGCAAAAATTTCAAGGTGAGAAAATTGGTTGCAAATCTAGTAACCCTTGGACGAGACAACTCCTTTTGGTCATTGTGTTTCCCAATGAGGTTGAGGACCCATGCATGATTATATATAAATTTGCATACACTCCTTCCTTGCTCTATAATTTTTTTTTATTCAAGGGAGTTTACCAAGATCCTCTAACATGAGGTCAATGCAATGAGAAACGCAAGGGGTCCAAAATATGTGAGGGTGTCTCTCCATAAGTATCTTTCCTGCAACAACATAATCTGCTGCATTATCTATAACTATCTGCATCACAAGTTTCTCACCCACGTCCTTTATCACTTCATCCATTACCTCACAAAGATATTCAACATTCTTTGTTTTTCTTGAGGCATCAATTGATTTCAAATAAACCATGGCATCTGAAGAAAAAGAAACAAATTAGTATAATGATCAATGATGAATCATAATTTATAAACTTGATCACTTAAGTACAAGTTCTATTTCTAAATTTTTAATGTCTAAGTACAATTACCTGATGAGGAGACAAGAAAGTTGAGAAGTGTTCTACTCCTATCAGTCCAACCATCAGTCATGATGGTGCAAGCCTTCATCTTCCACACCTCATGCTGCTCCTTGATGGCACCTCCTACATCAGCCACCCTTTGGGTCAAAATAGGGCCTCCTAGCTCGTCAGCATTAGGGGCTTCGAACCCCAGACCACAAATAGTAACAACATTGATTGCAATTTGCCAATAAGGGAACCTAAAAAAAATAAAACAAAATATAATATTAAACAAATTAGTATATGATAATTAAATATGAAAACAAAATACCAAGTTAAAATAAACAAAATAAGCAAATTATTGTCTCTTGAAAGTTGAAAGTTGAAAGCAAGAGAAGACATAAATTAAAATTTAAATAAATAACTACCTTGCTGCATTGAATGAAATGTTGTTGTAGATGAAGAAGTCTCAAAGTGCTAATTTTGCATAATCATGCTTCTCCTTGTTCCAACCCATGCTCTCAAGCGATGGTTGTGCACCTAGAGCCGTGCGTAGAACAAACATGGAATCAAGTGTCAATGTTTGCTTACAAATGCGAGGCTCAATGGTCACACACGTAGAAGCAGTAGCATCCATAGGTAGAGTAGGGGATAATGGAGAGTGAAAACTAGAAGATCCCTGTTGGGCTAGTTGTGCCATTTCTTCTTGTTGCTTCCTTCTTAATTCTTTTTCCTCCATTTTATCCTCTAGAAGAGTTTGCATGTCTCACATAACATCTTGGGGTACATCTTTGCATTTTTTAGCATCACGCCTAGGTATATGTGCCAGGTGATACTTCAATCTATTTATGCCTCCCTTGTTATATACTACACCACAATGCCAACATCTAACAACTCCCTTTTTGTAGCCCGGGATGGCATGTTTCCAAGCCCTATCCCTTGCTTTTGCAACATGTCTGCATCAGGGTTTAAATGCAAGCCTAGTTCCACTTCTAAAAGGCTCACCCTGAGGCATGATGTCAATGTGTTTGCTGCTTCAATATTAATAAATTATAAATAGAAAAAAGTTAGCATAAAATCAGATTTTTATACTCTAGGGCCTTCTTACTTTGCCATCAAGGTAAATTAAAATAAATCTAGATTTTAAATAGTATATAGTAGAAGTAGAGACTAAAACAAATGTAAACAAAATGGGAAGTAAAAAATATGAATGTAAAACATATTACAAAACAAACACAAAGAAATGCAATTTGTTGCTTACCTTTTCAAATTTGCACAAAGTCAAACAATGGAAATGCAAGTAAGTTTGTAGAAGCCTCCTCCAAATGCTTCTTTAAGCTCTTCTCAATGCTTAAGTGCAAGCTACAAAGTTGCACAAACCATCAACGATCGATATGGTAGAGCCAACCAGTTTGCTAATTTCTCTCTCAAAACCCCAATACTCTTCTCCAAATCTTTCCTCTCTATTACAAGTATAAGCAAATGGTGGAATGACCATTTTAGGTCAAAAAGATGTTATAATAACCAAAAATTTTCAACTTAAGTCCTTGTTCATTTTAATTTTTACACTTTTATTAACTTTGCTACTAGCGAGAGTCCTGGGCTCGGGACTTGGCGAGTCTAGCAAGTCCTTGGACTCGGAAAGTCCAACTGGACTCTGCCAAGACTCGGCCGAGTTTGAGTCCAGAGGCCAATTGCCTCGGAAAGTCCGCCTCTGCCTCGGACGTGTAGAGTCTTGCTTAGACTTGTAGAGTCCCGGAACACTGATTTTAATGACGTCTACGAGACCATCCAACCTATGGGACTCTTTTCATGTTCTATTCAATGCCAAGGTCTTATACATGTAAATTGGTAATCTATTTTTTCTCTCCATCATTGAGATCCCTCTAATTCATGATGTATTTCAAATTGTTGTGATCCATTTTAATTACAAACATGCCTCCCACCAAATATGATATGAAGTTGGCCAATGCATGCATGGTGGCCAACATCTCCCTATTATAAGTGGTTGAGCTTTTCTTAACCTATCTCAATTTTCTTGTCTCCCTTCCCTTGATGCATCACGTTGTAACTCAAACGGTTTGCTGAAATCAGTAAGTGCTAAGACTAGATAGGAAGACGTCATCTTTTTGAAATGTTTGAAACACTCTTGACTGAATTCAGACCATACAAAGGCTCCCTTCTTCGTAAGCTCTACAAGTGGGGCTGTTGTTTGTGAGAAGCCCTCCACAATTTTCTTTTAACAACGACACAAAGCCAAGAACCCCTTCAGCTGAGTGAGACTTGTAGGAGCCATTGATTGCTGGCTTTAATCTTTTTCGCCTCCACTTATAGTCCATCTGTGATAATGATATGGCTAAGGTATAAAAGCTTTGTCATGCCAAATTCACATTTTGACTCGACATATGAAGGCTCACCCTTCAAAACTCTCAAGATCTCTAAATGTTGCAAATGCTCTTCCCAAGTTTTGTTGAAAATCAAGATATCATCAAAGAAGATCAGCACAAATATCTGTAATTGTTTCCTAAACATTTATTTCATGCAATTTGGATTGTGGCGTGGGCATTAGTTAGTCGAAGGGACATGACCAAAATCTCAAAGTGGTCGTAATGACATTTGATGGTTGTCTTCTCAATGTTCTCAACTCTCTCATCTTGACTTGATAGTATGTTGACCTCAAGTCTATTTATGAAAACTAACTCCCTCCATTTAATTCATCAATCAACTCATCAATCTGTGATATGGTGTATCTTTTCTTGATTGTTTTCCTAATAAGAGCCTGTAATTGATACATATTCTCATTGTTCCATCTTTTTTCTTCATTGAAACCACTGTTGAAGCAAAAAGGGTCTTACTTGGCTTTATGTGTCTCATCTTGAACAATCCTTTAATAGCTTTCTCAATTTCATCCTTATGCTTCTTCAGTTGATGATAAGGGTTGGCAATCACTAGTTTGGTCCCTTCTTCCAACTCTATGACACATGTTAGCCGACTGGATGGTTCCGGCGGTATTTTGTATTCTGTAGCCGACAGTCCGGCGGTGTTTTTGTAGCCGACGGTCCGGCGATATTTCTGTAGCCGATGGTCCGGCGGTGTTTCTCTAGCCGACGGTCCGGCGGTGTTTCTGTATTCTGTAGCCGACGGTTCGGTGGTGTTTCTGTATTCTGTAGCCGACGGTCCGGCGGTGTTTCGGTATTCGGTAGCCGACGGTCCGACAGTAAATAGTTTGTAACGGATAGAATAATTGTGGCTGACGGACTCCTTCGGGAAGGTTCGGCAGTAGTATTTATATTCCGTCTGGGATCATTGTAAAGCATCATTAATCTACTATTGCGAATATAATTCTGCTATTCTGCTATTATTGTCTGTATGTGTTGACTTCTTTACCTGTACGGTAAACATTTGGCGCCGTTGCCTTATGAATCTGGAAGGTGGGAGGAATAAAGATTAATGCCAAATCAGCTTAACAAGGATCGGAATAAGGTGAAGGGAAAAGATGGAATCCGTATTGCGCAAGAGAATTTAATTCTAGCACAGCAAGCCGAACGCTGATGAAGATTTCAAAGGATTGCCGACGGAAACCGAAGTGCGGAGGAATTGTTGGAGGAGACTCGGCAGCGGGTGGAATTGGTGGAAGAAGCATGGGAGGAGTTCTTGAATTTGTGTTCGCCAAGGGAAGAAAATTCAGACGGGAGAGCATCAACTCGCACGGCTCGCGGTGCCGACAGAGCACGAGCGCGGAGTGACCTCTTCGTCCAGGATAGACTTCCGCGGGAAACAATTTCGGAGGATCCTCCGTCTTCACCAAGGTTCGCCGCTGTCGGCACCTCCGGTGTAGGAGTGCAGACCGCCGGTGTGGGAGTGCAAACCTCTAGTGTGGGAGACCAGTCCGCCGGTGTGGGAGTACAGACTGCCGGTGTGGGAGTGCCGACCACTGTAGGATTGCAGACTTCCAGAGTTATGGCGGGACTCAAAGAAAAATTACCAAAATTTGAAGGCGATGGTACAGCCGACCCCCTCCGACATTGTAAGACATGTGAGACGATCTGGCGGGCAAATGGAATCACAGATGCCGACGAATGGGCCAGGCAATTCCCGGCAACCCTACGGGGTGTCGCGATTGATTGGTTTTCGGATATAGATCCGCAGAAGCTGGATACATGGGATAAAATTAAAAAGGAGTTCTTGGCCGAATTTAAACTCTTACGGGATGATAATGAAATCGTAGCGGAAATTTTCAATACCAAGCAAGGGAAGCACGAAACTGTCCGTGTCTACGCCAGGAAATTGAAAGACTTAATAAACAAAATGGAAAGCAAGCGAGCGGACGGATTGCAGAAAAGGTGGTTTGTTGACGGCCTACGCTCGAAGTTGCGGAGGAAAATGAAAATTGTGCCACTGTCATCATATGTGGACGCGTATAACAGAGCACTGGACCTTGAAAGTGAGCAGAAGACAAAGAAGAAGAAAACTAGCTCCTCTGATTTTGATGACGACGAGCCTGCCGGAGATGATAGTAGCGACGACGAAGGCAGCAGCAAGAAGGTTCGTGCCCTACAGAAGGATATGGTTCACATGATGAAGGAATTTAAAAACATGCAGAAGGAGCCAAAAGGCAGTGAGCTGTGGTGCACAGAGTGTAAGATAGACGGGCATACTAAAGGATCGTGTCCAAAGAACCAATTCTGTGACATTTGTCAGATCATGGGCCATTCGACAAAGGAGTGCCCCTTTAACATGAAGACAAGAGGACCTTCGCAGGTGTTTCTCACACAGGAGGCTTCCCCGTCGGGTAGTAGCGGAAACACGAATACCGCCGGTGCTACATCTGGAGGATATAGGAATAATAGCAGAGGGCAAAATAACAACAATGCAACCAATAACAATAATGGAAGCCGAAGTCGAACCCAGTATGATGCAAACGGACGGCCGATCGTTCAATGTCGAGCATGTAATTTGTGGGGTCATTTTGCACGGGATTGTACAGCGGCAAACACACCGAAATTATTATGCAGATGGTGCGGACCCGGCGATCACGAAGATTCCAAGTGTCCAAAGGTTGGAGTAAACTTGATCACTGTTGGCACGGATATAGAGGAGGTTCTGGCAATTACACGGAGGCAAACAGAGGAAAAGAGAAAAGTGGGGGAAGCGCAGGCGGAAATTGCAAAGGCATCGTTGGCGGGGACATCTTAGTTGAAGGATATTACCGGCACCTTGGCAAGGAACTTTGCAGAACAAAACATTGTACGACAGATCCTACAAACGGAGATACCGGTCAAGATAAGTGACCTCCTTCTCACAATGCCCCAGTTACGGACGGCCATTCTGAATCATACACCGTTTTCGAAAGCAACGGAGGACACAGGAAGGGACAGTAGGGAAGCGACGACAACAGACCTAATGCTGCTGGCACTCACCTTCGGACGGCATCCAGCGGTCGTCAAGATGGGGATTTTGGGAAATGTTTTGACAGAGACAATTGTTGACGGAGGGTCCGGCGTGAATGTGTTGCCGGAGGATACTTGGAAGAAGTTGGGAAAGCCGACGCTGTGGCCACCTGCATTTTAGTTGCTCACGGCAGACCAACATGGAATCAAACCGTTGGGAATTCTGAAAGCGCAACCGGTAACAATTGGTACACAACCATTTTTATTGGATTTTGTGGTCATTCCATTAAAAAGAAAAGGCTATGATGCTATTCTGGGACGGGATTGGTTGGTGCAAGAAAAAGTACAACATGATTGGAAACACAATACCCTATCAATGGAGCGCGGAGGCAAAAGATTCATAATTGACCTGCATACGCAAATGGTTGGCGAGGAGGCAGCATTGTCAGATTCTGACAGTGAAGGCGAAAGTGATGACGAAGGACAGAGGAGAATGGAACCGGATGAAGGAGGAGTATTGAGACTTGACGGAGGATCGAATGACGACGACTTGGAATCGGTTAATGGCCTTTACCACTGGCAGATAGAAGACTACGAACTCTTTCCAAGTTGCAATATGCTAAGGGTCGACGAAGATGAGAAAAAGGAGGAAAATGAATGTCCGGAGGAATGCAGGGAAGTGGAAGAAGGAAAAGTTGCCATGGTTGAAGCTGAGGGGAAGAACATACAGTCTGAACATAGAAAAACGAAAAATTCCACTGTCCGGTACATGGTGAATGGATCGCGCGGAAAGAAAAGGTTACACCGCAGCGTAAGATTAGTGGAAGGGCACCGACAGCAAAGAAATAATCCAATTGCGCGACGACCACAAGCATAGTGGGCGATGGGGGTGGCACAGAACAAACGTAAGGTGTACGACGGTTAGAATGAAATCAAAGTGGAAAAGTTTAGGGGCAGATGGGTTGGACCATATCAGATTCGGAAGGTCGGTGACAATGGAGCGATTAGATTATCAACTTTGGACGGGCAGAACGTACCTCTGGTAGTCAACAGATCCAAATTTAAAATATATAGGGCCGGGAAGACTTCGTCGCTGTCACAAGATGGCCAACTGACTCCGTCGTCGTTGTAGAATGGTGATGCCGGGAGACAAAACAGAGGTACCTTTGATATTTGATTTCTTTTAGGGAAGAAAAAAAAAAAATTGATTGAAAAAAAAAAATGAAAAGAAAAAAAAAAAAAAAGGAAGCTGCGGACAGATAGGCCCCGCGGGCAACAACTGTTGGAGGACCCCGCGACTGACGAAAGAAAGGCCCCGCGGCTGACGAAAGAAAGGCCCCGCGGGCAAGCATACCCGCGGGCGTCGATGTTGGAAGCCCCGCGGGCAACAGTTGTCCGCGGCCAGCGAAGTTGAAAGTTCCGTGGGTCCGTGGGCAAGAGACCTCCGCGGAGTGTGAAGCCTCGGGGCATAATGATTGCTTTGACAGAGAACGAAGGTTCCGGCAGGAAAAGTAAGAGCCCCCGCGAGGATAATATTGCTCCGACGGAGAAAGAAAAAAAGCTCCCGCGGGCGTAATATTTTATAGAATCCTCGCCCAGTTAGCCGCCGGCGGAAGAATGGGCCGCGGGTAGAAAAAGAAAGGCCGTGGGGAGAAAAGAAAGGCCACGGGGAGAAAATGAGTCATGGGAGTCTGACCAGTTGAGAAGAGTTGAAGTTGCTGCAGGCATGGACTTTCTGTGTACCAGAGGTAGTAGGAGCAGGTGTTGGTTGTGAGGCTGTCTTGGTGGATGCGTAGAGAGCTCGGGAGGAGCTGATCATCCAGTTGGAGGCAGTGCAACGACAGTTGGCTTAGGGTACCGAGGAATTGAAAACAGAGAAATCAGCACAGGTGGCTATCAAGGTCAGCTTGAGGAGACAGTATTGTGTTAGCAGAGGCTACAGATGTAACGGGATGAATGTGGAAGTGATATGACAGAAGCAGATTTCTCTTGTTGTAGTCACTCTATTAATGTATTTTGTTTGTTAATTTGTCTCGGATATTTTGTCAGTCGTCAGGAGACGACTTTTCTTTTTGGGGGGGATGGTGTTAGCCGACTGGATGGTTTCGGCGGTATTTTGTATTCTGTAGCCGATGGTCCGGCGATGTTTCTGTAGCCGACGGTCCGGTGGTGTTTCTGTAGCCGACGGTCCGGCGGTGTTTCTGTAGCCGATGGTCCGGCGATGTTTCTGTAGCTGATGGTCCAGCGGTGTTTCTGTAGCCGACGGTCCGGCGATGTTTCTGTATTCTGTAGCCGACGGTTCGACAGTGTTTCTGTATTCTGTAGCCAACGGTCCGGCGGTGTTTCGGTATTCTGTAGCCGACGGTCCGGCGGTAAATAGTTTGTAACAGATAGAATAATTGTGGCCGACGGACTTCTTCGGGAAGGTTCGGCAGTAGTATTTATATCCCATCTGGGATCATTGTAAAGCATCATTAATCTACTATTGCGAATATAATTCTGCTATTCTGCTATTATTGTCTGTATGTGTTGACTTCTTTACCTGTACGGTAAACAACACACTCTATTTGTCTCTCAGGAGGAACTCTATGGGGAAAGCCACCAAAAACCTTAGAGTGATTGGATATTACCTTCTGTATATCCATCTGATAACTCCTAACTTGCTGCTTGGAAACAGTAGGCATAATAAGACACTGTGCTACCCAATCCACCTCATTCTACCTGAGTAACCATTTCATTCTCTTCAGTGTAACCACTCTAAGCTTACGATCTAATGGTCCCATAAGTGCCACTTTCCTTTTATGATGCTTGAACCTCATTTCCAATCTCTCTAGATTAATAGTAAACTCTACTAAGGACTTCATCCACGACATAACAAGAATAACATTATAATCACTCATTTTTATCATATGGAAATCATGCACCAACTTGTAATTGCCCGTTCAAATGCATAGATTAGAGATTATATGAGAGTTGAGAAGCTTATGCCCACTACCAACTATCACTTTAAACTCATCATGTTGTTTCGTCTGTAACCTCCACTATGCTACAAAACTTTCACCGACGAAGTTATTTGTAACTTGGTGTAGCTTCCACATCTATCAAAGAGATCACTAGTCTCTATATCACACCCCTCACTTTGAAGGTGATTGCTTGTTGGACATTGGTAAGTCGTGTGATGGTCCTACAATACTGATACTCTATTTTGATGTATTTTCTCCATTGATTTTCCCTGAATATCCAACTGATTTGAATCATTCTGCATCTGATGTGAATCCTTCTGGAAATTTTATATTTTTCTTATCTTTGTCCTTTGATTTTACAAGGGTTCCATGCCTTTGGCATTCTTGATAGCTTCCTACCATGTGGTAGTATTGAGGCCCTTAATCCACCCTTTAAATGGATCTGCTAAACCATCCATGAACAAAATCACAATTCTTTTCTATGAAATATTAGTTATTAGTCACCAAAACTAAAATCCTGTAAAATTCTGCTATATATGTTTCAACTAGTCCTCATTGTCTAAGCTGGGCTAACTCCTTGAAATGCAATTTTGGATGCTTCTTATCGAATATTTCAGTTAGTATTTAAGTGAACTCCACATAGGAAGTAATATGATTGTATTCCATGATAGCCAATGCATGATGCCACCACTCATGCAATTCCATCCAAACGAATTGCTGCATACTTAGTAGCCTCCTTCGGCATGCTCTTCTTGCCAGATCTCTCATAATAAGGTAGTGTAAGCTTGCCTACATCATTTGCATTTTATAATGCTTTCCTCTGTCACTAGTGCAAGGCAAATACTTCATTGTGACATCCAAGTATTCCTAGCAGTTATCGCTATTCAAAATTCATCTTCTCCATTCTCCCAATATTGTCAAAACTGATTTCGTAACGTTGTAATTTGAGGGTTAGGCTCTAGCTGTACTGAAACCCTTGGTGCAAAGGTGGGTATAAGTTGCATTGAGGTCACTGTTTCTTGTTGGCCAAGTTGCATGTCCAAAGTTTTCATCAACGCGCCCTCCATTGCCACCATTATGTTCATTATTTCTTCCATAGTTCTCTATTATTTCCACCACCATTATTTGCATTCACATTAATGCCCATTGGCTTGGTCAACATTTGCATCATTAGATCCATCCACTTATTCTGATCTCGAGCTCCCAGCTCAGCCTATTGCTTACCTTGTACTAGAGCATCAAATATTTTGAGAGATCTCTCTTCACCTGGTTCTCTTCTCTCACTCATATTACTTGTGTCTTGCACATCCGCTTTTCCTATGTTTTCTTCACCTCTACCCATATATTCTTCCGAGACTCTTTGTTATTCTGGCCATAATTTAATACAACTCTATTTCTTTGTGTATTGTAATGGTGAGTAAATGGTTTTTGTTCATAACCCGACATGTTATTCAACCTTTATGATGCACCCTCTATGATGACAAGATATACTGCTCTGTTGCCCTGTAATAGAAGCCCTTGGTCTTGTTGTGACCTTTTTCACAACATTCCCCAATTGCATGGCACCCCATCTTTTATCCATTTGGCTCTTTTTGTTTTGATCTTCCTAGTAGTTCTGATTCTGTCTCTTAAAGCTTCCAGGATCTAGGTGAGAATTAGTAAGGATTGGTCTAGAGAATATTGAAAAGAGATGAAGTCAAAAATCTTGTCAAAGAATTCCATCTACATGCCCAAATTACACTCGAGCTATTTTGGAATTTGTCAAATATTGAACAAGAAAGATTCAAATCATGAAAAGCCTGTAAAATCATAAATCTGTCATATTCTCATTGCACATTCATTTGGGAAGGTACTCTATGCTAAACACCAACATGATGGGTTCTTAGTCATGCATTATCGAAAAGGAAGATGACGGACAAATCGATTAAGAGTTGAAAATCTCATAGAGTGCACTGAAATTAAAAAAATTTTAAGTGAGAGGCTTATAACATGATTTCAAGGCACTCACAAGTTGATGGTAGGACTCAGGGATATTCAATGTGTTAAGAACTCAAAATTTTTCCCTAATGACCAGTTTTAAAGCTTTGCTCCTGAAGTTGAAAATTCACTCATAGAAATCAAAATGCTCTTTAAATTGGGAAGGTTATTGTTGCAAAGGATAATGTGCACCCCATTGAAAGGGACGCATTGACAAATACTATTTCATGCAATTGAAGGAAAGTATGCGAGAGTTGAAGGGCCCGATGATAGGACCTACTTTGCGCTAAACAACAATGATGAAGTAAACTTCAAAGATAAAGAGGGGCATGAATTTTCTAAGTTTGTGTATTGAGTGCAGATCAGTGTGAATGTAAAATGTAGTAATTAAATTCACGGATTGCGCTAAGATATTCACAATGTAGAATAACAAGCGAAGGCTTCGAAAGGGGGCACAAAGAGTACCAAACGAGCATGCACCTCTCCAAGTTTGCATTCAACGCATACACAAAACATCATCTTGATCATTAAAGAATTTGATCTCTCAATCATGGATGCTTGTGGATTTTTTGATACACTCATTCTTCTTGTATCTTCCAAATGTTGTCTGCAAGGCCACACAAGATAAAGTGGAGCAATAATCGTAAAAAAGAGTCCATCATAGAATCCAAAAATAAGAAGGTGCAAGTCCATGCGGTCAAAGGAAAAAATCCTTAACCACTCCAAGACCCTGTTGTTCCTTGTCCATGGGTGCATATTGCACATGGTCTTGGATTTTCTTGCCGTGGATAAAAATCTGAAACTACACCTATATTGTGCCTGATCACATATTTAACATGGTTAAGGATTTTCTCTGCAAAGTATGAAATCTATGATTACTTAAAATCTCTGCCCAAGCTTTTGACTAGTGCATAATTTACATTCTCATGGATTTTTATTGTAGACAAAATCATGGAATGTGCAAAAGGATAAAACTGCTTGAGAAAGGTGTAAGTGCACCCAAACAGATTGCGTTATAGGTCAAGGAACATTAAAAAAAAGTATATATGGAATGGATGAGTTGCACCCAACTTACATAGCACGGTTAATAAAATCTGTGGGTGTAGACATTTTATAATAGTGTACGATTTATTCTAGGTTGAATATTCCTCATTTTGGATAATTTTGCTTATGCAACTAAGCTTCTTTTAAGAAAATTAAATTTGTATATGTCCATGTGTAATGTTCCCAACATGGTACCCATGCAAGTCACCCCTTTTACGTTGAACCATGTCTACTCAATAGTACGGGCCTACCAGCCTACTCAACCATACATTACCACCATACCAGTATGTATTGCCAATGTGCTAGTCCACATTGCCACCGTAGTAGTCAACATTGCCAATGTATTAGTTGGCTCTGCCAACGTACTACTCTGGGTAACCTGTACTATTGGAGGGAATGGATTGGTTGTATGATAGATGAAGGGTGCAATGATGTATGACTGTATGGTGAAGCATGTTGTATAGCGAAGGAGGGGTGGGTCATATGGTGTGATGGGGTTATACAGTGCCTAGCACAGGCTGTATGGATGGTTTTAGGTGAAGGTAGTCTGCTAGAGATGGAGGGTGCGATGGCTTACAACCTTATGGTGAAGGATGTTGCACAGTGAAGGAGGGATGAGTTGTATGGAGTGGAAGACAGGGTTGTACGATGCCTAGCACATGCCATACGAACGGTTGTAGGTGAAGGCAGTCTGCCACAAATGGAGGGTGTTCATTTTGGCAGAGATGGATGGTGAGATGGATGGTGAAATGAAAGCTGAAATGGAGGATCAAATGGAGACCATGGCTGGATCAAGTAGCCACAACAGCGAGGGAAGACTTTTGTATGACAAGAATGGTGAATTCATTAGTTGCTAATAGTGAAGTAGTGTGCAATTGATGATTCCAAACCCACTATTAATGGGATGAGTATAATAGGCCACAACTCACAGTAAACACAAAACCATATGTGATTTGTTGCTAAAAATAGAAAATTATAGTTAGAAACAATGATAGCGCACAGATTTTCCAAATCCATGTGAAGTAATCCACAAGTAGAATAGAGTAGGCCCGAATCCTAGCAAAATTGCAACCAACCAAATAGGGAAGATCTTCACTTCCGAAATGCCAAAAACAAAACTCGAACTAGAATTTGTAGTATAATAAAATAATTCAAGTCGCATACCAAAAGCATCTACATGTTGGACATAAATATGCCATTAGAGGAAAACTCCAGAGGTGCTCAACAAGTGTCGACAGACAACAAACACCTACAACCAAAATAAAAGTTGGGCCAGAGATATACATAAATTAATCGGAATCCCAAATACAAATTATTTTATTTTATTAACCTAAGCCTCCATATTCATTAGTTAAAGTACTTCATTAAAGGTCCTTTCATTATATTATTTATATTCTGGGACCAAATAGTTAATTAGTTTAATCAAGTTATTACATTAAAATTTGGGGACGTCACAAATCCTCGCCACCCACAGAGTGCTTGTCCTCAAGTTATACAAGAATATGCAGCGTACCAAAAGGAGTAATAGTCAATCAAACTTTCCCATGTCTTCCTTGGAACTTGAGTTTGTCTTGTGATGTGCTCATCATTTTTCCCCTAAATCGGAAACAACTAAGGATGTGGATGGTAAAGTGATTCTCAACTTGGATCGAGATATTATTGAGAAAATCTTCAGAGTCCCTCCAACTTCAAAATGCGTGGATTTGTCTAAAGAAATGCCTTTGTGACTGTGGAATTAGAGCAAATTAGATTATTAGAGGCAAACAAAATAAGAGACCCAAATTTTGTAGATGATGGAGAACAATACACAGATCTGACTTCTTTCCTAAAGTTAATAATTTGATAAATCTCCTTAGTGGAATCTATGGTCTCAAAGTATCTAGTTACTTTGAACCCTAGATGTAAAGTTCATCTTCCAGATTTTTGAGAACAAGGAACTCATCTATTGGGTAGAGATCATAAGCACGACATTGTGCGACCAATTGATCATAAGACTATCATCTCAAATTCACGTAAATAGTTAGAATTTCCCTACTTCTCGAAGTCTTTGTGCTCCAATGGTAGAGGTTTTTCTTAGAAAATAGATTGGAAAATGTTTTAGAGCCAAACTAATACGCTTGAATGATCAACCTTTGAGTAGGTTTTGGTTTATCGGTATCTCCATTTCCAGTTATTAGATAGAAGTGTAGTTAGAGATTTAATCTTGTCCATTACTCACTCCACAGGTGAGTGGATTCTTTCCTGAAATATAAGAGGAAATAATATTGGTTACATCCCTTACAAATTCTCTCAACTTCTTGCTTAGCTTGAGTTGATCCAAGGAATTGTGAGGTAGGGGAGCCCTTCCCTTTAAGGTAGGAGAGACTTCGTCTCATACGGTGTGGCTGGTCTACCTATTTTGTGATTGAATTTAAACAAACTGTCGGTTGCAAAATATCCACCCAACAAAGGGAATTGCTAATGAATTATAAGATGTCTTTGTCTGGAGTTATGATGATTTGAAGGATTTTGGAAATGAGGAATTCCAACATCATATTCCTTTGAAACTAGATGCTACACCTTTCCAATAGAAGCTTAGGAATTGCAATCCTTAAGTATCTGAAGCCATGCTAAGGGAGATTGACAAAACGTTAAAGGGAAGGATTATCTACCCAATCCATCGTTCCACCTGGACTGCAAGTATTGTACTCGAGGAAAAGAATGGAGATATAAGGATTTGTGTTCATTTTCAGAACTTGAATCAAGCCAGTTTGAAGGATAATTACGCCTTGCTTGTTATGCAATACGTAATTCACCCTTTGGTTGGATCTGAGATGATGCCCATGCTAGATGGTTCCTTAGGGTACAATTAGACAAGTGTGGTAGAAGAGGACCAACACAAGACAACCTTTATAACACCTTGGGGTACTTTTGCTTATAAAAGAATTTTGTTTGGGTTGATTAATGCAGGTGCTAATTTCTAGAGAGCCATGAATTCTTCTTTCAGGGACCTAAAGAATAAAATCATTGTGGTCTATTTAGATGATCTAATGATTTTCTGTAAGAGAAGAAAACATCATCTGAGGGATTTGAAAGTAGTATTATAGAGATGTCATTATCATAGTATATCGTTGAACCCCAAAAAGTCATTCTTTTGCGTTACTAAAGGTAAACTTGTAGGGCTTATAGTTTCAAAAGAAGGAATTAAAATAGACCTTGAAAGGGTAAGGGCTATACAACAATTAATTCTCCCTTGCATAAGGAGTGGAATAAAATCTTTCTTTGGGAAAATCAATTTTCTAAGAGGGTTCATACAATATTTTTCAGAAAATCACCAAGCATATAATCACCATGATGAGTGAGAAGAAGGCTTAAAAATGGAATAATGATAGGAAGCGAGATTTTAATGAATGCAAAAATGCTATTGCCCATAGTCCAACTTTGATCAATCTAGACTTCAAGAAAGTTTTCAATATTTACAGCTATGCATCAAAACACACCTTGTCCGAGATTCTAACTTAAAAAAATGATAGTGGGAAGGAAGCACCAATAGCATTAATGAACACTGTGTTAAAGAAACACGAACTGAAATATTCACCTATCGAGAAGAAAGCTTTTGCTGTGGTTAAGGCAGTGAAACATTTCAGATACTGTATCCTCCACTTACATTGAATAGTCTGTGTACTTGATGCTGCAACTAAAAGTATTTTAACACAAGAAGAAGTTAGGATGAACAAGAGGGTAACTTGTGTGGCCAAGATTCCATAGTACGATCTAACACTCAAACCAACAAAACTAGTTTGGGAATGTAGTTTGTGTAAACTGATAGTGGAAAGTGGAGTCAACTCAGAAGAAAGTGCAAATGAAATGCCTTCTATCTTGTTAGTGAGTCTAGTTGATTCATGGTTCTCAGATGTGGCCTACTACCTCACCTATGGCGGGTGTCCAAAACATCTCAAGGCTCGGGAGAAATGCAACCTAAGACTCAAAGCAGTGAAATATGTGATCTCTCAAGGTATCTTGTATAAAAGGAGCATTGATGGAACCTTTTTGAGATTTGTCAACGCAAATCAGCAAAGGGAGCTCTTGAAGACATTTCATGAGAAGGCTTGTGGGGGGCATTTTTCTTCAAGAGTTTCAACCTTCAAACTTTTGAGGAATTGTTTTAATTGGCCAGGAATGTTTAGAAATGCCTATTCCTATGTTTGAAACTGTGAGAAATGTAAACATTTTGCTAGGAAACCACAACGTGCAGCCCTACCTTTAAAACTAGTAGTAGTGAATGGACCGTTTAAATAATGGGGTCTAGATTTTATAGGGCCATTGAACCCTCACTCCAATGCTAGACAACAACATACTATTTTATGAGGTGGGTGAAAGCAATCCCTATGAAGAAGGTTAAATCACAGGTAGTTTGTGATTTCTGAAGGATTATGTAGTGGTTCGTTTTGGGGTGCCTCAAAAAATTGTTTCGAATGATGCTACTTATTTTTCATTTGAAGGATTGACCATGTTCTATTATGAGCACAAGATTACTCTGGCACATTCATCTGATTACTTTCTGCAAGGTAATAGACACGCAAAACTGAGTAATAAGAATGTGGGTGCAATTATGAAGAAATTGGTAGACGACGATACTTGGAGTAGGTAGAAAAAGTTTTACAAAGCCGTAGCACCATATTAGTCCACCATTCAATCCACCGTAGGATCATATTTAGACTCACCAGCCTGAATAAGTAAGCTGCCTACTTGCTTATCTGGAGGAAGGTTGGAAAGTATGCTGGAGCTACTTGGCCGGAAGGTGGTATGCTACTTTGTATTACATACGTAATAATGCAGACTCACTCCTAAAAGAGCGATTGGGATGGGTCCTTTTGAACTTGTATATGGAGTTGGCGCACATATGTCTTTGCCTTTGGAGTTGTTTGTTGGAAAAGAGGGTAATGTATTTGAATAAATTGGAAGAAGGAAGAGATAAATTAGCAGATAAGATAAGATAAGATAATGATATTAATGTCCAACAAAAAACCAAGAAGAGGTCTATGGGATTGAAAGATTACAACAAAGGCAGAGAAGAACCCAGCAGGAGCACACAAAGGTGTTCGAAGAAAAGCATCAACAATAAACAAAAACAAGCAACAGATCGTAGAGACCAGGAAAGCACTAGGAGGCTTTCTTGGGCAAAAAGAAATCTGTCACAGAATGATACACGTGTCGATGTGTATAGGTACTGCATTGTCTCCGACCTATCCCAAAGGAGTGTCGCTGGTGTAAATAAGAAGAACGGGATCTGACGCATCTAGAAAGCTCACTAGGCCGAATAGAGCTAGAGGGCCTTTTCACACCACGTAAGGGGGCTAGTGGTGTGAAAAAGGCAGTAATGAGCTGAGTAGGAGAGTGTCGGTGTGGAAGCAGAGTCTGAATCATGCTATCCATGAGCATAGTGGCTTCTTGAAGATACAGTGCAAGGCATCTCTGATCATAATAGTAGATCGAATCACTGAGCATCAAATGAAAGTCAAGGAGATCTTTGACATGAAAGCAAGGGCTCGATAGTTTCTGGAAGGAGATGAAGTATTATTATGGGATAAGAGGAGAGAACAAATGGGAGCTCATGGAAAATTTGAATCTTTGTGGAAGGGACCTTTCAAGATGCAAGAGGTGATAGGGTCGAATGCTTTCCTCTTGGCATCCCTAGTTGGGACTATCTTTTTGTTTACTTATAACAGACAAGATCTAAAATTGTATTAGTTTTGACATCCTTTTGAATCCTATCTTTCACATAATAGTCTAGTGGTTTGTTTGTTTTCTTTGCTTTGTGTGTATACTTTTCTTTCCCCTGTTCTGACCCATGTAACCAATGAATCTAAGTTTTCTGTGCTTTCTTAAAGCAGAGTCCCTAGTTAAAGCATATGTTAGTCCCCATTTTATAGTGGCTTTGTTTTTGTTTTTCAAGGTTTTCCCTAGTCTGTAAATTTGTAATCATATCCGGAGTTTGGACACCTACAATTCCTTTCAATTAGTCAATTTCCTCCTTTCCTTTCTCATGTTTCTTTAAAATATGTTATGTTTTTTCCTGTCATGTACTTATCATTTATTGCTTTGAAAGGCCAAAGGCTTTAAACCTGTGAACCATTATGAACTGTTTTGACCACTTTGTACTAAGTTTATAAGGGTTCAAATAGGTTCGGTGAGGTTCAAGGAGGTTTCCATGATACTCGAAGGCAGACACCATATTCAAACTACATCAAGTATTTGTACCTCACGGAACTGGTTTGAACTAAGTTCCAATCAGTTAAGGAAAAAGTGGTTCAACATGATTTATTGATATGGCGAAAAAGAGAAAAATTGTTGTACGACACTCATTAAAGTTTGAGCCCTAGGAAGAATCTCGTACTTGGCCGCATGATGTTAGAAAAAAGGGGGCTGACACAAGCATAGTAATTATGATATGGTAAGGCCATGTGTGTGAAGTGAAATGTATTAATTATCCTTGCTGTGAGAATGTCAAATCCAGATCCTTCATCGCATGCAAATCTTTCAGTAATTTAAAGTCAGGGTTTCCTTCATCTATCATTTTAGAAGTGATAAATAATGATGGGAGTTAGTAATATTTTCCTCAAAGTATAATTGTGGAGGTAAAACAAAGAAGTACGAGGGACTGTCTAGATTGTCCCATATTCAAGGTAAACACTGATAGCCTTTCTTTGTCTGTGTTTTGAAACTTTTACATAAATCTTGAAGGGTTTCTGTCTGTTTGTAAGAGAAGCCATAAAATCTGCATTTCATGTTTTTGGTAATGTCACAAGCTTGAGTTGTGAAGGCCCTGTTATAAGTGACACATATTTAAAAGTGGTTGATTTAGAAGTAATGAAAGACAAAATATCCAATCAATTAGTAGAACCTTTTACCCTAGAAATACTTTCGAGTGGTTTAATGGAAGCTGTCTTTTCCACCAGCAGTCGTATGCCCTGAATTAATTCAAGAATGTCTAAACCACTACGACATTAGGGATGGGTGTCTCATGAAGAACAATGGTGAAATTTTATTCCCTGTCAATAGAGAAACTATTGTGTCTATGTTAAAAATTCCAAAACAACCATTCTCTGTGTTCAATCATGCCCAATCCCTTGTCAAGTTCAATGAGTCTACAGATAAACACCCGAGTGTTACTGCAAGGAATTGGACTTTGAAATTCTATAAGGGAGGTTCTCATTTGCCCAAGGGCCTTAATAAAGACTAGATGAAATCGTATATTCATGATCTAATGTTCTTATTACACAGAGTAATGAGTTCCTCTGAAGCCCACTTGTTTGTAGACTAGATGTACTTCTACATTCAACGCATCCTCGAAGGTAAGCAATTTTTGGACCCGGGGGAACAACTCAAGCTGTAACAAGTGGTGAAAAAGGACTTCTTTATGTCTTCTTATTTGATGTATTGTCTCTCATGTAGGAAAGGTTTCACTGGAATCCCCCATGAACCCTAGGCTGATGATATTTCTATTTGAGTATTGCCACATGCTACAAAATAGTAGGGTCCTTGAAAACTATAGGTGGGTACATGATGTATTCATGGGTAATTTTTGTTTTGATTTAGCTGGAGTCCTAGATAGAAGAATGTCACCAGAAGTTCAGAGTTTAGTTCAAGTATATAGTAGTTTCTACATTCAATATCCTCAATTCACTGGATTGTTTTGTGCTTGCAAAGATATGTGGATAACTCTCCTTGGCGGTTAAAAGATTTCTTCCTGAAGAAAAATGAGGTGATTTTTCCTAGTAAGCTGGGTCTCTTCACATGCAAATCTATGGCAGTCACAGTTAGTGTAGGTTGTGACTTGCGCCGCTTCAAATTCAAGTACTATTATGAAAGAAAAGGTTTTGACAATAAAGCTTTCGCTAGACAGGCCTTGGAGTTGGATGATCAATTATTGTCAGTCCCTCATCTTGAAGATTTTTGGGAAGATTGTCTGGATGAGGAGGTCAGCACGAGAGATTTTTCCAGATTGAGGTTATCTCAAAATACTATTTCATAGCTGAAAATGATTGTTGAAGGGATAGACAATGACGATTCCAATGTTACTGAACCAAAGTACCAAAGTGTGACTGAAGTGCTGAAGTGCTGCTACTGTAGTTGATTGGGCCAGAGAACAGGAGAATTATATTCAACAGAGAACCAAGGTGTTAACTAGATATATTGAAAGATGGTTGAGAATAGGGAGGAAAAGACGGAAATGGTTCAACCGGAAAGATCTGAAAACAGTCCTTTGTATTCCTCTGTTAGTACTTTTAACACCTTTCTCCCCATTGATGATGTAGGTAAGGTTAAATCCCAAAGCAAGAAAGTTAGTCTCCGCAAACACAATACTGAGCCTGGCGTGGTTAATCCTGCTGTGTGGGTATCCAGGCCCAGAACCAGACTTCAAAGGCGCAACACAAGGAATACTAAGAGGCAACCTATGTTGACTTGGTCAAAGAGAAGGAGAAAGAACCTGATTCTCCATCTTTGGACACTGAACTTCAGAAGGATGAAATGTTCAATTTTGATGGCTCTGTTCTGGATTCCCTGGATCCCCTGTCAAACCCATTGAAGAGAAAAGGATGCCAAGTGTTGTACCACAATGGTTGACAAAATCCGTGAATAGGAAATGCATCCTTGTACCAGTTTCTATACCCATCAAAGATATGGTTAAGAAAATATACAGTAAAATCCCCCAAGACTAAGCAAGTGAAAAGCACTGCAAAACTGGTGGCAGATTCAAATGCTGGCCAATGGGCTGTGGAGGTTGCTGTGTTCAAGCCCAAAGAAGGGACTCAAGAGTTGGAGGTCAAGGACTTTGAAATGTCTAAAGTGGATATAGGAGTTTTATATAGGGACACAGATAACTGCCTCTTTGAGCACTCCACTAAAAACATGGTGATGCATTCATGGAGGGACAACTGAGATAAAAAAGAGCTTAAGCAAATCATCACAGCCATGGCAGAGTATATTGATGCATTCAAGGACTTTGGATTCAAGAATTGGAGGTCAAGGACTTTGAAATGTCTAAAGTGGATATAGGAGTTTTATATAGGGACACAGATAACTGCCTCTTTGAGCACTCCACTAAAAACATGGTGATGCGTTCATGGAGGGACAACTGAGATAAAAAAGAGCTTAAGCAGATCATCACAGCCATGGCAGAGTATATTGGTGCATTCAAGGACTTTGGATTCCTGTCTTTGGCTTAAGCACCACAAGCCTTTGATCCCAATTGCCCCAAAAGTAAGAAATTGCCAAGTCAGATTCAACGAGGCAGAATGCTAACTTTTGCAATAGATGGCTGGGTTAATGACATCATAAAAGATGGAAATAAGTTCATCAAGCAGTCTAGTATTTTGTTCAACGATGCTAGAGCATTACTTGGGGAGATACAAACGCAAATCCATGTCTGGGAAATAGATGAAGCTAAGTGGGCTGCAATGCCCACTTAGATCTTGGAGATTGAGAGGTATGGAATATCTAAATTTTTGGCAGAAAAACCATTAAAACTGTTCGATGAATGTATGGTGTTCGTGCTAAAAAATAACATAGGTTGGAGGAATTCCACATTTAAGACTGCCATTGCAGAGGTTCAAGGTATTGAGAAAGCGATAAAAGAGATGTACGAAGGTATGGTTAATGATATGAAGATCATCAATCCTACACGTATCTTGCAGTACAAAGAGGGCAATCAAGACAGATGCCTTGGTGAAGACATTTGAGACAACCATGGAGGGTATAAAAGAGGAAAGCAATCCAACCTCAATAGACTCCACCAAGGTAGCGCAAGTTGAGTCAATGTTATACCTTTGTACTGATTGACTTTCCAAGTACGCTGACAGGATAGTGAAGCTCAAATGCGAGGACACCTGAAAAACATGGTTTGTTGAACCTAAAGAGTCCCAATGTAGCAGTAGTTTAGGAGTTTGTGAGTGCATATAAAGGATAGAAAATTGCACACAGTGCCACGTTGGATGGTGATCAGACTAATGAACCAGGGTCGACTTTATCTGTTTAACTAGTTTTTGAAACTCTGATGTTAGTTAATTTTGAGGACACGTGTCCATTGAACTGCGCTTTAGTTAAATAACTACTTTTTATCATCAGGAGGTTGGGTTTTCAGGGAGACCTCCTTGGTTGCACTAAGACTATATTATGTTTACGCAAGAACTATTTAGGGGTTGGAAAAATTAGGATAGACAACATAGACAGTTAGAATTTTGTCTTTTTGGATGGAATGAAACCTACAAATCTTTGAAGTTGAAATATCTTGTCTTTGTGCATGGATATTAGAAAATCATTTTATAGAAAGAATTCCAACCTTTGAGTTTGAATTCCAACTGTTGATTGATTGATTTGTTTCCAAGATTGGGGCAATAGAGTACTTCAAAAAGAATTCTCAATAGAAAACGACCATTAACCAACCCTTTGATACCATTGTAATGTCCCTTGCTAGGACTTCAGTTAAATATTTCTCCATTTAGCTTCTTGCAAACGTATTTCATATATTCTCTGTATATTCTAAACGATATCTCTTCTTGATACTTATATCTTATTTCCCATCAGTCATGACTTCTTGCAATTCAGTCAATTGTATTGATTATTAATTGATTCCATTTACTATACTGATTTATTAATATATTATCCCTTTATAAAGATCAAATATTATATTATATCAATTTATATATGCATAATAATGATAATCTTTGATTATTATTTATTATAATTGTTTGTATTATATCCTCATTTATTACTATTTTATATTTAAGTTCATTATTTATTCGAGCTTATTAGATTTATTATTATTTATCATCTCAATAATATATTATAATTTATTCTTCAATGATTATTAAATTATATTTATTTATAATGACCTTATAATATAATTTATATATAGTTATTTACTCCAATAATTTAGTATGTAATAATAATAAATATTATATATAATCTATTTATATATTCATTAAAATAATTATTATAAGTATTTTACTTCATTTATCTATTTATCTGTGTTGTCATAATTTGGGGACATGACATGCTTTGAGTGGAGGTGATGTATTCGTTAACCCTACCTATCACGTGAGACGTGTCAATCACCTTCAAAGTGCACCCTACGACCACCTTAGCTTGTTAAACCCATGCATAAGGTATCAACTACCCTTCCTTTCGTTGTCACATGAAAGTTAATCACAATGTACTACACAGCTCTAGCAAATTATTGCCACTTGAAACATGGCATAAAGCTGATATGCATGCGGTTAATTGAAGACTTCAGAAGACTTTACATGCAACTATTTATTTGTTGAATCCAATGTTTCGGTTCCATTCAGATTTCAAGGCCAATTAGGAGGATTTGAGTGGGTTCTAAGATTTAGATCACATGTGCCAAGTGAGCTCTTTTTGTGAGATGTGTGAGGTAACTAGGATGAAATTGTTGCTTGTAAAAGTTAAATAAATTTTTATTTTATAACTTTTATGTTTCTTATAGTTGAATAATGAGGTTAAGTTCCTTTCATTTTGTTTTTCTCATTTTATATACATGGTGGAAGATGTTAGGTGCTTAAGTGCCAAATCTTAAGGGGATTCCCATATATGTGCTGACCCAACCATGCAATGCCTCAATGCGAAAACACCTTGGAGTATTTAAGAGCTTATAAAATCTAAGAGATGCAAGAGGTTGTCAGTACAAAGGTTGAATGACCTTGTTTGTATGTATTACAACTTCCCTTTTTGTCACAATTAAATCCCAGGATCTAATATTTTCCTTTCTATATTAGAGGAGTTTGTTCCATATTGAATCACTAAGGCTGGGTATCCTATCTTTATTGAAGATGTGTTGGGATTAAAGTGTCTCAACCTTAGAGTACAAACATGATTTCTCTATTATTTATTTAATTAATTGCACCCAATTCGGATGTCCTAAGACTGGGGGCTAGTGTCATAGGTTGCTATGCTGGAACTATGATGCATTTTTATCAATGACTATGATGGTTACTTGTTTGGTGGAAGAATCATGGTGAGTTACTACTTAGCAATTGATGTTTTTGGCAGGGTTCACTTTTGACAAGTGGAGTGAAGTGGGTGTTGCATATGGTGAGGTGACCATTACGGATGAGTTGTGCATTACTGCTTTGGAAGTTGTTATCTGCAATGTGTCATTGGAATAGCAATTTGTTCATGACACCACATACCTCTTTGGTGTGGAATTGGTTTTGTGCAACGTGTGATTGGATTAGCAATTTGTTTATGACACCACACACCTCTTTGGTGTTGGAGTTGTTTTGGAAACTATGGACACTTTCCGCTTGTGTTGAGCTCTATAAATATGTGGTTTCTTAGTGTAATTTGCATGAATGGTTGGATATCTTCTAAGGAGCTTTTATGTGACTATATTCTCTAGAATTCTCTTCAGTTGTATTTAATTCTTAAGATCAGTTGCTCTAGGCCTTGTATTGTAACTATTAGTTGTTGCTGATCATGCAAACAAGACTGGCTTTTGGAGTATGGTTTTTTCCCCAAAAGAGCTTTCCCATGTGTAGCTGGTGTTGTGAGTTTATTTGTTTAAATCTAATTTGGTATGTGATTTACTTTGTACCAATGAAAGGTTTGTAAGAATTTTTTGCATCATCTCTGCTATTAGATAGCATTTGGAATAATTTATTTTCTGCTGGCTTCCTTTCAAGAGTACCATGCTTGGGTTAGCCATGTGGATTTTTAATAGTAGAGAGTATGAATACATGTTGTTGAGACACGTATATGTAGTGGTTATACCAATTTTGAGGTTCTAGTTGATATTCAAGTGCAGGATCTATTGCAGAGCTTCTAATGCTTGTTCAAGTGATGTAGGCTCTTCTCGACCATAGTTGTACTTATATTTTTTTGTTTTGGATGTGATGGCTATGGTAAGCCATGAGTTTTGTACAGTAAAGCATTAGTAAATAATAAACTATCTATATACTAAAAAAATGTTTATTTTAGGTCAAGTTTACTTTTCTATTCATTTGCCCGATGCAGACTTATGTGTGTTATTAAATTAGCTTCTAATTGATTAGTTTATTATGTCTTTAAAATCGATTTAGTGAAGGGTGCATAGGATTAGCTCTAAATCCTTAGTTAACCTCTACATTTAATGGTTTTTACTTTTTCCAAATTGCCAATTTTTACTTTTTTCCAAATTGCCGAATCGTTGATTCTGTGTCAAGTTTGAGTCTGGTAACTATGAATTAAATGATGTGATTGTATCAGGCCAAAGTGCAATACAAGGAAAATAGCTATATTAGGCCAAATGGCAAGTGTGGTCTTTACTTTTAGTTATAGTGCTAGCATATTCTTAGAGTTTTTGTTTTTGCATTCGTAATTGAATAGAATATTATTATTTTGTTTCAGAATGCATTATCAATGTAATCTGCTCAATTTGTGAAAATGTATTATTTTTCTTAGTATTTAGTACAGGGCATAGATCTCAGACTGTAAACTTTGGACTTAGATTAGTATACTTTTGAAGTTGTGACATGGATCAGCATAATCTTCAATCAGATCTCTTTTGCCATTAATAGTTGCAGATACACTTTCAAATTAATAAATTACGATATGAATTCCTGAACTTAACTGGAAATTTTGAGCTAGCTTATGATCGCTAACCTGGTTTAAAATTCATTCCCAGGAAATCAGTGAAGATTTTACACTCATGGAATTTCATTTTGCAAGAGAAATACAAAGAACTACAGGAAAAGTAACGGTATGTCACTGTCTTTATGCTTCTTTGATCTCTATCTTCCTATCCTGCTCTGAGAAGTTTCTTATCAGACCTAAAACTTTAATCTGTCAGAAATAATTCTCGATGAGTAGAAAGAAGTATGATGTTCTAGATGTGATAGACTCTCTGAGAGGAAGAGAGAGAGTTATGGAAAAAGAGAGGATGGCGTATTAATATGCAGTTACTTGCGCACAGAATTAAATTGTACAAATGATTTGGAAGAAACAGCTATGAACAGCCTATGGTTTCTCACTTATTTTTATGATTTTTTTCAAGCTTTCGATGTTCTTTTTCTGCATCATGCTCTTGTTTGTTATAAAATTGTCGTTTAATTTGGATAAATGGTACATCTAGTGTCCAAGCACATCATTTTCTATTCATATTGTGCAAATTCGTTTTGATCGAAAGGTCTAACCTGTATCTTGCAAGGACTTATTTTTTCTATCTCTTGCTTCTATTTTATTCATTGAAGTGACTCGCAGGTTCCACTACCTAACTGTGCACTTTGCCACGGATTTGTTTTCTGGATCGACTGGGCTATGGACTCTAAACAATCTATTATAATCTCCACAAAACCAGGTTCACTATCCTTGCCTAACATTTTTGTTTAACAAGGCCACTTCAAGTTTTTTCTTTTGTGATTTGTATTAAATTGGTGCCAGTAAGTTATGGATTTACTATTAATGCTTTGTCTGGACTGGTTGGTTCATGATGGATTCGGAATGGAGATAAAAGTAATAATAGTAAATCGTTAACAGATAAATAAACACCTGATTTGTCAGGGATGATTTAGAAAACTGCTTATGAAGCTCACATAATGATCGGTGGTTTTAAGTATACTCAATGGTTCACATTAAGGAATATTGGATTTAAGTATATGCAGTAGTTCACATTAAGCGAAATGGCTATGCAACCGACAGAATGGCTGTATATTAGAATTTTTTAATCATTTGAAATTTATAAAACAGTCTAATTTACAATTTTGATTTGATATTAAATAATAAATAAATACCCATTCTGTCGGCTGGGTAGATGCTTCTCACATTAAGTAGCACTAGCTTCCGTATATGTAATACAATAACTTCCCTTTAACGGCTCTGTTTGTTCTAATTTGTTATGCCTATTTTCTTTATGGATAGGTCAAGGAGAAACGCATTGGAAGCAAGGTGTGAAACTCTTGAGGTACCCAATAAAAGTAGGAAATGTTAACCATAAGCTAGATGGAGAGGATGGATCTAGTTTTGCCTTCTCAGTTCAAGTAGGGGGAGTGTTTGATCCGTCGACTGGTCTCTTAGATATTAAAGTAGATTTTATAACTTCTTGATGTTTATTCTCCTAATGTTTCTTAGGGAATAGCGTTAAGTACTTGTCATTATTCTCATATTTTAGAGACATGTTGATGATAGACAGCTGCTTCAAAAGCCCACATGTTTGTACAAATTTTGACCCTTGAAATAGTTCAGGAAATAATATTTGATATTTGTCATAACGAATTCTTGCTATAAACCAATCGGAGCCTTTTTTTTATCAAGAACATGTGGATTTAGGTATTGCCAGGAATATTCTCATTGTTGTCAAAATAGTCATAAAATGTATGGCTTAAAAATTTCAGAAATTTCCACACCACAATTGTTCTTATTCTTATGATATGAATCATACATAACCATGAAGCTGTCCAGAGAAATCAAACATAATTAGTGGATGGTAAACTAGATCATTCATATGTTGAGTGATTAATTAGTCTCTAGTTTGCTGGTAAACCATATAATATTTTTATTATTAAATCTCGAAAAAGGAAATATTAAGATGGAAAAAAACCAAAAAACCCAACAAATTATGCTAAAAGAGCTCAAATTAATTTGTACTAACATTTGAGTGGTTAAGCCACTCTAAAACGTGTGTAAGATAACATTAAGTGATTAATAAGTTGTATATTAATAATCTAGTACACTATAAGCTCTATGATATGGAATAAAATTCAAAAACTAATTCTTTTTGTATAAAATGAAAAAGCTTATCGAATGATTTTCTTTTAGAAACAAACAAATTGAATCATAATAGCTTTTCTTGAATACATGTTTTAAGTAGCTTTTTCAAAACTTTATTGATTGTAAAAATCTATTGACATTAATTGTTACCCTTCACAGGAAGGAAATATGGTTCAAATCTAAGTATAAACTAGCAAAGAAGATTGATCTTTCTTTCTTTTTGTGTTATCTTTCATTATGAAAATGAATTACAATGTGTGCTTCAAAATGTTGATGCAAAAATTAGATACACACTAGAATTGAGAAGCAGTAGAAATTCAAACCTTCTCCATCCCTTCAAATATATTTACATGGATGTAGTTTACAAGTGAAAAACATCATGCATGGGAACACAACAATTGAATTGCAAATTGTAAGATAATGAGGACATAGATTATCCTATGAAGATGAAATGGCCTAAATGGTAATAGTTTAAAACTCAAACTGGTCCCAAATTCAAGAGAGGATGGTGGAGACTCATCTTTGCATTGAAATCAAATGATTTATTTTCTTGTGAGGTATTTTGTTGCATATTCATAGGAACTTTTGATCACTTATAGGCATAAGTAGAAAAACACAATTATATGAAGAAGACCACAATTTTAGGTACCAAATCACTAATTATGAATAATGTTTGATTTATGAATTATGTAAAGAATATAATGTTTGCATTCAAGTCTTAGAGCTTCACAAGCTTAAAATCAATTGTTGCAAGTCTTAATTGAGATTTATGATATTTGTGATATTTTTGTCTACCATAACAGTTCTTTTTTCTTTTTTCTTTTTTCTTGGTACATGTTGATGCAGTTGCATGTAATATTCTTGTCTTATGCCATTTTCATTATTGTATATCTATTGGAGTATTATTGTAATGAACTCTTTAATCTATTGACAATGACAAGATATTATTTATCTCACGTGATTGTAGGCTTAAATATTTTATTGATATAATTTTGTAAATAATACAATAGACATGTAAACTATTTAGTAACTCAATTTGATTATGATGTGATCAAACCAATGAAATTATATCAATAAAACAATAGAAAGACAAGGGGCAATGATTAAGCTCATAAAATATAGATTGGACATTGAATATACATTAAAAAAGTATACAAAGTATTTGAAAGAGACCCATGCTTGTATCATTTGAAACAGTGTAGTTTAATAATATAATTCATTTCTTTCTTTGATCATAGTTTGACACTATAAGTGTACTTGTAAGAGAAACCAACAATCACCATCCCATGCGTTCAATATATAAAATCTTCAAAAACAAGAAGCCATTAAACTGTATCCAAAATCTATTAAGTTGGGGAGACATTTTAAGCCTACGTTTTATTTTCTCAATTGTAACCTTCTTATTCAATGCCTTCTACATGATATCTCAAGTGCCTTGGATAATTTTAAAAAAGAAGAAGAATGTCTAGACGAGTGTACTATATAGCCTTTTCCAACTCGCATTATTTGTTTTGATTAAAAAGGCATGAATAGGGCCCTGAACTTGAATAACAATAATAAACCTCAACCATCTCTTCTCTAGGCCATTAAAACCAAGCACCAGAGAAGCACACTCTTACCCTAGTAGTTAGACTCCCTCCCAACCATAGATAACAAAATAAATCAAAACCAACCATGTTCTCCAAGTAGAATAAAGAAACCATAGTAAAAGCTAGCACTAAACTAGAGAACTTACTAACCATATTCCAAGTCTTCCTTCCCCAACAATAGTGGGGATTACTAAACTTAATAGTATAGAGGATGAGTCTCAAAATGATTGAGAGCTCAATAGTTTTAACACTAAAGAAATCAAGATTAAAGATAAAGATATCCAAAAAAAGTCAGAATAACAAAAAGGAAACATTAGGCATGTTTGATGTTTTCGTGGTCATCGGTTAGATACTTGATTTCTTCCATCCATTTCTCAATCTCCTTGGAGCTATTTAAGTACTCACAGTTCTCCTTTTTAATTTGGCTAACCTTTTTAAGTTTTCTTTTCTCATTGATGAACCTAAAAATTGCCTTTCATATCATTTCTTTTTGGACTTCACAAATGAAAGACATAGCCACACCCAGTTCAATTCCCGTAACCATTGACCTAAACTTTTTTTTTATCTAGGGCCTCAATCTTTACATTAATTTTGGAAATTTTCTCAGAAAATTCCTTCTTTAACTCTTCCATCCTAATTTGGATTTAGGATAGAGAATTATCCGTGACATTACCTCCAGCATTATCATTCTCCTTAATCCCCTCATCTCCCCCTGTAATACCTAAGTCCACTTCAATTTTTGCCTCGAGGAAATGGAATCTCTTTGTCTATTTCTTTTGCTTCTGCATCAAAATCTTCATCTTTAGTGCCATTATTCCTAGATTTATCCAGCAATCCTTCCACTTCAGTATCTTCAACCATTTCCTCAACTTGGGAATTATGAAATTCCTCCTTGCTTTCTTCCTTATAATTCCTAACTTTTTTATTTTTTTCAACCACGCGAACCTCCTCTCTCTAGCGCTAACATTCACCTTTAGCCTATTAGATTCCATTAACCTCACCCCCTCATCATTCTCCAAAATCCCCTCCCCTTCTTGCCTTCAATTTCAATAATTTTTTGAGCAATTTTTATCTTTTTAAGGGCACTCATAGGGGTAGACTTTGCAAAGGCATTTTTACGCTTCTTTGGGGACTCAAACAATAAGGTTTCTTCCAAAGAGGGGCGATGCTTCATGAAGGACTTAGATAAAGCCTTGGAGGAAGGAGGATCTTTCGAGATCAAAGGGGAATCCTTATGGGAAATTTCAGCACCAATCTCTTCAATAACCACAAAGGATTTGGGAGCTTTAGGGCTTTCATTAGCTGGGAGACACCTTCCAAAACCTAGGTGACGAGCACAAACATGGTAATAAAGAACAAATATGAGCCCTTGGTGGATAGGAGGATTATCCCCAAGGGCAATGTTGTTGACCAAAGACAAAAAAAAGAAAAAGGGGATGTTAATCTTTTCCCCATGCCTTAACATGTTTAAAAGCAAAAAATGATAGCCATGGTAGGTCATAAAATGACCTTCAAGGGTGAAGTATTTAACTAACCAAAAGAAAATGACATCAAAGGGGCTAGGGAGAGAAAGCCTTTCATACCCATTACCATACATGTGTCCATTATCACATAAAAAATATTCCATGGGCAATTGGCTTTGTTTTGAAGGGTATCAATTATGAGCTTAGAATCCCCTTCCAACTCAACATTAATAGTAACTTAGCAAAATCACTTTGTACTTGCCATAGATTTATTAAGTCCTTCCATCTAGCATTACCATTCTCCCATTCAAGATAATTTTCCACTTTCTCTTGCACAACAGTCTTTAACCAGTCCATTAGTCCTTGGTTATTGATAGCCTCCTTGATAGACACCTCTTCCTTCCGAATTTCTTCCCATAACAATATTTTCCTTCCATTTTCAATTAGCATTCTACTACCTCTTCTTATCATTTCTTTAGTTTTCAAAATGTTCTTCCAAAGAACAGAGCATCCATTGGGGCCTATTTGGTTGCAGAAATAGGAATAGCTATTTTGGAATAGAAAATGAGGGTACATATTCCTATTCTCTGTTTGGTTCAGCCATAATTTGATGGGGAATTCATGGACCCAAAAATTTATGTTTTCTAAACTAAATATAACTGGAATAGGAATACGCATTCCAATTCCACCTATTTGGGTGGAATTGCAAAACTTCATTTTTGGGACAAAATTGGAATACGTATTCCTATTTTACTTCGTGTTCCAATTCCAATTTGGTGCATCCAAACGAAGAATTCAAAATTTTAAGAATTTACATATGCCTATTCCACTTGTATTCCTATTGCCAAATGGGCCCTTAGAGTTATTCCTACTAAGAAAAACACAGGTAGAACCATAAGACAAGTATTTGGCTCTAAATATTTTTGTCCACTCATTCACTCCTTCAAGTAATGAGCAACCCAATTTAAATATTAGAACTTTAGTCATGCATTTAAAGCTCCTAACTCTAAGACAACTTTTCTCCTTTGGTTTACAAACTTGATCCCAATTAACTAATGCCATCTTTCTCTTTTCCTCTACTCTAGACTAGAGAAAATTTCTTTGTATTTTCTCAAGATTATCTGCCACCTTCATCAGTATTAAGGAAACAAATATAAAGTACACAAGGATACTTTGGAGTCTTGCTTTAAAGAGAAGAAGTTTTGCCCCAAAACTTAACAACTTTCCTTTCCAATCAACAAGTTTCTTTTGGAACTTTTCAATAGCACCATTCCAGTACAGGTGATTGAGTTTCTTAGGAGAAAAGGGAAGGCCAAGATACATGTTTGGAATAGTTTCAATGTGACACTCGAGCACAATAGAGATAAATAATTGTATGTCCTATCTAGTGTTGAAGAAGAAAAGTTTTCTTTTTTAGAAATTAATGTGTTGCCCATATAGCTTAGCATAGTCAATTAAAAGTGACTTCTAAGCCTTAGCCTTACATAAAAGAGCTTCACCAAATAGCACTATGTCATCCACAAATTGTTGGTGAGTTGAAGGGGGGAGTTGTAAGGTAGCTTTGACACCTTACATAGAATTGGAGAGCCATAGTCTTTTTAGGTTTCTGCTTAAGACTTTAGCCACAATAATAAAAAGATAAAGGGACAGAGGATCTCCTTGCCTAAGACTAATACTAGTAGTGAAAAACCTCGAAGGGGCACCATTAACCAAAACCACATTACTTGTAATGGTGACACAACTCATAATCATCTTGTGGAACTTACCAGAGAAGCCAAATTTGGTTAGAACCTTATAAGGAAAGACCACTTCATCCTGTCATAAGCTTTGGATATATCAAGCTTAAGGATCATAGCAGGTTTATCATTATCACTCATCGAGTGCAATATATCATGTGTAGTGATGATTGCATCCATAATATTCCTCCCACCAACAAATTCCTTTTGATTCTTAGAAATTAGTTTATGTAGAATAGGTTTCAGTCTATTCACCATAACCTCAAGGCTATAATCTTATAGATTGTATTTGCATAGGCTAATAGGATGAAAGTCTTCCATATAAGTGGGGTCACTTTTTTTAGGAATAAGAGCAATGTAAGTTTCATTTGTCTTATCCACCATTATTCTAGTTCTAAAGAAGTGGCATAGTGCTTTAAAAACATCTTCACCCACAATATCCCAATACTCATGGAAGAATGTCGGGGGCAACTCGTCAGGACCGAGAGACTTGAATCCTTGGAAAGAGAAGGAAACATTTTTCACTTATTCCTTGTTAACCCATTTAGACAGAGAAGCATTGTCCTCAAGACAGACCAATAGAGGAATGCACCCTAACAGATCAGAGGGATCATCAGTAGCTCCTCTTTGACAAAAGTAGTTTATCGCTTCAGTATTAATATCACTTTCTTCAATAACCACCATCTCATTTGAACATTTGAGAGATCTAATTCTATTTATGCTCTTATGCTACGAAGTAGTTTGATGGAAAAATCTAGTATTTCTATCACCTTCTTTCACCCATTTAACCCTTGATTTTTGCTTCCAAAATTTTTCTTCCTGAGCTTAGATAGAAAGCCATTAGTCTCTATAAGTCCTCTCAAGTTTATGAGTATCCCTATCATCCAATTTTAATTTGAGGTTCTTTTGGGAGGTATCAAGTTTGCCTTCAAGTTCCTTTTTCCTATAAAAAATGTTACAAAAGGAAACTTTGTTCCACTTTTTAACCGTGTTTTTAAATCATTCCTAGCTTTAGGCTTGAATTAATCATAGAGGAAGACTTGGAAGGGGTTTTCCACCAATCATAGATCAAGTCCTTTAACTCACAGTTGGATTGCCACATAATTTCAAATTTGAAAGGACTGAAGATTGTTTTTTCGACCTTGCTTTCAAGGAGAATAGCACTGTGATCAATCCTAGTGCGAGGCTTAGCTTCCAAGTAGAATTCGTCAATATCACTCCAATTAGACAAGAGAGCAACCCTGTCCAATCTAACCTGAATGAGACTCTTGCCTTGTCTTCTATTTAGCCAAGTAAACATAGCTCCATTAAGATCTAAATCCATCATACCAGTAGATTGAAAGAAATCACCCAGATCAACCATAATATTCGAGAAATCTTCAGAGCTCTTCAATTTCTTTGATGGATAAAGGGGGTGTTGAAATCCCCAGCTAACATCCATTTAGTATTATGCCCATTACTTGTTATATTCTCTTAGTAGTTCCATTGTTGTTTCCTTTTTCGTCTAGAGTTTGAAGCATAGACATTCACCACATTCCAATACCATCCAGTAACAACATTATGACAGGTTGGAATACAAGAGTTATGATTGGAGGGTAGGAGAGTACTTGAAATTTTATTTGCATTCCACACTATAGTAGCCCTCTTGAAGCTCCTTGGGACTCCTTGGAAACCCAAGAAGACCCTCGCTAAATGTGGTTCATTGCCTTGTCCAGATTTTCCTTACACATCTTGGTTTCTTGAATGAGCACCAAATCAACCCTAGATTCTAGTAAAACACATTTTAGCATATGCCTCTTCAGAAGACTATTAAGGCCTCTAACATTCCAAGAAAGGATTCTAACAATAAAATTAGAGAAATCACTTTAGTTTCAAGACCAAACAGAATCCTATACAGGATAACAACATGCCTACTGCACTTGTGGGGCATCAGCACCCATATAAAGTTTTTGAGGGCCCACCTTTCTCTTAGATCCTATGGACATCCCCACGGAAATGCCCACTTTGTTTTCTTTTTCGATGTCTATCTTATTCTTCTATTTTTTTTCTTGTATTCCACAGTCCATTCGACCTCTTCGAACAAATCACTAGCAAAATCCCCCAATGGGCCCAAATCAGGACCAAAGGAAACAAACCTCCTAGAGAGCTTATGCAAGGGTCCTGGTCCTACAATGGACCCACCTATAGAAGAAGGAGGCCTAGGAATAACCATAGAAATACAAGATTTTTCTTCAAGGACTAGAAGAGGGGGCAAGTGGCTAATAACCCCTACATGTTTGACATACCATCAGCCGAGTTATCAAAAATATTTTCTTGTGTTGGGGTCATCAATGTGCCACCTTCCACATTTGATGGATCTATAGATAGCTTGGTATTCACCTCAATCACACTGGCATTGGGCTCAACACTAGAGACTCCTTGCAACCTTTGGGGAGGCAGGACAGAAACCCATAAATCAGAATATGGACCCTAGGGAATCCCAATCTCCTCATTTTCCATAGGATCCTCACATGGGAAATCCACCTTCTTCGAAGAAATGAGAGCATGGCTCCCAACCTTACTTTTTGGAAACTTTTGGAGAACTACCTTCTTATCCAAAAAGATAGTACATGAAAATTCCACATGCCCAAATCTTTTGTATCTCATACAAATAAAGTCTACTTAAAAAAAAAAAAAAGGTTGAATATAGGATCCTAGCTTGGAATTAATGCAAACCGCCATAGGATGAACTTTATTCACTGTCACACTAACAAATAGTTGCAAACAAGAAGCAAGATTTTGGTTGAGTAACCTTATCAATTGACAACAAAGAACCAAAGGAGTCAGCAATGCCCCTAAACACATTATTCCACAACTCCAAAGGCAACCTAGACAATCATACCCACATAGGGACTTGAAACCCCAAGTCAACAACAAGATCCAACTTAGGTTTCCACTTGCGAATATTCAGTATATTTCTCAAGTTTGGGCTCAAAAACCAAGGTCCATTAGTAAGAACTGAGATCCTCATAGAAAACAAAGGAGAACACAAAGAACCCATTAACTAGAGCATTAATTTTAATACTTCCTTTTAAGGACCAAGTGAAAGTCACCCAAGTCCTTAACTACTCAACAGAAACTTCCCACAAATGTGAGGCCCGTATCATTAATTTTTTTTCTCAATGATATCATCTAGAATAGAGATAGTATGTCCTGAAATCATACACAAGCTTTTGACCTTAGTAGGGAAGGACTTGGAAGTCCCCAAGACTTTATCAACAAAGGAGTCACCAAAATTTTTAGCGTTTAAGGCCTCCACAAGTGCAATTTTACCATCAAGAAGGTTAGTTGAGCCAGGCATAACAACACCCATTGGAGCCATGATAAACAAAGGGGAGCTAGAGAAACCCCCATGGCCAATTAGGAGTGGCATGTTGCAGTAAATGATAACATATTTATTTCCTAAGTATTTAAATACAATTAACCAAAACTTATGATTATAATGTGAATGTCACTTCTATGTATAACATTTGTCCACTTGCATTTACATTGGAAGATGTAAAAGAATTTGAAATTAAATCAAGTCTTTAAAGAGGAAAAACATGTGTCCTTCATTGATCAATTGAATTCCTATATGTTCATTGTAAGTGCTTAAATTTTGCATGCACACATGATAGTCTAGTGATGATTTTGAAATCCAATATGAGTGGTGCATGAATTAAATTCACTAAGGTTTTCCAACCCTAATAGAAGTTTCCACTTAGTTCTTAGGACCCTTACTTTTTTCTTATGTTTACGAACCATGTACTCTACTTAGGTACCTTGTCTTGCAAAAAATCACTTTTTGGCTTTAGGTGTCTCAAATTGCCTATGTAACTTGTCATTTTCCTTGACAATGCTCTAAGCATAATGAGAAATCAATGCTACAAAAAAAGATGATTTCATTCTTTTTTTGTGGGTGTGGAACATTATAATAATTTTACCTTTAATTTTATCCTTTTAGTCTGGTCTAGTCTTGATCATACGTTGATTTTGAATCCAATCTTATTAATCTCTCCAAATAGATTGACATGTAGAGGTTTTGTTGCTTCTTTTGAGGGATTTTTGAGCACTCGTCTTCCCTTTCATAACTATTGCAATAAGATATTATCAATTATAAGTTGTTAACAAAAGTTTATTTCACAATTCTCAAGCTCTACATTGCTCAGGACTTGTTCACTTATCAATCTTCAAGATTCAAAATCAATATCTACAATATTTGACCATTAGAACTTGCTTCCTTCAGTATGCTAAATAACTTGTATTATCCCTTTAGTCAAGATATGTCAATGGAAAGATCAAATAAATGATGGTTGAATTTGGATGAGTAATGATGGTTGAATTTGGATGAGTAAGAGTTTTCATTTGTAATATATATTAGAATGATTTTTCATTTTTGATTGGATAAAGTAGAATGGTTAATTTAATTAGTTATAGATATTCCTAGGATTTATGACCTTTTTTTAATTGTTTATAAAATTTAGCAGTTAAATCTTCATAATTTCATTAGATTGGTGTAGATTTCTTCGTAAATCATCATTTTAGAATAGTAAATATTCTCTCAAAAAATTAAACACAAATAAAAAAGACAAACCATCCAATACCATCAAGCAATTAGTAAGGCTTCTTCAAAAATTAGAAAGGAACACAATAAGGCCAATTGAATGTTTATTTGTTTGTTTAACACAAAAATTAACAAGTTGTCCAGTTGCTTCATTTAACAATATGCATTGAAATACAATATTAATATTAAAAAAAATTTATCCCTATGTTTGATTTTAGTCATACAAATACCATCAAATTGTAGACACCTAAATTTGATTACACTGCTTTGGTAATCCTATTTAGCTATCTCTAAAGGCATCATTAATTAAATTCCTATTTAATTAATCCTTTGCTATCCCCTAGCTGATTAATTTAATTAATCATCTATAGTCCTAATTGATAAATCAAATAACCCATTATTTATCAATTAATCCTATTCTCCTATCTAATTCCAAATCTCAAAATTATTAAAATCACTTTAATAAATAAAACCCTCAAATCTAATAGCCCCTAAACTATCCTAAATCCTCCATTTAGCTTAATCCACCCCATGCACCCATACTAACCTAGCTTAGCCACTAACTCACCCACCCTCATGAATGCCATCCACTTGCACATCTCTAACATCCTTAATCTAATCCTAAACCAAGCCTAATCCCCCCCCTAACCTTGTCACATTCCCTAAGTAAGCTTAAGACTTTCCTAAGCCAAACCAAAGTCTCCTCCCTCAAAATATGCCAACCATAAAATTTCATCCCAACCACAAAGCCTTCAATGCTCTTACATGCTCTTAAAAGCTCTTACAAGCCATTATGAGGGCCATTTAAGGCCTTGAGCCTCCTTTGTTGACTCATCCTTGCCCTTTCCTCCACCCAATGACCCTGTGACATGTGTCACTCCCTGATTGGTGCTAAACAAGCACAATCCATGTGCTCCCCTTTGAATACATCCTAGCCCTCCCTAAAGCTTTTATCTCTCCTTGCATCTTAACCCTCTATCCCTCAAGCCCTTGGCCTATAAATTAGATCCCCTCCCAAGCCATTTAATCACAATCCTTAAGCTAAAGTTACCATGTCAGTTTGAGGAGCCAAGTTCATACCATTTTCACATATCCACACCAAAAATCCTAAATCCATCTCCATTGAAGCA